>JAVSCE010018145.1:0-600000 GCA_032199065.1 Smutsia gigantea | reverse complement strand
GGGCATGAGCTATTTTACTTTTTGATTGAATCCTAAGAGAAGAACGCTGATTAAATTTCCTAGATATAATTAGGAAAAGATGGTCAGTTTTTACTGATTAGAAGAAAAATCATTGTAGGTACTTTGGCTATGACTGATCTGTCCATCACTGTCAATATAAAGATGGTAAAGCAGGCTTATGTGTTTACTGGCCACTCAAGAGGAAAGAACATTCCTAATAGGTAAGCACTTTCTTCTTAAGGTTACAAAGTTAGCTTCATCCTTCTGGAGTCTTTCACACAGACTTTCAAGATCCAATTACTGGTGTTTCAGTGAAAAAGTTGACCTGAGCATCAAATTAGAAATTCATGATGTGACTTTCTTAAAATTTATTTTCTTTGCATGTATGTTCATTAATGTGCTTTCATGCTTTTACATGTTCAGGAACTTCTAATTCATTTATAGAAGAGTGAATCTTCAAAATAAGTTTGAGCATAGCAAAGCAAGATGCGTTCTTATGTGGTTAACCCTTGCTGAAGGAAATTTCCTGGAACTTGGTTCCTTTTGGTCTCTGAACTGTATTCCTCTATAAGCATGTCCATATAAGTTTATTGAAGATTTTTTTTCCACTTAGCAATGCAAACTACACTATTAATTGCTTTATTTTCCACATGAAAGTGTATATAGAATGATTATTCAATAAGAATAAAATGGGGACTCCAGATAAGTCTCACACATATGGTTTAAAACGTGCAGTCCAGGATCAAGACCTGATGTAACAGGTTCATTCTTCCAAAGTATACTTATTAGCAAAATGCTCTGGAAGATGATAAACTCTGGGAGAGAGAATAGTGTGTATATGAGATGATAGATTTCTGACCTGCAAAGCAGACTGTAAATTTTGGCCATCACCACAGGGGAACACTCCTTCCCTAATGAGCCTGGTGCTTCTTCTGAAACAGCTGGTCCTGCAGCCCACTGGGGGGAACTGAGGCCGCTGAACATGTCATTTACACAGTGGAAGCAACTCAGCTGTGGGGCTGATAAATCTGCTGGGAAAGCATAGAAAGACAATTTGAACTAAAATCTCAAACCATGAAAGAAAGGGAAGACGTAGGTAACTGGGACTCCAGCAATGAGGCAAGGAGTAACTAGAACTCCTTAAAGAATTGCTGTGGATCACTAGAAACACATAATGAGATGAGGTGATATTTCTATTTGATTATTTTTAATAGGAGTGGAGAGTCTAAGTGCCTGATTATCTTAATATACTAGTTTTCTTTCAATCAGCTTTTATTTGATCTTATGTGGAGTCATCAGTAAAAATATTAAAAAGTTCAAAAGAACTCTTTAAAAAGTAGATTTCCTTTGAAGAGTTGAATGAATTAGACATCCCCAATTACCACCTCATTTATCTATTTTAAATTCCAAGATATTTGCAAGTGAGGATTTATAGCACATATGTAAGATACAAATAAATTGTATTCATCATCATAAAAATAAGCCAGTATTTCCCCAATAGAAGGAATGAAAATGAACATCACTTAGAACATCATTTACTGGATGCCTTTCCCTGATTCTGCCCCAGTTCCAACATGATTTTTGTTTTTATTATGCCTAGCTCAAGAATTATCATATGTATTGCATCATATATACACCTCATTATACTTTATCTTCTCTATGAAATACATATATGTGAAATATCTTCATATATTCCTACATGATATATTCTTTAGTTGTCATTTTTCAAAGATTTTAGATGGAATCATTTTATCACTTTATTTTCCTCAGCATTATATTAATGAGTTGCATCCATGCTGATAGAGGGAACTCTCCATTTTCACTTCATAAAGAGAACTTGTGTATGAATTTGCCATCATGTATTTACGTATTTTTCCATGATGAACAACTAGTTTGTTCCTAGTATTTTTGTTTTGCTTTCTGGTTGTGTGAGTGTGTATCTACTGTAAATATACCTACTGTAAATTTTCTTATCTACATTTCCAAAGGTATATACCAAGACTTTTTCTAGCATATACACCCAGAGGTATAACTGCAAGAATGTAAAATACCTTCAATTTTAGTAAGTTAATTCCACATTGTTTTCCCAAGACATTGAGAAACTTTACTGACCAGCAAAGTATGAGTTTCTATTCTTCATCCTCCTCAGCACTTGTTAATTTTTCACTTTTTCTCAAACTGATAGATGCAAATTGTTTTATTATTTTGATTTTGAATTTATTTTCCTAATGCTAATGAGTTTTCACAACTTTCCTTGTATTTACTCCTCATTTGTACTTGTTATTCTGTAAAATTTCTGTTCATGTATGATTTTTTTTTTGCTTCACTGTTTCACTACCCTGTGATATTATTCTATATCTACATCCTTGTTAGATGTAAACAGCTTTTCTTTCCTCTTGAGTCCACAGTATTGCTCATCTGACTCATTTTGGTCACTATGATATGAGTGAAAGTGATGTGAATAAGAACTTGCAATGTGCTTATGTGTTTGGGCTGGCCCACTTGAGCATTCAGCCATGCCATGATAAAAAAAAACTACAGATAGCTCTGTTTACCACTACCCTGCATGGGCCCTAGCAGGAGACACACAGTTGAGTTGCCCCACTGACCCACAGACACATGAGTGAGAAATAAACAATTACATCTGTGTGCCAATGACATAGATATTTGCCATTTTTCTATCAATTGGATATCTTTTTCTTGCAGATTTATAGGAACATTTATTCTAAATTCCAATTCTTTATATTCCAAGTTTGTTGCTTTTCACTCAATTTAACTTTTTTTCATGTATAGAAATACTTAATGTGTTATAATTTATTAGTTTCTCTTTTTGGTTAATGATGTGGGTGTGTGTGTATGCCTTGAATAAGTTCTTGAATAAGAAATTTCTTGAATAAGAAATCATTCCCTGCCCCAGGTTCATAGAGACATTATCTCATCTTTTACTCTAAAAGTTCTATGGTTTCTCTCTTATATTTATTCCTTTAATTTACTTGGTAATAAATTATCTGTATGCTGTGAGGTAGGGAACCAATTTTTTTCCCTCATTAGGGTAACATATTGTTCCAGCATCATTTCTGAATTGATAATCCCTTCCTCACTTATTTGTTGTGATATTCTGAAATATGTCATGTTTCTACATGTGCATACCCTATCTTGATATACCTGTGATAACAGGCTGTTTGATACTTGAAAGTTATAGTTTAAGTCTTGTTATCTAATAGGACAAATAATTCTACCTTGTTCCTCTTTGTTAGGATTATCTTGGCTATCTCTGGCCATTCTCTTTCTAATATAAATTTCAATTATAATACATCCATCTTTTTCTACTATTTTACTTGAACTGATACACAACTTTACAGTCAGCTAGAATACGGATCTTCTATAAATAGGGGAATTAAATCAGAATACTTCTAATTCAAGATGGCTATATATTATAATTTAAAGGCTGTCTTAGGATAGATCCTTGTCAGTAGAAGAGTTAAAGCTCATCTAGGGAGAGAATTTTGGTCTCTGTCCAATCCTTAATTATCCACTTCAAAGTAATTCTTTTATATTTTTACCTCTTTTTTCTTGATACCATTCTTTGCTTCAGATACTTTGTTAATGTCTAAAGACTCATAGCAAAGGTTATAGAACCTTAAGGAGCTCACAGTCCACTAGTTCTTCATGAACTAATATGTAATATCACAGTGAGAAGCCCCGAGAGAGATTGCATGCTATTGTTGTTTTTCACTTTTTGCTGTAGTCAGACTGTTACCAGAAATTTGCCTTAATCATTTGAGGAACTTGATCATAACAACTTCCAGCCCTAGCAATAAGTGACTGTCTTCATGCCATAAGGTTCTTGGAAAGCAATGGGAATATCTATTCATAGGAGTGTGGGCAAACTACTCTATTGTCCAGAAAATGGAGTTGAACCATCACTTTCAATATGAAGTTTAAGAGAGGGAAACATCCAGATTGAAGGCATTGAGGTAACTGCCCTTACTATTTAAGGGTCCAAAGAGAAAAGATTCCTGGACACTAGGAAAAGTGAAGCAAAGGCAGGTGTTTGGAGTTCTGACACCACACAGACATATCTAGACATCAATTCTCAATCCCATCTCCAGTGCTGCATTAAATTGTCTTGTGAATGGAGGATGGGCTTCTTTGAATAGGTACTAAACCAGTAGTATAGGAACAGAAGCAGGAGTAGGTAAGCCAGGATGCCTTTCCTATGTGTGGCTCCGGTCAACTGCATTGGTCAATAAAGATCCCTTTAATAATCACAGCTAATCTCAGACACTGCATGAGATTATGTCTTCCCTGTGGGTCTTTGGACATAGCTTGTTCAAACCAGCTGTGATTCAGCCATCAGCACTCCTTAACAAACCTGTCAGCAGGGAGCCACTTACTGATGCTCCCAGACACTATGTGTGCTGGATTATGAAGAAAGAGTAATACTCCCTGGGAAGAGTCAAACATTTATGGAAAAGGTAAACCTTGAGCTAAGAACTGAAGAGGAGAGATTTTTCTGGTGGATTGAGAGAAAGGAATACTTAGCAAAGAAAGCAGCCTATAAAAGCTCAGTGGCAGAATATAAATGAAGAAAAAGCAGTTTAGTGAGAGCAGTGGACTATGAAGATGACCAAGTAAACAAAAGCCAAATTATGAAGTACCTTGTATGTCATGCATGCAAGGGTAAACTCTTATAGAATTTTGCACAAGGACATGAATGTTCTTACATACATTTGAGAAAGTCTAGTCTGATAATAGTTTGGAGACTGGTTGAGAATGAAGAATAGTGCGGTAGGCAGAATAATAACCACCACAAAGAGGTCTACGTCCTAATCCCCTGAATCTGTGAATACGTTACCTTACATGGCAAAAGGAACTTTGCAGATGTTGTTAAATCAAGGACTTTGATATGGGGAAATTAACCTGGATTATCCAGGTGGCAGAAAGGACATCAAAGGGATGCAATGTGAGAACAACTCACTGTTGCTGGATTTTAAAATGGAGCCTAAAAGCCAAGAGTTGAGGAATGCATGTGGCCTCCGGACACTTTAAAAGGCAAGGAGAAGGATTCTCTCCTGGAGTCTCCAGAAAGGAAGCAGCCCTCCTGGCACCCTAATTTTAGCCCAGTAAGGCCTATGTTGCACTTTTAACATAAAGTGTAAGAAAATAAATTTGTATTCCTTTGAGCACTTAGTAATTTGTTATAGCAGCCATAGACAACTAATACAGATCATGAAACTGCTGGCAGAGAGATAAAAGAGAAAGCTACTATAATCCATATCAAAGAAAATATTTCATGGAAAGTGGTCCTTCATTTTGACAAATGTAAGGTTTCCCTAGAAAGAGTAAATACAGGCAGAATTTGCCCTAATGATTAAATTTTCCAGAAGGACATGGAACATAATTTGCTTTGAACGAAGATGAATTAGCCATTTGCAGTCAATATCTTTTAGTGAAGAGCAATGTTCCTTTAGATCTAGAATGAATGGGGCAGCAGGAAAAAAATGACAAGCTGTCTATAGACTTTTGAGCAGTAGAATAAAATGCCTTTTAATCAATTAGTGGGCAATTTACCTGATTTTTTAAGAATGTAATTCTTTTAGTTAGCTATTAAACAATGACATGTCATTATTGATTAAAAATCAATCTCTGAAGAATGTTTTTCCATGGCTTGACTTTAATGGAGCTCTTGTACACCTTTTTGTGAACTGGACCTTGAATCATGGACCACCAAAGACTATTTCATTGATGCAACCTACAAATTTTGAGAAGAGAAATAATAAAGTCGAGGAATTCTGACAACATGAAATCAAATCCTGGCTTTACTAAGTAATAGCTGTGTGGCCTCGGGTGAGTAGCTAAATCCTGTTAGGTTGTTTCATTATCTGCAAAATAAAAACAGTGACAGCACCTATTCTCTGTGCTTGCTATGAGGATTAAAAAAGATGGCTAAAATAATAGGTATGATGTCTAGTACATCTAATGAGCATTCCATAAAATTTAGCTGTTACCATCACAAAGCACATGAAGTGGGCTCTATAAAGTGGGTGGGAGATTCAAGAAACACATGTGATGTTCTCAGTGTTATATTATAGTTCGGTGTGGTATGGCTGTCCTCCCCTGCTAAAGTTTGTTTCCAGGTAGCAGAGACTATGTAGTACCGGTTAGTTTGCTGGATAACCCAGAAAGGTAAAGACTAGTTTCTTGGTATATGGGTACAAAATGTGAGGTAGGGGAAGAAATATTTCCAAAAGGTTCTGAATTTGAAAGATAGTAAATATTTCAGAGACTGAACAGAGTATTCAAGATGAAGAAAAGAATATGGGGAGCAAAATTATAAATGCTGTTAAATGTGAGCGTAGGGTTTAGTTTGACTAAAGTGTAGAAAGTCCTTATGTGATGGGACATAAAATTGATAGATTTCAGAAGGCACTGAATCTTTCTTATTTAAAGGACTTATTGATTGAATTATTAGAAGTGTGTACCTTTTGACCACCATCATCCATTTCACCCATCCCCCACCACCCACCTCTGGCAATAACCAATTTCTTTTCTGTAAGTTCATAATTTTTAGATTCCACATATAAGTGAGATCACATGGTATTTTTCTTTCTCTGTCTGATTTATTTCAGTTAGCGTAATGCCCTCTCAGTCCATCCATGCTGTTGCAAGTGGTAGGATTTCCTTGCTTTTTATGGCTGAATAATATTCTTGTGTGTGTGTGTTCACATTTTCTTGAGTCCTGGCTATTATAAAAAATGCTGCAGTAAACTTGAGGGTACAGGTATCTTTCAAGATAGTGATTTTATTTCCTTTGGATAAATACCCAGAAGTGGAATTGCTAGATCATATGGTAATTCTGTTTTTAATTTCTGAGGCACTTTCATACTGTTTTCCATAGTGGCTACACTCATTTATATTCCCACCAACAAGGGCTCCCTCCACATCCTCATCAAAACTTGTTATCTCTTGTCTTTTCAATAATAGCATTCTAACAGGTATGAGGCGGTACCTCATTGATTTGCATTTCCCTGATGATGAATGCTGTTGAGAACCTTTTCATGTAGCTGTTGGCCACTTTTACATCTTCTTTGGAAAAATGTCTATTCAGTCCCTCTGCTCAATTTTTAACCAGAGTTTGTTTTTTCTATTGAGTTGTATGAATTCAAAAGGCACTGAATTTTATACTAGGGGTGTGCACTTCACTTAGTGGTGAGAAAGGAGGCATTGGTTAGCATGGAGCTCTAATAATGATTATTTTGGTAGCCATGAGCAAGTAGGATGGTAGGTAAGATGTCAGGGGTCAGTATATCAACAGGAAAAATTGCAGTACATACACATTTTGTGATCATCTGGTCTTGAAATAAGAGACTAAATCTAGAGGTATTAATATGTGAAAAAAGCATCAGTAAGGGATTTGGAAAATACATGTAGTTACAATAACAGGAAGAAACACTTTAAGCCATTAAAAATCACAAAAGAATTATATCTACATTTACTGACATGTAAAAGAATTAATCATTTGCTAATAAGAAAAGCAAAATGCAAAATAGTATCATGATACCATTAGTATAAAGACAATTACATAATGTTTTAATAAAGATTACTTATGGGAATAGAGATAAGGAGAGGGCTGTTATTTTTAATTTTATAATAATGTACTACTTGAATTTTTTACAAGCATATATTATTTTAACCATAACATTTAAATGTGAAATAATAATGAGGTTTGTAAATTAGACTATCAGTGAGATCATAAATATCCAACTCGCCTAGAAGGCTAAGTAATTTGCATATAGCAAGATTTCAATAATTACTTGTTTGAATGAATGACTAAAATAGAAACAATATCCCATAGTATTCTGAAATAATAGAACAAACTTTTAAATCTGGATCATGGAAACTGAGAATTGATCTAACTACAATTCTCTATCAATTATCAAAACAGATTGTAGTCAATGCCTTAGTCTTTTTTCACCATAAAAAGGAAATTGCTGTTTCACTATATGCTGAAGAAATGGTAGAGGAAAAAATGCTGTTTCTTTGAGGACTACATGATATTGACGTTAACTTACTCTAAAGTTGACATCTATAAAAGTTTAAGGCATAAGATTTGAGAAGTGGTGTTCTGCTATTCAGTTTGATACTTAATAGCGTGACTTAACTCACATAAACCAGGAGTTACTATAGTAAATCTGAAGCTCAGTCCTCAGGCACAGACTTGTTACACTGCAGTAAACCCACCTCCCTCATGGGCACTGATGCAGAGATTCTGCAACCCAGGGGCTTTCCTGCTTTTCTGTGGTCCATGTTATAACAGCAGTAGTAGAATAATAATTCTTCCAGTAAATTTTACTTTATTGAATAACAATCTCTCTGGAGTGACAGCCATAATAATAAATTATACAATGATTATAGATGCAATCTAGAGGTCTATGATTGTGAAGTCAGACATCCTCTACCTCCACATAAATTAGGTTCTACAAACACACTCCTAGCACCAAAGCTTAGAATATACATTATGCATGTTGCCAAAGGCACCTTAAATATGCTCTTTAAAATTAATCTTCTGACCATTGCCCATCACATTTATTAAAAATCAGTCAGATTTTGTCAACATACAGAATGATAGCTGTTCCCAAACCTTGTTGTCAACCTCCTTAAAATGGCTGGAGGGCAATTCTACTGTACCGAAAACCAAGTTTAAAAACCTTGAGAGAACATCAGAATGAATCCATCAAAGAAATATAAAAGAAAACAATTTTCCCCTCAAGAAAAAAAAAATCTATGAAAAAGAAATCAGAAGCAGCCAGCTAAATGAAATGTAGTGTTTTCCCCATCTGTCCCCTACAGGAAAAAATGAAATGGCCTCTTGCAGAAAGCAGCTTGCTTTCTTACCCGCTGTATACACAAGCAGCTCTGAGTTCCGTAAGCACACAATGAGTTTCTGAGAAAGGGCCCTGTGTGTACTCTTAGTCAAGCCATTGACGTAGCTAATTAAAATGCAGGGTGATCTCTGAAAACCTCTTTCAAAATTCAAAAGAAGGTTCTTCCTCCTCCCCATCCTCCTCACCATGCTCGTCATCATTGTCGCTGTCAGCCTCATCATTATCCCCACGATCCCCCCATCCCTGTTATCTACCTCACCACTGTCCATGCTGCTATTGTCCCCCTCCTCCTCCTCCTCCTCTTCCTCCTCCTCTTTGACATCATCGCCCTCAGCACCACGTCAACCACCACTTGCATTCAGGGCTCTAGAGACACGAGCTCTGAAATCTCAGCAAGGTCGGTATTGTTATTACCGTTTAAAGGATGAAATAACAAAACTAAAGCAGAAGCAGGTTCATTAACTTGTCTAAGTCCACTGAGAAAATTAAGTAACAGACCCAAGCCTTCTGACAGCAAATATCATTTCCTTGAGCTGTTCAAGTCCTTAGAGAATTCCTAATGAGAATTAACCCCTCAGAACCAGACAGACTGCAGAAGACAATGTATCTTTCTGCAAGGTGACCCAGACAGAAAAGCCAACACTGAAAACATTCTCTACATGTGGGTCTTGCTTCTTTCCTCTAATCTGCTGCCCACCTCCACAACGTTCATGTGGAAATCAAACCCCGGTTCACACTTTGTGGTATGTTCCACAGTTGCCTATGTCCTGTCTACCCAGAAACGAGCTGCAGCACCCAAGGAGCCTTATTTGACAGTTTCTAACCTAACTTACTTCGGTTTCGTGATAGAGAGTCCAGGATTTCTGGGGTCATAGCTCAGCTCTGCCATGAAATCTGTGACTCAAGGAATAAGTCTTTTCTTCAGGCTTTAAATTATTGAGCTATAACGTATATATGAGGCAACAGGGCCAGTGTGATCATTTTAAATTTCTTTTCAGAATTAAGATTCTACATGCTACCAAATATAATTAAGAGGTTACATGCTAAAAGTAAACTTGCTTAATTTGTACCTCAGGTGAATTATTTAAAGAACCCTTTAAGTTCCCACCCCCCACCCCCTATAATTATAGTAGCACTATAGAGGAAAGAATTCACCCACAGTGTCCTCTCTCCCCAAAGCAACAATTGCTAAAATTTTAGAAATCCTCTTTCCAATATTTTTCTACTTCACTGTATAGATGTTTAGATAGTGACAGGATTTGCTATCTATAAAATTTTGTATCTTTTCTTGGTACCTGTGATACAACAATTTCTGTAGAAATGCAAGTTACTGGCAGCATAATTATAATTGTATGTAAATTGATGTACTGTTTTTCTTTTATATAAATGTTCCCTAGCTATAGTTATTAGGCCATTTGCAATTTTTCACTGAAATGCTGCAGTGAGCATCTTAATATATAGGGGCTGCCAGAAATATAATCAAAGTTATAGAAAATGATCTAATTTCCAAAGCACATTCACATTCCACTGGATTTTAAGTAACTCTGAGTTGTCAGGAAGGTGACTATTGTTGGCTCTCTCTATGAAAAATATGAGGCCAAGGCCACAGAGCTAGCTAATAGCAAAACTTGGCACTGACCTGATCCAAGTCATGCCAATAATGTTCTTCCTCTTTCTTCTCTCCCTGGGGAACTCCATTCCCTTCACTGGGCACCTATAGAGCAATAATATTAAAATCAGTGACTCCAGGTCCCAGCCCTCTCTGGAGTTCGAGGTCCAAATTTCTAACTGCCTAGGATGTATTTTTTTCTGTAGCTATTCCTATAGCATTTTAAATGCAATCCTTTTGCAACTGAACTATCTTTCATCCATTTCTTCTCTGGTGTCCCCTGTGTCATATTCATGGCCTCAAATAGATCTTTGTTTCCACCGTTCTCACAATAAGTCAGAGTATAAGCCCAGAAGATTAGTTTCCTGAATATTTTCTTAAGGGTACGGGCCTTTCTTCCTTATCTTCACTGCCAGGATTCAAGTCACCATCTTTTTTAGCCTGGATGACTGAAACAGCTTCACTTATTACCCTGGATTCTTTTTTCTCCTATAGTCCACTCTTCACACTATAGCCAATATTATATCTCTCTCAAATCATTTTTAAAAAAACCCTTCTTTCTGGACAAAAACCTTTGATGGCTTATTACCGTACTCCTAATCATTACATATTGCACAGTTCTTTTACTCCATTCTCAAGCTAACATCTTAACTTCCTCTATTTTCTTCCCAGGTTTCACAAATCATAATGAAATACCAACTGAGACTCCAAAACTTCAGAAACACTCAAGCCTCCATATTATTTTTCCACAGACTTTTTAGCTCTATTACCTTTTTGTTCTCTGTGAAACTTCTACTTCTCTTTCAATATCAGCTGTTACTTCCTCCGGGATTTTTAAATTTTCCCATGTGGAATTGTTAGGACTTCCTGTATGTTCATGACAGTTTGTGTATTGTGTATCAAACCACAAATTATACACTCTTTCAATTATTTGTTTTCTCCTCTCTCACCCTCTGCACTCTACTTTCTTCAGTGACAGGACATATTGCATCCATCCATATGACCATACCAGGTGGTATTTTCCCCAGCACATGGAAGTTAGCAACTGCATCTAGTGCTTTTCTGTGCTACATATTGTCTATAAACAAAGTTTGCTTCAACCATCTAAAAACTCTAAAGTGGATCTCTTGGCTTATAGTAGAAGTTGTGTTCCCCACAAAGGTATATTATACAGACACATTGCCAGAGCTAAGCATGACTCAGAACCTAGAGAATTAAGCGACCCAAACTTACTCTCAGCCCTCCTTGTTTTTTAAAGGATGTAAACCTTAGATTAGTCCTGATAATTAAGCTACTTCTGATAGGAGTGGTGGGTGTGAATTGAGCTATAAAGAAAATGAGAAGACTCTAATGCCTGTTAAATCATCAACCCAGCAGCTTTATGTATGTTTTTATTAAGTTTTGTTAAATCATTCTCTCTGAAGATTGCATCAAATGTATTGTGTAGGTTTGTTTTCTTTTTGTGAAGTTTGCCTTTCCATTATATATATATATATATATATATATAAATGAAATTTTGTAAGCAGCTTCTAATTTAAAATAAGTGTACTTCAAGAAATTTGTAGGTAAATTTTTTTTATTTATTTGCTCCTTAATTTCTAAGTTTTGATATCTCTTCATTTAAAGATTGGGAGGAGAAAGTGAGAGCATGTGGATTAATTTTATATTTACATAGTTTCTTAACTGGATTCTAGATAAAATCCTGGATATAGCTACTAAACCTGTCTGTGATAGTAGTGATTGGATCCCAAGAGAGCAAAACTATTTGGGGTAGTAGTTTTTTAATTTTATACTACTTTAAATGTTAAAAGAACTCTGAAAGTTACTTATCTAGTCTTTATCATCCTAAATGAACTTTTGGTGAGAAAACAATTAGATTACCAATGAGGATCATAGATTCTTGCATATTAGTACTTGGGAAAAAGCTTCTTAAGACCATGTGTTTTTTCTTTTGTTTTGTTTTTACTATAGAATAAAATGGTAGAAAGCTACAAATGCAGTCTTTATACCTAAGATCTAGTCAAGTATAAACAAATCATAAAACATGTATGCAAATCAAATTTCACTCCAAAATTTAACAATCAAGAAATTTTCCATTTCTTAAAGTTATAGTATGTGAATAAGAATGTTTCTGGGAAATAAGGAAGGTTCACTAAAATTGGGTTGACTTTTTAAAGACAAACTTAGAAAATAACTGCATAGAGTTGTGGTAACTAAACTATGACCCCTGTCTCCTCATTTTATGCCAAAACCCACATAAGATACAGAAGATTAAAAAGCTGATGTTCAAAATCAAATGACAAAATCTAATAAAAGGATAGGATGTTTATCAAAGTTATAGAAGAATCAAAACATTTGAAACAAAAGAGAAAATCTCAGAGAAGGATTGACAGATTCTAATCCGTAATATTAAAAAACCTGTTTGGATGAAAACCGACAAACTAAGGAAAAACCAAGGACAATGACAATTTAGGAAAAATATTTCCTTGAAACATGGAAGAAAGTCAGCATGTACAGCCTATAAAGACATGTCCAGATTCAATAGGAAGACATCAAGATAAAAATAAACTAATGGTAATAGTAGTTACATGAGGGGAAATACAGTTAGTAAAGGCACATACAGAGGGATGCCTTGATTGTTACCCTATATTGTGTTCCCCAATGATATAAACAGGTAGCATAGATATGAACACATGGTCTACAAAGATTGACACCAAAGTTATGATACCTTCTGGGGCTGAAGGTGAGAATTCAACTGAAATAAAGAATATAGAAGATTTCACATTTATCTTAACTAATATCATTATAGTTGCAACAGCCATTAGTTATTATTTGCTACATACTAGACCCCATTCTGAATTTGTGTCCATATTATCTCTTCCAATTCTCATAACACCCCTGTTAGAGACTTATTAGAACTATCTTCATACTATATATTACATGTGGGACAGAGAAGTTACATGCCCAAGACCACACACAATGAGTATTTAAGCCATGATTGAAACTTTAAATTATATTTAATAACGTCTTTTATAAGATAAAACTCAACACTGGAAATTTTTTGGTAAAATTTCCATATATATCCAGTATTGATGATCTTAAAAAAATACAAGGTTGTTTAGAAAAAATAGTCAATACTAAGCAAAAGGCATTAAGATGCTCATACACCTTGATTCAGCATTTTCCTTCTAGAGAAATAATTTAACAGAGCAAAAATATACATTAGTATTTACCTAGGTAGCACCTATCAAAGGAAACTTTGTAATTAATCTAAGTGTCAATAAACTAGGTTCATCAACATTAAAATTGTAGGCAGAAGATTCTTGGAACATGAGAACATGTGTTACAGCATTGCTGACCAAAAAATACATTTGCATACAAAAGTGAAAATACAGCTTTAGAATTGTGGGTTTGAGTTCTTTAAAGCATTCCTAATTTTGTTATTTATTTATTAAAAGACATCCAATGTAGCTACATAAAAATATGTAAATGCATTTTTTTTTATTTTAGAACAAAATACAAACAAATTGTGCAGATAGTAGTAAGCGTTCCTGAAAACAGTATCCAGATTCCTCTTTTAACATCTTACATCACTATGATACATTTGTCACACCTAGGACACCACTATTGATATATTATTATTAACTAAACTCTGTAATTTATTCATATTTCATCAGTTTTCCCTTAATAAACATATTCTATTCCATGATCCCACCCAGGATGCTATGTTATATTTAATGGCCTCCTCGGACTCCTCTGGGCTGTAATAGTTTCTCAGAACTTCTGTAGTTTTGACAGACCTTGTTACCTTGAGAGCAATGGTCAGCTGTTTTGTGGGATGCCCCTCGATCTGGGTTTGACTGGTATTTTCCCACAGGTAGACTGGAGTTATTGGTTATTACAGAAAAAAAAGCCACAGAGGTAAAGTGCTATTCTAATCACATCATACTGAGGGAAAATGTTACCAACACAACTCATTCCTGATGATCATCTGGCTAAGGTAGCATTTGCCAGGTACTTTCACTGTGACCTTATTTACACCGTGTTTCATACTGTACTGTACTCTTTGGAAGCAAATCCCTAAGCATAGTCCATGTTGAAAAGATGAGTTATTCCCTTGGGGGAAGAATATCTACACAAATTATTTGGAATCCTTCTCTATGGGAAGTTTGTCTCTTCTCTCCCATTTAAAATATATTCAGTTATTTATATCAGCATGAGCATGTGGATATTTATACTGTGGCGGTCGTAACACATTACTATATTTTCTATTTCGTTGCTCAAACGTTCCAGCTTCAGCAATTGGAAACTCTTCTAATTGGCTCCTGTGTCCCTTTGACTTAACCCCTCATTTTGTTTTCTGGGCCCTTCCTTACCCTGATACTACAAGCTTTAGGCTCGTCTTGTATATTTTCTACCCCAACCCTAGAAGCAGCCATTTTTCCAAAAAGCCCTGGTTCCTTTTGTTGGAAAATAGTAATAGAAACCAAATGGGCACTGGGTGAGCTGCTTTTTAAATTAATGATTTGCTCAACAGCCAACAGTCAGTGACAGAATAAGGATCATAACTCAGCTCTCCTGACCCTCCACACACCTGATACTGTGCCAGTATGGCCACCTTCTGTTCATACATGTCAGAGAAACTACTTCATAGACACATGGGCTTACGCCCTTTCATATCAGTCTATTCCACTGATTTTAAATTATGCCTTAAATCATATTGTCTTTATTCTTTGAAATCATATGTAATGACCAAAATGAATTTAGTCATTACACGTAGCTTGCCCAACTCCACAGGTGCACAATTACCTTATCACTAACTCTTAAAGAACAAATACTCTTTCTCCTTTAGAATTCCTTGGCCACCAAACTGCAAAGATCCCATTCCTGGGCATGAATAATCCATGACTGAACTTCACATGAGGTCTGACACTCGACCCTCTTTGTATTCCTTGCTCATTCAGGAAGAAATGCCTAGGCAATATTCTCCACTATTAATTTTGTGGTCTCATCTTTTTGCATAGGAAATATTCTGGCCAATATTAACACTTCAAGTAGAAGAAGTTGGCTCTGATTTTATCCATGGTTAAAGACTAGGGAGATAATATGGTAAAAGACATGGTAAAAAACTTGTGCTTTTTATCTCCTTACTCAGAAAATACTTCTGCTTGGTCAAGGAGAATGTTGAACCTCACCGCCAAAACAACGACCAAAATAAAATACTTGATTATTTCTTCACTTTGATTGATTTTTAAAAATGGGGATAAAATGAGAGAAAATGATCTCAGTAGCTCTATTCTAATACTCAAGTGTCTCTAACAGGTGCTTTTCGGAGACCAGCTCATCACTTCCTATCGAAGGTTAAGAAATAATCATTTGTGCCCTGATTAAACTATGAAAAAACACAAGTAAAGGAGAAAGAAATAAGACTGAAATGTCTAAATGTTATTTCTAAAGGTTAGGAAAGAATGCATATTTTCCTTCATAAATGTCACGTTAATCTGAATGGCAGTGAACCTCAAAAAACATTTGAATTTAATACAGAAGTTTTGATAATGAAGCAATTGTCCAGCTGCCTTTTTTTTTTTTGGTGAACTTCATGTTTGGCTTTCAGGTGATGGATAGATGAAGTTCCCTGGAAGTATAAACATCATAGTTGGCTGTTATTAGAGGGGAAGATTGTTGGCCAGTAATCAATCTGGGGTTTCTGAGGCTAGAGTTATGCAGTTCATCCGACTAGATGTCTAATTAGGATTAGATAGGACTAAGCATTGAGCATTATTCTGGACATTCAGGATTTCCAAATGCCAGTTCTATCTACTGTCTCCAAATGGAAATACTTCTTTCAAGATAAGTTTCACAGAGGAGCAAGGTATATTGCAGAATTCTTGGGCCACATATTACTGGGAAGGGGTTTGGTGAACCTGGAAGACAACTGGCTAGTAGGCTTCAGCTTCCTGTTAGTCCTAGGGATGAGTAGACTAGTTTCAATGTTTTCACCTTGACCAAACTATCAACTGAAGGCATCTGGGTTCAGTATTATACAAATTGGGCTCTGGGAAGTCAGTGGTCAGAAACACGGGAGGAATTTAGGGTCAAATCTCAGAGAAGATGAGGCCAAAAGGCAGCACTGCAGATACTAGATAGAGGATGATGGGAGGCAGGACATGGTAGTACCATGTGCATTCTGACCGACCAGTTATTCTCTCTGTGCATTAACCACCTGAGTCCATAATCTGTGACTCTCAGGACTTGTCTAATGTTTCTCTCATTCTTAGTGGGATTAGCAGTTTCTATTCTCTCATATTACTGTTTTTCAAGACTGTGGGCATTATTCCTGAAAAATATTGTTGGACCATTTCAAGACTCATGGGCATGTTGAAATCTTCTTGATCCCTAACTGCGGAATAACTTTGGGGAAGGAACTACCCCCCCTCAATTTATTAGAAAATGATGGAATTGGATTAGATTCCCAACGTCTCTTAGGGTTCTAACATTCTGGAATCAGACAATATATTTAAAAAACCTAAGAATTAAAAGACCATGGATTTCAAAAGTCCATACTCTTCCAGATAAGCAATCTTCAAGTATTTAAAAACAAAAATGTTGACTGAAATTATGGCATTAACAACAACAAAATCTCCCCTTTAAATTAATCAGTAGCCCTTTTTATACTTTAGATAAGTCTTTCAAAATAATTCCTTCAACTGCCTGTACTCAACAGTTTCAGATAGAATGTCCACAGTTTACGCATCTGACATCATATGAAAATTGGATAGAGAGCTATAAAGAGGAAAAGACTTATGAAGTATATTGATATTAAAGTTATACTTAAGAGCTGGTTATCTTTTAGCCTAATTTCGTTTTTAATGCAGATAAAAAATGTATAGGGCCTATTTCAGGTCCTATAAAGAAAACTAAATGCCATAGTAAGAGCAGAAATCTTGGCTCTATCTACTTTAGGCCCTATAAAGACAACTAAACACCATATAAAGAACAGAATCCCTGGCTATATCCATGCAAAGATGTTAGAATAAATAGCACCTTCCCACTCCTCTCCCTATTACAGAGTCAAAATCTCCCATTTTAGAAGAGATCTGCCTAACTGTACATCCAAAGAAGAATAAGAGTCCCGTGGCAAGGCATTATGTTATCTTGGCAAAGCTTTTTTGGAAGTGAGTTATCAAGATGACTTTCATACTTTATTAGATAGTCATCAGTGACAAATACGTGTTGCTTCTAGATGATCAAATGAATCCAACACATTGCTCATTCTCTTTTTTTTTCAGGGTTTATTATGCTTTTCCTTTATTTTTATTTTCTTGGGTATTTTAACTCTTATTATTTTGAAACAATTACACATTTAGAGAAGTTTACAGGAAGAACTTTTCTTCCTGAACCATTTGAGAATGAATTTGCTTACCTGACGTCCACTATCCCTGAGTATTTTACATTGCTCATTCTTATTCTTTCAATGTGATCATTTCTCATCAATGACCTGTCTTCTCTAGCTACCGATGCATTAAAAACTTACCAACATGATTACATTGTACAGTTTCTTTCTCTCCCTCTGAGTACTCCAAATTCCATATCCCACTTCCTGCCCCATCCCCACCAAGAGGAGAAATATCCTGGAGCTTATTCTGGTTTGCTCTTTGGGACAGTTGTGTTTTTCTAGGATGCTTGCAAAAGGAAGGGATCTGTGCATTTAGATTGGAATAGACAGCTAAGCAGCTGCTTGCTTTTCCTTCTAGAATATCAATTGCCTGCCATCTAGTTTGAGTTGCACTGCTTGTCATGGTTACTTTATCATGGGCTTCATGTCAAGAGGCTGTCGCTGGTCATCTCCCCTGAGTAATGGAACCTAGGCTCAGAATAAAGATTAGAATCAGAATGGATCTCCATTCTGTGAATTCTATTCAAATTGATTTAGAGTGTTGAAAAGGTTTACTTGAGCTAGTGCTGGCAGAAAGCTATCTATGGTTGTTCCTTCTTCCTGGATTCTGCTCTTTGATGCAAGATACCCCCAAGACTTCTTCTGGCTAGTTGTAATTCAGCAGAATTCTTGGGATGAATTTGTAGTAGATTATCCAAATCTTGGGTGTTCTGGAATAGAGCTGTATGTTTCGGTTGCTGGTCCAACTACCAAAGTTCTCAGGGTCTTTGGCAGTTTCATGAGCTAGGATGTCACCATCCTATTCTTAAGGCTCAGTCCCCGGTAAATGCAATTTTTCTTGGGGATATTGCTCTGACTGAACTGATTTACTAGTCTTTTAAGATGAACAAGCCATTTTAAGTCCTTCAACCTCTAAATGTAATTCAGATTATTTTTTAACTTCGTACAAATCTACTGTCCATACTATAAGGTACTGGTCAAGTACAAGAAAACTGATGCCATCGGGAGAAAATGGTTTCAGTGAAAATATAAAACGTTAGTCCTCTTAAGGTCATAGAGGTGGACTGGTGCCAAGGAAGAGTCTACACTTTCAGTTTCAGAAGATCTGAATTCTAGGCCAGTTCTTTCACCAATTAGCTTTATACAAGTTCTTTATTACTATGAAATAAAGGCCCAGAGCATTAAATCCTTTACCCCAAATTATATAGTAAGTATTCTGGCAATACATAGAGTTAGCTTAGTGACCTACAAAGATAACAGGTTTTACAACTGATCTCAAGTCTCCATCAGCCCATATTTTGTTACTTCTATTTTCTCTCAGAACAAAAATAAGTCCTTCTCATTCTCTCTGCTTTGGACAGTATCTTTAATGACATCTTCATCTCTCTGGCTTCAGTTTCTGATAATCAGGTGTTCTGTAGTTCCACTTCCATTCAGTAACTGGCATATAACACTATTTAATTTATACCTCCCACCTAAGAGTAAGAATGGCTTCCTGATCGTGCTAATTCTAGGCTGCCTCATGACCTCCTAATTGTCCTTTTGCTTCCTGTGTGATCCATTCCTTGTTTATAAGTTATCAGTTTCTGATTTCCTAGTGGAACCACGTCTATATAGTAACAGCATGATTTTGAGCAAGTTACTAAAGGAGGTTATGGCTCAATCTTTTTTTCTTCCTCACTTTACAAATGTTTACTAATAGTTGCCTATTGTACTACAGTGAAGATGAAAGATAACTTTCTCTGATATAAGAATTTCAAAGTCTAGAAGTGTGTTGTGGGGAGGGATGTGGAATTTTTTGAGAAAACAAAATTAATTTTCATTCTATTTCACTTGGTTGTATTTCTACAGAAGAGTACTGTATTATATAGTTTTCAAAATAAGTTTTCCCCGGTCTGTTCCATTTACTACATTGAAGCACTAACTCGTCACTTTCCTCTGAAGGATTTTAAGTTCTTAAATGTCAATATCTAAGGTGGATGAGAAACACAGGTCACACAGTGTCAAAATACCTATTTCTAAGAGTCTAAGATAGCATAACCACATACAACTCAGCCACTGGAAGACAGTGAGGACTATAGCATTCCTATTTCCCTTGTTAATTTGAGTAGACAGGCAAACTTTTCACTGGCATCATGGAGGAGAAAGATCAAAGATACTGAAGGCAGGAAAGCTTGGATTCTAAGGTGTGTTATGTTTCTTCCTCATCTCTCTAGGCATTACTTTCCTCCTTTGTAAAAGAAGGACTAGTAGCAGCTGCTGTAGGAAGCCCACAGTAACAACAATGACATGTCCTTAAGAATACACACATGGAAATAAACCTTCCCTCTGAGAACTAAGGGATAAAATCAACTCATGATCATCCAAAGTTTTAAATACTCGGGCTAAAGAAACAGAGCTTGATTTTTACCCTGACTCCTCCATACAACACTTTGTGTTCTTGAGCACATTATTTCAATTCCTTAAGCCTCAGTTTCCTCATTTGTGCAGCAGCTATAAACAAAATGTATTTCAAGCATTGTGAAAATTAAATTACAAAAATATTTGGTACAGTGCTGGTTTATAACTAAAATAAATAACTCACTGTTGCTGTGGTGTTTTACCACAGAACTGGTCAAAACCGACCTTCTCAAGGAGACCGCTGGGCAGGAAAATGGCAGATTGTGAAATGAACACACCAAGGGAAAGACTATGTCAATCGAAAGGAGCATAGATCATCAATGAAGGAATAAATACAGAAAAAGAGAGTGACAAAACATTGGCAATAAGTATGCAAATAAGCCAGCAGGAAAGGATAGTGTATGTTTTGCCAATGGGTTTCAGCCCAGGGCAAGTTCACTGTTGATTCAGTGAGACTGAAAAATGACAATGAAATATTCATGGGGTGAAAGGTTTATACCCAACTTTATTCCTACGGTAGGTCAAGTGCTAGAATCCCATCCACTCAGAGCAAGTCTGCCTGCAGCAAGCCAGTCTCTGCCTCTGGGCCTCGCTGCCCCCACAGCCGTCTCAATCACTGTCCCCAGCGCTGCCACCACTCCACCCTCTGCTCTCCTGCAGCCACTGCAGCCCAGAGCACTGGGTGGAGCTCTTTATGTAGAGTCAATAATAATACTGCCAACACGTGTGCAGTGAGCAAGCCGACCAGCGTCAGGAGAGAATCCTGGCCATAGGAACTTTCATTTTCTCTACAGTGTGTAAGACTGAAGTTAATATCTGGGCTGCAAGGCAGGCCCATCAGAAACCAATGCCATTAATTAAACAGCCTACATTATAACTTCCATTTTCTCTTTATAAGATTCTGATCATCAGGAACATTTCTGATACTTTGGCTTCTATGTAACTAACCTACAGTGAGACAATTCTGGACAGACTGAAAGTACTGTTGACTGGTCCAGAATTTTACATGGAAAATTAGCAAATTGTCATTATGATTTCACATATTGATTTACTTATTAGCATGAGCCAGCATCTCTGAATCCAAGCTGCTCTGTGGCTCTGATGAGCCTATCAGTGGAGACAGCTGGGTTTAAGAACAATTGGCATGAGCCACCTTGACTCTCACACTTATTAACTATTGGATGTTTGTCAGGTTAATAGAACTCTAATCATAGGTCATAAAAATTAAGTGCTCCTAAACACATAGCATAGTACATAGAACTAAATAAATTCTACTTAATAATAGTGACAAAAATAAAATTATAATAAAATGCCTGAACTTTACAAAATGGAAGTGCTTTCTGTTTTGGGGTGAGGGAGACAAAGGCAGACAGTCTTTGGTATTTGCCTTTCCTGTTTTCTTAAAAATTTCAAAAATTATCTATAAATAAACTACAGGGTCACTGCCAAAAGGTAATGTATCTCAAGATTTTTTTTTCCTTAAGAGAAATAGTGCTGACCCTGCCATACTTTCCCTTAGAATCAACTAATCACCAATAATCCAAATTCATTCTCTTATTGGTTAATTCAATCTACCATCAAATGTGTAATATAGCTATTTATCACTCAATGAATACATACAGTAATATCCTAGAACCCTAAGACTATAAAAATATGATGTAATTCTGTTCCTCCAATAGTCAACCTAGTGAGAAATATAGAATAAATTTTTTAATAAAATATAAACAGAAAATTACAATGTAGGATTGTGGGATTAATATATAAATCAAGTATAGAAATCAAATGTATAATCATATATGACTTGATTATTTTTCCTGAAACTCCTGATAAGTGATCCAGAACAGAACAAAAAAGACCAAAACAGTTTCTGGGACCTAATTTCCCTTGCTATTGTTTCAATACCATGTAAGACATTGCGCCCCAGGAGATTGGAGACTGCCTAAGATTAAGTTTAGAGTTAGTTAATGATTGTATATTAAGTTCCCCACACAGAATTCTATTGTTGTTAATATTTAATGCTCAATAAATATGAAGGGTGCCCTCTCAACACCACCCTTGTGCTGTTAAGCCTCGAGTCCCCTGGCTGGTCCTTTCAGATCTTCGATATCTCATCGTGTCTCCCCGCTATCTGCGGGTCAGAAGCAGGGAGGGACTGACATAGGATAGATTCTATAATGAATGAATGCATTTACTAATATAATGAATGAAAAAATAAAAGGCAGGAACCCAAAGTAACATTTGAACTAGATATTAAGGCTGACTAGTAGACAGGAGCAGGATGGAAATTCCAGAGAAAGGAAGTGGCATATACTTAGACAAAGAGTTCTGTGAGGGCACCAAATGTTTGGGATTACTCATAAATTGAGGATTTTCTGAGCACTGCATTTTCAAGAAAAAACATCAGTGAGAGTAGTGAAATAGAATGAGGTAAGATTTACATGGGCTTTTTCTATGCTGTGCACGTACCTTTATCCTGCAGATAGTAGTACACCAGAAAATATTTCTTAAAAAGCTATATATGTATATATTAGATGACTTTGCAGAGGCATATACAGGACAAGAAATGGAAGCTTTATTTTGTTTCTGTTTCTCTTCATATTGCCCAAATGGGAACCATATTGATGAATTTACCCTTACTCTCCTTAAACAAATCAGACTAGCCAAAATTGTGGTAACACAACTATGTTAACATGATCACGATTTCTTATTGACTATATTAGCATTTAATGTCAGCTAAATTTTTTATTCCAAACAAGATGAAGCAGATTGCAATGAAAAACTATGAAAACAGCCAGGAAAAGTAATTGCATTTGTTATAGTCAATGGAATGATGTCAAGAAAAAAACAGATTAGATATAAATTAATGAACCATTCAAGTAATGGGGAAATAACATTAGACATAATGTGCCCAGATAATTTATGTAATTTTAACACTTACAACCAAATTAAAGGGTTAAGTAATGAAAATATTTCTACTTCCATATTATTATATTAGAAAACTTTGGATAACACAAGGAAGATTCTCCAAGGATATCTTGTCACCATCTTTTGCAAAAGCTACACTCCCCATTGCCATCATTAATCTTGCCTTTCAAGACTTCAGCTCAGGAGAGAAATAGATAGACTATGTGAATTTAGAAGCAATGATTGATTTGACTAGCACACTTGACAGGAAGACCTTGAATTGCAGTTGTTTATAGATCGTATTTTCTCATATGTAATTTCTAAATTATCCACATATATCGTTCTGCCTGACTGGCTTCTTTTGCCACACAAAGAAAAAGCTATTCACATAAGTGATTTGGAAAACATCAGAAATACTTCAGGGAATTGTCTGTCACAATGGCTGTTCTGATAATTAACCACTCTCAAGTAGAGTGGTATTCAATTAAGCAAAGAAGTCCTCCAAATAAAAATTTTAAATGATGTCCAAAAGTTGTTGTAGGGAAATTTTGGAATATTTGTAAAGCATCAATATATATGTGACCACTGAAGCATCACAGCTATCAGTGACCCTGGAAGGCAAGAGTGACTTGTGTAAATAGTAAACAGAGAACCAGCTGGAATCACAGAATGCTAAATATTGTAAAAGAGACTGGACTTGATGAATATTAGAGGAGGAAAACTGAAGAATAGTTTAAACCATGTATCCAGGTCCCAGCTAATTAATTGCATATCCATGATCAATTTATTATCCTTTCCACTACACTACACTCCCGAGGTCTTTGTGAACTTAGCAAGCTTTTGTTTTGTTTTGCACATGTGTGTGTGAGTGTGCACACACACACAGTATTAGCAAGGAAGGAAGGACAGAGCTGCTTGAATCAGAGTGATATTGATAGGGATCCTGTCTCTCCTATGACTAACCTCTGCATTCTGCATTAGTTTGGATTAGATGGGAATATAGATGGAAGAGTCTGGAAGATGAAAATTGAAATATCATCTGTAGGACAAATAATGTTGGTTGAGGAATGTCCCTTAGGGCATATGAGCTTTCTAAATCTTCCTCCTCCCCTAACTTAGATCACTAGCCTCACCCATTTTCTAATCTAGCGTTGGGATAGTCCATATAAGGAAAGATGTGAGTTTTCCACAGTAGATTCTGAATCATTATCCTTCAGTGGTTCAGAGAGGGAAGAATTGTCAGTGCTCAGTGCTTTTTAACAGCCACTCAGTGTCACACAGGTTATTGTAGCACTCTGATTCTCATGCCATTCTGATGAGGGATGCATATTGGTCTCTGTGACCAGGCTGGAGCTGAATCGCATGACATATGCACAACAGCATATGATTTCATTCATTTAGCAACAGATAGCTTCTGGAAACTCCCTTTATGTTTAGTCTCATCATTTTGATTCCATTTATGTTTCCTTCTTTGCCTGTATTTTCCTTATTGAAGGGAAAAAAAACCCAAGGGAGAGTTCTAAAGAGCTTCATAAGGGAAGGAAAGTTTTCTGAGTACTCTAGAAATTGGACCTATACATAAGAAATTATGTGCTCTCTATATCGACGTGCCAGTAAATGGAAGCATTCCATTAGTCACCAATGTGCATTCAAGAGTAAACAGCATCACTTGGCAGAAGTCATGTATTTGTTTACTGATTTTATGTCTTCATTTTCTTTCTTCTATCCCTCCTGGAGAAATCTGCTTACAAGTCCCTTCTAAGAACTAGAGTTACGCCCAGTGTACAAACTTGCAAGTGCTGGAATCTTTATACTTCTTTACTTTTTGAGAATATGGATATAAAATGATTAATGGTGGTGCTTGCTGCTCCAAGGCAACTATTGTACTCTACTGGAAAGGGTCAATGAGATATTGCCCCCAATGCCAAGTATGGTATTGGCCAATGGGGAAGGTTCACAGTCAAAATCTATTCCCCCAGTGAAGGTTCTCTCTCCTTTCCAAGAGTAAAATCCAGAGATGTGTGGTTTATTCCTGAATTTTTGGAAGGCTGAGGGCTGTAATGAATAAGGTTTTACATACTATATGAGGAAAGCATCTAATTTTAGTGGCATGCTTGGCAGGTTAGGTGTTTATTTGTAACATTCCCTGGCACCAAATGAAAAATTCCAAATTCCTTTGGAATGAAATTCAGCACCCTTTATAATTAGGTTAATTCCTTCCTTTTCATCCTCATTCATTTTTTCCTGTCTTAGTGGATACATTTGCCATTCCCCAAACACAGTAGGTCATTTGCCTTCCCAATATACTTATGCATATACTATTCTTGAAAAATCGGAATTCTCTTCTATTTGACTCATGTTCATTTGGCAAACTCCAACATAATCTTTAATGACCAGTTTAGTGTTATCACCTCTGTTTCTTCTTGTATAAAATAGCGCATTCTCCCTCACCTTCAGGCAAACTTGATTTTTACTTCAGCTTTCCCAGAATTTATTATTTATCTCAATTACAACTTTGCTTGTATTATAGAAATTTACACACCTCTGATTCGTTCTTTAGATTGTGAGTTTTGCACGGACAGGTGCAGTGTCTTCTTAATCTCTTATCCCCAGAGCAAAGCAAAGTTCCTGATGCACAGAATATATTCAATATAGGTTTGCTGGATTAAATCAAACACAAAAGCAATAATGCCATATAACAAGATGCATGGACAGATGAATAATCACTGCTGAGATGCACAGATTTTTAAGTCACAAGAGGGTCAGTCACTTCATGGAGGCTACTCAGCAAAGTTCTATATCAATCAGGGACCTATTTTCAATTGGACGGTGACAGGTTTACTTTCTGGCTATAAGGATATGAAATACGTTATATGTATAATTTATTGAATTTCTTAAAAACTGAAGCCCATATTCCCTGACAATAGAAGATACAATTGCAGAGCATCAAATGGACTAATATGAAGGATGCTTACAATGAAATATTTTTAATATAGATAATGTTACTGGGAAGCTTCTGTCAGTTGAAAAATTCCCAAACTAACATAAATGTACTTTTAGATTTGTCCAAACTTTTAGAGGAGAGAAAAGATGTGCAATTTAGGCTGGACCAAGAACAACTGTATTGTACACCAAGGAAATAAAATTCAAGTTTCCCTATGGAGCACTCAAAATGAAAATTCCCACATTGTTCAGAGGGGGAAATTAGAAAATGATTATTTTATCTCAAAGTGATATAATGAGGGGACCTCATATGTAACTGTCCTCCATGACTTTTCATCTTCACAGTGAAACTTCTTTGGTCCCTTGCTCCTACTCAATGGTATCAATCCTCCCTCTGCCAAGGGGGGAAGAATACTTGCATGCACATCTCCGCCTCAAGCTCTCTTTGAGGGAACAGAGGCAACACTGATATTAAAAAAAAATGAAATGTTTCTTGTTTTAAATTTCTTTGTTTCTGCATTTTATCATGTACTTCACTTGAATCTATTCTCAACCTGGTCAGGGAGATGTTTTCAATTATTTTTTTAAACCAGAACTTCCACAAAGGTCTTAGATTGGGGTGCACTTATACATGGTTGTGCTCATCACTGAGATAATGCTGACAACTGTCTCCTTTTTCCCCAAGTTTGGACTCTATTCAGTCTAAGCACATATGGTACTGAGCCTTCCATATGCAGACTAGATTCTGCCCAAGAATGAGGTGTGGGATACTTTCATTTACATCAGAAATTGTTATCCTCATCAAGATCATCATACTTACGGAGGCATCAAAAACTTGTTCTGTATTGCTATTCCTTAGAACAGTTCAATAGTTAGAATCTGTATCTTAGGACTCTCGTTTGAAAGAAATAGATAAAAGCATATAGGATGTTTCCTTTACTCTTTGTGGGATGGTATTAAAGTACTCCAGATAGCTTACATCCATGGTAAAATACATCTGCAAAGTGATACTTTCCATTTTCCTCATTAAATTGTATCTAAGGAAAGTCACATTTATTTGAAAGTGTTTTTGTAGGAAAATATAAACATTCAATCTGGTGTTAAAGTAGCAGCACTTTGCTGTTGTAGTTGTTTTCTGTATTAGGGGAAAAAAATCATCCCAAGGATAGGGAAGGGGCAGGTACTTCCTCCTCCAAAACAAAGATTTCCAGTTTCCTGTCCTTCAGGAGAACTGAGATAAGGCATTATTTTTTAAATATTAAGTTCTTCCTAACCCTAAAAAAAAGAAGGAAGATTCATAGAGGGAGATTCAAGATGGTGGCATGAGAGGTGATGCAGAGAACTCCTCCCAAAACCACAAATAATACAAAAATATGGTTAATTAATACAACTAACCCTAAAACAGCAAGAAGAAAGAAGGCTGAACCAGACTGCTTACAGACCTCACAAACAGAGCAGACCACACGAAACAGGGTAAGGTACGAAAGCCTTAATCCGGAAGGACCCAAGCCCTTCCCCCACCCCAGCTCACCTGTGGGAGGAAGAGAAACAGAGCAGGGAGGGGGTGGAAACCTGGGACTACTGAACACCTAGCCCTGGAGATCTGCTTTGTGAGTGGAAGCCTACACTGTGTGGTGCTCTGGACGTTGGGGAGCTCAGATGGGTGGAGTGCTCGG
Source organism: Smutsia gigantea (assembly GCA_032199065.1). NCBI lineage: Eukaryota > Metazoa > Chordata > Mammalia > Pholidota > Manidae > Smutsia > Smutsia gigantea. The sequence goes on along the minus strand of JAVSCE010018145.1, from coordinate 572,184 downwards.
GAGGCTGACATTCCGGCTGTTTGTGAAGGACGGGATCCACACCCGGGTGTTCTGCATCAGAGAAAGGGCGGTGTTCTGAGAGGCTTCCTAGCAGTGAGAGGGCTGCTGAAGGAGTGGGGTTTAGGCGGAGCTTGCTGCACGGGAGAAGGGAGAGCTGGACAAGGATGTCTAGGCAGGCTCTGCCTAGCTAGTTGGGAACTTTGAGGAGCTTCAGGTGCTCCATCCCACTGGCTGCCTACTCAGCTCCGAGGACCCCAACTGTGACACACAGCCTGCCAAGCCTTTCTACTGGCCTGCAAACACCTGCTCACAAACTGACAGTCACTGCACTGGCATCAGGCCAGCCAGAAGGAGGCCCCACCTACAACAGCTAGAAACACAAAGCACAGAGGCTTACGTGTGTGCTTGGCCCACTGGCTCTGACACTGGAGACAGGCATCAGAGATGGGAATCAGGAAACAGATATTTCCTCCTCCCAGGCACCAGCTCCACTCCCCTACAACCCCCAACCTCACTCTAGGGGCTGAGCCGCTCCAGAGACTGGAGTTTCTGCGCTCTAGTGGGCACCACACAAAAATATGAAACATCAAAAGAACATGTTCAGAACAAAATCTCACAAACCCCAGAAAAAGGGCCAAATGAAACTGAACTCACCAATCTTCCTGAAAGAAGAGTTCAAAATAAAATTCATAAACATGCTTATGGAGGTAGAGGAAAATATTCAAGAACTCAGGAACAAATTTAAATGGGAGATTCAATCATCAAGAAATTCCATATCTGAAATGAAACATACAATGGAGGGATTTCAAAGCAGATTAGATGTAGTAGAAGAGACGATAAATGGAATTGAAATTAGAGAAGAGGAATACAAAGAAGCTGAGGCACAGAGGAAAAAAAAGAATCTCTAAGAATGAAAGAATATTGAGAGAACTATGTGAACAATCCAAACAGAACAATATTCGCATTATATGGGTACCAGAAGAAGAAGAGAGAGAAAAAGGGATAGAAAGGGTCATTGAGGAGGTAATTGCTGAAAACTTCTCAATCTGGGGAAGAAGATAGCCTCTCCAGCCATGGAGGTGCACAGATCTCACAACACAACACAAGGGACCCAAGGAAGACACCATCAAGACATATAATAATTAAAATGGGAAAGTTCAAGGATAAAGACAGACTTCTAAAAGCAGCTAGAGAGAGAAAAAAGATCACATACAAAGGAAAACCCATCAGGCTATCACAAGATTTCTCAACAGAAACCTTACAGGCCAGAAGGGAGTGTCATGATATATATAATGCAATGAAGCAGAAGGGCCTTGAACAAAGAATACTCTACCCAGCAAGGTTATCATTTAAATTTGAAGGAGGGATTAAACAATTTTCAGATAAGCAAAAGTTGAGAGAATTTACCTCGCACAAACCACCCCTACAGTGCATTTTAGAGGGACTCCTATAGACGGAAGTATTCGTAAGGCTAAACAGATGTCACACAAGGGCTAGACAAAGAGTACAGAATATTATTCAAAACATATGAAGAATAGAGGAGGAAGAAAAAGGAAAACAAATGAATTTTTAGGTTGTGTTTGTAATAGCACATGAAGTGAGTTAAATTAAACTGTTAGATAGTAAGAGAATTACCCTTGAACTTTTGGTAACCACAAACCTAAAGCATGCAATGGTTTTATCAATAATTACCCTAAATGTAAATGGTCTGAATGCACCAATCAAAAGACACAGAGTCACTGAATGGATAAAAAAAACAAGACCCATCTATATGTGTAGTGAAGACATACACAGACTGAAAGTAAAGGGATGGAAAAAGATATTTCATACAACTAATAGTGAGAAAAAAGCAGGAGTTGCAGTACTTGTATCAGACAAAATAGACTTCAAAACAAAGAAAGTCACCAGAGACAAAGATGGACATTACATAATGATAAAAGGGTCAGTTCAACAGGAGGATATAACCATTAAAAATATCTATGCACCCAACACAGAACAACCTACATATGTAAAACAAATACTATCAGAATTAAAGGGGGAAATAGAATGCAATGCATTCATTTTGGCAGACTTCAACAAACCACTCACTCCAAAGGACAGATAAACCAAACAGAAAATAAAAAAAGAGACAGAGGCACTGAACAATATATTAGAAAAGATGGACGTAATGCACATCTACAAAACACTCCATCCAAAAGCAACAGGATACACATTCTTCTCAAGTGTATATGGAACATTTTCAAGAATAGCTCAAATACTAGGCTGCAAAAAGAACCTCAGTAATTCAAAAAGATTGAAATTGTACCAGTCAGCTTCTCAGATCACAAAGGTATAAAACTAGAAATAAATTACACAAAGAAAATGAAGAAGCCCACAAACACACGGAGGCTTAATAACATGCTCCTAAATAATCAATGGGTCAATGACCAAATAAAAACAGAGATCAAGTAATACATGGAGACAAATGACAACAAAAATTCAACACTGCAAAATCTGTGGGATGCAGTGAAGCTGGGCTAAGAGGGAACTATATTGCAATACAGGTCTATCACAGGAAAGAAGAACAATCCCAAATGAACAGTCTAAACTCACAATAAATGAAACTAGAAAAGGAAGAACAAATGAGTGCCAAAGTCAGTACAAGGTGGCACATAATAAAGATTAAAGCAGAAATAAATAAAATTGAGAAGGATAAAACAATAGAAACAATCAATGAAAGCAGGAGCTGGTTCTTCAAGAAAATAAACAAAATAGATAAACCCCTAGCCAGACTTATCAAGATAAAGAGTGAGACTACACACACAAACAGAATCAGAAATGAGAAAATAAAAATCACGACAGACACCACAGAAATACAAAGAATTATGAGAGAACACTATAAAAAATTATATGCTAACAAATTGGATAACCTAGAAGAAATGGACAACTTTCTAGAGAAATACAACCTTCCAAGGCTGACCCAGGAAGAAACAGAAAATATGAATAGACCAATTACTAGCAAAGAAATTGAATTGGTAATCAAAAAACTACCTAAGAACAAAACGCCTGGACCAGATGGTTTCACCGCTGAATTTGATCAAACATTTAGTGAAGACCTAATACCGATCCTCCTGAAAGTTTTCCAAAAAGAACAAGAGGGAATACTGCCAAACTCATTCGATGAGTCCAACATCACTCCAATAACAAAACCAGGCAAAGACATCACAGAAAAAGAAAATTACAGACGAATATCCCTGATGAACATAGATGCAAAAAATACTCAGCAAAATCTTAGCAAACCGAACTCAAAAATAAATAAAAAAGATCATCCATCATGATCAAGTGGGATTCATCCCAGGAATGCAAGGATGGTACAACACTCGAAAATCCATCAACATCATCTACCACATCAACAAAAAGTACAAAAACCACATGATCATGTCAACAGATGCTGATAAAGCATTCAACAAAATTCTACATACAACAAAATGAGTACAGAAGGCAAGTACCTCAACATAATAAAGGCCATATATGACAAACCCACAGCCAACATACTTAACAGCGAGAAGCAGAAAGCTTTTCCTTTAAGATCGGGAACAAGACAAGGATGCCCACTCTCCCCACTTTTATTCAACATAGTTCTGGAGGTCCTAGCTATAGCAATCAGACAACACAAAGAAATAAAGGCATCCAGATTGGTAAGGAAGAAGTCAAACTGTCCCTTTTTGCAGATGACATGATAGTGTACATAAAAAACCCTAAAGAATCCACTCCAAAACTACTAGATCTAATATCTGAATTCAGTAAAGTTGTGGGATACAAAATTAATACACAGAAATCTGTTGCATTCCTATACATTAATGGTGAACTAGCAGAAAGAGAAATCAGGAAAATAATTCCATTCACAATTGCATCAAAAAGAACAAAATACCTAGGAATAAACCTAGCCAATTAAGTGAAAGACCTATACTCTGAAAACTACAAGACACTGTTAAGAGAAAATACAGAGGACACTAATAAATGGAAATTCATCCGATGCTCTTGGCAAGGAAGAATTAATATTGTCAAAATGTCCATCCTGCCTAAAAGAATCTACAGATTCAAGCAATCCCTATCAAAATACCAACAGCATTCTTCAATGAACTAGAGCAAATAGTTCTAAAATTCATGTGGAATGACAAAAGACCCCAAATAGCCAAAGCTATCCTTAGATGGAAGAATAAAGCAGGGGGAATTCAGCAGAGCTCCCTGACTTCAAGCTCTACTACAAAGCCACAGTAATCAAGACAATTTGGAACTGGCACAAGAACAGACCCACAGATCAGTGGAACAGAATAGAGGGCCCAGATATAAGCCCAAGCATATATGGTCAATTAATATATGATAAAGGAGCCATGGATATACAATGAGGAAATGACAGCCTCTTCAACAGCTGGTGTTGGCAAAGCTGGACAGCTATATGTAAGAGAAGGAAACTGGATATTATCTAACCCTGTACACAAAAGGAAACTCAAAATGGATTGAAGACCTGAATGTAAGTCATGAAACCATAAAACTCTTAGAAAAAAATACAGGCAAAAATCTCTTGGATATAAACATGAGCAACTTCTTCATGAACATATCTCCCTGGGCAAGGGAAAAAAAGCAAAAATGAACAAGTGGGACTCTATCAAACTAAAAAGCTTTTGTACAGCAAAGGACACCATCAGTAGAACAAAAAGACATCCTACAGTATGGGAGAATATATTCATAAATGATATATCGATAAGGAGTTGACATCCAAAATATATAAAGAGTTCATGCACCTCAACAAACAAAAAGCAAATAAGCCAATTAAAAAATGGGTAGAGGAGCTGGACAGACACTTCTCCAAAGACAAAATTCAGATGGCCAACAGACACATGAAAAGATGCTCCACATCACTAATCATCAGAGAAATGCAAATTAAAATCACAATGAGATATCACCTCACACCAGTTAGGATGGCCACCATCCAAAAGACAAACAACAACAAATGTTGGTGAGGATGTAGAGAAAGGGGAACCCTCCTACACTGCTGGTGGGAATGTAAACTAGTTCAACCGTTGTGGAAAGCAGTATGGAGGTGCCTTAAAAAACTAAAATAGAAATACCACTTGACCCAGGAATTCCACTCCTAGGAATTTACCCTAAGAATGCAGCAGCCCAATTTGAAAAAGACATATGCACCCTTCTGTTTATCACAGCACTATTTACAATAGCCAAGAAATGGAAGCAACCTAAGTGTCCATCAGTAGATGAATGGATAAAGAAGATTTGGTACATATACGCAATGGAATATTATTTAGCCATAAGAAGAAAACAAATCCTACCATTTTCAACAACATAAATGGAGCTAGAGGGTATTATGCTTATTGAAATAAGCCAGGCGGAGAAAGACAAGCATCAAATGATTTCACTCATATATGGAGTATAAGAACAAAGAAAAAACTGAAGGAACAAAACAGCAGTGGACTCACAGAACCCAAGTTGGACTAACAGTTACCAAAGGGAAAGGGACTGTGGAGGATGGGTGGGAAGGGAGGGATAAGGGGGGAAAAGGGGCATTTCGATTAGCCCAAGTAATGCAGCGGCTGGGGTCATGGGAAAGGCATTATTCATAGAGAAGACAAGTAATAATTCTATAGCATCTTACTACGCTGATAGACAGTGACTATAGTGGGGTATGGGGGGGACTTGATAATAAGGGGTCTAGTAACCATAATGTTGTTCAAGTGATTATTGTACATTAACGATACCAAATATATATATATATATATATATATATTCATAGAAAAAAAGAAAGAAAGAAATATTCAATCACTAATGATTTGGGTTCTCATCCAAATGGGGGAGAATATGGCTTTTGTGTCAAGGGATAAAATTGTGTAATTGGATGACTGTAGTAAATTGGAGGAAAAAGACTGTTTAAAAAGTAACTTTTTAATTGGAAACGGGTGATGTAGGTGACTACACTAGGATGATTGAGACCCTTCAAGGACTAGGTTACAGAGTTGCAGACCAGCAGTGTAGGAGAGTTTCTTTTGCTCCACATCCTTGCCATATTTGGCATTTGCATTTGTTTTAACTTTACCTGGTATAATTCACTTGTAGTTGTATCTCTTGGTTTCAACTTGTATTTCTCTAGTGACTACTCATGTTGAGTATCTTTTCAGATGCTCATTTGCCATCCATATATCTTCTTTGTGAAGTATCCATTTAAATAGTTTGTACATATTTTCTTTGGGTTGTGTTCTTATTGTTAAATCTGATATTTCTTTATATATCATTGCTGTAACTCCTCTGTCAGACATATGTTTTGCAACTTTTTTCTAGCGTGACTTGCTTTTTCAATTACTTGATGGTGTTTTTATTGTATTTGTGAAGGAGAAGTGTGAAGTTTGGCTAGGAACTGTGACATATGAAGTTTAAAGTAGAATAATATGAAGGGTACATAGACTTTAATACGTTGTATGTTGTTAGCCTTAGAGCAAACAAAAAAATAGAAAAAGGAAGGTATAGTTTAAAATCCAACAGAGAAAACAAAATAAAACCTTATCAAACTTTTGATTAACTCCCTGAAGTCAAGAAATTGACAACAGAGAAAGAAAAGATGGTACAAAAGAGAAAGAAAATATGCATATTTAAAACATACATAATTAAACCCAACTATGTCAATAATTATATTAAGTGCTAATGGAAGAAAAATTTTAACTTAAAGGTAGAGATGATTGAACTGGGTAAAAGTAAAACAGACAAAAAACAGATGTTTACAAAGAAACATTTTAGACAGAAAGATGCAGACAGGTTTTAATGATGAAAAATTTATATACTTGCTAGCACTAAGTGTACAAAGTTGGCATGGCTATATCAATATCAGACAAAGGAGACTTCAGGACAAAAATATTCCTGATCAAAAGAAATTTCATTTCATAAAAAAAGTGAGAAATCATGATTACATATAATGCTAATTGTATTTGCATCTAATAACAGACTTTCAGAGCACTTAAAGAGAAAACTGACAGCCAAAGGGAGAAAAACTTTAAAATCATGAGACATTTTAACCCCCTCTCAACAATTAAGAGTAAGTTGAAAAAAATATCAATAGTAAATACAGAAAGTCTGAACAACACTATCAACTATTTTGATCTACTTGACATTTACTGAACAATATATCCAACAATTATAGAACACAGTTTAAATGTACATGGAACATTAACCAAGATAGTCCATTTAGCAAACCATAAAACAAATCTCTAAAAATTCATAAATTGAAACATTACAAGGTATGTTCTTAGACTAAAACTGCACGGTTAGACACCAGAAATAGATATCTATAAAATATCTTAATATTTGGAAACCAGTCAACAGGTTCCTAAATAATTAATGGTAAAGGGAGAAAAAATAAAATTTAGGAAATATTTAAAACTGGTTGCTAATATAACATAGCATATCAAAATTTGTAACAGAAGCTAAAATAGTCCTAAAAGGAAAATTTATAGTTCTGAAGACATTTTTAGAAAAGCTGGAAAGTTCAAAATTAATGATTCTGTTTTCTCTATAAGAAGCATGACAGAGAAAAGCAAATGAAGCCCAAGATAAGTAGAATACAAATAAAGATCATAAATCAATAAAATAAGGAGCAACAAAGAATAAAGTCTATACATTATTTATTCTTTGAAAATACTAATAAAGTTTACATTCAGAATTCTCAAGGGAGAAAAGAAAACCCAAATTTACAATAACAAAATGTGAGAAGTATCTCTTCAGATGCAACAGATATTAAAAGTATGAAAGTTTCATCATGAAAAACTTTTTACCAATAAAATGTTCACTTAAATGCGTAAATTTCATAAGAAACACAATTAGTGAAAACTAATTTGACAAGAAATAGAAAATGTGAATAACACAGTATCAAAAACATTGAATTTAATAATAAGAATAATAATTATAAACTCCTTACTAAGAAAACTTCATGCTCAGAGAGTATGGAGAATTACAGCAAATATTAAAGAAGAAACAATACCAAACTTCCACAAACTTTTTCAGAAAATAAATAACAGAATGCTTTCTAATTTATTTTCTGAGTCCAGCATAAGTTAAATATAAAAACTGAAAAAGCATTACAAGAAAAAAATTCTGGCATATAGATATAAAAGTCATCATCAGAATATTAGCAAATATAATCCAACAAAATACATAAAGTCATTTACTATTGAGGCTTATCTCAGGAGGTCAAGTGTGATTATAACATTATAAATTCTATGTAATTCACCACATTAAATAAGAAAAAATCATGATCATCTCAATAGATGCAGAAAAAAATATATTGATAAAATTCAGTATCCATTAATGATAAAAATTATAAACCAGCAAAGAGTAGAAAAACTTCCTCAGCTTTATAAAGTACATCTATGCAAAAACTATAGCTAATAGCATACTTACAAGTGAACTACTGAACACCTTTCAGCCTAGGAAAAAAGCAAAAATGTCGACTCTAATCACTCTTTTTCTATCAATAAGGTAAGAAAAATAACATTAAGTAGTAAAATGAATGAAAAGTAAGAACTTGGAAAACCACCTATAGTTATAGATAATATCATCATCTACATAGAAAATTCTAGGAATTCTAAATACCAATAAAAAACAATAAAGGAATTTAGCAGAGTTACAGTATGCAAAATCATTATGTAAATGTATTTCTTTATAAGAACAACCAAATTGGAACACAAAACTAAAAAATATTAATTGAAATAAAATCAACAATATGTAAAGTACCTTGGAATAAATTTAAGCAAAGAGTACAAGATATCTACTATGAAAACTGCACAACACAAATGGGAAAAGTTGAAATGAAACTTAAGAAGATTGACATCAGCATTATGGCAGCATAAGATATTCCTTAATTTTGTCTCCCACTTCAACAACGAAAATTCAGCATTAATCCACAAACAAAAGGGCCTCTGTGGGAGTTATGGGATCCAGTACCATACTTCAAGGGGCCTGGAAAGTGGCTTGCTTATCTTTGCAACATGTAATAATCAGACCCCAGTACTCATGGTGGAACCTGTGGGAGAACGTGAACCAAATCCAGACCCTCTCAGGTCTCACTGTAGGAACACTTGCATAAACACTGATTGGGCAGTCACTTAAAGAGAGGAGAGACTTTAGGTAAGTCCAGATTTCCAGAGGAAAAAGTCTAGCACTCTGTCAGAGAAAAAAATAAAACAAATGAGTTTGGATGCTTTGGAGTGGTTAAGAGGAACAGTTTGACTTTGCCAGCATCTTGATGGGGCTAAATGAGACAGCCTGTGATTCCTCAAACAGGGGAAAGGGGAAAATGTGAGTGAGTGCCTGGCTTCAGCAGATGCGCAGAATGCTAACAAAGAGACTCATTTTTCTCTTAGAACTTTCAGTATTCAATCAGGAGTTCCCTAACTGGGTGGTGGGGAGAGAAAATCAGGAGAATAGCACATAACATTCCCAGAGGCCATTAAAGGGATGTAGTTCTTGTTGACTACAATTAGGTCTATCAGGAAGCCTGCCACAAACTTTGGGGAAAACCTAACCTGTGGATTTGCCCAGCTGGATCTCAGGCACCCCCAGCACACGATGTACCAAACTCACCACCCCCTGCACTCATTCTGAGACATCTGAGCTGACTGCTGAGAGAGCTGGATAGCATAGATTCAACAGGTAGATTAGCAAGCATATGCAGAAAGCAGGCCAGGGTGTGCAGGCAAAAGGAAAACCACAAATTTGAGCTGTAATACCATTTTCAGGAAAATGAAAGAGATGTTATCAGCACTGCATTAGAAGATCAAGAGAAGATATAGAAGCTTCAGAATTGTGCCACAGAAGGGAACAAGATCCTGAAGCAGTTGTGTCCATGCAAGGTCTGACAAAGCCTCAGAAGCTATAGCAAGACCAATGAAAGGTATTGCTATCTGGAAGGCAGTGAGTACAGACTGGAGAAGGTGACTGCAACTTTATATGTAGTAACAGCAACACAAAACTCAAAGGAACATGAAAAATCAAGAAATCATGACATCAACAATAGAGCACCATCTTCCAGTAACTGAATCAAAATACAGGTAGCTGTATGATTTTCCTCATAAAGAACTCAAAATATCTGTTTTAGGGAAATTCAGGGAGTTACAGGTAAATACACAAAGAAAACTAAATGTAATAAGGAAAATAATGCATGATAAAAGTGAGAAATTTAACAAAGGTAAAGAAAACACAGAAAACCAAACAGATTCTGAAACTAAAGTAGTAAATAAATGAAAAAAAATAATTCAGTAGAGAGCATCAATAGGAGAATAGACCAAATAGAAGAAAGCACCAATGAAGCAGAATATAGTATCCTTATATAACCCAGTCAGAGGAGAACAAAGAAAAATAATATAACGAGTTAAGAAAGCCTTTAGGATATACTGGACAGCTACATGTAAGAGAATGAAACTGGATATTGTCTAACCCTATATACAAAAGTAAACACAAAATGGATCAAAGACCTTAATATAAGTCATGAAACCATCAAACTCTTAGAAAAAAATATAGGCAAAAATCTCCCGGACATAAACATGAGCAACTTCTTCATGAACATATCTCCCGGGCAAGGGAAATAAAAGCAAAAATGAACAAGTGGGACTATATCAAACTAAAAAGCTTCTGTACAGCAAAGAACACCATCAATAGAACAAAAAGACATCCTACAGTATGGAAGAATATATTCATAAATGACATATCCGATAAGGGGTTGACATCCAAATTATATAAAGAGCTCATGCACCTCAACAAACAAAAAGCAAAGAAGCCAACTAAAAAATGGACAGAGGAGCTGGACAGACACTTCTCCAAAGAAGAAATTCAGATGGCCAACAGGCACGTGAAAAGATGCTCCATGTCGCTAATCATCAGAGAAATGCAAATTAAAACCACAGTGAGATATCACCTCACACCAGTTAGGATGGCCAACATCCAAAACACAAACAACAAATGTTGGCAAGGATGTGGAGAAAGGGGGACCCTCCCACACTGCTGGTGGGAATGTTAATTAGTTCAACCATTGTGGAAAGCAGTATGGAGGTTCCTCAAAAAACTAAAAATAGGCATTGAGCGGCTGATGCTGGAAGACCGCTGAGGTAGGGGCCTGCCCTGTGACCTGCGTCTGGACTCCTCTTCGATGATTGTGATCCCTCTGCTCTGCTTCTCTAGCTGCGCATGCTTAGAACCCCGTGGTCGCAGGCTCTCTGGCTGCTCATCCCCCACTCTGACAGTGATCCAGGTTGGAGGCCTATGAAGCTCAAGTGACAGCTCCCTGTGCCCCGTGTCCTACGGATTTGCAGTGGATACATCCAAAGGAAAGCACTTTGGTTATGGAGGACTTTCATGAGCACCAGTGTTCCATAGATCCATGAGGTCACAGTGGCAACTATTCAAGATACCGGCATGAGAGGTGAGGCAGAGAACTCCTCCCAAAACCACAGATAATGAGAAAATAAAGTTAATACAACTAACCCTGAAATAGCAACAGGAAAGACGGCTGCACCAGCCTGCATACAGACCTCACAAACAGAGCAGACCTCACGAAACACAGCACCAGCTCTGCTCCCTTAAAACCCCCAACCTCACTCTAGGGGCTGAACAGCACCAGAGACTTCAGGGCACTAGAGGGCACCACACAGAAATATGAAATGTCAGAAGAACATGGTTCAGACCAAAATCTTACAAATCCAGAAAAAGGGCCAAATGAAACTAAACTCACCAATTTTCCTAAAAGAGAGTTCAAAATAAAAATCATAAATGTGCTTATGGAGTTACAGGAAAACATTCAAGAATTCAGGAATGAATTTAAGATGGAGATTCAATCATTAAGAAATTCCATATCTGAAATGAAACAAACAATGGAGGGATTTAAAAGCAGATTAGATATAGTAGAAGAGACGGTAAATGGAATAAAAATTAGAGAAGAGGAATACAAAGAAGCTGACGCCCAGAGAGAAAAAAAATCTCTAAGAATGAAAGAATATTGAGAGAACTGTGTGACCAATCCAAACGGAACAATATTCACACAATAGAGGTACCAGAAGAAGAAAAGAGAGAAAAAAGGATAGAATGTGTCATTGAGGAGGTAACTGCTGAAAATTTCCTCAATCTGGGGGAGGAGAAAGTCTCTCAAGCCATGGAGATACACAGATCTCCCAATACAAGGGACAGAAGGAAGACAATATCAAGATATATAATAACTAAAATGACAAAGATCAAGGATAAAGACAGACTTTTAAAAGCAGGTAGAGAGAGAAAAATATCATATAAAAGGAAAACCCATCAGGCTATCATGAGATTTCTCAACAGAAACCTTACAGGCCAGAAGGGCCTTGAACCAAGAATACTCTACTCGGTAAGGTTATCATTTAAATCTGAAGGAGAGATTAAACAATTTTCAGATAAGCAAAAGCTGAGAGAATTTACCTCCCACAAACCATCTCTACAGTGCATTTTGGAGGGACCATATAGATGGAAGTACTCCTAAGGCTAAACAGATGTCACCCAAGGGATAAACAAAGAGTACAGAATATGATTCATAACATACAGGGAATGGAGGAGGAAGAAAAAGAAGGAAAGAAAAAAAAGAATCCTGAGGTTGTGTTTGTAATGCCATACGAAGTGAGTTAAAGTAGACTGTTAGATAGTATGGGAATTACCCTTGAACCTTTGGTAACCATGAATCTAAAGCCTGCAATGGCAATAAGTACACACCTATCGATTATCACCCTAAATGTAAATGGTTTGAATGCACCAATCAAAAGACGTAGAGTCACGGAATGGATAAAAAACAAGACCCATCTATATGCTGCCTACAAAAGACTCACTTCAAACCCAAAGACATACACAGACTGAAAGTAAAGGGATGGAAAAAGATATTTCATGCAACAAATAGTGAGAAAAAAGCAGGAGTTGCAGTACTTGTATCAGACAAAATAGACTTCAAAACAAAGAAAGTCACAAGAGACAAAGAAGGACATTACATAATGATAAAGGGGGCACTCCAACAGGAGGATATAACTATTATAAATATCTATGCACCCAACACAGGATCACCTACATATGTAAACAAACACTACCAGAATTAAAGGGGGAAATAGAATGCAATGCATTCATTTTGGGAGACTTCAACACACCACTCACTCCAAAGGACAGATCAACCAGAAAGAAAATAAATAAAGAGACAGAGGCAATGAATGATGTATTAGTACAGATGGACCTAATGTACATCTACAGAACACTCCATCTAATAGCAACAGGATACACATTCTTCTCAAGTACACATGGAACATTTTCAAGAATACATCATGTACTAGGCTGAAAAAAGAACCTCAGTAAATTTAAAAAGATTGAAATTGTACCATTCAGCTTCTCATATCACAAACGTATGAAACTAGAAATAAATTACACAAAGAAAATGAAGAAGCCCACAAACACATGGAGGCTTAATAACATGCTCCTAAATAATCAATGGGTCAATGACCAAATAAAAACCGAGATCAAGCAATACACGGAGACAAATGACAACAAAAATTCAACACTGCAAAATCTGTGGGATGCAGTGAAGCTGGGCTAAGAGGGAACTATATTGCAATACAGGTCTACCACAGGAAAGAAGAACAATCCCAAATGAACAGTCTAAACTCACAATAAATGAAACTAGAAAAGGAAGAACAAATGAGTGCCAAAGTCAGTACAAGGTGGCACATAATAAAGATTAAAGCAGAAATAAATAAAATTGAGAAGGATAAAACAATAGAAACAATCAATGAAAGCAGGAGCTGGTTCTTCAAGAAAATAAACAAAATAGATAAACCCCTACCCAGACTTACCAATAAAAAACAGAGAATCTACACACATAAACAGATTCAGAAATGAGAAAGGAAATATCACTATGGACACCACAGAAATACAAAGAATTATGAGGGAACACTATGAAAAATTAAATGCTAACAAACTGGATACAATACAAGAAATGGACAACTTTCTAGAGAAATACAACCTTCCAAGGCTGACCCAGGAAGAAACAAAAAATCTGAATAGATCAATTACCATCAAAGAAATTGAATTGGTAATCAAAAAACTACCTAAGAACAAAATACCTGTACCAGATGGTTTCACTGCTGAATTTTATCAAACATTTAGTGAAGACCTAATACCCATCATCCTTAATGTTTCCCAAAAAGTAGAAGAGGAGGGAATACTGCCACTCATTTGATGAGGCCAACACCTCTCTAATACCAAAACCAGGCAAAGACACCACAAAAAAGAAAATTACAGACCCATATCCCTGATGAATATAGATGCAAAAATACTCAACAAAATATTAGCAAAAGAAATTCAAAAATACAAAAAAAATGACATCTCTCATGATCAAGTGGGATTCATCCCAGGGATGCAAGGATGGTACAGCATTCGAAAATCTATCAACATCATCCACTACATCAACAAAAAGGACAAAAATCACACGATCATCTCCATAGATGCTGACAAAGGATACAATATTCAACATTCATTCATGATAAAAACCCTCAAGAAAATGGGTATAGAAGGCAAGTACCTCAACATAATAAAGGTCACATATGATAAATCCACAGGCAACATTATACTTAACAGCAATATATTGTTAAATTCTGAAAATAATAACGTAATGTGTTGGTGTGTTAAACAATTATAAATGTTAAATGACAAGAATATCAAAAACAACTATACCTGCTATAATTTCTTAACAACATAAAAAGTAAATTTTGATGCTAAAAACACAAAAAATGGGGGGAGCAAAAATATAGTTTTTGTATGCAACCAAAGAGTTAAGTTGTAATTAGCACCCAATAGAGTGCTGTTTCTATAAGAACCTTTAAGTAACTTTTATGGCATTCACAAAGCAAAAACCTACAGTAGATTCACAAAAGAAAAGGCCAAGGGGATCAGAACATACGACCATGGGAACTCACCAGTTCACAAAGGAAGACAGCACAAGAGGAAAAAGGAACTATAAAACACTCAGAACAATAAGATGTCATGAGTAAGTTCTAAGGTATCAATAATTCTCTAAATGAAAGTGGATTTAATTCTCTGGTCAAAAGACACAGAGTGACAGGCTGGACTGAAAACAGCAACAGTGACAAAGGACACAGCCATATGCTGCCTGTAAGTGATGCTGTTCAGCTATAAGGACACATGAGCTCCAAGTAAAGGAATAGATAAACATATTCAATGCAAGTGGAAGGCAGAAGATAGCAGGGATAGCTATATTTATATGAGATATAGTAGGCATTAAGCCAAAAATGGTAACAAAAGATAAAGAAGGTTATGTATAATGATAAGAGAGTCAACTCATAAAGAAGATATAACAATCACATACACACCCAAAATCAGAGCACCTAAATGTGTTAATCAAATGCTGGCAGATCCGAAGGGCGAAACAGACTTCAGTTTCACACATTCAGAAATGGAAAAATCATCCAAGCAAAAAATCAAGAAGGAAACATTGGCCCTTAACCATACATGAGACAAAATGGACGTAACACATATATAGGACATTACACTCCAACAGGAGCTGAACACACATTCTTCTCAAGTATTTACAGAACATTCTCCAGGATAGATCATATGTAAGGCCACAAAATAAGTCTTAGCAAATTTAGGATTTAAATCATACCAAATATCTTTTCCAACCACAAATGCTTGATACAGAAATCAACAATAACAGAAAACTGGAAGATTCACAAATATGTGGACTTTAAATAACACAGTCCTGATCGACCAAGAGATAAAAGGAGAAATCAAAAGGGAAACCAAAAAATATCTTGGAACAAATGAAATGGAAACACAATATATCCAAACCTTTAGAGATGGCAAAAGGAGTTCTAAGAGATAAGTTTATAGCAATAAATTAGGGAAAAAGAGATTAGTCTCAAATAAGCAACCTAACTTTGTACCTCAAAGAACTGAAAAAAAGAAGAAAAAACCAAGCCCAAAATTTGCAGAAAGAAGGAAACAATAAAGATTAGATAAGAAATAAATAAAACAGAGACAAAAAAAACAAGGAAACTGAGTTGGTTTTTTGAAACGATTAAAAAAAGACAAACCTTCAGCTAGACTAAGAAGAGAGATGACTCAAATAAAATCAGATAAAAGAGGAGACATTATAACTGATACCATACATAGGATCATAAGAGACTATTATGAATAATTATATGCCAACTAATTGGATGGTCTAGAAAAATGGATAATTCCTAGAAACAAGAAACTTACCACCACTGAATCATAAAGGAATAGAAAACCTGAACAGACTGATAATATAGAGAGAGACTGAAACAATCTAGAAGCTCCTGAAAAAGAAAAGTCTAGGATCAGAAGATTTCACTGATGAATTTGTCAAATATGTATTTTTTATTAATGTCAATCCTTTTCAAACTGTTTCAAAAAAATCAGAGGTAGGGACACTCTCAAAGACACTTTATAAAGCAAGCATTATCCTGTTACTGAAGCCAAATAAAGATGCTTCAAGGAAACTTCTTGACTAGCATTCCTAGGATTATGCATGTGAAAAATTTCAATATATTAACAAAATGAATTCAGCCGCATTAAAAGGATCATTCACCATGATCAAGAGGATTTATCCCTGGGATACAAGAATGGTTCAACATACACTAATTAATATGATATACCACATTAGTAGAATGAAAGATAGAATTCATATGATCATCTTAACATATTCAGAAAAAGTAGTTGACAAATATAATATCCTTTCATCAATAGATTGGGTGTAGAAGGAACATACGTCAACACAATGAAAGCCATACACAACAAGGCCACAGCTAACATCACACTCAATACTGAAAGTTGAAAGCTTTTCCTCTAAAGATCAGGCACAAGACAAGGAGGTTCACTCTTACTCCTCTTATTCAACATAGTACTGGAAATATTAGCTAGAGCAATAAAGCAGAATAAAGAGATAAAATGCATTCAGATTGTCCTTATTTGTAGATGATATAAGCTTATATATAGAAAATCATAAAGAATCCACCAAAAAACTGTTAGAATTAATCAACAAATTCAAGATATAAAATCAACATTCTGAAATTAGTTATGTTTCTATACATTAACAATGAAATATCTGAAAAAGAATTAAAGGACAATCTTATTCATACAGCATCAAAACAATAAAATATTAGGAATAAATATAACCAAGGAGGTGAAAGATCTGTACCCTGAAAACTACAAGACTGATGAAAGACACTGAAGAAGACACAAGCAAATGGAAGATACCTTGTATACATGTATGGGAAAAATGACTATTGCTAAGCTGTCCATGCTACCCAAGCCATCTATAGACTCACTGCAATCATCAAAATTCCAATAGCATTTTTCATGAAAATATAAAAAGCAATCCTAAAATTTTTAGGGAACCACAAAAGACTCAAACAAGAGATTTAAGTAGGTAGAGTGGTATAAAATATCCCCAGGTAGGAAAACAGTGTTAAGCTTTCTATGCTCCCAAAATTAATCTATAGTTTAAAAACAATCCCACTCATAATCAGATTAAGTCTTTTGTAAGAAATTGGGAAGTTACTTCTAAAATGTATATAGAAATGCAAAGAACCTAGACTAAACAATTTTGAAAATAAAGAGTAAGTTTGAAAAAAAAACTACAAATTTCATGACTTACTACAAGGCTACAATAATAAAGTAGTATTGGCATAGGGGATCTAGAAATAGACCTACTCATATATAGCCAAGGAAATTCAAAGAGGAAGCTAAAATTTCAACAAATAGTACTAGACTAGTGAATATCCATACCAGAAGAAAAAATAATGAAATTTTACATCTACCTCATACCATATACACAAATTATTTTAAATGGGTCATAAACTTGAATATAAAAAATATAAAATGTCTAGGAAAGCATAAAAGAAAATCACTGCAATCAAAATGAAAATGACTTTTAAAAGTGCAGAAAAAATCTTTTTGTCAATGAAAGTAAACACTTTTAGATAATATACTTTACTTCTAAGTAAAATTTTGAAATTCCCTTTCCTTTTCTGACTAAGATAATTCAGCTACTACAAAACAAAAAGCTAAGTGGTTTTGCATTACAGTGTCCCATATTTCTCTATCGAGAATGCAGTATATTTTACTTTCAACTTCACTATCTGTGAATTTGGGTAAATTCCTTACTCTCTCTGGTTCAATTTTCCAATTCTTAAAACGGATATGATGTTAACATGTAGTTCTTTATGAGGTTTAGGTAAAATATGTACAGTTGCTGCTGCTGTTTTGTTGATGACACAAATATTGATTATTGCTCCATTATTTCATTATATGAAAGGCTGTATTATGTATGACTAAGCATATTCTCTGGAGTTAAAGTACCTTTGCTCAAATACTAGCTTTGCCACTTACTAGCTTGTATGATTTGGGGCAAGTGACTTTATCTCTTTATATCTGTTTCTCCACTTGTGAAATGGGAGTTATGATGGTGAGTACTAGGCACTTT
This sequence comes from Smutsia gigantea, assembly GCA_032199065.1. Taxonomy (NCBI): domain Eukaryota; kingdom Metazoa; phylum Chordata; class Mammalia; order Pholidota; family Manidae; genus Smutsia; species Smutsia gigantea. Next base: position 553,634 of record JAVSCE010018145.1, on the reverse strand, counting down.
TAAGAGGTCTAAGAAGGTTGTTATTTATTACAGTATTTATGAGAAAGAATTCTGCCATTTTAATGTTTGCCATTACTATTCTTCTTCTTAATATTAAAACATCACTGTTTTAATGGGTTTTCTGTAATGGAAGACTATTTCTGAGAAAGTTATTTCATTGCCAACAACACAGTACTCTTTCTCAATCCCCACACTGCTATTCTGGCTCCTGTTAATTTCTGAAACTCTTAACTCTCATCTTAGAGCTGACCATCTACTTTACTAAAAAAATACCAAACCAAAAGGAAAATTTTGTAAGTTATTAAGGTTAGCCTTTTGCTGACACTTATTGACTCAGAAATCCATGAACTTACATCCAGAAGCTTGTTCACTTTCTCCTCTTGGACACTTCTCCAGTGCAGTGACCAATATAAACAGATACTTGAAGATTGAAAGACACCATGACTTTTCTTTTAATTCCAATTATGGTGATTTTCTTTTCTGGTGCAAATGAAAATGGTTATTAGCATGGATTCATAAACCTGTGAATAATTATTGCTGCTTGCATTGCATCGCAGGAATCATTGTGAGGCTTTTAAATCTTGCCGTATCAGTCTGAATCTTTTTTGGTGTATTAAAATAGTCTTTTAAGTGCTATGACTATTGTGTGTCAATCATAGGTCCCAGGTCATCCCCAGTCCTCTGTGGTAGGAGCCTGCGAAAATCAAATTTTGACCATCATTCTATCCTTTATAAATTTAGTCAAGTTAAATGCACTGGGATGTCTGCCACTTTGGGAAAGAAAGACTAGAAATCTCTTTACTATTTTAAGACTATTTAGTCCTCTGTTTCTCTGAGTCGTAGGCCATTTTGTAGGATTCAAAAAATTGTTATCATTGTTTCAAGTGTCATGCCAACAACTCAGACTCATTAGCTAATTAGTCCTGTTAGTTGCAGCCAATAGATTTATAGATTTTAAAGCTCCTTCTATCTCCTGAGCAGCAGTACCTCCTATTCTAGTTTAAAATTTCTCGCACTAGGTTTAATATGTGGTCCAAAGGAAATGAAGCTTACTGATAAACCTGTGTGCCAGAGCACTGCACACCAGCTCACAGAAATGGTTTCAATGGGCATTCTCATCTCTTGAGGAAAGCTCTTGTCTTACAAACTTCAGTTTCAACACTTGTATTTTCCTCTATATTTGAGTCAATTTTCTAAATGCCTTTGAATCCATAGAAGAAAATATGATCAGGCTCTCAGGTTTCTGTGCTAGTGTGTGTTCTAGGTACATCGAAGCTTCCATGAATACTCAATTTATTCCTGACAGGAGATTTATTCAGTGTCATCAACTAAAACTGAACATATTTTTCCAGCCTCACCCAATTACATCAGTAATGCTACACTCCATGCACCAAACAAATCTATTTTCTGATTTTGCAGAAAGGCCTATGTCACTTAGAGATAAAGATTCATAAAACACTCAACTTTCTGAATTCAGTGTCTCTCTAAATTGCATTTTGGGCAGTCTCATGAGGAATGCATACATGTAAAAACAGACTTTGGAAACAGGCAAGGATTCTTATGGGCCCCTTCTATTGTATGTTCTCTCTGTAATTGTTTTTTGGATTTTTTTTTCCATTTCTATTCCCCACAAAAAGTCTCCAAATTTGGAATTCCATATGAACACGTGTATATTGTGGGTGACTCTCAGAAGGGCAGTCTATAAAAGTAGACCAAGTCAAAGATTGTTAGATTAGATAGAACCCTGGAGACTAGTTGCCCAACCCCTGCCGTTTTTCAGATTAAAAACAAAGGGCCTGGAGAATTAGGGAGACTCATCCAACCAGTATTTCCAAGATAAGAGCAGAGGTGATATAAAATCAGAGTAGCACCCTAATAGAAATAATATTAAAGATCATAATATTTGCCAGGAACCATGATAACCAAGTTACATATAATCATTAAGTATTGTAGTGTAGTTTTATTACTACTATTGTTATTTCATTTTAAATCTCATAATAATCATGTGAAAAGGATACTATAAATGTGCCAAGTATATAGATGGACAATGAAATCCCAGAACTTAAAAGGTTTATGGGATGTGCCCAAATCAAATGAGTAGAGCGGCGAAGCAGGCAGCAAAGCTCAGGCTGCATTCTTCCAAAGTCTACGCTCTTAACCACTCCACCTCTTTCCTTCTCTACTTTAATTTTTCTTCTTTCCCCAAGCCCTCCAAAACCACTCTCCAAAAATCACTACTGAGTAGTACCAAAGCCAAGACTGATTAACCTCCTACCTCAATTCCCTCTTCCACTTTGCTCTCTGCCTGTGTTGAGTGAACCTTCAAAATTCAGTACCTTTTCTGAATGAACTGTTCAGTCAACACTGTATGTGGGATGTGAGGATCTTCTGCCTCCCACCAGTGGCTCACAGGGTGCCTTGTTTCATTATGAGATAATACAGAGCTTAGCCCCAGGACTCCCTAAAAGCCCAGATCATAAGAGCACAATAAACCCTGAGGAATGAACCAAGACAAGGAGATTGATGGCATCATGGAAAACTTTCCCTATTCTCTATGCCTGGAGAATAACCAATATTGTGGAAGGAGTTACTCTGAGAATGAATTTTCTTGGCCGAAATTGAGCTCAATTTCTTATTTCTTATTCGTTTTCACTTTCCTGTTTTGGCTTATTCATATTCCCTGAGGGCATATGGGCACCCAGATACTGAGATGAACCTAACTTTGTTCTGTTTTCCCAGAAATTTGTCAGAATGAGACTTCTGTCTAGTTTACATTTTGAGATAGTTGATGGTCGGAAGGTAGTAGTAATGAGAAGCTAGTATTTATCGAATTTACATATTTTATGAATAAAACCTGAATTGGTTTAAATTCCTATATCTTAATTTAAAGAACACATGGGGGGATAAAATGGCCTATCTCTACATCTATCTCTGTATCTATCTAGTCATCTGTTTTTCCAAAAGATAAACATCTTAAAAAATTTGCATTATCAAATGGGATAACTTTATTTTTCAAGATTTTTCTCCTGAAAATATGCAAAGAAATATCCTTTTTTTCCCTCCCTTTTAAATTATAGGGGAATAATCTCTTCTCTGTCAGTGTGAATCATGCAAAAGCTCTATGCTGTTCTCTTAGAAGTAATTAATCTTTGACATTCACTTTTCAAAATTCACAATATTTCAGATTTATGGTTCCTTGTAGGTCTCTACAGTAGACTACAGGGGGAAAAATTATTTTTATGTTTGACACCAAAAATGTATTTGCCCACCAAATATTAACTTCTATATTATTGCAATGTTTCCGAATGTGCTAATTCTTATTCTTGTGAGACTGTCAACCCCATAATGCTGAATCAAATAGTTCACATTAGCTTCAGATAAAATATTCAGACTTTTACCATTCTCCCCAAATTCTGGAGTTCTGCCCATCACTAGTTGTAAAGCACCCATCATGTCAGATGAGTTGAGTTCATTCAAAGGCTAAATGCGTTTGTTATCTTGCACACTTTATCCAATGAAGTCAGAGGGGAGTTTTACTTCAAATGTCTGTGAAGGCACTGTTTTCAATGATCATTATATGAACTATGAAGGAAATAAAATATGCAGGACCCTCAGACACAGTTAATATTCCCTGTTTTTTTTTTAATTCATGTTAAGTGTTTCCTTAAGAGATTTTCATTTTCTCTGCCTAATGGAGATCAATCAACTTCATCAGAAGGCATTTAAAATTACTGTGAAAAATGTTATTTTTATGTCTCTTCAAATCGGTTCAGTCCAAATCCTAATACTGAAGTCATTTTGATACTTATCAGTCAAAAGCCACCGATTCTCCTCAACTTTCATACAGGTGATCTAGACTAAGGGAAATGTGATTCTGTCACTATTATCCTAATCAACACTGAATCAAACCTCTAAGTACATATAAGAGTTCTTCTAGTACTTTTAAAAGTAAACAGTAAAATCTCTGAAATGTAAATTATGATTACTGTAAAAACTAATACTTGATACAATACAGCTCTTCTTTGTTACATTCTACTAAGAGAATTTAAAACGAGAAATCATTATTTAAATGTGAATCTACAATGGAGACAATGGAGATAAACTATCTGAATGTTTTTCTTTTCTTATAAAAGCCATTCAGAAGTGGTGAGCCTTTGCTCTCCCAATTTTCTAGGAACACTTCCTATCTCCACTATGCTTTCCTCAGCTCCCTCTGCATACCTCTCTCAGTCACCATCATGTCAAATTGTAATCACTAAATAGTTTTCTGTGTCCCCAAATAGATGCCTTGAAAGAATAGGGTTTATTTAACTATGGATCTCCAGAGCCTAGGACAGTATTTGGCAGAGAATATAAACTTGGTAAATATTAGGAGAAATGAGAGAAGAAAAAGAGAGAAGGGAAGGAAAAATGGGAAAGGATAGAGGGAGAAATGAAATTAGTTGACAGTTTATCTAGAAAATGGAAATTAAAATTTTTAAGAAGAAAATAAAAAATACTAAGACACACTGCTGTAGTAAACTGAGTTGAGAAGGTTTACATTATTTAATATGTAAATACACATTTTCATGATTACAAAATAAAACATTCAGGCTAATTCTAACACTTTCTAATATCCAGTGAGAATGGCCAGAATTGCTGACTTTACAGATCCAATTATTAACTTTGAATAGTGAATGTAATCACTGGTCGGCTGTAAGTTAGCAATAAAAACAAAATTACTAATTTGATTCTGGTTAGACTTAAACAAAGGCAAAATATTACTAATGTGAACTGACACAACAGAATTACACTTTTGCTTAACTCAACTTTCTAGCTTATTCTATATTTACTTCTAAAACTATGCAATATTGCATGATCAATGTAAGAAAACAGAAAATATGAAGAGCAAACAGAAAAAAAGTACCCACAAATTCACCAGTGTAACACAGCCATTCACTCACTAGTTTGCTGGAAAACCTTCTACATCTTTGTTTTTATGCATATATAAATGTTTATCCAGAAATTTAAATGGCATTAAATATTGAATACATTGTTGGAACATGATTTTTAGTAATACGTTGCTATCAAGAAATATGTCTTTGATCTGATGATAATAGTTGAAGAGCTTAAGTACACTAATCTTCCCACAGATAAAAATTATATTATCTAGCAAAAAATGCACAACATACTATTTGAAAACTGAAAATGGAGTAGAGACTACTTATTCTACTTGGGCTACCATAACAGAATGCCATAGACTAGATAACTTAAACACTAGAAATTTAAGGGGGTACAGGATAGACATTCCCATTCCAAATGGAGAAATAAAAAAGAAGGGGTGGCAGGTCCCAAATAAGTCTAAAACGTGGCAAGGCAAATTCTGTTAGAGTTTAAGACTCAAGAATAATCCTCTTGGTCCAATGTTCAGCCCTAGATGCCTACTGGGGTTGCAACATCACCCAAATGGCTTGGCATCCATAAAGGGCAAACCTGCCTCTTTAGCTCAACACCACCCTGTTGCTCTCTGCTGGAGCTCTGCCATACAAATCTGTCTCCTTCAGTCTCAGCTGTCAGTGTTTCTGCTGATATGATCCCATCTCTACTCCTGGCTTCTATTGAGATGGCTGGTAAGTTCACAGATCATACTGTGATTTCTTTATGGAGTGACAGTCCAGTCATACCTTTGATGCTCTCTTCCAAACATGCCTGCTTTCCCTCCACCCTCTCTCTTTGGTGATAAAGACAGGACGAGAATTTTCCACATCTCTAAGTTTTGGCTCATTTTGCTTAGAAATCTTTTCTTCAATTTATCTTTCCCTTCTGCATTCTACTATAAGTAGTCAAGAGGCACCAAACCTCTCCTTCAACGGCTTTGCTCAATCTCAGCTAAATAGCCATTTTCATTATTCACAAGTTCAACTTTCCACAAAATACCAGAACACAATTTAGCCAACTTCTTTGCCACTTTACAATAAAGATTGCCTTTCTCTAGCTTCCAATAACATGCTCCTCATTTCCATGAGTGAGATCTCATTAGAAATGCCCCTAATGTGTGTATTTCTAGCACACACCTCAGACCTTGTCTAGCCTCTACCTGTTACCCAGTTCCAAAGCCATTTCAACATTTTCGTGTATTTATTACAGTAGCATCCCACCTCTTGGTACCAAACTCTGTCTTAGTCTGCTTGGGCCGCCATAGCATAATACCATAGACTGGTTGGTTTAAACCCAGTATGGAGGCTGGGAAGTCCTAGATCAAGGTGCCAACAAGGCAGGTTTCATTCTGAGGTCTCTTTTCTTGGCCTGTAAGTGGCTACTTTCTTGCTGTGTGCTCACATGACCTCTTCTTTGTTTGTGCTCAGAGCTCTGGTCTGTTTTCCTTTTCTTATGAGACCCTAATCCCATCATGGAGGTCCCTCTTCACGACTTCATCTATAACTGATTGACTCATAAAGGCTCCACCTCTAAGTACCATCACATTGAAGGTTAGGGCTTCAATATACGAATTTTGGAAAAACATAACATTTGGTCCATAATACTGCCCCTGGAAGACAGGGATTATGCCTGGTAAGACTTGCCTATTGAGGGCATCTCTCATATTGCATGTGGCTTGAAGTCATCCTTACTAGCCTGAGATGTCACAGGGTTGAGTGTAGTGCTCAGATGCTGGAATGACAGCCTAAAAGTTAGTTGGGGATATCCAGGAAGGAAGGGAGGCAAAGAAGAGGTGCATATAAAATCTTACCAAATCTGACTGCTGAACCACTCAGGTGTCAGCAGGAAACCAGGAAGTTGTTTGGAAAAACAATGGAATTGCCACCACAGCCCAAGAGACAGAGTATAGGTTTAAATCCTGTCATATTAATTACAGGCTGGAAAAAATCACTCTTCAGAGGAATATAACAGTATCCAGAGTCTCTACAACTGTGATGGCTTTGTAAAAATCAATTTAGCCAAAATGGGATTACATTCCCAGAATTATGTTCCTTACATGATTCTGAGTTTGCGTTGGCCCCAAGAGAAATTTGCATGACATTTGGAAGGAATAAGTGACAGCCATGTTTTATTCTCTGAAGGTCACTGCAGGGCTGATGCCTTTGCAACTCACACATGCTTGCTGACCTGCTGGCTTACCTTGTACAGTGAGGCAGTAGAAGGGCCCACAGTTCCTCAGCTCCTACCCGATTTCTTCCTTACCATCTCTGAATCCTGGAACAGTAGTATACAGCTGTGTGGTGAAAGGTGCCAGTTTATCCTACAGTTCATCATTAATGATATTGGAGGAGGTGACAGATAGATTCAGATTTTCCTAGATTCAATTTTGTCTCTGGCATTCCCCACTTCATGCCCATCTTCCCTTCCTGACTGCTAGCCTTGCTAACTTCACTCCCAGGGAAAACAGATTTATAAACTCTATTAAATTCATTCCCACAATGGAGTTAGGTGTAAACTTTTAAATTCTGTTTCCCCATATAGAAAACAGGGATAATGATGTCTACGCTGATTCATAAGGTGTTTGCGAAAATAAAACTAAACCACATTTTTAATCAAGCAGGCTGCTTTTTCAAGCATATTTCCAATTATACTCTGTCACATATCTTCCAATAGCAGTGGACTACTTACCCTCATTGCCTACATACATTTGGACTCTCCTTTTTCTACACCTTTGGCCTTCTGAGATATGAGATCTGGCATTCCAGTGAGATTAGAAGACAAGTAACGAACTTTCCATCATTTAAGGTCAGGCTTCAAATACCAAACCTTTCAGAGGTATCACCTTGAATGCTTCTTGGTCTTACTCAGTTTTTCTCTTCCTGTAACTGCCAAGCACTCTTGACAGAACTTCAGATTAATTATTGCACATAACACGAATCACCATATGGAGCCTGAATTGTATGTGACCTTGCTGCTAGATTGTGTGCTCAATGCATAAAAGGATTTGTTTTCATTCCTATTGATCAGTACAGTGCCTAGCACTGTATCTTTATAATCACTGGCACTCCAGAAGTGTTCCTTGACTTGAACTGGGCTTATCACATTCCCAGATTATTTTGACTATATGAAACAACCCCAAAGAGCAAGGATTCTATTTTGATGTCTTTTACCTCATTATTGTGCCAATTATGCAGGAGTTATTAATGCAGTGATATATTAGGATTCCCAAAGTAGTTATTATTCCAAATAGAGTTGGCAGCAGAAAATACCAAGTGGTGGGTTTTTTTCTGTCACAAGATTGACAAGCCTGGATATTCGTATTACACAATAAGGAAACTGTATGGGAGTTCGGTGAGACAAAGACTGCTTTCTATGTGAAATTGTACATGAACTTGAGTTTCTTTGATTCTCTGATAGACAATCTTCATTGTAGGAACATAAACTGTCAAAACTGAATTCTTGACAACCTAATTAGTTTTTCTTTATTGAGAAATGGATAGGAATTCTCACCTTGCCTGGGCTTTATTGTTGCTACCATCTGCATGAGTCCCAGAAACAGTCATTCTATATTCCCTCTCATTCAGCCAAGTAGAATCAGGACTTAAGGTGTGTGTGTGTGCAATATTAAGCACATATTACATTGGTCAGTTCCCCCCTTAGGTTTGTGATGTTGATAGGATTGTTCCATATTCTTTGGGTAGGAAAACAGTACAATAAGACTCCTACTATTGCTCTCCTCCTCCTCACTGGGAATTATGTCTCATACTATAATTCAGAAATGAATGAGAGTGGTAAAACTGGAAGTAAAGACATTCCCTTCTCACTAAGTTTTGCTCAAGCTAGGGGTTCTTACGGCACTCAACAATTTGAGGATACATAAATTTGGGATCCACAGCCTCTCCTGAAAGCCTGAAAAAGTCCTCTCTTTACTTCTATCTCTTTCTCTCTCCTAAATCAGCCATCCCAGATCTATTCAAATAACTCATTTATTGCTGTTTTTAATGCACAACATGAAATGCAAGAAAGACAATTTATCTTTCAGTAAATATGGAAACTGATTCTCTTCCATTAACCTCTACTTTTTGGATTATAACTACCTATAAATTTATGGTAAGATGTAGCCTTTTTTCTGTTACTCACCTAGACTGAGTTCACTACATCAGTGAGCTTTAACTGGATTCACCATGATACCACTGTAACTGGAAATAATTACTTTGATTTCAGCAAATCCTACAAAAGAGTACTTAATCCTACCATGCAAGTACCCTTTTTGACACAACCTTAACTACACCATAACGGGAGACAGAATAACCTCCCACAAGAGGATTATTTTAGGAAGAATGTGCATAATGGGTAGAGGAATGAAGAGGAAAAGCAAAGATTTGAATCAAACAGAACTGAGTTAACAATTTAGGGCCATGTATACTAAAAGCAATTTAAAACAAGAGCTCTAACTGAATTTTATGGAAGCAAATTGAATAAGGTAATTAGAAAAATAGATATGGTGTTCAAAAAAACGTGTATCAGCACAGATAAATTAGGCTTGTCACAGGTGGTTTCAGTTTTTCATTTTTGTTTAAAGAGATAAATGTGACTTTTTCTTTTATCCCCTAGCTCACTACAGAGAAAACAGGCCAGAGCCTTAATTTTATTTGCCTAAATAGTGTGGTCATCAAAGGAAGCAGGTATCTCTTAAACCCATCTGCATAATGACATTAGAAGGGATTTAAAATGGAGAAGGATCCTTAGTATATTATATGATCTCAAAGTTTTAGTCCAAGTAGAGACTCTCTCTGGCCCTCAGTTTCAACACAGCTTACATCAGTGCTCTTCCCAATCAGCAGGTCCAGAACTGGCACTGCTTGAACTTTCATGGTGCGTTAATCCAACAAAAGGCTGATTTTGACTAGACAGTTTCTCTTTGGGACTGGAATGTGGAACTTGTCGTTTTCTTCACAGTGGCCAAGAAACTGCATTCACCAAAGATGTGTTCATTTTATGTATGTTTTATTCCTTTTAATTTTCTTTCCCTAGTCCTTCAAACTTACTTCCTTAAGAGTTAGGTATAATTGGGTCTTAAAGCCATTTCCTTCAATTTTGGAATTGCATGAATAAGCATGTGACTGAAAGTGTAAATACCCCTGTTGCTCTCATGTGTGAGCTAAATGTGATTCTGCATTTGAAGGTCAAGTTTCTATTTTCCATGCAACATGGAACTATTTTGAAAAATATTCCCAGTAACAACATGTTAAATGTTGCAGAAAAAAAATGACTATACAATTCCTGAGGAAAGGGGTCGTTCAGTACTCTATTGAAATGATTCCAAGGGAATTTTTGCCTTAGAAACTAAACTCAAAATTTACCACCATAATGCACGGAAAAGGTAATTTCATGTAACTACTCCCTATGTTCTTCTGGATACCATTCATGACAGGAGGAAGAAGAAAATGGAAACCAATAAAAAATATTTTTGACATGTTCGTTCATGTAATACTCTTTATAGTCATGATCTCACTTAACAGAAAACTTACTTAATATTCCAACTAGTATAAAAAGTGGTTAAAGGGGCAAACTGGGTTTTTGGAGAGCTTTAGTACAGATTTTAGAAACTTTTGTGCTAAAAATAACAATTTATCATCAACCATTTTAAGCGTACAGTTCGATAGTGTTTATGGGTGTTCACATTGTTGTAAAACAGTTTTTCATCTTACAAACCTGAAACTCTACACCCATTAAAGAACTCCTTTATTCTCTCTCCCCTCAGTCCCTGGCGACCATCACTCTGTTTCTATGAATCTGACTATTTTAGAAATGGAGATCATTTAATCAGGATACAAATCCGAATAGTTCTGGTTCCAAAGCCTGTGTTTTTTCCCTTCACAACATATTGTCAAACTAAATTAAAATAATATTCTCGGCATTTAAGTTTTATCCCTTTCTAATCAATCTGAATGTGTATGTATATTCAACTTCATCAAGGCCGCTCTTTTGACAGTTTCTTATAAGTACAGGTTTTTTTTTTTCACCATTTCTCCCTTGCTGATCCTTAAAAGACCTCAATGTTCCTTTTTATCTGTGAAAACTTTAACCTCCATTTAACTTTGAGTTCTTCCAATCTCTCCACAGTGGTTTCTCCTTTGGTCTTCAATTCCCCATAGAAATTACTACTTCACTACACATCTTGCCAGTAAGAATAATGGACTCTCCATGCTTGTGAGGACCTTCAGCTCTATCAGCAATTCACTGGATGCATGAATCCCCGTAAGAGTAGAGTGCAGGCTTGTTCACACCCAGATATATATGCAACTCATTCTATTCTTGTACATCTGGTAGACATCTCTTATTTGAAATTAAATTTTGCAACATTATAGCTTCCAACCATTCTTTTTGGTTCTCTTCTTTGATGCCATATGGGGTGAGTCTGATCTTTTCCATATAATATCCCATAAAGTATTAATATTCTCATGAGCCTTTTCTTCTCCAAGTTAAATATTTTCCACCTTTAATAAGTAATTTTCAAAGATTTTCTCTGCTCTGGTTACTAGCCTAAAAACATGAACCAACTGCTTTCTGTCTTTAAAACGATACCCCAAATAATCTAGTTCTATAAGTATACTCTACCCATGGAGTAGAAAAACATTAATAAAAGCTAAGGTGGTGTTATTATTAGCTATTCTCTGCTGATGGCTATCAGCTAACTGTTCCTATCAACTCACTGTTGATAGAAACTCTTAACTATGTGTCAAATATTCCATCAGGACTGTTGGGGTCAGTGTCGATTAGACTCCTTTTTGTACTGTTTTCTCCCCTTTTTATATGTGTATGTCTTTTCTGTGTGCGTGTTCCCAGTGAAATATGTGGTCTTGCCCGGTATACAAGTTGTAAACACAACTTTGGTAATTCCCCTAGAGGACAGGGTTAAGCATATTTAATAAGAGGACACCATGCACGAATTTTATTATTTTGTTCTTTTTAAGTTGCCCTAAGTCCACCACAAAGTTTTCTCTCTCACAAAACTGACACAGAGCTTTCAAACTTTTCATCAAAACATGTCCAGATCTGGAAGTTTCTACCTAGCTCTGAAACCAGGTGGTTTTTAAAAAGACCCTAATTAACAGTTCCAGAAATCATGTCATTAAATGTATTTATAAGCAGAAAGTTGTTTCTCATGATGTGAACCAGGACAAGAAGAGATGAAGCTTTGCTGTCTATTTCTGTCTCTTCCACTGACTCACCCTTCATTGCAGTGAAAAGCCAATTAACCTCCCCTAGTTTCCCCATTTGCGGAATTAAAGAAAATAAAACAAACCCTAGGAGGTTGAGAAAATGGAGGTTGTGGAAACTTTCAGTGTTTAGATAAAAGGTGCTTTCAGGTGTATTTAAATGTAAAATCTAATTTTTTAAGTGATGGAAGTATATTACATTTGAGCAGGAATTAATAACAGTCCAAGCCATTTTTAGCAGGCAGCACTTAATATTTATTTGTACTTATACTGAATGTTTATACTGAAAATCTCCAAACATTTAGTATTTACATACTGTTGTGCATCTTAACTCTTTCATGAAATGATAAAATGAGGTAAAATTTATTATTTAACATGCCTAGTAGATGCTTGAACAGTGTAATGTCTGACACCTGGTGAAATTCAAATTGAAGAATGGCTTGGAAAGTTTTCCCATCTCCTAAAATTCAGAATCTTGAGAGTTCTGACAATGAACTGGAAAGTAGACTCTACTGGTCTAAATGAGAGTATTTTAACCAAAATGTCTTGAGGAGATGTGGACAGAACATGGACTGACATAGCAGAATCTGGTCAAATCCTATCTTTCATTTTGTTCTTACTAAAGAGTGACATTTTCAAGGGGTCTGAACAGTCTTGGAACACTCATGTCGCTTCTTTAACACACTCTGTTTCATTATTTTAGCTATTTTCATGATATGTGAGATTTATACGTAGGTTTGCCAATATGGAGTAACTGATCATGAGTCCTCATCAAAATCATTACCCTTCTGAATGCTTCTTCATACTTTCAAAAATAAGCCACAATCTTTAATCCCTGTATCCCAGGTTAGAATTAATCTGCATATGAATGTTCCCTTAAAATATAACTTTAAAACACCAAACAGCCAGTTAAAAAGTTTATTTATGTCTAAGTTTAAAAAATTTATGAAATTAAATTTTTTGAATGCCTAAAATGAAAACTGATAAAACTGTAAGATTCATCTTATATCATTCATATGGTGATATTTTTAAAAATTGAGTCATTTCAATTCTGAAGTATTGTATAATATCACACAAAAATTTTAGTAAGTTCAATGATACTAGATTAGCTAATTCCCAAAGGGAAACTACTGTAAAATTATGAAAGCTCCCTCTTTTACTGAAAGCGAATTTCTTTAAAAAACGATTCAACCAATAGCATATGATTAAATAATGTTTTCTTGGATGAGCACACATTTCTCTCTATCTCTTATTTTCTTTCTTTCTCTGTTTCTGTCACACACACACTCCTTCACATGAAAAGGTCCAACATTGCCTGGAAATAAAATCACAGCACACATTAAGTCTAAGGCACTAGCTAATTAAAAACATGCACTTCTTAATCCTTTGTCCTGAGTAACCCAAGTAAGTATATTTTAAATATCAGGGTAGATCCAAATATTCTAGGAAAGTTTCCAGTTTAGGAAATCCTACTTCAGCCTTGTCTCTTTGAAAGTTCATACAATGATATGCCAACTTCAGGAAGATTTTTTGATTAATTTAGAATATGCATAGAATTCACATTATATTGACTCATCAGTACCACTATTGCTCAATACTGTTAAGACAACTCATTTGAACACCAATTAGTCATGGCTTTTGAATACCGTACAGTTTTATTTATATATCTTTCAGGAAGAGTAGGGGCTGTTGCCTTATATGTGGTGGAAACTTTATACATGTTCCTTGACATAACTGATTTAAACTTCATTTTTAACTTTTGTTGGAGTCAGTAGAATTCTACTCTCACCCTAGATAAGCAATGCACAGGTGATACAGTTAAGCCAAACAGATGACAGTGCTTTTTGGCAGCTGTGGTATGAACAGGAGTGATGGGAGGAACAAGTGGAAAGGGAGTCGATAGTGAGAAAAGACTTGGAATCATCACTATTCAGGGTCTATGCTGAGTGTGGCATTAAGTAAAGCTAGGATTGAGTTATTGGAATGAGGTAAGGAGTTGGAGGTTAGGAGAGAGTTAAAGAGCTCAGTTTAGCTGAACCTGGCTCAAGTTTAAAATCTTTCTCCAAAGTGTACTCCAGGCAGCCACTCCTCACTGACAGCAGTGTGCATTTGAGATGAAAAACTGTTTGGTTTCCATTTTTTGGCTTTAGACACTTGGGTGGCTCTGTTATCAATATCTTGAATGAATTATTTCTCAGAAATCAATGTCAAGTAATGGCATTGAAGAACTTGAGTGATTATATCTGCATTAACTGCCTTACATGAGAGAAAACAATACTGCTATGGGATCAATGAAAATCAAGACCATAGCATTTAAGGAGCAGCAGGAACATGCTACTTTGTGACAACATTTCATTTCACTGACAAGAACATGCTCTGTTGTGTCTTAGGCACGGAAACACCAGCCTCTCCAGATTCCTGAAGGAAAAATCCTTTGGGCTGATGATTTCAGGTGACACCTCCATTGCTGTATCCCTCCTTGTTGTGTCAGCTAAGACAACATGATTTGCTAGAGCACTGCATGGATCACCATCAGCTCCACCAACCGAAAGACTATGCCAAGGTTAATTAGAAACAGTTGCTATTGTCATCTAGGCAGAAACTCTTATTTGCATGAGCTGGCACGCATACTCTCATTTTAGGCCACCCCTCATAGTGGTCCTCCAAAATGATAGTCTTTAGAGTGATAGGATATGTAGGGGACAATATTTAGATGTCATTATTCAACAAATATTTCTTACGTACCCTATGAAAAGGAGAGCTGGTAGCTAAAGGAAACAGACAAAGCATATAAAGTCTGTAGGGGGAAATAATTTATCGTTCATACAGCAACACAAATGCGATTTCTTTAGTTTACTAAATAGGTTTTTATACTGAGGTACGATTGACATGTAATATATTAGTTTCAGGTGTACAACATAATGGTCCAATATTTGTATTCACTGTGAAATGATCAACACAATGTCTTGTTTCCCCCATCTCCATATAAAGTTACATAATATGCAATACAATATCATTGACACTAATCACCATGCTGTACATTATATCCCCATGGCTTGTTTCTTTTATGACTGCAAGTTTGTGCCTCTTGACCCTCTTCTCCATTTTGCCTAGCCCTTGACCTCCCTGCCCTCTGGCAACTGCCAATCTGTTATCTGCATCTATGAGCTTTGTTTCATTTTGTCTTGAGTCCACATATGAGTGAGATTATAGAGTATTTGTCCTTCTCTGACTTTCTCACTTGCATAATACCCTCACAGTCTTTCCATAAAGGCAATAGCAAGATTTCATTATTTTCATGTCTTAGTAGTATACCATTTTATATGTATACCACTCTTCTTTATCCATTCATCCATCAATGGACATGGGTTGTTTCCATATTTTGGCTACTGTGAATAATACTGCAGTGAAAATAGGAGTGCACGTATCTTTTTGAATTAGTGTTTTCATTTTCCTTAAATAACCGAGTGGAATTGTTAAATTATATGACAATTCTATTTTTAGTTTTTTGAGGAATCTCCATACTGTTTTATATAGTTACTGCATCAGTTTACATTCCTACCAAAAGTGCATGAGGGTTCCCTTTTCTCCTCATCCTTACCAATATTTGTTATGTCTTGTCTTCTTGGTAATGCTATTCTGACATTGTGGTTTTGATTTGTGTTTTTTTCTGATGGCTACTGATGTTGAGCATCTTTGCATGTGCCTGTCTTCTTTGGAAAAGTATCTATTCAGATCCTCTGCCTGTTTGCTTCTTTGTTATTGAGTTGTATGAGTTCTTTGTATATTTGTATATTAATTCCTTATTGGATATATGATTTTCAAATATCTTCACCCATTCAGATTAACTTTCTATTTTGATCAGGTTTCCTTATGTGTGCAGCTTTGTAGTTTGATGTAGTCCCATTTGTTTATTTTTGCATTTATTGCTATTACTTTTGGAGTGATACCCCAAAAATTACCACCAAAAGTGATGTCAAGGAACTTACCACCTATATTTTCTTCTGGGAATTTTAAGATTTCTTAAATTCAATTTGTGCTAATTTTTATGTATGATATAAGATAGAGGCCGTTTCTTTCTTATGTTACTGTCCAGTTATCCCAGCAACATTTATTGAAAAGACTGCCCTTTCCTCATTGTATATTCTTGCCTCCTTTGTCATAAGTTATTTAACCAGATATAGATGGATTTATGACTGAGCTCTCTATTCTGTCCAATTGATCTTTGTGTCTGTATTTATGCCAATGCCATTATGGTTTTGATTAATATAGCTTTGTAATATAGTTTGAAATCGGGGACCATAATGCCTCCAGCTTTGCTCTTTCTCAAGATTGCTTTGGCTATAGAAGATCTTTGTGGTTCCACATAAATTTTAAGATCATGTGTTCTATTTCAGAGAAAAATGCCATTGAGATTTTGATCATAATTGCATTGAATCCATAGACTGCTTAGGGTAATGTAGACATTTTAACAACATTAATTATTTTAATTCATGGACATTGACTATATTTCCATTTTTTTGTATTTTCTTCAATTTCTTTCATCAATGCCTTATAGTTTTCAGTGTACAAGTTTTTCACTTGGTTAACTTTATTTCTAAGTATTTTACTCTTTATGGTACAATTGGAAATGGGATCATTTCTTAATTTCTTTTCGATAGTTTGTTGTTAGTGCACAAAAATACAATAAATTTTTATTTGTTTATTTTGTATCCTAAAACTTTACTGAATGTATTAATTCTAACACTTTTTGATAGCATCTTTAGAGTTTTCTATATATAAATTATGTTGTCTGCAAATATTGACAGTTTTACTTCTTCTTTTCCAGTTTGGAGGCCTTTTAATTTTTTTCTTGCCTAATTCCTCTGGCAAAGAATTCCAATATTCTGCTGAATAAAAACAGTGAGAGTGGACATTCTTGTTTTGTTCCTGATCTTAGAGGAAAAGCTTTCTTCTTTTCAGCATTGAGTACAATGTTAATTGTGGTCTTGTCATAGATGGCATTTATTAATGTTGAAGTACATTCCTTCAACACACACTTTTTGAGACTTTTTATCATAAGTGGATGTTGAATTTTGTCTATTTCTACTGAGATATGATTTTTATTCTTTATTTTGTTAATACGTATCACATTGATTGATTGGTGGATATTGAATAATCAGGACACCTCTAGAATAAATCCCACTTGATCATGGTGTGTGATCTTTTACTGTATTGCTGAATTTGGTTTGCTAATATTTTGCTGAGGTTTTTTGATCTATGTTCATCAGAGATATTGACCTGTACTTTTCATTTATTGTCATGTCCCTGTCTGGTTTTGGTATCAAGATAATGCTAGCCCATAAAATTAATTTGGATACATTCTCTCCCCTTCAATTTTTTTGGAAGTTTGAAAAGGACAGTTATTAAAACATCTTTTGAATGTTTGGTAGAATTTACCATTAAACTGTTTGGTCCACACCTTTAATTTGTTGGAAAGTTTTTGATTATGAATTCATTCTCCTTGTTTCATGGACCTCTCAGTTTTTCTATTTCTTCATGATCCAGTCTTAAAAATGGTATGTTTCTACACATTTATTCATTTCTTCTAGGTTGTCCAATTTGTTGGTATAATAGTTCATAATATCTATGATGCTTTCTTCTGGTATCATTTGTAACTTCCCTACTTTAACTTCTAATTTTATTTACTTGAACTCTTTTTTTCCTTAATCTAGCTAAAGAGTTAATTTCATTTATCTTTCCAAAGAAACAGCTCTTAGTTTCATTGATCTTTTCTATTGTGTTTTTAGTTTCTGTTTCTTTTATTTCTAATCTGTATTATTTCCTTCCTCCTAGTAACTTTGGACTTTGTTACTCTTTTTCTACTTCTTTTATGTGTAAAGTTGAGACATGTCTTGTGTTTGAGGTAGATTATATTGCCATAACTTCCCACTTAGAACCACTTTGCTATATTTCATAGATTTTGGTATGTCATATTTTCATTTTCATTTGTCTCAGCATAGTTTTTGGTTTCTTCAAAGACACACTGTTTGTTCAGTAGCACACTTAATCTCCACATATTTGTGATTTTTCTATTTTTGTGTGTGATTTCTAATTTCATATTACTGTAGTCTGAGAAAATGTTTGATATGATTTTAATTTTCTTAAACTTATTGAGACTTATTGTTTGGCCAAACATAAGATCTGTACTGGAGAATATTTCATGTGCAAACAAAAAGAATGTGAATTCTGTTGCTTTAGGATGGATTGTTCTGTATATATTCATTAAGTAGATCTGATCTAAGGTATCATTTAAGGATCATGTATCCTTATTGATATTCTGTTCCAATTATTGCATTGATGTAAATGGATTCTTAAAATCCCCTGCCATTATGGTATTGCTGTTGATTTCTACCTTTATGTCTGCTAGTATTTCTACTATATATTTAGATGCTTGTAAGTTGGGTGCACAAATATATATATATACATTATATCTTCTTACTCAATTGAATCTTTTATCATTATATAATACCCATCTCCATCTTTTATTACAGTCTTTGTTTTAAAGTGATTTTATCTGACATAAGTATAGCTTCCCTCAAATTCTCTTGGTTTCCATTTGCATCAAGCATCTTTTTCCATCCCTTCATTTTCAGTGTGTATTTGTCTTTATATAGGAGGTGGGTCTCTTGTATGCACTATATAGATGGGTCTTGTTTTTCTATCTATTCAGACACTCTATGTCTTTTTATTGGATAATTTAGTCCATTTACATTTCGAGTAATTATAGGTAGGTCTGTATTATATACTTGTTGGCATTTTGTTAACTGTTCCCTTATGTTCATTTCTCCTTCTCTTGCTCTCTTCCCTGTTGTTTTCATCTTCCTTTAGTATGTTTAGATTCTGTTCTCATCTTTTTTGTATCTACTATAAGCTTTTGCTTTGTGGTTACTATGAAGCTTGCCTATATACATACATTCCAGTCTATTCTAAGTTTACAGTAAGTAAAGCTTGAACACATTCTGAAACTACATTTTTGCCCCCACCTTTACACATTTTGTTTTGATGTCACCTTTTACATCATGTTGATTTGCATACCCTTAATTGTTGTAGTTATACTTAATTTTACTACTTTTGCCTTTTAATCTGCATGCTAACTCTATATGATTAGTCTGTTACCTCTACTATATATTTACCTATTCCCTAGTGAGATTTTTACTTTCATGTGTTTACCTGTTACTAACTAGTACCTTTTTTTTTTTCAGCTAAAGAACTCCTTTTAACATTTCTTGTAAGGCAATTTAGTGGTGATGAACTCCTTTGGTTTCTGCTTACTGGAAAACTCTTGATCTCCATTTTCATTCTGAATGATAAACTTGATTAGAAGGGTTTATTTTGCTTTTAGTACTTTGAATATATCATACCACTTCCTTCTTGCCTGAAAAGTTTCTACTGAAAGTCTATTAATAGTCTCATGGGTGTTCTCATGTACATAAAAGTTTTTCTCCTGCTGCTTTTAAGATGTCAAAAGATAAAATTAAAGATATAATTTTAATTTTAGTATGTGTTGGTGTGGATCTCTTTGATTTATCTTATTTGGAACTCTGTGGGCTTTCTGGATCTGGATGTCTGTTTCTTTATCCAGGTAAGAAAAATTTTCAGCCATTAATCTTTCAAATAAAAAATAATCTATTCCTTTATCTCTCTCCTCTCCCAGGGCACCAATTATGCAAATGTGGTTTCCATTTGATGACATTTGTTAAGCAATATTCAATTTTTTTTTCCTTTTTGCTGTTCTGAATGAGTTCCACTGGCCTGTCTTCCAGACCACTGATCTTGTCATCTGCTTTGTCTAGTCTGCTATTGAAATCCTATACTATATTTTTCAATTAATTAATTTATTTTATCCTTCAGCTTTGTGACTCCTGCTTGGTACTTTCTTATATGTTCCCTTTGTTGAAATTCTATCTGTATTAATTTATTTTTTAACAGGCTTGTAAGAGTACATGGAGACAAAATGCAATAAGCTGAGGAGCAAGAAGGTTTTATTTAAAGCAAAGTACACACTCAAAGAAATGAGAGTGCAGGCAGCCTCAGAGGAGAGATGCTTAACCCATTCTTCAAGAACAGTGAGCATGTTTATGACCATTTGAACTCTTATCAGGTAAATTACTTATCTCCATTTCTTTAAAGTTTCCTTTCCAGGGTTTTATCTTGTTCTTTTATTTAGAATATATTCCTGGTTTCCTCATTTTGCTTGAATCTCTCTGTTTCTCTGTCTTAGGCAAAACAGTGCTCTCTCCCTGTCTTGAAGGAATGGTCACAGGAAGACTGGGGTTATGTTTCAGTCTGCTCTCTGTGTAGCACCCTGGGGATAGTATTCTGCCAACAATTATCTGTCTAATTTTCTCAGTCCCATGAGGTCAAGAAAATCAAACCGCCTGACTACACAATCTCATTTCTTACATGCTCTTGTGCTTTACATAACTCTTCACAGTTGTAATGTCTCTTTGGCTTTGGGCTATGATCTTTCTAGTTTTTCTGGGCAGGCTTTCTTGTCAGGTGAGGCTGAACATATTCCCCTGCAAGTGAGTGAGGCAGGACCAGAGCAGGGGCTCCCAAGAAGGACCCAAAATGCTAAAGGGGTAGAAATGACAAAGACTTCCACCATGGGCTTTCTTTTCCCAATGGAAGAACCACAGGCTCAGGGGAGACCTCCTGACATCATTCACTGTGCTATGGGGGCACTGTGATCAGGATTTAGCAGCTCCTCTTACCCTTCTGATGCTGTCTTAGTCTCTGTGGTGCAGGGGCAGGGCTTCAGCCTCACCCCGACTTCTAGGTTTCTCTCAGTGGTGTCTTGTCCTTAAAGAATTGTTAGTTGTTCTTGTAATAATGTAGGGAGAAGTCAAGAGTGATCTATGTTGCTATGCTGATGACATCACTCCTAGCTGGTATAGCATTTGTAGAAGCAGACTATGCTAGGAACAGGAGTGATTTTGTAATGGAAACTTTATTTTATTTTTTCTAAGTTTGAGATGTTCAAGGAACATTCAAAAAGAGATATTTCCTGAAAAGGTGGGAAAAAAGTGCAAAGTATGAAGAGTGTTTAAACACAAAATAATAAATAAGAATTTGGGGGAAAAGATATGAGTTTAGTAAGGGACATGTTCATTTGCAGGTTCAAAAAGCTATCAGAATGGAATCATGGAAGGGCTGATTTGGAGCTCAAGAGAGAAGTCAGAACCAAAGATATGAAGTCATTTGTTAAAGAGGCTATACTACAGAGGCATGTCTGAAATCCTTCAGGAGAAAAGAAGGCATGGAAGAATAGACTCCAAGAGCACTGCCATTTGAGAACACAACAAAGATGAATGTGGAGAGAGGAATGCAGTTTACTGTACTAGGAAGTGAGACAATGAAGTAAAAAGCATTCACTTTCTAGTGAAAGAAGAGAATTTCAAGAAAAAAATGATTGTCATCAATAGTGTCAATACCACATTAATATCTACGTAAGAACTCTAGATTTTCAATTGAATTGGGCAGTTCAAAGGCTCTTGGTATCCTTCAAAGACCATTCATTAATATATATCAATAAAACAGGTCCACAATCAAGTTTAAGAGGAAATAGTTATTCAGTAAAGAAACACTAACCTTGTAAATTATTTATGTGTTTGTGAAGAAAAAAACTGGTGGCCAGATTGGACAAAAAGTTTTGTGTTTCCTTAGGATTAGAGTGATGTCGATGTGTTTTATTTAGTCAGGGAGAATAGAGCAAGCATTCATTTTAATGTTGAGGTGAAATCATCATAACAGGGAGAAGTGAAGGCATGGTGGGGAGGGAGAGAGAGATATTATTTGACAAGTAAGTCTTTTATCTGCATTTATACTCATCTTGATTTTCTTCCTTCCTTAAGAAAACAAAACAAAACAAAACAAAACATGCAGAACCCTGAGTTTTCAAGCCAAATTCTTAACATCCTTTGGTAAAAGGAGACATTGTCATCAGCTGGAAAATAAGAGGCATGAGGAAACAGGAAGGCTTAAAATAACTTTATCATCTAAAATGTATTATACTGTAATGGTTCATAGCATGAACATCTCAGTAAGAGAAAGAGATAGTCTCTAAGCCCTGACAACACCTAACTTCCTGCATAATGCTGAGAATGTTATTCCCCACACCCAAGCAATTTCTTTGGCAAAACGGTGATAACAACGCTGTTATATGGTAGATATGAGAATCAAACAAGAGCGAACATTTGAGTTCTTCCAAAGTTTCAGGTTGTGTGCCAGTATCTTAAATATATTTCCAACTTGATTTCAAGCATCCCTAAACTTAGGCACTATATCTCATTCTTTGTTTTACTGCACTCTGCATGGAGAACTGTACAGAATGAGCATTTTAAGTATATTTGAATTCACAAGAATTTTGAAGCATATTTTTGGGTTAGTATTGTGGTCTTTTAACCACTATTTGTGTATGTGTGTTTTTTTTTTTGAGGGGGGAGGTAATTATACTAGGACATTTTTACAAAAAACAGTAACACAAAAATAATTTTCTAGAAGAGACCAGTAACTAACAACATATACTATAAACCAATGTACTTTTAGAGCAATGTCAAAAACATTGACTTCCCTTTGTCTGTTATGGGTATAAGCTTATGAACAATTTGGACTTATAAGACATTCATTTCTACTTAATTTTCTACCTGTGAATACAAAGTAGATCTTTATTTATAGGTTCTAACCTTATCCATTTTTGGTCATGTTAGCCATTTTAATCTATGCTCTATGGAATCAACTCTCTGGATAATTTTTTATTGGCCATCCTCTAGGTAGGGAAATCAATCTTAAAATATATTGCAATCACATTTACAGAAATTTGAGTTGTCTTCCCTCAGACAAAGTTGTATTGTGTTCTCTCATAACAAAAAGTTTCTAAAAATAAATGAGAACATATATCCAAATGGTATGTGATATAGTTCTGTTGTTTCCTTGGATGTTTTCGTGTTAAACAAAATTAGAGTGGGGAAAGGCCTTACTTTTGATGAGAGATAGATATACAATTTTGTTTCTCTTAAAGAATGGCATATGAAGAATGTCATAAAGATCTAAGAGAGCATTTTTCCCAGTGGTTTTAAAACATTTTCAATAGGATATTTTCTCAAATGAAGGTGTAATTGCTTTGGTTTATTTGCTGAGATTTCATGAGTGGTTCATCTGTTATCAGTGGGGGTCATGCCTTTTTTTCAACTTTACCTTACTCACATTTCTGTAGAGCTCCAGGTCTGAAGAACACATTTTGAAATGGACTAATTATATAGGTGGATTAACAGGCTCAGTGATGACTGGTTTTAATATTGCTATTTATTGAATTAATTGGGACCAGAATACAGATATATTGGAATCTAAGCCCATGTTGTTTGATTACATCACACAGATTCACTGCCTGAATCAGACTCAGTAACTTCTTGTTTTTTTTTTGTTGTTGTTTTTGGATTAAAAACCAATCTTATGAACCAATCCAGGGTTTTGTCAGGAAAGAACAGGTCTATCTACTCAGGAATCAACATCGAATAGAAAATTGACAGTGTATGTAATGAAAAACCCAGAACCCGCAGATGAATCACTCATATCTTAATCTTTTATATACTTTTCTAGTATTTTCAGGCTCACTTCATTTAAAGCATATCCAAATAATCCAACTGTCCAATGTAAACAAGAATTTGATGGAGAGATTTCTAAGAAAATGTCTTTGCTACTTATTAAAGGGTATGGATGAAGTTGGCACTGCTCTTTTCTCCTATACACCTACCTTAAACACACATATGACAGCTAACACAAGAGTAGCTCTCTTGTGAATGAGGCAACATAGCACTTCAAACATAGTGGAGTGGAACATGAGAAGATGTACTGAACTTTGAGACTGGTGATAGACAAATAATTCTCCTGTTTTTTAAAACTGTGATTATCTAAGTTTTTATTGTTATTTGGAGATGAATATATTCCTAACTGACAAGTAATAAATTATACAGAGCTTTCCAAAGGGAAACTATGAAAGAATGTTCTTATCAATACGTCCAAAACTAGCAAGTTCTCTATCAGATAAGAAAAAGTCATGTACAGGCATCCCTCAGAGCTATTGTATGTTCTGTTTCAAACTACCTCAATAAGGTGAATATTGCAATAAAGTGAGTCAAAATGAAGAATTTGGTTTCCCAGTGCATGTAAAAGTTATGTTTATACTATACTGCAGTCCATTAAGTGTGCAAAACATTTACGTCTTTAAAAACAGTATACCTGCATACCACAGAGAAGACAAGTAGTGACTCTACAGCATCTTACTATGGTGATGGACAGTGACTGCACTGGGTTGTGTGAGGGGGACTTGATAATATGGGCGAAGGTAGTAACCACAATGTCGCTCATGTGAAACCTACATAAGATTGTATATCAATGATACCTTAATGAAAAATAAAATAAAAACGGTATACCTGCCATAATTTAAAAACCGCTAACCCTTATCTGAGATTTCATCAAGTCTTAGAGTCTTGCCTCCAGTGATGGTTAGTGACAGATCACGGTGGTAGTTGATGAAGGTCGTGGTGGCTATGGCAATGCCTTACAATGAGATGACAAGGAAGTTTGCCTCATCAAAGGACTCTTCACAGATAATCACTCTGCAGTGTGCAATGTTGTTTGAGAGCATTTTATCCACAGAACTTTTTAAAATTGGAGTCAATCCTCTCCCGCACTGCCACATCAAGTACATTTAGGTAATATTGTAAATCCTTTTTTGTCATTCCAACAGTCTTCACAGCATCTTCATTCCATTTCAAGAAACCACTTTCTTTGCTCATCCATAAGAAGCAATTCTTCCCGAGTTCAAGTTTGATCATGAGATGGCAGCAATTCAGTCACACCCTCAGGCACCACTTCCAATTCTCTTGCTATTTCTATCACATCTGCATTTGACCTCATCCCACAAATTACGAATGTTTACAATGGCCTCTAGAACAGTGCATTCTTTCTAGATGATTTTCAGGTTACTTTGCTCAGATCCATCAGAGGAATCACTATCTGACAACTATATCCTTAATAAGACTTGAAATTTGAAATGACTCCTTGATCCATGGGCTGCAGAATGGATGTTGTGTTAGCAGGCATAAAAATAACATTGATCTACTTGTCCATTTCCATCAGAGCTCTTGGGTGACCAGGTGCATTGGCAATGAGCAGTAATCTTTTTTTTCTGAGCAGTAGGTCTCACAGTGGTCAAAAAATATTCAGTAAACCATGGTGTAAACAGATGTATTGTCATCCAGTCTTTGTTGTTCCATTATGTAGCATAGGCAGAGTATGTCTAGCATAATTCTTAAGGTCCCTAGGATTTTTGGATGGTCAAAGAGCATCAGATTCAACTTCAAGTCACCAGCTGCATTAGCTCCTAGCAAGAGTCAGCCTGTCCTTTGATTTCTTTTGTATAACTATGACAGTGCTAGATGACATTTTTTTCCCCCACTGTTAGGCTATTTCCTCTACATTGAAAATCTTATGGTTAGTGTAACCACCTTCAGTAATTTTCTGAGCTAGATCTTCTGTATATCTTACTACAGCTTCCCCAGCACCACTTGCTGCTTCACCGGCACTTTGCTGTTATAGAGAGAGCTTTTTTCCTTAAAACTCATAACTTACCTCTGCTAGCTTCCAACTTTTCTTCTCCAGCTTCCCCACCTCTCTCAGCCATCACAGAATTGAAGAGTTGCTCTGGATTAGGCTTTGGTTTAAGGGAATGTTGTGACTAGTTTTTTCTTCTATCCACACCAAACTTCCTCCATATCAACAATAAGGCTGTTTCATTCATATATTCACTGAAGTAGTGTATTTGCCTTCAAGAACTTTTCCTTGCATTTACAACTTGACTAACTGCTGCAAGAGGCTTTCTATATGCCTTCCTCACTAAGCTTAATCATTTCTAGCTTTTATCTTCAAGCCATTTATATATTCATTCTAATATTTTTAAGTACTTTCTATGACTTAGAAGTCATCATACATGCTGGGGATTTATTTTTACAGACAAGAGGGCACAGTCTAGCAAGAAATAGTAAGATATTCAAGGAAATTTAATAGTGAAATATATGCAGCAATTTTTCAAAAAATAAGCCTAAAACTAAGTTCTAAATATATATATAATTTGGTGCTATGTGGTTTAGTTGGTAAATCAGTACCGCCAGATCTTTTGACTTCATTATCTTCACCCTTACATGGGCATTCCTATTTGCATCTACATTGAATATATACACCCACAAAAGTCTAACAAACTTTTAGGCATATTCTCCTTTTATTGTATTTAGGAAATCTGTCATTAATGTATCTTCCCTTACAAAGTGTTCCTCAAGCACATCTGATGAAGGAAAACTCAAGCATTTACTGAGCTAACTGTATTTTATCCCTCATCAGTCCATGATTAGTATATAACAAGTAAACCACTTTATTTGTTCAAATACTAATTTTGATGCAGACGGCTCCCCATAGTCTTATGCACCTTTGCTGGTAGGAATTCCAAAGCAAAACTAATTCAGCAATAATGAAGATTAACTGTGGGTAGTTGCCTCTAAAATGACTGAATACAGCTAAAATGATTCATTTTTAACTTATGTATCTGGTAGTGACTTCCTGTTCTAAATAATTATGCATGGCATATTGTTATGAATATTCAAAAGGTTTTTTAACGGCTTAATAATTTTTCTTCCTTTGTTTCTAGGAACAGAAGTCATAACCACACTGAAATAGAGGATCACACTTGTCAGAAGCCGATACAGTAATGTATCATTTGATGATCTATCTTCTATAACACCAACCCCGGCAGACAGGCCATCAAAGGAAAGTACCACTCCCATCCGGCTTTTAATGCAGAAATAAAAGAGCTGGCTTAGTCTGGACTCCCTTGATTAAAGTTAGAATAACCAAAGTAAAAGTTTCACTTCCTAAGAGTCGTCACTCTCAAAAGCATGTCACAGATCTATTTGAAATAGATAATATATTAGCGCCAGACTTTCCCAGCATGATGTTTCTGCTCAGTCCTTTCCCTGAATATGTAGAAATTGGTAGCTGAGCAAAATCAGATTCTTCCTCTTTCCTCCAGTTGACTTTGTTGGATGTGAAGAAAAAAGATGACAAAGTAATGCTTTTGTTGTTTACACTCTTTTCCTTTCAGACCTGCCCCTGCCCTTTCTTGCTGGCTTTCTGCCCCAGGATAACGATCCTAGAGACCAGGTCACTTGGGCTTCCTTGCCCTCTGGAATTCAGCTGAGTTTGGCCAATGGGAAGCACTCTTAGGAACCGGAAAACATCAAGAGACTTGGATATTTCTTCTACTCCTTCAAGACTGTCTATAGGTTTTCATGGATGCACTCAATATTTACAGACTGAGCATGGTCTTTCTATCATAATTCAATGATTTCAAAAGGCTCCTGTTGTAAAGCTCCCTCTTTGCCTCCAGCAGGCCTAGGGATGGTACTGACCTGCCTCTGTTGTTTGGTCCCTGTGTGCATCAGCATTTTTGGTGGTTTAATTAACCATTCCCAAAACTCTATAAAAGTTATGAATTCAGAGATGTGCATATGACACAGCTAATACATGAATAAGGTCAAGTCTTACCTTTTCCTTGCCTGCTTAAGAAAGCATATCATAGAGCAAGCGTGTGAAAGTAAGTCTGTTTGTACAGGTACACCCTTAAAACTGTGCAATTGTATTTGTAAATAAAAGTGTTTTCAAACATGTGGTGTGAAAATTATGGTTTACTAATAATAATATCTTGTGGGTCACCTATGCCTCAGCTAAAAACAGCTTTTCTTGAAGATACAGATGGCAAGATAATGTTCTTTCAGGAGCTTCTGTCAGGAGGTAAGTGATAAATTGTTCTTCTACGAGTTAGCGTAGTCTGGCCCTTTAACTGTACAGGAAATATGAACTGAGTAATACTGACACAAAAGTAAATATGATAGATTTCTTTTTCAAAACTCTTTGAACTATGTTGAGATTATATAGTTATCTGGAATGAAAATAAACTTCAGAAACCAGGCACATGATCAGATATTTAAGAAGACAAGAAGAGAAAATATTTTCTTGACCAGTTATCCCAAGATTCCTTTCTTTAGACATTGATAGCTATTGTAACATTAATTACAGAATGTTCATTAAGCATCTACAAAAGCCTGCTTCAGAGTGAACTATGCATTGTAATAAGCAAGAATTACTACACACAGAAAGAGATTGACAGCAATTAATCCAAAGAGTGGTCTCAGTTCTCTTGACATGGCTTCTAGT
Organism: Smutsia gigantea; assembly: GCA_032199065.1. Classification (NCBI taxonomy): domain Eukaryota; kingdom Metazoa; phylum Chordata; class Mammalia; order Pholidota; family Manidae; genus Smutsia; species Smutsia gigantea. The sequence goes on along the minus strand of JAVSCE010018145.1, from coordinate 525,186 downwards.
TCTCAGGAAAGAGTCAAATGGATTAACTCATAAATATTTTGTGAGTTTCATATTTCAACCGTATAAGGATATTCTTACTATTCTGGAAATCACAACACTGATATATTCACAAATAGAAGTGTGTTTACGTATTTATATCCTCAAAAGGTTCATATATAGCTCCAGGTAACCATATAGATTTGCACACATTTTTCTGCCACAAATTTAAATTTCACCATCTGTTAACCATAGTACGACTAATTAGCAAAATCACTGAGTACTACATCTTCAGCCACAGAGACAACGTAGAGACATTCAGAGCTGTTCTGTAGAACTGGTTCTGCAAGTTAGTCCTCGTTGTGAAAGGGAGTTCATGAAACAGCTCTGCACAGTACTTAAAGTTTTAATATTCTTGTTCCTTGCTTCCCTTTTAGAGAAAAACTAAAGATTTTAAAGAGAAACACTGAACATTTGTTTTTCCCTGTAAGCACATAAAAGACCTCAGACAAGTCCTAACATAAAAAATGCCATGAAACAACTACGTTATATGAAAGGCACTACTGTCAACTATATTTTCAGATGAAGCAGCTGAGACAAGAAAAGTTTAACTATCTGGCTTGTCCATTTACTGACTACTGGTAAGTGAAAGAGTCAGGACTTGAAAGATTAGGTTAATTCCCAAGCTCCTTCTAATGTTCCAGGAATGTCCTAGTCAACATCGTACAAGCAAAGCAATGGCAGAACTGAGAGCCCTGCCAAATCCTAAAATTGTTTTAATAGCAACATCTTATAATGGCTTTGCCAGTGTCAATCAGTAAAATAATCATGAAAGATGAGTGCAGATTAAATGCAGCATAAAAGGCAGATTTCTTCACCCTACCCCTGGGATTCTGATTCACAGAGTTTGCAATCCAGTCCAGGAATCTGGGTTTTTAACAATCACACTGGATAATGAAATATGAGGATTCAAGGGCTATATCTTGAGAAGCATTGCCATTTCCTATTGGTTGCCTTCAATTTTAAAAAATCACAGTATTTCCAGTGTCAAAAAATCAGATGGGCTCTGTTGCTTGCCTCTGAAACTTCTTATTAAATCTGACTCTCAAATTATTCAATTAAAAAGTCATTATATTTAGGAGAGATTCAGGGCTATTAAGATATTTGGGGACTTGAACTAAATAATCTTTGATGTGTCGCTAACTGATGATATTACCAGCAAATATCGTCAATGTGGTATAAGCGGACTAGGGTCTGGCAGAGTGCTCCAGTACACAATGAAAGAAACTTTTGTTTCCAACAAATTAGGCACATATTTAAAACTAATCTCTCACCTGAGGAAAAGTAGATAAAGGAAACTAAAAGAGGTTGGAAACATCATGTGCTGCAGTTACAAATTTCAGTAATATTCCTGACCCTAGTAGCACCTCCAAAGAGAGAACAACAGTGACCTTTCATATCCACACCCCCACCCCACCAGGAGCCATTTTTATGTTACCTTCCTAAAGGCAGAGGTCTTCTAGGAAGCCTAAGTGGGAGAAGCTGACCTCATATATGTCACCTTTCACCGAGTAGTCTCTTGCAGTCCTAAAGGGATCACTAAGACACAGTAAGTCCAGGCGGTTTATTCTCTTGGCTCTAAGTACAAGTCATGAAATGCAGGTTATCATAGGATGTGGGGGATAAATAATGTAATTAAATGACTTATACAAAGGAAAACTCCTTAATAGAGATATCTACTGTGTGTGTATATGTATGTATCAGTTGGTACATGCAACTCATTTTAGTCTGACAAAATAAAACCGAAGTCATTTGAAGATGACCAATGGGTAGATTTGTTCTGAACAATATTTATGAGCTTTGTAGGGCATGGATAGCAAGAGCAATAAAGCAAAACCAGAGGTTCCAGAAATGGTAGTAGGATGAAATTTAAAAATCTGTACAGCTACTCAGAGAGCTTTCCACTGAGATTCAAATTCAGTTTGATACTGATTCAGATGTTGCTGAAAAACTTACAATCCAGGTTTCTCTTCTATTTAAACGTTTGCAGCCTTCAGTAGAATTATCAGATCATCTAGACAGTTTTAATCTATACAGCTTTTGTATCATTTTTTGCATAAGGATCCTTTTTAATAAAAGCAAAAAAATTGAAAAGGAACAAATGTATTTCAGAGAGACCTTGGGACACTGGCACTTTCTATTCACTGCGAAACAAAGACTGAGCGGCCCCATGTTGTGTGATTGTTTCATCAAAAGCATTATAATAAAATTTACGGTTATTTTTCTCAAGAGAGGATCAAACACAGGTTGTCTATTTCCCCTCAGTAAAGAAGTTAAAATATAAATAGGGATTTCACCTAAACATGGCCCTTGAAAGTTAAAAGCTGCATTCCATCAACTCTTACTTTCTGGCAATGTTATTCAGACTCAGGTAAAGGAAGATTTAAAAGAAAAAAAAAAAGCTTTACCTTACTGATCAGTCTTTTCATGATGTACATTTTATCTGAATGTATAGGTAATATATCCTTAACTTACTGTCCAAAAATAAAACCCCACATAGAGTGGCTGGCCCCAGAAGTGAGGTGAAGATGCTAAGCCTTATTTTGAAGTTATGCGAAGGGAGTGCAGTGGCTTTTCCTCCACCTGCCACAGAGCCATGGAATCCCACCAGCTCTCACACTGGAGACATTTTCTCCAAAGTTACAGACAAGTGCAGATATGAAAGGTAACTTATTCCAGGAGCGCCCAATAGTCTCTTACTGTGAGCAGTCAATTAGACGGAGATCCAGAAAAGGTGAATTCTGGTTGAGAGAACACCAGGAGGAAGAATGGGAACGCTGATGTTCAGCAGCGGGAGGAGGGCATGCATAGTACTAGGGCCGAACCCTGCAGTGCAGAACAAACACAAGGACACTGATGCTGAGACCAGGGGCACACAGAGAAAGGCACCAAGGAAGAGCATAAAGAGATGGAACCAAAAGTGAATGTAAGTATAATGTACAATTTTGTAGGCAGCAAAATCATGTTATAGAAGAGTATCTAACAATGTGGTAATAATGGACAATATTAACTACAAAAATCTGATAAAGTGAAAATACTATAATCTCATATTTCTATGAAAGAAATAATTATGAAGCAAACTGTCAGGAGACCCTGGACCAGTGAGAATAAAAATTAGATAAATGTGTGTCTTTCTCTTCTTGCATTTGAACTAGAAATACATATATACATATATATATATATATATGTATATATGCATGTATATATATTTAAGCAATCAGTTTGTCTCATTATATTTTTGGTCTTGAACTTACTATTTAGAGGGTTAAAGTCCCCACTTGTAGAGATGAATGACTTACTTCTGCAAAGATGGTGACCGTACCAGCTCCCAAGAGTGGCACCTGATTCTGAATGACCACCCAGATCCCAGGAGATTTTTCAGGCTCTGGGAGCCTTTGGACTTTGTTTTTCCTGACATTTAAGACTTTTCTGTATTCCTCTATGGCCATATCACGGTGCTCAGAGTTCTTTAGTTAAACCCTCAAGTGCCTCTTTCCTTCTCCCCCCCCTTTTTTTTGGTATCCTTAGTGAATCTCTTTGACACACCAAAATTTTTTAACGTATATATTGAGTCAATGCATCTCTCTCTATAGATACAGATATAAATATAGCTAGATATACATGTAATTATATATATATATAAATCTGATAGATGTCACATAATCACATAATTATCAAGTGTTAGTGATGATATGCAATGAGGACTAGTATAAGAAGAAATGTAGTTTGGTCCAAAGACTTTGGAACATAATTTGGCATTATTTTCACTTTCAGTCATTTACACTCTGGAGAAACTTGCATCAGTGCACCAAAAGACATGAAAACAAGTGTTTGTAGCAGCATTATTCATAAAAGAAGACTCAGGAAGCAAACTAAACGCCCACTGAAAGGAGATGGATAATAAATTGAGGTATAATTTGATTCATCTTTGGGAATAAATGAACTATGGCTACATGCATCAATCGTGAATAAACTGTATAATGTCACTTGATAAAATGGTCACGACAGAATACACAGAGTCTAATATCATCTATACAGAGTTGAAAAATAATAGAAACTAAAGGTTATTTCATATAGAGATACTTGTCTCTATTTTCTATCTAGGATTTTAAGTAAGAGAATGATAATCACATGCTCAAAATAGTTGCTATCCCTGTGGGGAAGAGAAGGAAGGGAACATATCATCGGGGAGGAACACAGTGCTTCAGTAGTGCTGTTTTGTTTTGTTTTGTTTTTGGTATCATTAATCTACACTTACACGTGCAACATTATGGTTACTAAACTCCCCACTTCATCAGGTCCCTCCCACTTACCCCATTACAGACACTGTCCATCAGCGTAGTGAGATGCTTTAGAGTCACAACTTGTCTTCTCTGAGTTGTACAGCCCTCCCCGTGCCCCCCAAGATTACATCTCCTAATCATAATGCCCCATTTTCCCCCTTGTCCCTCCCTTCCCACCCATCCTCCCCAGTCCCTTTCCCTTTGGTAACTGTTAGTCCATTCTTGGGTTCTGTGAGTCTGCTGCTTTTTTTTTCTTTCAGTTTTTTTCTATGCTCTTATGCTCCACATATGAATGAAATCATTTGCTACTTGTCTTCTTCCACTCGGCTTACTTCACTGAGCATAATACCCTCTACCTCCATCCATGTTGTTGCAAATGGTAGGATTTATTTTCTTCTTATGGCTGAATAATATTCCATTGTGTATATGTACCACCTCTTCTTTATCCATTCATCTACTGATGGACACTTAGGTTGCTTCCATTTCTTGGCTGCTGTAAATACTGCTGTGATAAACATAGGGGTGCATCTGTCTTTTTTAAACTGGGCTGCTGCATTCTTAGGGTAAATTCCTAGGAGTGGAAACCTGGGTCAAATGGTATTTCTATTTTGAGTTTTTGGAGGAACCTCCATACTGCTTTCCACAATGGTTGAACTAATTTGCATTCCCACCAGCAGTGTAGGAGGGTTCCCTTTCTCCACATCCTTGCCAACACTTGTTGTTGTTTGTGTTTTCGATGTTGGCCATCCTTTCTGGTGTGAGGTGATATCTCAGTGTGGTTTTAATCTGCATTTCTCTGATGATTAGCGATGTGGAGCATCTTTTCATGTGCCTGTTGGCCATCTGAATTTCTTCTTTGGAGAAGTGTCTATTCATGTCCTCTGCCCATTTCTTAATTGGATTATTTGCTTTTGTTTGTTGAGGTGCGTGAGTTCTTTATATATTTTGGATGTCAACCCCTTATCAGATATGTCATTTATGAATATATTCTCGCACACTGTACGATGCCTTCTTGTTCTACTGATGGTGTCCTTTGCTGTACAGAAGCTTTTCAGCTTGATATATCCCACTTGTTCATTTTTGCTTTTGTTTCCCTTGCCCAGGGAGATATGCTCATGAAGAAGTCACTCATGTTTATGTCTAAGAGATTTTTGCCTATGTTTTCCTCTACGAGTTTTATGGTTTCATGACTTACATTCAGGTCTTTGATCCATTTTGAGTTTACTTTTGTGTATGGGATTAGACAGTAGTCCAGTTTCATTCTCTTACATGTAGCTGTCCAGTTTTGCCAAAACCAGCTGCTGAAGAGGCTGTCATCTCCCCTTTGTATATCCAAGGCTCCTTTATCATATATTAATTAACCATATATGTTTGGGTTAATGTCTAGATTTTCCATTCTGTTCCACTGGTCTACAGATCTGTTCTTGTGTCAATACAAAATTGTCTTGATTACTGTAGCTTTGTAGTAGAGCTTGAAGTCAGGGAGTATAATTCCCCCTGCTTTATTCTTCCTTCTCAGGGTCTTTTGTGGTTCCATATGAATTTTAGAACTACTTGTTCCAGTTCATTGAAGAAAGCTGTTGGTATTTTCAAAGGGATTACATTGAATCTGTAGATTGCTTTAAGTACTATAGCCATTTTGACAATATTTATTCTCCCTAGCCAAGAGCATGGGATGAATTTCCATTTGTTAGTGATCTCTTTAATTTCTCTTAGGAGTGTCTTGTAGTTTTCAGAGTATAGGTCTTTCACTTCCTTGGTTAAGTTTATTCCTAGGTATTTTATTCTTTTTGATGCAATTGTGAATGGAATTGTTTTCCTGATTTCTCTTTCTGCTAGTTCATCTTTAGTGTATAGGAAAGCAACAGATTCCTGCGTGTTAATTTTGTATCCTGCAACTTTGCTGAATTTAGATATTAGTTCTAGTCATTTTGGAGTGGAGTCTTCAGGGTTTTTTATGTGCAATATTATGTCATCTGCAAATAGTGACAATTTGACTTCTTCTTTACCAATCTGGATGCCTTGTATGTCTTTGTTTTGTCTGATTGCTATGGCTAGGACCTCCAGTACTATGTTGAATAACAGTGGGGAGAGTGGGCATCCCTGCCTTGTTCCCGATCTTAGATGAAAAGCTTTCAGCTTCTCGTTGTTAAGTATGATGTTTGCTGTGGGTTTGGCATATATGGCCTTTATGATGTTGAGGTACTTGCCCTCTATACCCATTTTGTTGAGAGTTTTTATCATGATTGAATGTTGAATTTTGTCAAATGCTTTTTCAGCATCTATGGAGACGATCATGTGGTTTTTGTTCTTCTTTTTGTTGATTTGGTGGATGATGTTGATGGATTTTCGAATGTTGTATCATCCTTGCATCCCTGGGATGAATCCCACTTGATCATGGTATATGATCCTCTTGATTTATTTTTGACTTCAGTTTGCTAATATTTTGTTGAGTATTTTTGCATCGACGTTCATCAGGGATATTGGTCTGTAATTTTCTTTTTTGGTGAGGTCTTTGCCCGGTTTTGGTATTAGAGTGATGCTGGCTTCATAGAATGAGTTTGCAAGTATTCCCTCCTCTTCTATTTTTTGGAAAACTTTAAGGAGAATGGGTGTTATTTCTTCTCTATATGTCTGGTAGAATTCAGAGGTGAATCCATCTGGTCCGGGGGGTTTGTTCTTGGGTAGTTTTTGATTACAGATTCAATTTCGTTGCTGGTGATTGGTCTGTTTACTTTTTCTGTTTCTTGCTTGGTCAGTCTTGGAAGGTTGTATTATTCTAAGAAGTTGTTGATTTCTTCTAGGTTTTCCAGCTTGTTAGCATATAGATTCTCATAATATTCTCTTACAATTCTTTGTATTTCTGTGGGGTCCGTGGTGATTTTTCCTTTCTCATTTCTGATTCTGTTTATGTGTGTAGAATCTCTTTTCTCTTAATAAGTCTGGCTGGGGGTTTATCTATTTTGTTCAGTTTTTCAAGGAACCAACTCTTGGTTTCATTGATTTTTTTCTAGTGTTTTATTCTTCTCAATTTTATTTATTTCTTCTCTGATCTTTATTATGTCCCTCCTTCTGGTGACTTTGGGCCTCATTTGTTCTTCTTTTTCCAATTTCAGTAATTGTGTCTTTAGACTATTCATTTGGGAATGTTCTTCCTTCTTTAAATAGGCCTGGATTGCAATATACTTTCCCCTTAGAACTGCCTTTGCTGCATCCCACAGAAGTTGTGGCTTTGTGTTGTTGTCATTTGTCTCCATATATTGTTTGATCTCTGTTTTAATTTGGTCGTTGACCCTTGGATTATTTAGGAGCATGTTATTAAGCCTCTTCAGTAGTGCTGTTTTTTAAGCTGTTTAAACACACATGTGCCCATTTGATTATCTTTTATACATTATAGAAATATGTCCTTATATATGTATTGAGCATTTCAAAATGGATTTAAGATATTATAGTCAAAAACAATTTGAAATTGTGTCAGAAATCTCTGTGCTTTGAATTAAAAAAAATACCATGTAAGGTGAATAATAATACATATGATATTTGACCAGGAGAATGGTGCTAGTGACAAATATGGAATGTTGCTTAAATCTTATGAGAAAATATATATAAAATTATTATAATACTGACTCATGGTAAATACCTAATATTACTATAATTGCTAACTATTCTCCTCCTCCTTTATGTCTCAAAATAAACATTTAGTGTTGGAGTAATTATTATGAGGTAATAGAGCCCAGTAAGTGTGTGAGTGAGAGTGTGTATACACATGTTACACAGACAGCCTAGGTTTTAATCTCAGCTCTCAGACACTACCTACGTGACTTGCCAAGTTTCCACTCTGTTTCTCAGTGTCTTTATTTTTAAAATTGAGAAAATGATAATACTTATTAGTGGTATTGTGAGGATTCAGTGAGATAAAATTAGAAAGAACTAATGTTTGTTTAATAATTTGCATGCATCAGGTAGGTGTTGAGCCCTTTATGTAAATTAATATGAATATCAACATCACAGCAGCATTAGTTTCTTGTAGTAAATGATTCTATTCATTTACTCATGCTTCAATCCATCTATTGTTAATGAACACTTAAGAGGGAACTATAGAAAAGATCAAGGTTGGGAATACCATCTATAATCACCTGGCTTGAATCTATCTTCTCTCATATCTAATGTAAAACTGTTTTGTTTTTATTAAGGAAAAAAGGTTGAGTCTCTCTTCTAATGATTAAAAAAAGAAAAAAGCATGGAAGATCTTGAAAAAAGAACCATCAGAAAGCACATTCCTAAAATTAAACAGTCTAATTAAATGGCAGGACATTAGAACAAGGAAAAATTGTTGTGAGGTCTGCTTAAGGTCTAAATATTCAGTGCATCAGAAAATGGGAGTCTGCAACTCAGGAAGGACTCAGATATGTCATTTTGTAACAAAACAGATTTAATGTCAAGTTCAAACAGGATTGGCATGCAGAAACATTTCCACTCAATGTGATTTTGTTTCCTTGAGTGAGTACGCTACCAAGTACCACCTTTATTCAGCATGGCACTTGGCAAACATTGCAATATAACTTTCTGGAGGTTTCTATTGAGTAAACTCTACTTGAAGGGACACATATAAATGTAGTGTCATCCAAGTAGTTTTCTTAGGTTCCCAGCTCAGATGCAGTACATTTTGTCATCTATTAACAATAAAAAATAAAAGGAAAAGAACAAAGTTGGAGGACTGATTCCATCTGACTTAAAGACTTACTGTAAAGCTAAAATAATCAGCACAGTGTAGTATTGGTGAAAGAAGAGACAAGCAGATCAATGAAACAGAATAGACAGACCCCCATTTAGTATAGTCAATGGACCTTTGACAAAGGAACAAAAGCAATACAATCAAGCAAAGATAGTCTCTTTAACAAAGGATGCTGGAACAACTAGACATCCACATGCCAGAAAAATGAATCTAGACACAGACCTTACATACATCACAAAAGTGACCTCAGAATGGATCATAGACTTAAGTATAAACGAAAAAATACAACATTCCTAGAAGATAACATAGGAGAAAACCTAGCTGCCTTGGGTATGGTAATGTCTTTTTAGATACAACATCAAAGACACAATCCGTGAAAGAAATAATTGATTAGCTGGAGTTCATTGAAATTAAACATTTCTGCTCTGTGAAAGACAATAAAAAGGGAATTACAAGACAAATCACAGACTGGGAGAAATATCTGCAAAATACACATTTGTTAATAGACTATTATTCAAAATCTTCAGAACTCTTAAAAATCAACATTCAGGAAAAAATACACAATTAAAAAATGGCCTGAAAACCTTCAGACACTCATAAAAGAAGATAGCAAATACAGGTGGCAAATGAGGATATGAAATGATTTTACACATCATATGTTATCAGAGAAACACAAACTAAAACAAGATATAACTACAAGTCTGTTAGAATAGCCAAAATCTGGACACTGACAACAGCAAATGATAACAAGATTATGGAACAACAGGAACATTCACACACTGCTGGAAGGAATGCAAAATGGTACAGACGTACTGGAAAACAGCTTTTCAGTTTCATAGAAAATGAAACACACACTATCATTGCAACAGTTGCTCCTTAGTATTTACCTAAAGGATTTAAAAACTTACATTCACACAAAAAACTGCACATGCATGTTTATAGCAGTTTTAATCAGAATGGTTCAAACTTGGAAGCAACCAAGATTTCCTTCAGTAGGTGATTAGATAAACTGCAGTAGATCCAGGCAATTGAGTATTAATCAGCACTAAAAAGAAAAGAGCTGTTAAACATGAAAAGACATGAACAATGCTTAAGTGCATATTACAAAGTATAAAGAGCCAATCCCAAAAGATTAAATACTGTATAATTCTAACTATAGGACATTCTAGAAAAGGCAAAATATGGATACAAGAAGATCAGGAAAATTGTTCTTTGGGAGATTAAGATGGCGACATAAGCAAACACCTCACGTTTCATGGATGTACCAAATGTGCAGCTACACCCAGATCAATTCCCACTGAAAGAGATCCAGAAACAAGCTGAGTGATTTCTACACATCAAGTAAGGAGAAAACACCTACACAGAAGTGGATAGGAAAGGCTAACACACACTCTCACCACAAACTTCACTCCTGGCACAGTGCCATACAATCATGAAGGAACAGCTAACTCCCAGCTTCTCCCTGAGAAATGAAGGGTTTGGACTCTACCTCTACTGTCATAGTTTTTTAAGACTCCCACCTGATGGACAGGCTCCCAAAACATCTGGTTCAGAAAACCAACTGGTCTTGTATCCACAAGAATGTAACCCAAAATGAAGCAGTTCCTAGCAAAGATGTGAGCATTCACAGAAGGTGTAGCCCCAGGGATCAGTGCAGCAGGAGCAGGCAGAAATACTCATTTCCCAGTTTTCCCTGAAGGAGATTCATCTGATTACTTTAAAAGCTGCTGCCAGAGGGCCAGATTTCTGCTGTAGCACACAGCTAAGACCTGGCTGTAATCCTTCCCAAAGACCAGAGAAACTGGTGGGATCTCCTCTGCCTTCTCCCAGTTACCAGTATCTCCTTAAAAGGAGCTTATACACATTTCTGTGACCCAACATTTTTGGCTAGACTTACCAAGAGACAAAGAGGAAGACTCAAAGAAACAAAAGAGAGAGGAGCAATTACAACTGAGACAACACAAAAATGAAGGATCAAAAGAGACTACTGTGAACCATTATACGCCAACAAATTGGATAACCTAAAAGAAAAGGATGAATTCATTGAACACCTACACCCTATCAAGATTGAAACATGAAGAAATAGAAAATCTGAACAGACCAATTACTAATAAGGAAATTGAATCAGTAATCAAAAAGCTCCTAACAAAGAAAATTCCAGAACCAGATTACTTCCCTGGTGCATTCTACCAAACATTTAAAGAACTAATAGCAATCCCTCACACACTCTTCCAAAAAATATAAGAGAAAAATTTCAAGCTTATTTTATGGGGCCAATGTCACCTGATACTAAAATCAGGTAGACTTAGCCAGAGAAATTAGGTGAGAAAAATAAATAAAAGGCATCTAAAATAGGAAGAAAGAAATAAAATTGTCTCTACTTACAGATGACATAATATTATATAGAGAAAACCCTAAAGAGTCTACCAAAAAAATGTTAGCCTAATAAATTCAATAAAGTTGCCGAACACATATACAATATATAAACACAATTTGCATTTTTATATGCAATCAATTAACTACAAGAAAGAGAATTTAAGAAAATCACATTTACAATAGAATCAAAAAGAATAATATACTTGGGAATATATTTGACAAAGGATAATCTTTTAACCCTGAAAAATATAAGACATTGATGAAGGAAGTTGAAGAGGACAGAAAGATTTGGAGAATAATCCATATTCATGGGTTGGAAAAATTAGTATTGTTAAAATGTTCATACTACCCAAGTGACATACAGATTCTAAGCAATCACTATCAAAATTTCAATGGGATTTTTCACTGAAATAGAGCAGTCAATCCTAAAATTAGTATGAAACCACAACAGACCTTGAATAGCCAAAGCAATATGGAAAAGGAAGAATAAATCTGGAGGCATCACACTTCCCAGTCAAATTATGTTACAATTTATAGTATCAAAGCCATATGGTATAACAACACAGATCAATGGAACAGAATAGAAAGTGACAAAATAAACTCATTCATATACATTCAATTAATTTCTGACAAAAGAGCCAAGAATATACAGTGGGGGAAAGGACAGTCTCTTCAATAAATGGTGTTAGATAACTGGACAGCCAGATGCAAAAGAATTAATCTGGACCCCTACCTTACACCATACACAAGAATTAACTCAAAATGGATTAAGGACTTGAATATATGATCTGAAATGATGAAACTCCTAAAAGAAATCATAGAGATTGAGCTTCGTGATATTTGTCCTGGCAGTGCTTTTTGGATTTGACACAAAAGTGAAGGCAAAAAAAGCAAATTAAATAAATGTATCAAAAGTATAAAGCTTATGACTTCTGGGAAGATGGCGGCATGAGCAGGGTGGCAGAAATCTCCTCCCAAAACTATATATATCTATGAAAATAAAGCAAATACAACTATTCCTAAAAGAGAGACCAGAATACACAGGAAAGCTCACAGCATGCAGCTACACCTGAGAGGACACGGCAACCCGCGAGGCGGGTAAGATACGGAGCCGCAACCCGGCAGGACCCAAGCACTCACCCACCTGAGCGCACCGGCGGGAGGAGAGGATTCAGAGCCAGGAGGGAGTGGAAGAACAGGCCCGCGAAATAACTAGCCCCAGTGATCTGCACGGGGAGCACTGACACACTTCGTGTGGTGCAGCAGAGATTGGAGACAGAGGGTGCAAGATCTGAGCAGGGAAAGCGCCAGGGTGCTTGCAGCCGGCTCCCGGAAAGAAAGAAAAAAAAAAAGCGCGCGCTTTCTTCAGCGGTATTAAAGGGACAGGAGCCCAGCGGAGGAGCCAGATAGCCCCAGCACACTCAGCCCAGCAGGCTGGGAGTCCTGGGGAGTTTCAGACCCCTTAGGTGGCCACTGGGAAAGGGTGGCCGTACTTAGACTTCTCACAGAGATCAACAGCCTCCCATTCATTCCCACCCCAGCCAGAGCTATAAAGGGACCTGCGGAGCAGCACGGCCATGGCTGCGGAATAGTGGAGCAACAGCGCCACCTACAGCATCCCCACAGAATCTACTCCCGGTGGGCGTTTTTTCTTCTTCTTTTTTGCTTCTTGTTGTTTGTTTTGTTTTGTTTTGTTTTTTCTTCTCTTTCTTTTTTTTTCTTTTCTTTCTTTTTTTTTCTTGTTCTTCTTTTTAAAGTCTTAAAGAGCCCAGCTGACAAACTTCGCAACTACCAGAGACCACTTCTATAGCCATGAAAAGACAGAGGAATATGTTCCAGACTAAGATCAACCAGACAACACCAGAGAGGGAGCCTGAAGGGATGGAAATGCACAGTCTTCAAGAAAAAGAATTCAGAATAAAAGTCATAACCATACTGATGGATCTACAGAGTAATTTGTGCAAAAGCTGAGGGAGGAAGTGAGTGAAGTGAGGAAAGACAATGCAGAAATCAGACAAGCAACTGACGGGCTTAACAGCAGCCTGGATGAGATGCAAGAGACTGTTAATGGAATAGAAATCAGAGAACAGGAATACAGAGAAGCTGAGGCAGAGAGAGATAAAAGGATTTCTAGGAATGAAAGAATATTAAGAGAACTGTGTGACCAATCCAAACGGAACATTACTCGCATTATAGGCATACCAGTGGAAGAAGAGTGAGAAAAAGGGATAGAAAGTGTCTTTGAAGAAATAATTGCTGAAAACTTTCCCACGCTGGGGAAGGAAATAGTCTCACAGTCCACGGAAGCCCACAGATCTCCCAACACAAGGGACCCAAGGAAGACAACACCAAGAAAAATAATAATTAAAATGGCAAAGATTAAAGATAAAAAAAGAGTATTAAAGGCAGCTAGAGAGAGAAAAAAGATAACCTACAAAGGAAAACCCATCAGACTATCATCAGACTTCTCAACAGAAACCTTACAGGCCAGAAGAGAATGGCATGATATATTTAACATAATGAAACAGAAGGGCTTTGAACCAAGAATATTGTATCCAGCACGATTATCATTTAAATATGACAGAGGGATTAAACAATTTCCAGACAAACGAAAGTTGAGAGTTTGCCTCTCATAAGGCACCACTACAGGATATCTTAAATGGACTGCTCTAGAGGGAAGCACCCCTAAGGCTAAAAAGATGTTACCAGAGAAAATAAAATCATAGCAAAAAAAGCAGACCATCCAAATACAAACTAAACGCAAAGAATAAAACACCTAGTATATAAAGAATGGAGGAGGAAGAATAAGAAGGGAGAGAAATAAAGAAACATCAGACGGTGTTTACAATAACTTAACAAGAAAGAGAAGTTAGATTGTTAGATAGTTAAGAAGCAACCCTTGAACCTTTGGTAACCACGAATCTAAAGCCAGCAATGGCAATAAGTACATATCTATCAATAATCACCCTAAATGTAAATGGACTGAATGCACCAATCAAAAGACACAGAGTTACTGAATGGATAAAAAAGCAAGACCCATCTTTCAGCTGTTTAGAAGAGACTCACCTTAAACCCAAAGATATACACAGACTAAAAGTAAAGGGATGGAAAAAGATATTTCATGCAAAAAACAAAGAGAAAAAAAGCAGGTGTTGCAGTACTTGTATCACACAAAATAGACTTCAAAACGAAGAAAGTAGCAAGAGATAAAGAAGGACATTACATAATGATAAAGGGGTCAGTCCAACAAGAAGATATAACCATTATAAATATATATGCACCCAACACAGTAGAGCCAGCATATGTGAAACAAATACTAAGAGAATTAAAGGAAGAAGGAGACAGCAATGCATTCATTTTAGGAGACGTCAACACACTACTCACTCCAAATGACAGATCAACCAAACAGAAAATAAGTAAAGACACAGAAGCACTGAACAAAACACAAGAACAGATGGACCTAACAGACATCTACAGAACTCTGCACCCAAAAGCAACAGGATACACATCCTTCTCAAGTGCACATGGAACATTTTCCAGAATAGACCACATACTAGGCCACAAAAAGAACCTCAGTAACTTCAAAAATATTGAAATCCTACCAACCAACTTCTCGGATCACCAAGGTATAAAACTAGAAATAAATTTTAGAAAGAAACCAAAAAGGCTCACAAATACATGGAGACTTAATTAATCAATGGGTTAATGATCAAATCAAAACAGAAATCAAAGAATATATGGAGACTAATAACAACAACAACACAAAGCCACAACTTCTGTGGGACACAGCAAAGACAGTTCTAAGAGGAAACTATATTGCAATCCAGGCCTATTTAAAGAAGGAAGAAATTCCCAAATGAATAGTCTAAAGACACAATTACTGAAATTAGAAAAAGACAAACAAATGAGGCCCAAAGTAATCAGAAGGAGGGACATAATAAAGATCAGAGAAGAAATAAATAAAATTGAGAAGAATAAAACACTAGAAAAAAATCAATGAAACCAAGAGCCAGTTCCTTGAAAAAATAAACAAAATAGATAAACCCCTAGCCAGACTCATTAAGAGAAAAAGAGAATCTACACACATAAACAGAATCAGAAATGAGAAAGGAAAAATCACCACGGACCCCACAGAAATACAAAGAATTGTAAGAGAATATTATGAGAATCTATATGCTAACAAGCTGGAAAACATAGAAGAAATGGACAACTTCTTAGAAAAATACAACCTTCCAAGCAAGAAACAGGAAAACTGAACAGACCAATCACCAGCAACGAAATTGAATCTGTAATCAAAAAACTACCCAAGAATAAAACCCCCGGACCAGATGGATTCACCTCTGAATTCTACCATACATATAGAGAAGAAATAACACCCATTCTCCTTAATGTTTTCCAAAAAATAGAAGAGGAGGGAATACTTACTAACTCATTCTATGAAGCCAGCATCACTCTCCTACCAAAACCGGGCAAAGACCTTACCAAAAAGGAAAATTGCAGACCAATATCCCTGATGAACATAGATGCAAAAATACTCAACAAAACATTAGCAAACTGAATTCAAAAATACATCAAGAGGATCATATACCATGATCAAGTGGGATTCATCCCAGGGATGCAAGGATGGTTCAACATTCGAAAATCCAACACCATCATCCAGCACATCAACAAAAAGAAGAACAAAAACCACATGGTCATCTCCATAGATGCTGAAAAAGCATTTGACAAAATTCAACATTCATTCATGATAAAAACTCTCAACAAAATGGATATAGAGGGCAAGTACCTCAACATCGTAAAGGCCATATATGACAAACCCACAGCTAACATCATAGTTAAAAGCGAGAAGCTGAAACCTTTTCATTCAAGATCAGGAACAAGACAGGGATGTCCACTCTCTCCACTGTTATTCAACATAATACTGCAGGTCCTAGCCACAGCAATCAGACAAAACAAAAAGACATACAAGGCATGCAGATTGGTACAGAAGAAGTCAAATTGTCACTATTTGCAGATGACATGATACTGTACATAAAAAACCCTAAAGACTACACTCCAAAACTACTAGAACTAATACCTGAATTCAGCAAAGCTGCAGGATACAAAATTAACACACAGAAATCTGTTGCTTTCCTATACACTAACGATGAACTAACAGAAAGAGAAATCAGAAAAACAATTCCATTCACAATTGCATCAAAAAGAATAAAACACCTAGGAATAAACCTAACGAAGGAAGTGAAAGACCTGTACTCTGAAAACTACAAGACACTCCTAAGAGAAATTAAAGAGGACACTAACAAATGGAAATGCATCCCATGCTCTTGGCTAGGAAGAATAAATATTGTCAAAATGGCTACACTACCTAAAGCAATGTACAGATTCAATGCAATCCCTATCAAACTACCAACAGCTTTCTTCAATGAACTGGAACAAATAATTCTAAAATTCATATGGAACCACAAAAGACCCCGAATAGCCAAAGCAATCCTGAGAAGGAGGAATAAAACAGGGGGAATTATGCTCCCTGACTTCAAGCTCTACTAAAAAGCCACAGTAATTAAGACAATTTGGTATTGGCACAAAAAGACCCACAGACCAGTGGAACAGAATAGAAAATCCAAACATTAACCCAAACATATACAGTCAATTAATATTTGATAAAGGAGCCTTGGATATACAATGGGGAGATGACAGCCTCTTCAGCAGCTGGTGTTGGAAAAACTGGACAGCTACATGTAAGAGAATGAAACTGGACTACTGTCTAGCCCCATACACAAAGGCAAACTCAAGGTGGACCAAAGACCTGAATGTAAGTCATGCAACCATAAAACTCTTAGACAATAACATAGACAAAAATCTCAGACATAAACATGAGTGACTTCTTCATGAACATATCTCCCCGGGCAAGGGAAAGAAAAGCAAAAATGAACAAGTGGGACTATATCAAGCTGAAAAGCTTCTGTACAGCAAAGGACACCATCAGTAGAACAAAAAGACATCCTACAGTATGGGAGAATATATTCATAAATGACGTATCTGATAAGGGGCTGACATCCAAAATATATAAAGAACTTACGTACCTTAACAAACAAAAAGCAAATAATCCAATTAAGAAATGGGCAGAGGACACGAATAGACACTACATTAAAGAAGAAATTCAGATGGCCAACAAGCATATGAAAAGATGCTCCACATCGCTTAACATCAGAGAAATGCAGAGTAAAACCACAATGAGATATCACCTTACAAGAGTGAGGATGGCCAACATCCAAAACACAAACAACAACAAATGTTGGCGAGGATGTAGAGAAAAGGCAACCCTTGTACACTGCTGGTGGGAATGCAAATTAGTTCAACCATTGTGGAAAGCAGTATGGAGGTTCCTCAAAATACTCAAAATAGAAATACTATTTGACCCAGGAATCCCACTCCTAGGAATTTACCCTAAGAATGCAGCAGCCCAGTTTGAAAAAGACAGATGCACCCCTATGTTTATCGCAGCACTATTTACAATAGCCAAGAAATGGAAGCAACCTAAGTGTCCATCAGTAAATGAGTGGATAAAGAAGAGGTGGTATATATACACAATGGAATATTATTCAGCCATAAGAAGAAAACAAATCCTACCATTTGCAACATGGATGGAGCTAGAGGGTGTTATGCTCAGCCGAAAAAGACAAGTATCTAATGATTTCACTCATATGTGGAGTATAAGACCAAAGAAAAAAAAACTGAAGGAACAAAACAGCAGCAGACTCACAGAACCCAAGAACGGACTAATAGTTACCAAAGGGAAAGGGACTGGGGAAGATGGGTGGTAAAGGAGGGATAAGAGGGAAAAAGGGGCATTATGATTAGCAGACGTAATGTTTGGGGGGCATGGGGAGGGCTGTACAACTCAGAGAAGACAAGTAGTGACTCTATAGCATCTCACTATGCTGATGGACAGTGACTGTAATGGGGTTGGTGCGGGGGACCTGATGAAGGGGGTAGTTTAATAACCATAATATTGCACATGTAATTGTAAGTTAATGATACCAAAATAAATTATAAAAAAAAGTATAAAGCTTCTTCATAGCAGAAGAAAACATCAAGAAAATGAAAAGGGACCTATATAGTTGGAGAGATATTTGCCAATAACAATATCTAATAATGATTCAATATACAAAATATACTAGGAACTCAAAGCTCAGTAGCAAAAAGAAAACCAATTTTAAAATGAGAAAAGGATGTGAACAGACGTTTTTGCCAAAGGAGACTATGAATGCCCAACAGGTGCATGATAGGTGCTCAATGTCACTAATCATCAGGAAAATACAAATCAAAACTGTAATGAGATATTACCTCATAACTGTTAGGATATTTATTATCAAAGGGACTAGAGACAACAAATACTGAAGAGGATATAGAGAAATATTCATGTTCACTGTTTTGGGGAATGTAAACTAGCATAGCAATTGTATAAAACATTATAGAGTTTTCTTGGGAAATAAAAAATTAAACTACCATTTGATTCACCAGCCTCATTTCTACATATACATTCACACCTCAGAGATATTTCAGGTTCCAGACCATTGCAATAAAGCACTGTCACAATTAAGCAAGTCAAATGAATTTTGTGCTTTCCCAGGGAATATGAAAGTTAAATTTGTACTATGCTATAGCCTATCAAGTGTGCAACAATGTAATGTCTAAAGAAACAATGTACATACCTTAATGAAAAAATACCTTAATGCTAAAAAATGCTAACCATTTCTGAGGTTTCAGTGTCATAATTATGCTGGTGGAAGGTTTGCCTTGATGTTGATGGCTGCTAACTAATCAAGGTGGAAATTAATGAAGGTTGGAGTGGCTGTGGCAGTTTCTTAAGACAATGAAGTTTGCTGCATCAACTGATTCTTCCTTTCAAGAACAGTTTCTCTGTAACCTGCAAGGCTATTTGACAGCATTTTACCAATAGAACTTCTTTCAAAATGGGAGTCAGTCCTCTCCAGCACTGACATTGTTTTGTCAGGTAAGTTCATGGAATATTGTAAATACTTTGCTGTCATTTCAATAATCTTCACAGCATCTTCACCAGTAGAATCCATCTCAAGAAACCACTTTCTTTGCTCATCCATAAGAAGCAACAACTCACGAGTTCAAGTTTGATCACGAAATCGTAGCAATTCAGTCACATCTTCAGGCTCCACTTGTCATCCTAGTTCTCTTGCTATTTCTACCACATCTGCAATTACTGCCCCCACTGAAGTCTGGATCCCCTCAAAATGATCCAAGAGAGGTGGAATCAGCCTCTTCCAAACTTCTGTTTCATGCTGATATTTGACAGCTTTGCCCAAATCATGAATGTTCTTCATGGCATCTAGAATGGTGCATCCTTTTCAGAAGATTTTGAGTTTACTTTGACCAAATCCGTCAAATGAATCACTCTTTATAGTGGCTGTAGCCTTCCAGAATGTATTTCTTAAATAATAACTCTTGAAAGGTAAAATTACTCCTCAGTCTTAGGGCTACAAAACAGATATTGGGTTAGCAGGCTTGAAGACAACATTAATATTTTATGATAAATTTAAATCCTATGACATAGCAGGTTGATCCATCCAATTCACTATCCTTTGCGTGCTGCCCCTGCAAGGTCATCCTCTGTATCATTACCTCAACGATAAAGAACAATGCCACTGGCACAAGCACCTGGGTGCTGAGGCCTCCTCCTTCCCAGCATGCCTAACACACAAAAAAAGGGCTAAACAAGAACTGTCTTCCTTATTCCAAGCCCATCTTATTCTTTGAATCACTTATTCTCTTCCCAAAGCCTCTGAACTTCACCTTGCAGCCTTTTACATTCTTCAATCACCCAAGAAGAATTCAGAACTTTATACACTATATATTGTTGTTTCTGTCTGCTGTTTCCTAGTACATCTCCATTAGAGCTGTTAGGTGACCAGGACAGTCAGTGAGTAGTAATATTTTGAAAGGAATCTTTGTTTTTAAGCAATAGGTCTCAAAAGTAGCAAAAGAAAAAAAGGTCAGTAAATCACATTATAGACAGATGCGGTGTCATCTAGGCTTTGTTGCTCCATTTATACAGCACAGGAAGAGTAGATTAATGTAATTCTTAAGAGTCCTAGGATTTTCAGAATGGTCAATGAATTCCAGCTTCAACTTCAAGTCACCAGCTGTTTTAGCCCCTAACAAGAGAGTCAGCTTGTCCCTTTGAAGCAGACATTGACTTCTCCTCTCTAGTTATGAAAATCCTAGATGACATCATCTTCCAGTGTAAAGCTATTTCACCTACACTGAAAATATACTCTTCAGTGAAGCTACTTTCATTAATTACCTTAACTATGTCTTCTGGATAACTTGCTGCAGTTTCTCCAACAGCACTTGCTGCTTCACCCTGCACTTTTTATATTATAGAGACAACTCTTTACCTTAAACCTTACAAACCTACCTTCTGCAGCCTCCTCACCTTGCTCAGCCTTCACAGAATTAGAGAGAGTTAGATAGAGCCTTGGTCTGGATCAGGCTTTGGCTTAAAGGAATGTTGTGGCTGGTTTGATGTGTCTAGACCACTCAAACTTTCTCCCTTTTGGAAATAATGCTATTTCATTGTCTTATCTCCATGTTTTCACTGACGCAGAACTTTAAATTTCCTTCAGGAACTTTTCCTTTGCACTCACGACCTGGATGTTTGGCCTAAGAGGCCTAGTGTTCAGCCTATAAGCTCTCTGCATGCCTTCCTCACTAAGCTTAATCATTTCTAGCTTTTGATGTAAAGTGAGAGGCATGTGACTCTTCCTTTCCCTTGAACATTTATAGGCCATTGTTGGGCTATTCATTGGCCTAATTTCAATACTCCTGTGTCTCAAGGAATAAGGAGGGCTGAGGAGAGAGAGAGAGAAAACGGGGAACAGCTGGTTGGTGGAGAGCCAGAACATACATTGATCAATCAAGTTCATATGGGCTAGGTTTGTGCACCCCAAAACAATTACAATAGTAACATCAAAGACTGCTGATCACAGATCACCATAACAAATATGATAATAATGATAAAGTTTGAAACCAAAATATGAGACACAAAGTGAGCAAATGTTGTTGGGAAAGTGTCACCAATAGACTTGATTGATGCAGGGTTGCCACAAACCTTCAATCTGTAAAAAGTGCAATATCTGAGAAGCACAATAAAGTGAAGTGCGATTAAATGAGGTATACCTGTATATCCAAAGAAACACAATTGCTATCTCGAGGAGGTATCTGTACTCCCTTGTTTGGTGCAGCATTATTCACAATTCCCAAGGGATGGAAACAACTTAAGGATTATAGGATGAAGAAATTTGGTACATATATATATAGTAGAATATTATTCAGCATTAAAAAAGAAGGAAATCCTGCCATTTGCAACAATGGATGGACCTGAAGGGCATTATGCTAAGTGAAATTGGTCAGAGAAAGACAAATACTACATGGTATCACTAAAAAATATAGTCAAACTCAAAAAAAGTGAGTAGAAAAGTAATTGTCAGGGTATTGGAGGGAAATTGGTAAAAGGGTACAAACTTTCAGTTTATGACATGATGAAGGTCTGAGGATGTAATGATAATGTAGTACCTATAGTTGACTACACAGTAGTATTGTATAATTTAAATTTGCTAAAAGACTAGAACTTAAATGTTCTCACATAACCAAACAATAAAACAGGCAAACGTGAAGTTTGGATTTGTAATTAACTTAATAGGGTGGAATCCTTTCATAACATATATCAACTCATCATATTGTACACTTCAAATATCTTATCATTTCATTCATGAACTGTACCTCAATAAAGACAAAAAAAAAGGAAAAGATGAGTGGTTGTGGGGACAGGGGGTGGGAGTGATGAATTGCCATGCATAGGATTTTTAGAATGGTGAAAATACTCTAAGATTTTATAATAATGGATCTATGACATAATACATTTGTCCAGACCCATAGAATATACAACACAAGAATGAACCCTAAGGCAAACTATAGACTTCACGTGATTATGATTTCTCAATATAGGTTCATTCTGGTAAAGAAAAAGAAAAATGTGGGCACACACACACACACACACACACACCACTCTGCTAAGTGATGTTGATAATGAGGATTCTCTTCCTGTGTGTGAGAAAAGGGTATATGGGGAATCACTGTACCTTCCCCTCAGTTTTGTAGTACACTAAACACTGCTCTAAAAAAATTAAGTCTTAACAAGAAAGAAAACAAAAAAAGCCCTACAAATTGCCAAATTAAAGATATTCCTACTCATCAATAAGTTATATCATATGACTGGCACGCCCACTAGGATATTGCCTGAATAAAAGATGAAGTGTATGCCTTTAAAGGAAGTGTATACTTTTAAAGGAGGAACTTTTCACACACAGTTTGCTTGAATGCAGCACAGTAACCAAGCTGTCCCAAAGCAGCCTTGACATAGATCCACTTATCAAAGGTGTCATTTTATGTATTTCCTTGTGTCAATACCCAAAGGCTCAGAAAAAAGCTCAATAAATAGTAATAAAAACATCGTCAGTCTGACTATGCTTCAACTCTTTTGTATTTGCTCCTCGGAGGGAAAATAGAATTGATAGCTGATTGTAAATTAAATATAACTCATGGTCTGTGAGTGAAAAACACATTGTGTATACTGACTGTGAACATACAGTAGATCCCAGTAGAAGCATTCTATTTCCATCTCTACATTTACCTGGTATGACCTGCATCCTAGACCCTACTTGGACATTAAAGAGCCTCGTTGACTACTCACACTACCTAATGCACCCAAGGCTACTGTTCTGCTCACTTCCAGATTTAGAAAATCTCTAAGCCATTAAGCATGAGATCTAGTTTCTCCACACATGTCTAGAGAGGCCTGGTGAGGCACCTGGAAATGCAGGAAATTAAAGCCCTATGGTGACTATACTTAACAATACTGAATTGTATACTTGAAAATTGCTAAGAGAATGGGTCTCACAACAAAAATGACCTCCTCCAATGGTAATCACGTGAAGTGATGAAAATGTTAACTAATCTTATTGTGGTAATCATTTTACAATATATACACACAATAAATCATTGCATTGCATGTTTTAAACTTACACGTTATATGTCAATTATATCTTTAATAAAGCTGGGAGAAAAAAAACAAAATTTAAAAAATGACATATCACATACAGGGTAATAATAAAAATCAAGGCTGACCTCTCAACAGAAACAATGGAGTCCTGAAGGGAAATGGAAAAAGATACTTAAAGCAGAGAAATAATTGTTAATAAAGAATTGCTAATAAATGTTAATAAAGAGTTCTGCATCTTTTAAAACTAAGGATTAAAACAAAGGAATTAAAAGCAGAGGTTCCGATCCTGATATGCCAATGTTCACTGCAGCATTATTTATAGTACCCATAAAATAGAAACAATACTATTGTTTTGTTTGAGGAATACTATTGCATATTGAGGAATGAATGAATAAATAAAATGTAGTATATCCCTATAATGGACTATTACTTGGCCTTGAAAAGGGATGAAGTACTGATACCTGCCACAATATGAATTTTGCAAGCATATGCCAAGTGAAATAAGGCAGACACAAAAGGACAAATATTGTATAATTCTACTTACATGAGGAATCTGGAATAGGCAAATCCATAGAGACAGGAAGTAGATTGGTGAGGGCAGAGGGGGAAAAGGAGAAGGGAGAAATTATTGTTTAATGGTTGCAAAGTTTCTGTTTGAGGTGATCAAGTTTTGGAAGTAGTGGCAATAGTCACAGGACACTGTGAATATAGTTAATGTCACTGAGTTGCACATTTAAAAATTATAATGGCAATACTTATGTTAATATATATTTTATAATTAAAAAATAATGTAATATGCCCAAATTTTTGGATTATAAACTTTCAATGGGTGATTGATGTGGTATATGAATATATCTCAATAAAGCTGTTAAAAACCAGTGGAAAAAAGAAAGAAACCTCATGGAGAAATGTTGAGCCTGTTCCAAATCAACCCATGTGACAAAGAAGTCACTGTTTTGTGGAAAACATCATTAGTTCTTTTTTCCTAGGTACTAGGATTATATCACCCTAACCATTTCCTCCTGCCACCGCCACACTGCTAATATATACAGTTTACTTCTGTTATCAAGAGGACCCTAGTTAAGACAGACTAAATCTTCTATGTAGCAGATTAGTGGGTTTTATGTACAATTTTGGTTTCCTGAACCAATTTTTATTTCCGCCCCACTGTGGTAGTTTTATGCATATTGAAAGACTCTTATTTATCTTTCCTTTCCAACCTCAGGGCACTTTGTTAAAACAGGGGAATTGGCTCAGTTTACGCATTTTTGCAAACCTCTACAAATGCTTTGAGTTAATACCTACCAGGGACAGTTATTAACTGGTGAAAGCCCCCATGCTTTTGCATATTTAAAAAGGAGGCATTCTGAACACTTCTCAGAAGTACCTGTGGAAGTTAGCACCTGTTGCCCTCAGCAACAACATAAATCTCACCCTCAATTTTAATTTTTTTCTTTTTTAATCTCTTACCTATTCCATCATTCTTCTTACATGGAATAACCTTTCAATCAAACTAGACTTCACAAATTCACTTCTGTCAAGCTCTACAATTAGGAAGGCCTAAACAAAATTTTTCCAAAAGTGTTCCTAGAAAACATATCCTTAGGATGAGATTCTGCAACTGAATTCTTCACTGTTCAGACATCAATTACTGCTGGCAGTAAACAGGGGGATGATAACCTCTAATGTGTGATGTAATATCACAGTCTCCAATAATTTTTACCTGTGATGGACTGAAATGACGTACAATTAGAAGAGGAAATATTAACTTTTGCACAGGTCTGGTATTTGAATGATATGAAGCAAAATGGTAATTATAAAGATGAGGAGGTAGCTGGCTTTTGTTGAATTTCTCAAATGACCTGAAGAAAAAGAATGATAGGTTCCGGTCTGTCAACCAGCAAAGCATGACATAAAAGCCTGAAGATCACGGCATAATTTAAAGACACCCTTCAGTGAAGTCAGTGTGGTGCTGCAAATTAGGATCAGAATTTAATTGTTAGCAGAAAAGCAAAGGAGGTTATGTACAACCTTGACAGGTAGCCCAAGGTAAATTCAGAGACCGTATATGGGACCCTAAGGTTTGTGATTGGAGTGGAAAGTTCTGAGTAATTTCCTGGGATCCTTCCAGTCTGGCTAAAGCACACCTCAACTCTACTCCTGATTTGGTGGTGATTGTCCTCTGCAGACCAAGACTGGCATTAGGAGATACTACCATGAATTGAGCTTCCTAGGGTCAATGACCATGGAAGAGACCAGGTGGTAAAATGAACCAGGTGATGCAAGGAGGACAATATTTTTAACTGGAAAGTAAGAATAAAGCAGCAACTGGGCTGCCTTTTATGCCTGCAAGATCTGTGGCAATGACTAATAACCACAGGTTTCTTGGGCAAGAGAGTGAGGCAGCTGATAAGGATACTGCTTGACTTGTATAAACAGAAAAGTGATAGAGCTTCTAAGAAGGCTTATGTCCAAAATCTTGTAAGTATTTTCCTCCCCAGTTTTCAGACAGAGTTCCCACCAATTGAATGAGTGACCAGTTCCTACATGGGTAGGGACCCTGAAATGTCATTGAAAGTCAATACAATAAGCATCCTGTCAGTCCTTCCCAAAAGGGACTTAGAGCCATCTATCTTAGAAATGTATACTAAAGAGAACTTACAGGGGAACTGGATACAGGGTCTGAGCAGGCACTCAAAATATCATCACAGATGTCTGGTTTGATTGGAGGCTTCTGGAGGAGAGGTGACAAACACAGTAATCATTGATTTCCATCGGAGAGTGGAGGAAATGGGCGCTCATATAAACACTATGGATATTTTTCCCATACTCGACTTAAAATTTAGAATTGAATTTAATATCCATTTATGTTAAAATCTCTCAACAAAGAGGGTATAGAGGGAATGTACCTCAACACAATAAAAATCATATATGACAAGTCCACAGCTAACATCATACTCAACTATGAAAACAGAAAGCTTTTCTTCTAAGATCAGGAACAAGACAAGGAAGCCCACTCTTGTCACTTTTATTCAGCATAGTATGGGAAGTCCTAGCAAGAGCAATAAGGCAATGAAAAGAAGTAAAGACATTCAAATTGGAAAGGAAAAAATTAAAGTGTCATTATTTGCAGATGACATTGTATTGTATACAGAAAATGTTAAAGATTTCACCAAAAAACTGTTAAAGCTAATAAGCAAATGCAGTAAAACTGTAGGATACAAAATCAATACACAAAAATTTGTTGCATTTCTATATACTAATAACATACTGAAATCAAAAGAGAAATTAAGAAAATAATCCCATTTATAATTGCATCAAAAAGAATAAAATACCTAGGAATAAATATAACCAAAGAAGTGAAAGAGCTCTACTCTGAAAACTATAAGATATTAATGAAAGAAATTGAATGGGACACAAATAAATGGAAAGAAATTCCATGTTCATGGATTGAAAGAATTAATATTGTTTAAATGGTCATACTACCCAAAGCAATCTATGTATTCAATGCAATACCTATCAGAATACCAATGGCATTTTCTTAGAACTAGAAGGAATAATCCCAAAACTTGTAAGGAACCACAAAAGACCCTGAACAGCCAAAGTAATTTAGAAAGCACAAAGCTGGAGGTGTCACACTCCATGATTTCAAACTATACTACAAAGATATAGTAATTAAAGTGGTATGGTACTAGCATAAACATAGACACATGTATAAATGTAATAGAACAGACAGCCAAAGAACAAACACATGCATTTATATTCAATTAATTGATGACAAAGGATCTGAGCTTTTATAATGGAATAAGATACTCCTTTCAATAAATAGTGTTGGGAAAATATTTGCCACATAAAAAAGAATGAAAATGGACCTTTATTTTGTGCCTCAAAGAAAAGTTAACTCAAAATAGATTAAAGACTTAAATGTAAGACTGGAAACAATAAAACTCCTAGAAGAAAACATAGGCAGTAACCTTAACATCTACCTTGGTGATGATTTTTTTTTAGATTTGACACCAAAAGTAAAGGCATCAAAAGTGAAAACAAATAATGGGATTATATCAAAGAAATAAGATTTTTCCCAGCAAAGAAAACTATCAACAAAATGAAAAGGCACCTACCAAATGGGAGGAAATATTTTAAAATAAGATACCTGATTCTGATAAAGGGTTTATATCCAAAATACATACATGTTAAAAAGAAACTCATACAGCTCAATAGCAAACAAAAACAGAGAATCCAATTTAAAAAATGGGAAAAATATCTGAATGGATATTTTCCAAAAATAACATATAGATGCCTAACAGGTACACAAAAAGATACTCACCACCACTACTAATCAGGGAAATGAGCATCAAAACCACAATGAGATACTCTACTGTTAGAATGTCTCCTATCAAAAAGACAAGGAACAGCATGCCTTGGCAAGGATGAAGAGAAAAGGGAACCCTTGTACACTGTTGTTAGGAATGTAAACTGGAACAACATTATGGAAAACAGCATGGAGTTTTCTCAAAAAATTAATAACATAATTGCCATATAATCCAGCAATTCCATTTCTAAATATTTATCCACAGAAAAAGGAAACATTGAATGGAAAACATATATAAATCCCCATATTCATTGCAGCATAATTCACAATAGCCAACATATGGAAACAACCTAAGTGTCCATCACTGGATAAAGCAATAAAAAATAATATTTTACACACACACACCATAATGAAATATTATTCAGCGATAAAAAATGAAACCTTGCCATTTAAAACAATGGATGGAACTTGAGGGCATTATGCTAAGTGAAATAGGTCAAACAAAGAAAGACAAATGCCACATTATCTCACTTAGATGTGGAATCTAAAAAATAAAATCTGAGCTCAATAGATACAGAAAACAGATTAGTAGATGCCAGAAGTGGAGGGTGAGGGGTGGGCAAAATGGGCAAAGGTAGTCAAAAGGTACAAGCTTCCAGTTATAAAATAAATAAGTCATGGGGATGTAATTTACACCACAGTGACTATAATCTGTGATACTGTGCTGTACATTTGAAAGTTGCTAAAAGAATAGATCTATAAAGTTCTCCTCACAAGAAAAAAATTTGTAACTATGGTGATCCATATAAATTAGACTTATTGTGAACGTTTCACAATATAAGTATCAAATCATGTTGTACATGTGAAACTAATATAACATTGTATGTCAAGTACACCTCAATTAACACAAAAAATAAGAACAAAACAAAAAAAATGGGCCTAGATGTGGCCCATTTGATTTAGCAGACAAGAACATGAATACAGTTATTGTAACTGCAGTATACGTTCAAAAAGTTAATTGTAGACATGGAAGACATAAAGAAGAACTGAATCTAACTTCTAGCAGTAAAAACTACAATTACTGAGAGGAAAACAGAAATAGATAGGATTAATAGCAGATTTTACACTGTAGAAGATAAGATTGATGACCTTGATGAGGAAGGAATAAGAACACCCATGATCGCGAGCACCCGTAAAAATGGGGGACAACTTCAACTGGCCTAGCGCAAATGCAATGGAGAAATATGCTAAATCTGATGAAAATGGACTCACAGATCTAGGAAGCCTGATGAACCCCATGCACAAGAAAACTACACCAAGACATATCATCATCAAGTTGCTCAAAACTAATGATAAAGGGAAAATCTTAAAAATGGCCAAAGATATATGACATGCAAAGGAACAAGGATAAGGATGACAGATATTTCACCCTAACCAATGCAAGCCAAAGCCAGTGGAACAACATCTTCTCATTTGGGGATGAGCAAAGAGAGGGATTACCAAGGAGCATAACAAAAGCTCTGAGGGTGACAGATACATTCACTGTGTTGATTGTGATGATTTCACCAGCATATGCAGATGTCAGAAACTATCAAATGTTATACATTAAATATGTACAGCTTATTGCAGGTCAGTTATACATCAATAAAGATGTTAAAAAATAAATGTATGAAAACAAGTTCACCTTCAACAATAATCAAATAGATGATTCAGAATAATGATGAGGTTCCTTCCTGTTTCATGTGCCTCAGTATATGACTTTCATCTTAATCATCCTGAGAGTTTATCACAAAATGACACTCCAACTACTCAATGGGCTTATGATGAAACAACCCTTTGGAAAGCAACTTGGAAATAAGCATCAGAAACTTTGAACCATTAATTCCACTTTTGATCATATAGACCAAGAAAATCCCAAATACTGAAAACATTTAATCCAATTATTTTCAATGTGGTATTATACGTAATAGTTCAAAAAAATGGACCCAAACCAAATTGTCTGCACATAAGGCCAGACAAGTAATTCTATGCTGCACTGTAAAAATGAACAACACATTGGCTTTGCACAACAGAAGTTTATTTCTCCCTCATATAAAGATGCAGGTCTAGGGGCCCTCCTCCACCCTTTGATCAGGGATCCAGATTTACTCCATCTATGCTTCTGTTGTCTCAAATGTGGCACTGTGGCCAGGGAAGAGACTGTGCCAAACTCATACCTTAATTGTTTCTGACCAGAAGTGAACCAAAGCATTTTATTTACAAGTCCATTGGCCTGAACTAGTCCCATGTTTCCTAACCTGAGTGAAAGGAAGGCTAGTAAATGTCATGGAACATATGGACCAGTACGATAAACTCTACCCACAGAGAGGAATATACCCAAGAGAGGAACTGCTCTTTAAAACATTGCTTGGCATAGCTTGTGCCTTGGATGGCCACCAAAAATATCATGTAGAAATTTAATGTTTAAAAATAACTGGTAATAATAAGGAAAAATGTTTTTGCTCTAATGTTTAAAAAAAATTTGTATATGCCACACATTAGTTTTGTAGCCTTGAGTAAATCACTTAATTTTCTATAAAACATTTTATTTCTATCTAAAATGCACATAGTTCTATCTCCTTCATCAGACTGATGTGAGAAAAAAAGTTATGCATACTGAACTCCTGGCTCGCTGCCGAAATCTACCAAGATGGTTAAGAAATAACAATTTTTTAAAACTTATTTTTATCTATAGCACTCTTCACCTAACATTTTATATTTATTTTTTAAGGTTATTTTCTGTCTCAATAGAGCAGGGACTTTGGCTTGCTCAATGATGTATTCTAGGGCCTAGAAAAAAATTAAAACAATAATTTTAAGAGATTTTTAGTGCACCTTTGTATTGTTCTATTATTGGATATCCTAGATGTGCATACGTGTCTTAGTATTGTCTACCTTAAATTAGTGTATTTACCACATCTGGAATAATGCAAGAAACCTTAAAAAGTTAATTCTGGTTAACCCTTCCTCACTGTGTTTTTACCATGATACAGTTTCCTGCTACAGAAGATAGTTATTGTTGGTTATTACAGTTAGTATTCTTTTATATTTATGCCCTTTTTATCCTTTTTTGAAATCCTTCCTTCTTTCATGTAGTTCAAATCTTACATTTGAAATTATTTTTCTTCATCTGAAAAGACATCCTTTAGGATTACATGCAGTATGAATCTTCATGCATTCAATTCTCTCAGCTTTTGTTCTTCTGAAAGTCTTCATTTTGCCCTCACTGTTGAATATTTTTACTAAGGACAGAGTTCAAGACTAGAATTCTCTTTCGTTCTTTTTAGTGCTTTGAAATGTCATTTTACTTTTTTGTATTCCATAGTCTTTGTTGAAAAGTGAGACATCAGTTTGTTGCTCCTTTGAAGATAATTCTATTTTCCCCAGCTGCGAAGGTTTTCTTTTTTTTTTTTTTCAGCAATTTGGCTATTAGGCAGCCTTAAGTGCGGTTTTGTATTTCTCATGTTTCACTGATGAAACATGAGTTTGGTTTCACTGATCTGGAATGTGTGGATTGCCATCTTTTATCCATTTAGAGACATTCTCAACTATTATCTCTTATGCTGCCTCTTCCTTATTCTCTCTCTTCTCTCTTTATGGGACTCCAATTAGACACATTAGAAGATTGGACCATGTCTCACATGTCTTCTACACCCTCTTCTAGTCTTTCCATTTTATTCCTTTCTGTGCTTCAGCTGATTTTTCTATTGACCTGTCACTGAATGCATTAATCCTGTTTTCTACTGTGTCCAGATTCTTTTTATATCCAATGGGTTTTAATATTAAATATTGTATTTTGTTTTAATAGAGCTTTGTTTTATTATAAGTACTAATTCTACACATTTCCTTCTATTTTAAGCATCTTTTCCTCTATTTTAACACTTCTTAAATAGTTATTTAGAAATTTTGTCTCAACTCTAGTACCCAAATAAATTGTGATTAGGTTACATTTATCTGTTGTTTTTCTTAGTTTGTTATAAACTAATCATTAAAAAAAATAATCATGCTTCAGAATTTTCAACTGGATGTCAGTCATGTCAAAAATCTAAAGCATCCTTGAAAGAATGAATACATACATACATATATATATATATATATATATAGTTTTTTCTTTTGCAAAAAGAGTACCAACAGATCAGCTTAATCTTAGAGAGGGTGCTTTTTCATACTTTGTACGAACAGGTTGATTTTGATTTTGCCCTTACTTCTAGGTCATATCCCTTTGGGAGCTTTAGTTGGAACAACATAAAATCAAAATCTGAAGTGTTTATAAGCCCCTCTAACTTGCAAGGATTTGAACCAAACTCTGTCTCCTTACCTCTTGGCATCTAATTAAATCTCTACTCAGCTTCACAGCCTGCGAGTTGCTGCTTCTACTGGGTTTCTTAAAGTCTTGATCTATACACATATAATTTAATAGTCAATATTGTAAGAGGGCCTTTCATGCAGATTTTGGATCCCTCTTCCTTTTTGATTTCCTCTATTTTAGGATTCCCCTGCCCTGGCCCAGTTTCTAGCTTCCATGACAGCTCTACTTCTTGATCCACTAAGAGGTTACATTTTGCTTGGACTTTATTCCCCATGCTGCAGTGAACTGGGGAGCAATCCCAAATGGAAAGCCAAGGAAACATGGAATTTATCTGCATTTCTGTTTGTGAAAAAATTATATTCCTCTGACTTCTAACTTTGATTTGTTTTCAGGGCCTTCAAGCAATTTTTAATACATTGTCCAATAGTGGTAGTAACATAATTAGAATTGATTTCCTTGGCAGCTGCTTGGATCCTCACATTGGTTCCATGATCCATAGATTAATAAACATTATGGTAGATAGGGTCAAGTGTAAGCCCCTGAAACTATCCCCTATCCTGACAAAAAGAAATCTGAAGCATTATGGTTCCCCATAATCCTTTGCAGTGATTAATGTTACCCTCAAAAATTTAAATAATGTAATCAGAGCATTGTTTTTGAATAAATAAGTGATATCTACAGTCATTCTTGTTCTGATAGATGAGGACTAATTTCCTGGAAAAGGACAACGTTGCCTCTTGAACTTAATATGCAGTTATTTATATAGCAAATATGTTCTTTTCAAACCCAGCAATAATGAGGATTCAATTCAGTTTGCTTTTATGTGGGAAATATACCAATACACATTCACTGTATCAACCTAGGGGTATGTTAACTCTCCTGACTTCTGTCATAATGTAGCCCATAGGAAGGTTAAATCATCTTTATATTTTGCAGAACACCATGAATGAACTCTTTATTGATGACATTTTTCTAATGAGCAACAATCTATGATATGATAGAAATGATACATTTAGAATAGTACCCCAGTAAGTCTAGAAAGTAGAACTCAGTTTCATGAACATATGGAACAGGTACCTGTGCTCCTTACACATGTTGCACCAGTGGTCATGGCTATGGCCTTGGTGGCATTCCCTACAACCAGAAGAATAAGAAGAAAAAACTCGTGCCTGCTGTGCAGATGCCTTATCCAGGAATATAGGTGGAAGGTGAAAATTTTATTTTGCCACTGTATAGCTTGTCTTAGGAGTGGCTGTAAAGGACAGTGGTGAGTGAAAATTTAAGAAATACACTGTTTTTCCACTTTGGTGAGATAAATGGTCAGAAATAAGGATAGACATGGACTCATGATAATTGCAAATATCTCGGGTGGCTAGTCAGGGACTAGAGAGAAACTGGAAAATCAAATCCAAGAAGTTGTGGGGAGCATATATATGCATGAATTTATGCTAATGGACACCCATGTATATGGATATGTGTATATCATATCAATTAACACCAGGCAGTTCTCACTGCAAAGGAGACACTGAATAACAGGTGCACACAATGACTTATTCAGTGGGTATTAGCCAGCTTCTATAGTCTGTCACCCCTTTGCTTGTGCAATAGGCTCAGAAAAGGTGTATCCATGTTGAATGGAGTCTATGTGTGTTCCCAACAGTCTATGCATGGTCCAAGCTCTAAGTAAAGCTGAGTGAGCTTCTGAAACTGCTGAACACCAGGCATTATCAACAACACAATTGAGCTCTGGGGCCTCAATACAGTATAGAAGGAGATTAGCTTTCCACATTGTCAAGTTGAAGATGTTGGATCCCTTCCAAATGGGGCAGTTATGTATCCTTATTAGATTTGTAACCTACTCTAGATGTAGGCTCCCTTTCTCTTCTCAAAGTGCTTCTTATTGCAGTACTATTAGAGTACTTACAGAGTGTAATATACTGGAATATCTGATATACTGACACGTGAAACTTGTGTAACATCATCCTAAACCAATAGGTCAATTTTGCAGTTTAAGAAGAGTAACAATTGTATTTCCACATAGCTCATTGATCTTATGTGCAGAAGGTGGAATTTGTCAGTCTCCATAGAATGTCAGAGTGGCCCATTAAAGGTTCCAGTAAGTTTCAAGAATAACATTCTACACGTTTTGGTTTATGTCTGCCACAATGCAATATATGCAATAAACCAATAGCCAACACATGGTGCTGTGTCCCCAGTAGAATTAAGTCTGGGAGCCAAATTTGGAAGAAAAATTGATCTCTTTCACTATCAATCCCAGTGAGCCACTTGCAAAATTTGTGTTTCTCATACCCTTTCAGATTAGAGCCCTTGCTTCCTAGCTGGAGAGAGAGGTGCTTCCAGCAGGGGACATAGTAAATTTTCTCCTAAACCTAAAATTACAACTTTCTCTGATCGCTTTGTACTATTTGTGTACTATTTGTTGTTTTACCTTAATTGTCATAGGAGCTAGGAGTCAGGATAGACTATCTCTGGAACTCAAAGGATTCAGTGGGGACTCTTCTTGGTGCTTTATGTCAGCAACTACGGCCTAACAAGGACCAGGAAACCTAGTGCTCCGATCCCTCAGGAATGAGGCCTGAGTCACCTCAGCAGGCATGAACTACAGAACAGCTGAAGGGCTGGCAAAGGTCTAGGAATGTGGAATCAGTGGTGAAACAGGAAAATGATGATTTTTATATGGCCTCACCACCATTTGCAGCAGTAGAGCCTGTAGCATGTCCCATTTACTCTTGCTTATTTATGCTTTTTTGTGGAGATTTTTATCTGGCCCAACTTCAAGGATCATTGAGAGATAGACATATTGTTGGACAAAAGCGGGTCTGAGTCATGCAAGGGAGAGACCACCTCGGATGCTTTCTGTGGACCAAATCGGATTTCTGATGTAGCAACAGTGGACATTTCCATGAGGAGTATACCCCAATTTAAATGCATATCTTTTTTTGCTTTTCCGCTCAAGGATTTCCCACAAAGCCACAGGATTCTAGTCAATCTGAGTAAAAACGAAGTGCAGACACAAGAGAGAGTTAATGCTCCCAGAAGCCACCCTCAACCGTGAAGGACAGGAGCCAGAGCACAATTCTGGGGGCTGTGCGCATACCACTCAGAGATCCTAGAAGAATCAAACCCTTAAGACTCACAAAAGCGAACACGAGGACACGCTTTTAAACTGTTCATTCCTTATTTTCTGTCTCACTCTCCTACCTCTCTTACTCTGACTTCCTGGCCTGACTTCCCAAATAAACTGCCTACAAACTTGTCTTGTCCCAGAATTTTCCTTTCATGGGAAGCCAATCTAACAAAATACATCATCTGAGAATTGAGCCCACTAAATTCAAAGTCAGTCATCTACCATCTCAGCTCTATAGTAAACATTTTATTGAGCGCTAAAGCAACAAAATTGTTTCACTCTCCACTCTCCATCTACTAGGATGAGGGAAATGGCACTGACAGAAAAATTGGACTGTGGTTTTTCCAGAGTTCTCCTGGTGTTACATCATGTTACTGGGAGAGATACTGCTAAGGTACGGGCAAATAGGACTTTTTGTTTTTCTAGTCATTGGTACGTACAGATTGACGGTATCTTCACCAGCAATGCTTGGCTCATGGCACCGGAAGGTCTACCAGTTCTCTCTAATGTTTCCTGCCATTGTTGAATTACGGGATTATCTCTACCACTACTCCATCAGCAGAGCCTAGGAATCCCTGGAATTCTTTCTGTGGTTCCACCGACCTTATATCACTGGACAAACTTCTCAGGGGCTCTGTATGAGAAATGGGAAGAGCTCCGTTTTCTCTAATACATCAACAAACGTATTTTCTTTTATTACTTCCCTTTACCTGCTTCCTAGGCTAAGGAAACCTATGTCTTCTCTAAGATGGCATGATCCTTTTTACGCTTTCTCTCCCCATTTTAAGAAGATTCTGGAGGCTCTGTGTTTCCACAATGGTTTGGCTAAAGAAACCAAAGCCAGAAGAACTCTGTACATTTTCTACCTTCCAACCCTCTCCTGAGGCAATAAATACAGAGAAGGAGGATGGGAGTAAAGAAGAAATTCTAGGAGAGAAACAATATATACAAATATAGATTAAATGTAGAGGCAAATATATAAAACACTCATTAGTGTTCTTATTTATTGTGTTTTCATTGGCATCTAATAGCTCCTGTCCTCTATTTTCATCTTTCCTATAGCACTCATTTTCCTCTCTGCCAAAATTACTGTGCACCTGACAGACCAATTTTCATCACAGGATAGATCCTGGAAGATGCCTAGAAAATAAATTCCATTTCATGTGCAGAATTCCTGGATTCTCCGTGGATCTCTTTTGTGGAACTGTAGAAATATCTTCAATGATTTTCGCTGTCTTTGCATTCACGTATATGTGCCCTTTAGGTGACAGCACTGCCCGCTTATTCAGCTGATTTGGGACCCTGCAGCAATAACTGTATGTGACATTTTTCAATATTTTTTGATGGGAAAATAAACAATGCAATCTTAAAACTTATTTGAAGGAAGAGTAGTCCCCTAGAGGAAAATTTCATGGTGCTATAATCCTGTACTCCTTTACTGAAGGTCCAATTATGAGTGAAGCAAAGACAAAAAGAAACAATACCCAATAAATGTGAACACACAAACATTTCATTACACATAGGATCTTAACAAGCAAAACTGCAAGAGTCTGAGAAAGGTCCAGGTAATTATGATTAATGCAAAATGTACTAAAACATTAACTGCACCTTGAGAAGTATTGATGAAATTACATGAAAAACAATAGTGATAGGAAATAACAATTAACACTGATTTCAACCTTATTCTGTATGGTATGTGTTCACAGCATGAGCAGAGTTTCTTTGCTTTTTCTTCTGAGAGGAAGCAAACAGTTTGCTTCACAGCAGAGAAAATGGCAGTATTTGAATTGCAAATTTCTGCTGCAGTCATTTGTTTCCCCTTAATATTTTCTAGGGTGCCTTGAAATTTGACTATTTAAGCATTTCCAGTTGAAATTACATTGCACTTAGTCATAAGTACCTTGAAACACAGTGAGCAAGATCTTCATAACCTTTGCCTTATACCTGTGGTAACCAAATGTGAAAAAAAGAATTAGAAAATTATGGTTAGATTTCACTACCGAATGCCCTTTTGTCACTCTTTACCATTTCTCTTTTTAATATCTGTTTATTTAAATACAGAACAAATCTGACAATTTGCCATTATGCTTTTACCACTGTGTTGGAACCTGTGAAGTGGAGCAGGGTCCAGAGTATACTGTAAGTCTGGCATTTTCAGGAACAAGTTTTTAAAAAGGCACTGCATTCTTTCCACCAAATTAAAAAATGGACAGGGTGTTGGATCAATGTTATTGATATGACAAACTATCTACTATATCATCCAATTCTAAATGTTTGGCCACCAGAAAGAGCAAAATCCTCTTTTGTCTGAAATAGTGAAACAAATAAAATGGGAGTTAATTGAAACTCAATGAAAGATTAATGAAAGCAACCTGCATCTTCTTGCTTCAAGATTATCCATCAGCATTCTGAACTGCTCTATGAAATATCTCGATACCTTAAACTATTACAGGAACCTTCCACATATTCTGAGAAAAGTAGCAGCTTGAGTAAAGAACAAACTGCCTTTTAATTACCTACTAATTTAATAGAGCTCCCAGGTACACAGTTGATAAATACATTGTAATTACATATTCCTGCTGACAGAAATTGACTGCTCTCTAATTTCACTCCATATTGTATGTTGGCTGGGCAGCACAGAGTGTATTGAATGACCTGTCAAGTAAATGTTCATTTATATACAGCCAGTTGGGAAATCTATTGACTTGTGTAATAATATAACACTAAAGCACAAATATTTAAGGAGTTTTCCCTACACCCACTTTGGTAGTTTAAAGGAGAGTTTTCCCTTTGGTTGTGGGTGGTGGGAGGAAAAGGTCACTGACGTGTTTTAGAAAATGATATGGATTCTAGAATTACCTCCCCAGTATCTTTGATATTTCCATTTATAATAACAAGGACAGCTTTCACTTACGCATTTCTTTTTTTATATATAATTTATTTTATTATCATTAATCTACAATTACATGTGCAATATTACGATTATTAAACTACCCCTTCATCAGGTACCCCCACCAACCCCATTACAGTCACTGTCCATCAGCGTAGTGAGATGCTGTAGAATCACTACTTGTCTTCTCTGAGTTGTACAGCCCTCCCCGTGCCCCCGCAACCTTATATCTGCTAATTGTAATGCCCCTTTTTCCCTCTTATCCCTCCCTTCCTACCCATCTTCCCCAGTCCCTTTCCCTTGGGTAACTATTAGTCCGTTCTGGGGTTCTGTGAGTCTGCTGCTGTTTTGTTCCTTCGGTTTTTTTTCTTTGGTCTTATACTCCACATATGAGTGAAATCATTTGATACTTGTCTATTTCGGCTTGGCTTATTTCACTGAGCATAATACCCTCTAGCTCCATCCATGTTGTTGCAAATGGTAGGATTTGTTTTCTTCTTATGGCTGAATAATATTCCATTGTGTATATGTACCACATCTTCTTTATCCATTCATCTACTGATGGACACTTAGGTTGCTTCCATTTCTTGGCTATTGTAAATAGTGCTGCAATAAACATAGGGGTGCATCTGTCTTTTCAAACTGGGCTGCTGCATTCTTAGGGTAAATTCCTAGGAGTGGAATTCCTGGGTCAAATGGTATTTCTATTTTGAGTTTTTTGAGGAACCTCCATACTGCTTTCCACAATGGTTGAACTAATTTGCAGTCCCACCAGCAGTGTAGGAGGGTTCCCTTTTCTCCACATCCTCGCCAACATTTGTTGTTGTTTGTGTTTTGGATGTTGGCCATCCTCACTGGTGTGAGGTGATATCTCATTGTGGTTTTAATCTGCATTTCTCTGATGATTAGCGATGTGGAGCATCTTTTCATGTGCCTGTTGGCCATCTGAATTTCTTCTTTTGGAGAAGTGTCTATTCATGTCCTCTGCCCATTTCTTAATTGGATTATTTGCTTTCTGTTTGTTAAGGTGCATGAGTTCCTTATATATTTTGGATGTCAACCCTTTATCAGATACGTTTTTTATGAATATATTCTCCCATACTGTAGGATGTCTTTTTGTCCTACTGATGGTGTCCTTTGCTATACAGAAGCTTTTCAGCTTGATATAGTCCCACTTGTTCATTTTTGCTTTTGTTTCCCTTGCCCAGGGAGATATGTTCATGAAGAAGTTGCTCATGTTTATGTCCAAGAGATTTTTGACTATGTTTTTTTCTAAGAGTTTTATGGTTTCATGACTTACATTCAGGTCTTTGACCCACCTTGAGTTTACCTTTGTGTATGGGCCTAGACAGTAGTCCAGTTTCATTCTCTTACATGTAGCTGTCCAGTTTTTCCAACACCAGCTGCTGAAGAGGCTGTCATCTCCCCATTGTATATCCAAGGCACTTTTATCAAATATTAATTGACTGTATATGTTTGGGTTAATGTTTGGATTTTCTATTCTGTTCCACTGGTCTGTGGGTCTGTTTTTGTGCCAATACCAAATTGTCTTGATCACTGTGGCTTTGTAGTAGAGCTTGAAGTCAGGGAGTGTAATTCCCCGTTTTATTCCTCCTTCTCAGGATTGATTTGGCTATTCAGTGTCTTTTGTGGTTCCATATGAATTTTAGAATTATTTGTTTCAGTTCATGGAAGAAAGCTGTTGGTACTTTGATGGGGATTCCATTGAATCTGTAGATTGCTTTAGGTAGTATAGCCATTTTGACAATATTTATTCTTCTTAGCCAAGAGCATGGGATGCATTTCCATTTGTTAGTGTCCTCTTTAATTTCTCTTAGGAGTGTCTTGTAGTTTTCAGAGTACAGGTCTTTCACTTCCTTCGTTAGGTTTATTCCTAGGTATTTTATTCTTTTTGATGCAATTGTGAATGGAATTGTTTTTCTGATTTCTCTTTCTGTTAGTTCATCATTAGTGTATAGGAAAGCAACAGATTTCTGTGTGTTAATTTTGTATCCTGCAACTTTGCTGAATTCAGATATAAGTTCTAGTAGTTTTGGAATGGAATCTTTAGGGTTTTTTATGTACAGTATCATGTCATCTGCAAATAGTGACAATTTGACTTCTTCTTTACCAATCTGGATGCCTTGTAGGTCTTTGTTTTGTCTGATTGCTGTGGCTAGGACCTCCAGTACTATGTTGAATAACAGTGGAGAGAGTGGGCATCCTGTCTTGTTCCCGATCTTAGATGAAAAGCTTTCAGCGTCTCGCCGTTAAGTATGATGTTAGCTGTGGGTTTGTCATATATAGCCTTTATGATGTTGAGGTACTTGCCGTCTGTACCCATTTTGTTGAGAGTTTTAATCAGTAATGGATGCTGAATTTTGTCAAATGCTTTTTCAGCATCTATGGAGATGATCATGTGGTTTTTGTTCTTCTTTTTGTTGATGTGGTGGATGATGTTGATGGATTTTCGAATGTTGTACCATCCTTGCATCCCTGGGATGAATCCCAGTTGATCATGGTGTATGATCCTCTTGATGTATTTTTGAATTCGGTTTGCTAATATTTTGTTGAGTATTTTTGCATCTACGTTCATCAGGGATATTGGTCTGTAATTTTCTTTTTTGGTGAGGTCTTTGCCCGGTTTTGGTATTAGAGTGATGCTGGCTTCATAGAATGAGTTTGGAAGTATTCCCTCCTCTTCTATTTTGTGGAAAACTTTAAGGAGAATGGGTGTTATTTCTTCTCTATATGTCTGGTAAAATTCAGAGGTGAATCCATCAGGCCAGGGGGTTTTGTTCTTGGGTAGGTTTTTGATTACCAATTCGATTTCGTTGCTGGTGTTTGGTCTGTTTAGTTTTTCTGTTTCTTGCTTGGTCAGTCTTGGAAGGTTGTATTTTTCTAAGAAGTTTTCCATTTCTTCTATGTTTTCCAGCTTGTTATCATATAGATTCTCACAATATTCTCTTATGATTCTTTGTATTTCTGTGGGGTCCGTCATAATTTTTCCTTTCTCATTTCTGATTGTGTTTATGTGTGTAGATTCTCTTTTTCTCTTAATGAGTCTGGCTAGGGGTTTATCTATTTTGTTTATTTTTTCCAAGAACCAGCTCTTGGTTTTATTGATTTTTTCTATTGTTTTATTCTTCTCAATTTTATTTATCTCTTCTCTGATCTTTATTATGTCCCTCCTTCTGGTGACTTTGGGCCTCATTTGTTCTTCTTTTTCCAATTTCAGTAATTGTGTCTTCAGACTATTCATTTGGGAATGTTCTTTCTTCTTTAAATAGGCCTGGATTGCAATATACTTTCCTCTTAGAACTGCCTTTGCTGCGTCCCACAGAAATTGTGGCTTTGTGTTGTTGTTGTCATTAGTCTCCATATATTCTTTGATTTCTGTTTTGATTTGGTCGTTAACCCATTGATTAATTAGAAGAGTGTTGTTAAGTCTCCATGTATTTGTGAGCCTTTTTGATTTCTTTCTAAAATTTATTTCTAGTTTTATAGCTTGGTGTTCTGAGAAGTTGGTTGGTAGGATTTCAATATTTTTGAAATTACTGAGGTTCTTTTTGTAGCCTAGTATGTGGTCTATTCTGGAAAATGTTCTGTGTGCACTTGAGAAGAATGTGCATCCTGTTGCTTTGGGTGTAGAGTTGTGTAGATGTCTGTTAGGTCCATCTGTTCTAGTGTGTTATTCAGTGCTTCTGTGTCTTTACTTATTTTCTGTCTGGTTGATCTGTCCTCTGGAGTGAGTGGTATGTTGAAGTCTCCTAAGATGAATGCATTGCTGTCTATTTCCTCCTTTAATTCTGTTAGTATTTGTCTCACATATGCTGGTGCTCCTGTGTTGGGTGCATATATCTTTATAATGGTTATATCTTCTTGTTGGACTGACCCCTTTATCATTATGTAGTGTCCTTCTTTATCTTTTGCTACTTTCTTCGTTTTGAAGTCTATTTTGTCTGATACAAGTAGTGCAACACCTGCTTTTTTCTCTTTGTTGTTTGCATGAAATATCTTTTTCCATCCCTTCACTTTTAGTCTGTGTATATCTTTGGATTTGAGGTGAGTTTCTTGTAGGCAGCATATAGATGGCTCTTGCTTTTTTATCCATTCTGTTACTCTGTGTCTTTTGATTGGTGCATTCAGTTCATTTACATTTAGGGTGATTATTGATAGATATGTACTTATTGCCATTGCTGGCTTTAGATTTATGGTTACCAAGGGTTGAAGGGTTGCTTCTTTACTGTCTAATAATCTAACTTAAGTTTCTTGTTAAGTTATTGTAAACACAGTCTGATGTTTCTTTATTTCTCTCCCTTCTTATTCCTCCTCCTTCATTCTTTCTATAATAGGTGTTTTATTCTTTGCCTTTAGTTATTATTTGGATGGTCTGCTTTCTTTGCTATGATTTTATTTTCTCTGGTGACATCTTTTTAGCCTTAGGTGTGCTTCCATCTAGAGCAGTCTATTTAAGATATCCTGTAGTGGTGGTTTATGAGAGGCAAACTCTCTCAACTTTCGTTTGTCTGGAAATTGTTTAATCCCTCCATAATATTTAAATGATAATCGTGCTGGATACAATATTCTTGGTTCGAGGCCCTTCTGTTTCATAACGTTAAATATATCATGCCATTGTCTTCTGGCCTGTAAGGTTTCTGTTGAGAAGTCTGATGATAGTCTGATGGGTTTTCCTTTGTAGGTGATCTTTTTTCTCTCTCTAGCTGCCTTTAATACCCTGTCTTTATCTTTGATCTTTGCCATCTTAATTATTATGTGTCTTGCTGTTGTCTTCCTTGGGTCCCTTGTGTTGGGAGATCTATGAGCTTCGGTGGACTGCGAGACTACTTCCTTCCCCAGCGAGGGAAAGTTTTCAGCAATTATTTCTTCAAAGGCACCTTCTATCCCTTTTTCTCTCTCTTCTTCCTCTGGTACTCCTATAATGCGAATATTGTTCCGTTTGGATTGGTCACACAGTTCTCTTAATATTCTTTCATTCCTAGAAATCCTTTTATCTCTCTCTGCCTCAGCTGCTCTGTACTCCTGTTCTCTGTTTTCTATTCCATTAACAGTCTCTTGCATCTCATCCATTCTGCTGTTAAGCCCGTCGATCGCTTGTCTGAGTTCTCCCTTGTCTTTCCTCAGTTCCCTCACTTCCTCCCTCAGCTCTTGCACATTTCTCTGTAGGTCCATCAGCATGGTTGACTTTTATTCTGAATTCTTTTTCAGGAAGACTGTGCATTTCCATCCCTTCAGGCTCCCTCTCTGGGGTTGTCTGGTTGATTTTGGTCTGAACCATATTCCTCTGTCATTTCATGGCAATAGAATTGGTCACTGATAGTTGCCACGTATGTCAGCTGGGCTCTTTAAGAGTTTAAAAAGGGAAGAAAAAGAAAGAGAAATAAAAGGAAAAAAAAGAAGAAAGAAAGAAAGAAAGAAAAAAGAAAAAAGAAAGAAAAGAAAAAACAAAAACAAAACAAAAAACAAAAAAAAACAAAAAAAAATGCCCACCGGACGTAGATTCTGTGGGAATGCTGTAGGTGGCGCTATTGCCCCACTATTCCACAGCTGTGACTGCACCGCTCCGCAGGGCCCTTTATCGCTCTAGCAGGGGTGGGAACGAATAGGAGGCTGTTGATCTCAGTGAGAAGTGTAAGTATGGCTACACTTCCCCAGTTGCCAGCTAAGGGGTCTGAAACTCCCCCGAACTCCCAGCCTGTTGGGCTGAGTGTGCTGGGGCGATCCGGCTCCTCCGCTGGGCTCCTGTCTCTTTAAGACTGCTGAAGAAAGCGCGCGCTTTTTTTTTTTTTCCTTCCCGGGAGCCAGCTGCAAGCACCCTGGCGCGTTCCCCACTGAGATCCTGCCCCTCTGTCTCTCCAATCTCCGCTGCACTGCGCAATGTGGGTCAGCGCTCCCCGTGCAGATCCCCGGGGCTGGCTTCTTCGCGGGGTGTACTTCCACTCCCTCCCGGCTCTGAATCCTCTCCTCCCACCGGTGCGCTGGGGTGGGGGAGGGCTCGGGTCCCGCTGGGTTGCTGCTCCGTATCTTACCTGCCTCTTGGAGTGTCGAGT
Source organism: Smutsia gigantea (assembly GCA_032199065.1). Classification (NCBI taxonomy): domain Eukaryota; kingdom Metazoa; phylum Chordata; class Mammalia; order Pholidota; family Manidae; genus Smutsia; species Smutsia gigantea. Next base: position 480,890 of record JAVSCE010018145.1, on the reverse strand, counting down.
GCTCTCGGGTGTAGCTCCACGCTGTGCGCTTTCCTGTGTATTCTCGTTTCTCTTTTAGGAATAGATGTATTTGCTGTCTTTTCGTAGATAAATATAGTGTTGGAAGGAGATTTCTGCCGCCCTGCTCACACCGCCATCTTCCCGGAAGTGTCCACTTACGTATTTCTTTTTACTTGGATATCTCAAAAACACTTCACAGATATTGTCTCATTTTTGCAACCTTACTGTCAGTTCTAAGAAATCAGGCAGGGTGTGCCATCTGTACTTTGTCTTTATAAGACAAGTCACCTGGAGTAGGACACAGTAGCCCAGACCCTGAAAGGGATAGTGTTTTCTCACCACTATTCAATCAATCAGGTGGTGTAGCATTTTTTCATGGCTATTTTTGGATCAAGATTTCAGTAACTTGATTCAAGTCACTGTAAACAGAATAATAATTAATCTATCCAATCTGATGTGAAATTTTATTTGCATGGGAGTCACAACGTTCTCTGATTCAACCAGAGAGCACTTAAAACCCTTGAAAAGCATTTAAGTATTTTTGGAAAAGCACTTGTTTATCAAGGTTTTGAAAATAAAATGTTAATAAAAAATACATTTCACACTATTGCAACAAAGAAAATAACTCATTAGTAGGGTCTATATCTAAGTAACTTGGAATAAAAAAGTGAAATTGAAAGGGAAAAAAATCTTTTAGTGGAAGAGTATCAGGCATTTTTAGGGTAATCATAATCATTTTAACAATTTGGTATACTTTTCAATATGAACTATATAAATTTGATAAAGTCAAGAATATTCCATTTCTACTAGATGAAATAATCACATTTAGCATTTGAAGATAATAGATGGTAAAATAAAATTACACGTATTCTAAAGAAATTATAGTCCCCAATATGCTCCTAGGATCTCATGCAGAAGGAGCCACATGGAAGAATAGCAATTGTTTCCCATATTGCTTTGCTGCAAGGACTGCATCTTCTGCATGCAAATGAAGCAATGCAGGCTAATACTCACTATGAAAACTGTGTGAAAATAAAGAGCCCGGATGTAAAGTGCCATGAAAGTAATAACAAAGATACTATGGTCATTTAAAGGGCATGCCATTCATTCATTAATTAATTTAGAAATGTGGTTTCTATTGTCATGGTTGATTGGTCACTGGCCCCATTATACTGTATCAAATAAAGTTCTGGTTTATTTTTCTATTTTATACCAGAATGACTTTCTACTGTTTCCACTAAGAATACACAATTTGTAGGCACCACGTTGATCAATGAGATAGTATGGCAAACTTATTAAGACTCTGTCTGTTGGCCTAAATCTTCCATCCCTATCTATGTATTTGTTCTACTGTATCTTCACTTCTAATTATCTCATTTCTAATTCAAGCTTTCTTCTCTTAGATTAACGTTTTTTATTTATCTATGCAGGTCATCCCTCCACAATCTTTCTTTTTAAGCTTCTTAATCCCTTCATATTTAAAATACATACACCATCACGGAAAATAGGAAAAAGCAGACTCTTTTAACATGCACGAAGGGAAAGATCTTCGTTAGGTCCTAAAGACCTTCTGCTGTGCACAAATCTAACTGGAATTATTGGACTTACCAATTACACTAATATCTGTGCGTCATTTAAAACTTGGGTTTAAACTTGGGTAAAGGGCATTTGGATAAAATGTGAAATAATATTCACCAAGCTTCCAATATTACAAATTGGGTAAATGAGTTGTGTGTGCCCATCTCATTGGTATTTTTATTCATCTTTGGTGGACACTAATGCATCAGTTTGGATAAACTCTGTCTAAAGGTTACAGAGATGGTAATCCACAGAGATATCCTAGCAATATTCCAAGAACTTGGACTCTGTAGGGGCTTTGAGTGAACTGTAGGTAGGAGAAAACAGTCTACTTTTCATGCCTTAAATCCTTTCCCATGCTGTAAACTGTTGATAAAGTGGTCAGCTCAAGTATATATCATTGGTCATTGTAATTACTGATTTTAGAAATACTATATAATGTGAGATACTAACATTGGGTCTATGTTCAAAGACAGAGATATGAAAATCTGGAGAACTAAGAAAAGCCATATTGTGGCATTAAGAAAGGGATCCAAATACTGAAGGAGTTTAAGATATGAAGAGTCATAGAAAGTGATATAGTGTCTAAGAAATAAAATTCAGTGCTCACCCACTTCTCAGAACTGCATGAAGGCTAAAGGGTACATAAAATCATTTAATATGATTTATATTAAGAAATCAAAAGTGAGATTTAAAATCAATAAAATATGGGTGATGAGGGAGGAGGGTATTTGGAACACAAGCCTGGGCTGCACAAGAAGGACCTGGCTTTTATGTAATCAATTTAGGTGCATTTCAAGTTCCTCTCTGCAGTTTTGCCTTCTTTACAAGCTGATGTCATCCTTCCCTTTATAAGCCCGTATTTCAGAAGGTGTCCTGATCAGCTCTGCTCAGCCTGGACTCACCTAAATGGGGATACATCACAGCACTGCAGAACACTACAACAGCCACCCAAAGTCTGTGGTCCAAGTCAAGAATGACACTAGATCCTACCCAGCAGTCTACACAAGGACGGAGGTCCTGGCCATTAGCGCTGTTGCTTCCACCTTGGTTTCCACTGCGGATGTGTTTGCAGGCCCATCCTAACTTCTCCCACCTTGCTGATGGAGACAGAACTGGGGCTCCCTACCCGAGAGGCAGACTCCTGCACTGACACTCAATCTTGATAACTGAAAACAACTTTCTTTCTCGACTTCTTGATTGTCAGCTGCAAAAATGAGTTTCACAATGTGCTGAGATGATACCATTTTGCCTTCCAAAGAGGCAGCATCATTACTGACAGCATCTTATCACTGCTAGTGAAGTCCAAAAGGCCAGTACTGTCTGCTCTGTCCAGTCCAACCCTTTGGGTTGGAGGATGTCAACTGTGTGATATTAGAGGAGAAGTACTACTTATGCATCCCTTAAGACATGGCAGAACATTGACATTTCTTTAAAGCTTTATTATTTGTAAAGCAATTCCAAGTGTGTTCTTTATATTCAGAGTTCCCAGGAGTTAGACTAGATACAATTATTGTGCTTCAAAATCCAAGTTCTTGTCATTACAACAAACTATGTATACATCTGATCCTGCAAAATAAGTGCTTTCACTCTCTAGCTAGACTGTAAGCATCATGAAAATAATAATTATCCTTTTTCTTTAAATTTTACCTCTATGTCATCCCATCAAATACATGTCTAAACAATGACTGCAGCTTCCTTAAACTGTATTTCTGCCAGTTTTACCCTTTTGAATTTGTTTCTCCAAATCAAGTCATTATTTTGCCTGGAAAACCCTTTCATATCCTAAGTCTTACATTTCCATTAAAGCCAGCTCACTTTATCCCATCAGCTCTAAAGAGAATATAATCTCCCTCCTCCTACTCCCACGATTTATTGGTTGGAATTCAGATCACTTACCCCTACGTCCCCTGCCATCTAGCAGTGCTAGTTATGTAGCTTTCCTGTCCACTAGATCATGAGCGTCTAGAGGCCTGGACGTTAATTTTTGGGTCCCACTGTCTAACTTTAACCAGTAGCTGACACATAGTAGGTACTCAATAAATTTTGGATTAATCAAATGGATACCATTTTCTCACTTTAGGAAAGAGTGTTATATACCAAAGAAAGAATTACATACTAGGTCATGATCCTCTTGAGGCTAAATTATTAACAAGATAACAGTATAGTGATTTGCCTGAAGGCAGGTCTCAATAAATGTATTAATCATGTAACTACAAATGCAATATAAGCTTTCATGATGCTGAAATTACTGTAGGACTAGGTAGGCACGTCTGTTCACTTTTTTATGATATCGATATTATGTACTACAGAAAAGTGACAGGGGTGAGGAGTCCTCACCCAAGCAGCACAGCTACAGGGCAGAAAAATGCCATGATTTTTTCAAATGTCCTTTTTCATTGTCTGCCTGGCAGTGCACAGAAGAGCATCACTGATAAAAAAAACTACCTTTATGGCTTTCCCTTAATAATAAATCACACTGCTCGCTGCGTCTGTTGTTAGTCAACAATGCACACTCCCAGACTCATGGGGGAACTTGTAATTATTTAAGTAGTAGCCAGTTTCCGAAATACCAGGGGAGCCATAAATAGTAATTAGAGGTTCCTCTAAAGGCTTTTTATTTTGTTACTCCATATTTCATTTACACTGTATGCGATATGTCACTGAAAATGCACCTTCTATGATGCAGGGACTGGAGAGAAAAGATTACACATATCATGGTATGTGTTATAAAAATGTACTTTTTCATCCTAAGGTTGCTGTGGAAAGCAAGAAGCTAAGGACTTTAAAGCCACTGTGCATAATTCAGCAGTATGCGCAGCTGCTCCTGAGCCATGTGGGCTGTGTATGTGTATTTTAGACAGTTGTAAGAGGATTGGTGCTGGGCTTTGGTGACTAACTGAAGCAAATGTATGGGCTCCAGGTGAACATGAAAAGCTGCCCTACCCTAACTAAAAAAAGTTCTACTGCTTTCCTTTCCTTTCTCCAAACCCTAATGAGAAGATAATGACATTTACATCCTTAAGATCATTTTTCCTTAAGGGACCACCCATGTTCCAGCTTCCACAAAGCAGAACATTCAAACAAAACAACACAAATCTCTTCAAAATATCTTTGTAAATTATGGGAATTTTTTCCTAATAGTGGATCTATGGTTTTATGGATGCTTTTATGGTGCAAACCTGCAGAGGTTAAAAAGAAATGACTGTGCATTTTAAAGCCAAAGAGTTGGGGTTTGTTTTGTTTTTGTTTTTGGTCCATCTGCAAAGAAGACAGTTTTCAAATCTTCCAATTTTCAGATTTAAAAAGTCCCACACTCTTTCCATAAACCCTTCATCCAACATACAACAGCCTTACAGCAGTATGACCTTAATTCCCTTGTTTATAAGATAGGTTCATACCCTCTTCACTAGTAGCTAATGATAGCAGTACTTGCTTGATTATATCTATTGTCTCATAAATCTTTTTTTAATTAAAATCTAAGTCCTCATTAAAGTTTTCCAAAAAATAGAAGAGGAGGGAATACTCCCAAACTCATTCTCTGAGGCCAACAACAATCTAATACCAAAACCAGGCAAAGACCTCACCAAAAAAGAAAATTACAGACCAATATCCCTGATGAACACAGATACTCAACAAAATATTAGCAAACCGAATTCAAAAATACATCAAAAAGATCATCCATCATAATCAACTAAGATTCATCCCAGGGATACAAGGATGGTACAACATTCAAAAATCCATCACCATCCTCCACTACATCAACAAAAAGAAGGACAAAAACCACATGATCATCTCCATAGATGCTGAAAAAGCATTCAACAAAATTCAACATCCATTCATGATAAAAACTCTCAACAAAATGGGTATAGAGGGCAAGTACCTCAACATAATAAAGGCCATATATGATAAACCCACAGCCAACATTATACTTAACAGCGAGGAGCTGAAAGATTTTCCTTCAAGATTGGAACAAGGCAAGGATGCCCACTCTCCCCACTTCTTTCAACATAGTTCTGGAGGTCCTAGCCACGGCAGTCAGACAACACAAAGAAATAAAAGGCATCCAGATTGACAAGGAAGAACTCAAACTATCCCTGTTTGCAGATGACATGATATTGTATATAAAAAGCCCTAAAGAATCCACTCCAAAACTATTAGATCTAATATCTGAATTCAGCAAAGTTGTGGCATACAAAATTAATACACAGAAGTCTGTTGCATTCCTATACACTAACGATGAACTAGCAGAAAGAGTAATCAAGAAAACAATTCCATTCACAATGGCATCCAAACGAATAAAATACCTAGGAATAAACTTAACCAAGGAAGTGAAAGATCTATACTCTGAGAACTACAAGACACTCTTAAGAGAAATTAAAGAGGACACTAATAAATGGAAATTCATCCCATGCTCTTGGCTAGGAAGAATTAATATTGTCAAAATGGCCATCCTGCCTAAAGCAATCTACAGATTCAATGCAATCCTTATCAAAACACCAACATTCTTCAATGAACTATAGCAAATAGATCTAAAATTCATATGGAACCACGAAAGACCCCAAATAGCCAAAGCAATCCTGAGAAGGAAAAATAAAGCAGGGGAATTTCGCTCCCTCACTTCAGGCTCTATTACAAAGCTACAGTAATCAAGACAATTTGGTAGTGGCACAAGAATAGACCCATAGCCCAGTGGAACAGAATAGAGAGCCCAGATATAAACTCAAGCATATATTGTCAATTAATATACAATAAAGGAGCCATGGATATACAATGGGGAAATAACAGCCTCTTCGACAGCTGGTGTTGGCAAAACAGGACAGCTACATGAAAGAGAATGAAACTGGATTACTGTCTAACCCCATACACAAATGTAAATTCAAAATGGAACAAAGACCTGAATGTAAGTCATGAAACCATAAAACTCTTAGAAAAAAACAGGCAAAAATTTCTTGGACATAAACATGAGCAACTTCTTCATGAACATATCTCCCCAGGCAAGGGAAACAAAAGCAAAAATGAACAAATGGGACTATATCAAACTAAAAAGCTTCTGTACAGCAAAGGATACCATCAGTAGAACAAAAATACATCCTACAGTATGGGAGAATATATTCATAAATGACATATCTGATAAGGGGTTGACATCCAAATTATATAAAGAGCTAACATACCTCAACAAACAAAAAGCAAATAAACCAATTAAAAAATGGGCAGAGGAGCTGAACAGACACTTCTCCAAAGAAGAAATTCAGATGGCCAACAGACACATGAAAAGATGCTCCACATCACTAGTAATCAGAGAAATGCAAATTAAAACCACAATGAGATATCACCTCACCAGTTAGTATGGCCACCATCCAAAAGACAAACAACAACAAATGTTGGCAAGGATGTGGAGAAAGGGGAACCCTCCTACACTGCTGGTGGGAATGTAAATTAGTACAACCATTGTGAAAAGCAGTATGGAGGTTCCTCATAAAACTCAAAATAGAAATACCATTTGACCCAGGAATCCCACTCCTAGGAATTTACCCTAAGAATGCAGCAGCCCAGTTTGAAAAAGACATATGCACCCCTATGTTTATCGCAGCACTATTTACAATAGCCAAGAAATGGAAACAACCTAAGTGTCCATCAGTAGATTAATGGATAAAGAAGAGGTAGTATATATACACAATGGAATATTATTCAGCCATAAGAAGAAAACAAATCCTACCATTTGCAACAACATGGATGGAGCTAGAGGGTATTATGCTGAGTGAAATAAGCCAGGCAGAGAAAGACAAGTACCAAATGATTTCACTCATCTGTGGAGTATAAGAACAAAGAAAAAACTGAAGGAAAAAAACAGCAGCAGACTCACAGAACCCAAGAATGGACTAACAGTTACCAAAGGGAAAGGGACTGGGGAAGATGGGTGGGAAGAGAGGGATAAGGGGGAAAAAGGGCTATTACAATTACCACACGTAATGCAGCAGGAGTGGGGTTGGGGTGGGGGATACAGGGAAGGCAGTATAACACAGAGAAGACAAGTAATGATTCCATAACATCCTACTACGCTGATGGACAGTGACTGCAATGGGGTATGTAGTGGGGACTTGATAATAGCGGGTGTCTAGTAACCATAATGTTGCTCATATAATTGTATATTAATAATAGCAAAATTTAAAAAAATGTAAAAAAAAAATCTAAGCAGCTGCTGTAGATCGGACTCAAATCCATAGCATGTATAAAGTTCTTATTTCAGTTCCATTGAAACAGAGCCTCGGTCATTTTTCTCCAAAGCTGCATACTTGTTACTGTATGCTTAATACCTGCGTCAGAATTTTGCATATTTCTTAGCCTTGCCAGCAATAGCCTGACTTACAAATATTTCCCTTTTCCAATATACAATGGCTGAAAGCTGATCCTCTGGTGAAAGATATTTTAGAATATAGTGACAATTTTATGCAAGATCATGATTAAAGGAGTAAGAGTAAACTATTCAAGTTGTAACTGCATCCCATACTCAACTCGCTTAGACTTTAGGCATATTAATCCACGTTAATCTGTAATTTTTTTCAAGCTTTTAAGATTTCAGACATGACTTAAGAGTCTCACTAGGTTTGGAGACAAACTTATATTGTCTTAACAGAAGATTAACTGGAAAAATGACAGATTTATGGCTTACTTTGTTCCTAGAAGATGATAGCAAACAACCATTTAAGTACACTTTTTATATCCATCCCATGCAGCTCTAAAAATTGCGGTTCAGATTTTGGAAGTCTATTCATACTAGTCCCCCAAACTATGTAAATAACAGTTACATTTTTAATAAGTTTTCTTATACTTTAAAATAAAAAAGAATACTACAAATGGGTGTTTTTTTTTTTAATATGAATTGAACACTTTGAGGGAGGCTCCTTATACCACAGGTCTAGCAATCTTTGTATTGACTATCTGTCCTTTTCTTTAAATAAAGATTCCCTTAGTAATCATTCTTCAAAGGTTGAGGGGAGTGATCAGCAAATCTGGCCATCTACCTGTTTCTGCAGATAAAGTTTTATTGGAACATGGCCATGTCCATGTCTATGAATGCTTTCATTCTATAATGGCAGAATTGCAACAGAAACCATATGGCCCTCACAGTCTAAACAATTTGCTATCAGGCCCTTTCCAAAAAAACTGTCAACCCCTGGGTTAGGTGTTTTCATTAAAGTGGGTGCATCTGTCTCCAAAAGTGCTGTCTTCTTTGAGATATCTATAAATGCCTCTGAAGTCTTCACATGCTGGAGAATGGAGTACCTTCTGCCCCTCTTCCTATCATGTCTGCATGTTTCTCAGTACAGAGGGAAAAGGAAGAGCAAGGAGCCTCTCATGCAGCTGGAAGAGGAGGAGGAGAGATAGTACAGTCTTTTTTATTTTCTCCACCAGTGTAGCTTTGTAAATATACACATTACCAGAAGGGCCTTTACATTTATTGCAGAAAACAGCTATGCTCTATAACTATTTCAATGAACTTTTATGGGAATTCTTTGTCTTACACTGGCACTTACAAGATTAGTCCAGTCCTCAAAAGTTGTAACAGGGTCTCTGAGTCATGTGTATTTATCAAAAGTCCTTTGTTTGCTTGACCCTCAGGACTCACACCCTCTAAAAGAGCAGACATCATCTTTCCCAGAATTCATTCTTGATTCAGAGGCCTATGAGTCCAGATATGCCAAAAGTGTTATTTTTTTTCAATTATATAAAACTCCTGCTTTTCAAGTCTCCCGATTTTTTTCTAAGTTCAAAACTGTTTAAAATGAAAATTTGGACTTAGAGCCCTTGTTCACTCAGGAATTTGACTCAAAATATCTAACGTCATTTACAAAGATATTTGACATTTCTACATTATTGTTTCATTTTCCTTACATAAGAGTGATCAATTTCTAAGTTTGAAAAAAAATACCAAAGAATGATGAAAGGATGTTGATAAAGATGATTTTCCTCTGATTCCAAGTGCAGACTCAGCCAGTCATGCAACCTCTCGCCTTACCCTCCCTTGAGGGTGGTCAATGGGCTTGATGCTATGGAATCAGTTGTCTGCTGCTCATAAATAAAAATTATAGCCAGTAATGGAATGTTCTTAAAGTGAAAAGAGTTCATAGAAGACTGATGTTGTAGTCCAAAATGTCTTAAATCTGGAAATTTGCTTTTTTCAATAATTTATATATAGTTTAGACAAATTTTGAATACTATCTTTATGCATGACCCCATCATTAAACATGTAACATAAAAATGTAGTAAAAATTAAGAATTCAGAAGCCTCTTTGGTAGAATAAAAAAGAAAATGAGACAAAAGCCAAGAATATAAAAGAGATTCAGATTACATTTAATCTTTCATTAATATTTTCCTATAGATAATAGGTTGGTCCAAATTAACTCTCCATGTTCCCTAAGATATAGAAGGGATTAAGAATAGCTAACTACATTTTGAAGTGAACAGTGGAGTGGAATTTGGACTCATTTACTAAGACAATGAAAATGCAGAAACATGTTTCTGTGGGGAACTGGGGGACATATCAAACTTGGGATATTTAAATGCATGTTTTGCACTTTTGTCTCAATTTTGACATCCAAGTCAGAGATCAACAAAAAGTGTATGTTTCTTGATTCAAATATGAGCATGGTCAGAACACAGAGAGGATTTTGAGCTTTGGAAATAAGTAAGTAGAGAGATATATAGTGTATCTAAATAAGACTCAACTTCCCAGTGTCCAAAAAGCAGGTAGAGAAGGAGCAGCTGTGAAAGCAGACAAAGAAGAGATACCTGAGAATAGATTGAGCATGGTCCCACAATCCGAGAGAGGTTTTCCATGAGGGAGCAAGAAAGAGAACATGTCAAAATGCCACAGACACTGTATTAGATATTGCTGCTGAGACAGAAAGCCAGACAAATAAATACAGAGAAATGACCCCTGGATTTGGCCACTGGAAACAGTAGGTACTTAGAGGTGGAAACAGAATGAAGCAAACTAAACGGTGGATGGGAAATAAAGAAGAGGAACAGAAAGAGTAGAGGCTTGATAGACAATATCTATCCTTTTCAGACCATTTTCACAGCATCAATATGCTTAATTCAGATCCCCTCTCACCTTAAAAAAAAGAAAGAAAGAAAAAAATCAAGCAAGCAAAGAAAAGCAAAGGCATGACTATTGTAACTGGTTATTTAAATTAATATCCTTAAGGCATCTGAGTGGTGACTGGAACCACCAAGCCCTCCTGGCTGGTGGCTAAAGTGAGAACAGGGGGTCAAAGTAGGACATGATGTGACAATGTGTGAACTTTTGCTTCTGGGAATGATGATGAGATAACTCATTCAAAGCAGCCCTTGGGGTTGTCTTTCATGGGAAGTGAGTTATTATTGTAAAATGGTGAGTACATGATGAGATAAAAACAGTGGAGGACAAAATTAATTTATTAGAGGAGTATTATTAAAAAATCTTTGCCCAAAACAACAACATAGGATACATACGTGAGAGTGGGAAATTTCAAGATTACCTGCTCAATTTTCTACATTATGTTGTTGGAGCAATAGGAAGGGCTCGAGTTGAGAAAAGTACCTAAAATCAGACTTTCATTGCATGGAAGCAAGATAGTTTAGCTTTACAAAGCAAGATCGCTTTCCTTGGTACATAATAACATACTTAGACCGGAGCCTCACACCTTGTTAGCTGAGGGTCTAAGGAAGGCAATTCAAAAGAAGAGGAAAACTAATGGATTAAGGTATTGCAGAAAACTACTGAAGGATAAAAGGAATTATGGACAATGACTATAATGTGCAGTAATGTAATTTACTGGATTGTGCCATGGGAGATTGATATGTGAAAGAGTAAATGACCTGCAGAACACAGCAATTTGAGTCAAACTTTTAAGCTGATTATCATGAAATCTTAATTTTAGAGAGAAGAATCAGTTCACTTACTTAAAAAGTACGTGAAATACAAAAAAAGTGAGAAATGAACAGAATTTATTAACTAGTTTAGAGTGGAGGGCCATTTTTTTACAGTGTACAGGGAAAGGATTTTACAATTCAAAAATATTAATATGGAATTTATTATTCCTTGGGTCTTTTAGGAGGGTAAATATGCTTTGTGCTGTTAATGAATTATAAGTCAATGCATATATCTTCTTGCAAATCATCAGATAAACCATTTTATAAGTAAAATTCTTGATTTGATATACTGGATTGTGAAGCTGAGTGCAACTAGGTAGAAAACAGAAGAATCTAGTAATAAGGCTATTTTCGGGTCAGTAGACAGGGCAGTGGTGCTATTTTTCTACTGATTGGAGCATACGTTTTTGAACATATTTTATGCCTTTATTGATCATAAATATGGTAGGTGGTGATGAAGTTTATGATGATGGTATTGAACTGCTATCCTTTTGAAGAAGGAAAGATTAATTCAAAAGTGATTTAAAATAATGTGTTCTTGCAGAAATCTTATCTGTGGCTTGGAACACAATGAACTTTTACCATTTTGCTATGTTTATTTATTTATTTTTTTCCAAATAAGCCTTTGACAGAACTTTCTGAAGGGAAACCAAACTGGTTATTTAGAGAAACTTTCCTAACGTAATCAGTATAATACTGGTAGGTGTCAGGTAACAGGTAAAAACAACGGATTGTTTACTTAGTTCCACTGTGCATGTGCATAAACATCTTTAAACTTTACAAATATCCCTGTGAAATGTGCAACTTTCTTATCCTTAATTTACAGATGAAGACACTAAGGTTTAACAAGATTGAACAATTTACTCCAGGTCATACAACTAATGTACAGTAGAACCTGGAATTTAGGGTACTCTTTAGGTCAAAGCCTATACTTTTAAATTCACTTGTATACTGTACAGTCATGATTACACATTCAGGTTCTGAACAAAGACTATGTGGGTTTGTATCACAGCTTGGCCCCTTACAACCCTTGTGTCCTTGGACAAAGTAACTTATTTTCTTATCAAGTCATTCTTATTGATAGAGGATAATAAGGGAATAATATTCTTATTAATTGCATACAACTATGGTGATGATTAAAAAAAAACCAGTAAAATATTTATATTATCCCTGGTACTTAGCAAATGCTTAGTACACAATAGGTTTTAACCACAACTAGAACACAACAATGACACTGCTTCCTAATTTGGAAACTTTCCTTAATCATTGAAAAATGGTATCAGTTGGCAGAGATTCACAAAAAGGCATTCTAAATTCTGGGGTTTAGTCAATGACACGAATTGTGAAGCTCAAATTAGAACTTGTTTTTATAGATCTGCCCACTAAACTTCTAAATTAATATTTTAAAGAGGCAAATGATTTTCCCAAATTCAGTGTTGTCACCATGGGCTTTCCTAGCTCATAAGTGATTTCAGCTGAAACCTTTCTAAAAGGATTACACTTGTCAAATGTAAAGCACATGGAGTGACAATGGTGCATTCCCCGAATACATTTTGAAATGGACAGAATATTGGTATTCTGTGAGAGCAAACATTCAGAATGCAGCCTTAATCCAAATTAGTCAATTTGTTGATCATGAAACCAAATGAAATTCCAAGCTATTCCTTCTCTAAAACCACCATCTCTGACTCTGCAATCTTTAAAAATTTCACTGTCAACTAACCCTGAGAGGGTAGAGAAAAATTCAGGTTGCCTTTCTTTTCTCATTCCCATCAAAACTGTAAAGGCAAGGTCTACCTGTCAATCTGATTTTGACTCATGTACAGAACAAGTTCACAGAGTGAACTATTCAGCAGTAACAAGAGGTGACAAATTCTTTACAGATGCCTTATCAACACACTTGTCACTTAGGAGAGTAAAGGAGGATTGGAGTGGTGGTCAGTTTAACAGGCTGGATTTCACTGTCAGGAGGTTTAAAAAAAGGGGGGGATTATCCTTAAAGAGCCACACTTGACAAAATACTGAACTCTCTATAGCAGTTTCTAACAGAGAGAGAGTCATTACGTGTTAAGTGATCATATATTATCTAGTAAGTGAATGAAATGTAGTGAGGGGATTCTGAAGTAAGAAGAGATTATTTTCCCAAAGTATGAAATATAAAAAGATATAATGGCCTACATTGTGAATACTGAAAAAAAGGCTTAGAAGGAAACCATTAAAATTTAAAAAGGAACTCTGTGTCAAACAAGGTGAATATCTGCATATTGCAGATCCCTCTTGGAGATGCATAATGCATATTCACAAATAAAATGCTCTCAATACATCTGAAAATAAAAGAATCTATGTAATTTTGTTTAAACACAGCCATCACAGAATTTAGTTACCACAGAATCTTACCATGGGTTGTATTTCCAGATAAGAATAGGATGCATACAGATTTAGGAGCTAGAGAAGTAAGCATAGAGAATAATAGGGAAACTATCGGTTTGTCATTTTCTTTGCATGATGAATATTCATTTATGAGTACTAAATGGTTGAGCTGCAAAAACAGGTTGCAGAGGAATGAAAATAAAATGAAATAGGCAATGAATGCTAAGTAATTAGTTGTTACGAAATTTAAAAATACAATGTTAACAGTAAAAATAATTATTCTACTTATAAAATGTGTTCAAATAGGTTTGAATAACAAGGAAAAATAATCACTTTTAATTTAACAAAAGTCATTTATAAAATATAAAAGTAGAGAAAATACAGTGAATTATAGTGTCATCCAATTTTTACTTAGATTTACAGAATTCATACATTCATATATTCTACAGGTCTTTTGAGCACCTATTAAGTAGCACATAACTTTCTAGATATTGGGGATATAGCAGTGACTTGGGCAGATTTCCTAACTCTCATGGAACTTACGTTATAGTGGGAGAGGAATATATAAACAAATAAATATGTAATGTGAAGTAGAGACATGAACAATAAATAATCCTCATTCTTGTGGAATTTTAGTGGGAAAAATCATCAGGAGACAGACCAATAGCACAATACAGTGTCAGATAATAACAGGAACTATAAAAGGATAAGGAGCAGGAGATGGGGCTGAGGGAGATTAATCATTTTATTATGGTGGTCTAGAAAGGCCTTTCTGAAGAGGCTGTTTTAGAGCAGAGATATGAATGAAATGATAAATGAAACTATTCACTTTTACTCTTGATGGAAATTTAGGTCAATCTTTATTTTTTACTAATACAAAAAATAATAGAATGACCGTTTTTTGTCTCCTTTTGCACACATTGAAGAGTTTCTTTAGGGTATATGATGAAAAACAGGATTACAGGGCTGTTTATCTTCAAGTTTCCTGAATGCTGTCTTGTATATCATCCTCCAAAATGGCTGTGCAAATGTACACCCACTGAGGAATACATAACCTTGGAGGGAGGAGACCCTTCCTCTCTGACTGGAGGATTTGTAGTCTCAAGAGGGTGAAGAAAATCCCAGTTGTGTTTTAACTCTGTCCTCCCACTGGCCTCAAACTGGAGCTTTATTAATTCTATTTTGCTTTGACCCTGAAGTTGGCACAGTCAGAAGAAGTACATGGCAGGTAGGGTAGGTAAAGTTCAGACTTTCTGGCCAGAGGACAGGAAAGGGAAATACCAGGTAACTGTAAAGTACCAGAGAATTTTTGGAGAGGAGGCCCTCAGGAATGCAAGCCGATGTAGTTGTTTATGACCTAATGGGCTCTAAATGATCTAAATACCATAACAAGAAGAGAGACTGACAAAATGGGCTTTTAAAATTGACTCAACTACACACTATCTATAAGAAACTCATGTCAGATGCATTGATACAGTTTGATTAGAGAAATTTTTTTAGTCTCCAGTTATAGCTATAGATTTCTTGATCAGTCATAAATAGAACTAGTGGACAGTAAATCAGCAAAGATATGAAAGAACTGAACAGTACCATCAACCAATGTGTTCTAATTGATGTTTACAGAATACTCCACTCCCAAACAACAAAATAAAAATCATTTTCAGGTGTTCATTCAACATTAACCAAGATAACCATACCCTGGTTCACAAAACAATCCTTGACAGTGTAAGAGAATTTAAATTAAAAAAAATATGTTCTCTGATCATAAGGGAATTGAAGTATAAATCAGTAACAGACAAATAACAGGTGAATCTCCAAACACCTGGAAATTAGGCAAGATACTTCCAAGTAATCCATGGGTCAAAGAGAAAGTCTCAAGGGAAATTAGAAAATATTTTCAACTGAATGAAAATACAACATATCAAAATTTGTGAGATGCTGCTAAAGCAGTGCTTAGTGGAAAATGGATAGGACTAAAGGGTTTTTTTTTGGAAAAGAAAAAATTTCTTAAAAATAGGACAGCCATTTTGTAAGAGTTTGTCAGCTTCCCATGAAATTAAACACTACACTACCTAGCAATTCCACTCTTATTTATCCAAGGGAAATGAAACATTTTCCACACAAAGACTACTTGAAAATATATAATGCAGCTATTCATAATAGTAAAAAAACTGGAAACAATCTGAGTATTTATCAGCTGATGAATGTATAATCATGCCATATCCACACAATGACCTCTCATTCACCAATATAAAAGGAATGAACTGTCAATACATTAAATGAGCATGAATCTCAAGAGCATTATGCCAATGAACGAAACCAGGAACAACAAAGCAGTGGGAGTAGATTTGTTTTTTCGCCCAACTTCACCGGACAGTGTTCAATATTTATCTAACCACAAAAAATTGTGTTATATGATAACTCGGCACTGAAATGCTTCAGTTTCCTTCCACTCATTGAGAATATTTAACATGTGTTTGTTTACTTCTATTAAATACCATTTTTTAATCCATGAAAAAGACAATATTTTTCCTTAATATATTTCTGAATATTCAACTTAATTCTCCTAACTGGGAAAACTGCTTGGTCAGGTTCTATATATTACAAGATTCAATGTACTAATGTTTTCTTTAATATTTTTGTGTTCATGCACAAGAGAGATAATTTCTCAAGAAAATCATTTAGGTGGTGTTATGAGTTATAATTTTTTTAAATAAGAATGGTTTCCTTTTTCTCCTTTTTCTGAAAGCACCTTTTTCTGCCTTAAATGTCTGGTTTGCCATAAAGTCTTTGGAGCTTGAAGTTTTCTTGTGACAAGGTTTTTAATTATGAGTTCATTATTTTAAAACAGATCTAGGACAATTCTTTTTTAAATTTCTTCTTCTGTAAATCTTATCAAGTTTCATTTTGTAAAACAAAATATCAACATCATCAAAGTTGGTAAATTTATTGGCATGAAGTTGTTTTTTATATCCTTACAGGTCTTTTAATGGCAGTAGGATTTAGAGTGATGTCTCTGGTCTCCTACAATGTCCAACATTCAGCATAAACGTCTTTGAAATAATCAGACCAACAGGTAGAAAGCTAGCTCTGTACTTAGATCTCTTACAGGTTCGGTTCTTCAGGACAGCTCAAGGGAAGCCAGGAAAATCTCTACTCATTTTTGCATGCCTCAATCAGAATGCTTTGCCCATTCATGTCAAAAATGGACAACTGCCTGTGGTAGGAATGTGGCATACTTCTCCTTCTACCTAGGAAGGCCTAGTAACCCTTTGGAATTTGGTCCTTTTAGATTTCTTTGCATCCCTTGCTCTCTAATGGATTAAAAAAAAAAAAATAGAGCACACCTGGCATCCAGATCTTGGTTTCAAATACTATGGTCTAATAAAAGGAAAAGGTGTTCCTTGGACAACTGACTGACTATTGTGTTGGAACAGGAAATATACAAGATGAGCTAGAGTGTCTTATAGTAACAGAAAGTAAGGAAGTGCTAAAAAAAATCCCACTTTGATGGGTATATGTCAAAAAGACTCTGGAACCATTTGAAAGAGCTCCCAATTGACAAAACTAGAGCAATTTGAACAAGAAAGTCAATAAAGTAGTACTGAGTTACTACCCAAAAGACAAAATAATATCCTTGAGTCTAGTGATAAAAATAAATGATTGAATAAATAAATGAGAGAGCAGAGACATAACTCCTATGTAGGATAATCCCAAATAATTTATGTAGCCATGCCACCCTCAGGGAAGGAAAGATAGCTCTCCACTCCTTAAACATGGGCTGTTTTGAGGTAATGCAAACATCAACTCATCCAGGTGATCAAGACCGACATGAATAGTGAAGTTTAAAGTATTTACCCTTGATGTCACAAAATGATGCTTACCTCGGCGTTTTCGTCCAAAAAATACCCATAACCGCAGTCTAAGCATGAGAAAAACATCAGAAAAACTCCAAAGGGTCATACAAAATACCTGACAAAGTACTCTTCAAAACTTTCAAAGCCATCAAGACATGGAAAATGTGAGAAGCTGTCTCAGCCGAGAGGAAGCTAAGGGGCTCTGACGGCTAAATGTATTATGGTACCTTTGATGGAATCCTGGAAGAGAAAAAGGCCTTTGGATAAAAAGTAAATAATTATAAATAATCTGTGAATGCTAAATACTAAATTGTATCAATATGATTCACTAGTTGTAACAAATGTATCATATTAATGTCAGTTGCTAATAATAGAGAAAGCTGGGTTCCAGCGGTATATGGGAACTCTCTGTTCTAATTTCTCAAAGTTTCTATAAATCTAAAACTGTTTTAAAAATAAAGTCTATTTAAAACAATTTTTTAAATAGTAAATTATTTTGTAATTCATCTTTTTCCCTTTTTTTTGTGGGCAGAAGGCTGTTAAGGTATTTGTATCTAAATCATTTTGGAGTCAAAGTTCATTTGTAGTATTGGTTTACTGTTGGTTTTTTAATATTTAACCAATTTTCTTCATAATATTCATTAATACTTTCCTTTCATGATATTTTCTTTTTTTTAAATCATACATTAAATCTTACAAATTAAATCAATCAAATATAACTTGTAGTGATCCTTAAGCAACCTCTGTAGCTACCCACTGTGGGACTTATGTTGGTCCTTTAACTTTTTATTTCAAGGTATCTTATGAGAAAAAAAGTATCTTTTGTTTCCACTCATACATCTATCAGTCCTAAGAGACCCATGACTCCAATTCCACTATCCCCAAATCCAAATTGCTTTAATATTTCTCATTAGAGAAATAGAGTATTTCTAAAACTCATTGGTTCACAGAACATTCATTTTAAGCTATCTTTCAGACTCAGTGTTGGCAGAAAAACTATTTATAAATCACTGACATACATAAAGTTAATTAAGACCCGAAGTATTTATTATGTGTCTCCTACCCTCAGCTAATAATTATTCTTTTCATCTTTACCCATGTATTTTGCCAATGACTCCTAACACTTTGAAAAGTAAAATACAAGAATTACACTTAATATTATACTTAAAAATTCTCTCTTTAAATTACCATTTCAAAGAACAGCCTATAGATTCAAGTGAAAACAACCTGTACATAAATCTTACGATGTTGTTTGCCAAGTATTGATATAATGGTTGTAGAAAATGTTTCACTCTTTGGATGGTAGACTCACTGAGAAGCTTTGCAACTGTGTATTGATTCCTTAATGCTTTCATTTCCTTTAAATTTTCTCACTTGTCTTGATCTGATTCTTTACAGTAAAAACTTAATCACATTTGTTATTGGTTCACCACTTCATGGTCTTTTAAATTTTTCAAGAATTTCTGATTACTATCTGAAATTAAGAAAGGTAACCAATGACCTTGGGAGGTAGATGAAAGGATACAGTAGGTATGTTAGCTTACACGAACAACCTTTTTACTCAGTGATTTTTTGTTGTTCTGTAGTCCTAACTTTGTTTCTTCAGGGATGCTAACTAACATTGATTTATGAAGATATTTACCTTGTATAATATCTAAGGATAATATTTTGCATTACATTATGAGATTTCAGAATATTTCTCAACTCTCAAGCAAGTGTCTCCCCTTTCAAGCTATTTGCATTAATTAGCATCAACACATTTCATTCTTCCTACTTCTACTTGTGTATCAGACAATATAGGATGAAGTCAGTGAATTCATCCTTTTCTCTCTACTAGGGTGATGATAAACACAACACTACATACAAAGGTGTTAAAGGATTAGAGCAAAAGATAAGAAAGTCTTCAAAATCTTACATCCTCAACAAAATTAATTTAACCACACTAGCTAGCTATTGAAATTCTGTCACTTTCCTTGTAAGGCAGGAAGCCACGCTTGATGAGGTTAGCTGTAGGATTTGAGCATGAATGCATGAATATGATGTTTGCATTTTCTGCAGTCAGGGCACAGGGCAAGAATGGGCTTTTTTCGAGCTCAATGTTACCAATCAGGATGGAATTCTGAAATTTGAGAATGTTATTAGCATCCCTTCACACAAAATTCCCAAGGAATATATGTATGATGTGTTTGTATGTGTGTAAAATGGAATATGTTTTCGTAACTGTGGCTTAGATTTCTAATACCAAAGAAAATTGCTTTTATAAATTTTACTACACCATGTAGAGAACTTGTTTTTTCTGAGGCAGCTTAGTTTAAATATTGAAGCGAAATACATCAGGTTTGAAAATCTTCTCTGGTCTGGGACTATTAAATCTACAAATTACACCTCATCATGTGATATGAAGGAATGTCAAACTAGTACTCCAACAAAAATAAAGGCAATAATCCAAGAGACTGAGACCAAGGAAGGGTATGTCAACTGAACACAGAAGCCAACTGAAAGAGTTCCTGCATCCCAAACTCAAACAATGTGAATGACAAAAAAAATCAATAAAGTGTGAAATAAAATGTATCCGTGAGTCCACAGTGCTATAAATAAATGAAGAATCATCCATTCAACAACAAGAAAAAAGCAGGTTTCTGCATTCCACACAAGAGTTTTCAAGACTGCCTATAATTCAGATTAGCACTATATTTTCAGTCTCCAAGTTGTCATAATCTATTCAAATGACTCAAGAATGTGAAATTGGCTCTCATTGGACTTGAAGTAAAATTCCGATGGTTCCCTATTGATCCTACTTTCCAGAGGAACAAAGAAAACACTCTCAAAGTAAAAACTTTACTCTGCAGTTACTATGGCTATGCTGATTTTGTTCCTGTTCCTGAAGGAGTGCTTCTTGCTCAAAATAAGCCTTCTAGTTTTGGCTGTTGTATTATATGTCAGCATTTAAAGTGCAGCACATAATGAGAAAGCAGTTGAGATGGCAATTGTTCCTTGTGAGTCAGTATTAGTTAACCTGCTCCTTTCCTGAGCTATTGTCCTCCACTGTACTCACAGGGATTTGGACCTGTGTCTGCCATAGTCCTGAGCTCTAGAAGCAGAAGCAGAGGTGCTTTGTAGAAAGATCATCCGGATAATAAAGCATTAGCTTCAATCCTTGTGTGGTGTTTTCTCACAACTAAACCCAAGAACTTGGTTTCATATTAAAAATTCTAGTCACAAAGGGTCGCCATATTTGTGTCTACCCACAGCTTCAATAACTTCTGCATTAAGCTCAGTGATAATAACATGGAAGTAGAATGCCTGTGCCTATTGATCAAAATCATGACTTTGAGAAGCCCATATACAAATAGTGTTATATGGTCCTAGAGAAAAGGTAAAGTCAGTAGAACAACCTGTATAATATGAAGGCAGTGGGGCTGGTGCCATGGATGAGAAGTCAGTTTACCTAAACAGATGGATTATGTCATTGAGGTAACTCTGCCCTCACTGGTCATATATTTCTGGACTGATAAAATCCTGAAGGCCTCAATATTCCTTTAGGGAAAACACCCAACTTTCTCAAAAAGATGTCCAGTACAAAGATCCAAGGCAAAATGCAGGTCACTTATGAAGCTTGCAGCTTGGAACAAAGTATAATCACGCATTTGTTTGATGAGATACAGTTAACCTCAAGGTGAAAGACAAACCGCTGTCTTAATTTCTAAACAGGGAAAGCCAATAGAAATGGATTCAATCAGTCTTTAAGCTTCAACTAGAAAACATGTCATGATAGAGCCAAAATTCCAGGAAGACAGAATAAGCTGCCTTCAGGTCCTCTGTGACTGATTTACTCTCAAAGCTGCATTTGAGATTATTGGGAATCTGTCAATCACTGAACTCTCTGTCCACTCTCCCTTAACTTCCTGCCTCCCAAGAAGCCGTGCAAGAAGCTTCAGCAGCCCTGTTGTGCTTGTACTGCGCTTGTATCACAGTCCTCTGAGAGCAAACATGTTTATTCCATGGAGTGTATGGTCCTGGGCTGTAGCATCAATCTAAGGTTCTAAGAGCAACCAAAGAAAACATGGGATGGCTGAAAGGGATTTAAAAAAAAACTAACAGATGGATTGGGAGAGGAAAACTTCCCACGTTATGTTCAAAAATTGTATGAAACCCTCATAATATAATAATAAACAATGATGAATGTGTGTGAATGTTAGATTGCTATAAACATGCATACACTGAAAAGGAACTCCCAAATCAACAGAATTCCAGAACAGGCTCATAGTCTTAAAGATAAAAACTCAGTTTACAAGGACATTCTGACAGTTTCACTCTCTTAAAACAAACAAACAAAAATATTTTATCTTCACAGATTTTGAATAGCTCACTCCTATGATTAAAAATTTTCTTTTTATCCAAAACATTTTCCTGGACAAATGTCAGGACCCTTTAAAATGTACAGTATCAGTACCATTTTCCAAAAGGCTAATTTCTAACAATAAAATCCAATTTCCCCTTCACATCTGAGTACCAGGTTTTCTTATACACTGAGAGTCGAAGGCTCCTCTGTCCTGAAGATAGCAAGCCGATGCTTAGAGGACACATCAGGTCGTACTTACATACGCTTCCGCTAATGCAGTGCTTTACCATTGAAAAAGTAGTGATTTTGAAAGTTGGGCCGGTAGCCTTTTTTATGCAACACAATTCACATGACTCCACATATTGAAATTTATGTAATAGAATGTGTTTATTTATCTATCAATAGCACTGGGAACAAGCTCTCTTACTTGCATGGCTGAATTGTTGGTCCAGGTTTGAAATTGGCTGAGTTAAAGATTTTCAGAACATTTTCCAAGGGTACAGCAAAAGTCTTGGAACTTGGACTGCTAAAATTAAAAAGATGTTTGCGGGACTTCTGCCTTGAGACAGGAGCAAGCCAAAGGGCTGTAGCTGCTCACTTTCACCTGTTACAACCTTGAAGAATGTTCAGCCAAGGATTCTAGTGAGCATAACCAATTAGAATTTTGAAATTAGGTGAAAAGATCATGTCTTAGGACACTGGGGAATCCATAAAGTACATGAACCATTTGCACATAGCATTGCCCAAATGTTGCATAAAGATTAGTCACAGAATATTTAGAAACCATAACTGCACTGCCTTTCATTTAGATTAGTTTTTATGAAGGAAGAGAGATTAGATCTCTCTGTACTGAAATATTCTGTGACCGCCACCCTTTCTAAATTTTAGTAGCACTACATTGCATTTTGCCAAGACATTCTCTACTGTGTCATCCATTTTGATGTAACTTTGCTCCTTATATATATAAAAATGCCTCTTCTTAAATCTGTGGCATCATTGATTAAAGAAAGTAAATAATCAAGTATATAAATGATGCATCAATCAAGCAAGCAAGGAAGCAAAGAGTATAAGAAGTACCCAGGTGGGGGTGTTCATTTTCCCACAGGGACGTCAGAGAAAGTCTCTGAAAAAGTAATGCTGAGTGAAGCTGTACCTAGCCAAGGAAACTGAGGTGAACAACATGGATTCCTTGAGGGTAGATGTTTCAGACTGAAAAATTAAAAAACAAAGATCCAGAAGAAGAACCTGAAGAACAGAGAACAATGTGGCTGGAGAAGAAGGAATGAAGGGAAGTAGGGTCCTATTTCCAGAGGAGTCTGGCCACATGTGCCCTTACAGGTCCCTGTGACGACCTGGACATTTAGACTCAATGAAGACATACTTTTACTTCTAAAAAATCCAGATAAAATTGAAGCTCACTCCATCTTTGGCACACCCTCTGGTTAATCTGTTATGTATTACTTTTCCAATAGCGGGTAAATGATGAACCAACCACTATTCTTTATATTATTCTCCTTATTGCCAACAGTCTTACTTGTTGAGGTTAGAAGCTTGTAGCTATGAAATAAAATTAACTGTAATTCTTAGTGCTTTTATATGAAATATTAATACTCTTCATTAATTTATTCTGCTGATGAGTATCCCCAAGCAATTTTTATGTGCTCAGTTCTGTTCCAGGAGCTAAACTGTAAACTCAGAGGATTGGGACATGATGGTTTCATTCTGCATTTTCTTTTCCTTTTTCAGGATTAGCACAGCTTCTGGTATAAGTAGCCACTCAATAATATATGCCAAATAAATAAATTATTAATATAGGGATACAATGATGAAGGGTGTATACTTGGTGTCTAATTTTGTGGAATGTGTAGTCTAGTGGCAGAGAGATTTTTAAATAAATGATTATATTATTTAGTCATAAGTAGGATGAAAGAAGGATCATCTCATAATGACAGTGATTATCATGGCAGAAATTTATAACGTGATGACAACGATCCAACAAAATAATAGTAACAAACAGTGATCAGTGTTCCTAGAGAAAATTGGAAGGAAAGGACTAAGAGTACAATTTGCAGATATTTATTATTTGTTTAGAACATGATTACGCCAAGTGTTGAAATACACCTAAAAAAATTAAGTCAACTTTAGAAATGGTGCCAGGGTATTTATTGGATTAGTTTGTAGATTTCTCAAAAGATATCCCAAGACTTTGCCAATTGACTGTATCCACCACAAACAAATCTGTCGCCTCAGCACTTCCCTAAGAACCAGAGTAGGCACCAAGCCTCACGAATAATTTCAAAGCAGATGTTGATTTCTCCCGTATTCTTCTCATAGATAATTCATTAAAAGCTTGCAAATGTCAATTCACAAATCAAAGACACATTTGTATCTTCAGGTTCTTACATTTAAAAGAAGAAATGCATTTATGTTTATGCAGGATACGTCGTTTCAATTTATAATTACCTGTCAGCTTTCAGGAAAAATGAATATTCAAGGACATAGGAAAAATCATTCAAAAAACCCCAAAACCTCATTGACTGTTCTGGAAAAGGCATTGAATAAGTTGCATATTTACAAAGGTTAGAATGAATTTAAAATTACCTAATGCTTTTCTTGTAGACCGTAAAAAAAGAAATAGAATCTAACCAACAGAACACTGATTAGAACGAGTGATATTTATAGTTTCCAGAGCAGGAATTACCAAATTTCTTCCATGAAGGGTCAGACGAAACATTTCAAGCTGCGCAAGCCAAACATTCTCTGTCACGACTACTTAACTCTGCCTGAGTGGTGTGAAACCAGCCTATGCAAATGAATGGGTGTGGCTGATAAAACTTTATTAACGAAGCAAGCAGCAGACCAGATTTGGCTGAAGGACTTTAGTTTGCAGAGACTGTCCTAGAGGAAACTAATATTAAAGAAGGTCAGAAAGTGAATAATATTAAATGATCACAAACAGGTACATTACAAATTCATGAATGCTACGGTATCTTGGGTGGTATCAAGCCTGGTGAATAAATCCTGTTTATGTGACTCAATTAAAAAAAACAAATGAAAACTTCACCTGAACTTGCTTGTAGTTGATATATTCAGGCAGACACAGGGAGGAATTTTTTAAATGACAGAAATTAACCCATAAAAGTATGTTTGGACAAGTGCAATGCACGAATCAAGTACCTTAAATCTTTTCAAGGGTATCACCTGAAATTCATAAAAGCAGAAAACACATTAGACTGCAAGTCAGGAGATATGGATTCTATTACTGGCTTTCCAACTAAAGGCTCATATGACCTCTATACTTTATTTTCCCTAACCTTAACAAAAAGGGAAAAAATTGTGAACTCAATGAACTTTGAAATTATTCCAAATTAGAAAAGTTGCTGGTATTATGAATGAAATGGATTTTAATGCTACCACCCAGAGCAGGAAATCAACGCAGGGAGAGCCAATGGCAACCAAAAGGACAGGTCTTCCATCAGGCATGTTTGCTGTCAGCACTGAAAGTTGAGTTGCCAGGGATCTTTCAATGACAAGTGCAGCAGGATGACGAAATACCTTACAGCATACGTGCCGCACATTGCAGGCAGAATCTGTCCAGCATTCCAATAAACAAGCAGACAAATGTCCACCTACATGCCAAACTATTCCATTGCTTGAAAAACAAATGTGGTTCACCTCAGAGCATATGGAATACAGTCTTCTGTACCAATGTGTGTCAATATCATTACGATTCTTAAAAAAAAGTCAACTTGTATTTTATTATACTTATTAAAGTGTACGATGCTACATTTAACTGTGAATCTAGAATAGCATCAATCCAAATAGTTTTCAAGAAATATAATCTCAAACTCCTAGAAGCTATGCTTTCAAAACTCAGTGGAGAGAAAGTATTGGTGGAGGGCTGCCTGAAGGGTATACTATCTGAAGATTAGATGGGATTCTTTAAAATCTACCTTTCCATTACGTCAGACCAGAAGAGAAACAAACTACTAAGGTGCTTTATATTGTCCTACCCATCCCTCCACCTGCTCACCATAAAATTGCTCCTACTGAATTATACTTTGCTGTGATGCTACAAACATAAATTGATGATCCTTACATATAGTGTGGTGGGGTGCTCTGGTCTGCCTGGGACAATCCTGGATTATGCCTGTGATCCCAGCACAGTAACTAATAATGCCCTTCCAAGCACCATTTTTTCTTTAAATGAAGATGACCTTTCAATAATCTTGGGGAAAAGAAAAACAAATTGTAATTCTCTCTCTTATTTTCTCTAAGTTAGAAGGAAGTGAAGAATCCTCAACCAACAGATGTTCGGCATTCTAGAACAGATATGACAAATGCTGACACTGAAGGAAGAAGACTAACGGACTCTTGGTCACCAAGAGAGCAAGCTCTTGACTTGTGCAATAACAAGAAGAACAGCAGGGGTCAGTGGATGGATGGCAGCTGTAGACCAGAGAGGTCATCCTCAGTTTTACCTGAAGAGATGACCACAGGGCTCCCATTTTTTGAGGACCAGCTCTCATTGCAAGTAGCCAAGTATTTAGAGCCTAGACTGTTTAGGCAAAAAATAAATCACCAATTCTTTAAAAATATATCACTTCCCTTCAATGCATTCCTACTTGTACCTGAATTTAAATAGCTACATGATATCCAAGTTATAAGTCCACTATATTTTTAAAATACACAAATTTCAACTAATTTATGAGATACTACAATAATAAAGATAGCAGCATTTATTTTTGGAGGACCTAGTCCCCAAAATGTTGTTGTCTAAGTCCCCTCATTGTCTTCCTTAGTCTACATTTATTATAGCTTCTTGCCTGCATTTTTATGTAATTTTAAATATCTGTTGGAACAAGGCAGATTATAAATAAATAAATAGAAAAATATGGATGAAATAGTGAGATGACATGGAATTTCATAGGTTTTCTCAAATCATGCTGAGACTTTTCCAAAGTCTATGATGCCCATCTCTTTCTATGAACACAGTATACATTTTCTCAAAGGTCCAGCCCGAGGATATGTGAGACAATGGAACATTTTGTTCTAACCATGAATTAATTTAAAATCCTTTGCCCTCTTTTACATCCTACAACAAGTATGATACTTTGTCAAGAGAGAGCCAGTCCGAACATAACTTATTAAGAGAACTATGGCTAAACAGGAAAATAGGGTGGTAATCTCATAGATTAAAATTGTGTTCCCCAGAAAGATAAGTTGAAATCCTTGCACCCAGTTCCTGTAAATGTGACCATATCTGGGAACAGTTTTTGCAGAAGTGGTTAGTTAAGATAAGGTTGTACTGGATTAGGGCAAACCCTGGTCCAGTGACTGGTACCCCTATAAAATCTGAGGAAGAAGAAACAAAACTGCTAGTTTCAAAAATCCATCTTTAACATTATTTTGGCTTTTTAAGTAAGAAAGAGTATTTTTTAAATGAGGATCTGGCTTTCCTTTGTTTTAATT
This sequence comes from Smutsia gigantea, assembly GCA_032199065.1. NCBI lineage: Eukaryota > Metazoa > Chordata > Mammalia > Pholidota > Manidae > Smutsia > Smutsia gigantea. Next base: position 453,352 of record JAVSCE010018145.1, on the reverse strand, counting down.
TTAACTTTTGATTGGCCACACAGTAATGGTATTCTAGCTATATTATTTGAATCCATTCACCTCATACAGAGAGAAGGTTCAAGAGCTTTCCAGAGTATGGAGAAGGGATTTTATTATGAGGAAAGGGATTTTTCATGCCCAAGGATTCTCAAGGGCATGTAAGGTGTCAGCAGGTAAGGAGAGGTAAAGGCATCATGTGTTTATGTAATAAATGTGTATTGAATAGGTACCATATCGGCTATGAGGGATATGAAAATAAAATTTGGGCCTTGTTCTCAAGGAGTGTATAGTCTAGGAGGAGACCCTAACATGTTAATTATTAGAATAAGTGATAGTATATGTAATGCTATAGGTAGGCTGACATATAGTACTACTTGTATAAATTGATTGGGAAGGAAAATCTCTTTGAATTAAAGAACAGGAATCTAGAAGCTTTGATTTTAAGTTAGCAGATAACTAGCAAAGTTTGATCCGGCCTCACCTCACCTTCCATTTCACATCTTTTCAAAACCATACAAATGACTTCCGGGAAGATGGCGGTGTGAGCAGGGCGGCAGAAATCTCCTCCCAACACTATATTTATCTACGAAAACACAGAAAATACATCTATTCCTAAAAGAGAGACGAGAATACACAGGAAAGCTCACAGCGTGCAGCTACACCCGAGAGGACTCGGCACCCCAAGAGGCGGGTAAGATACGGAGTCGCGACCCGGCGGGACCCGAGCCCTCCCCCACCCCAGCGCACCGGCGGGAGGAGAGGATTCAGAGCCGGGAGGGAGTGGAAGTACACCCCGCGAAGTAGCCAGCCCCGGTGATCTGCGCGGGGAGCACTGACCCACATTGCGCAGTGCAGCGGAGATTGGAGAGACAGACGGGCAGGATCTGAGCGGGGAACGCGCCAGGGTGCTTGCAGCTGGCTCCCGGGAAGGAAAAAAAAAAGTGCGCGCTTTCTTCAGCGGTCTTAAAGAGACAGGAGCCCAGCCGAGGAGCCAGATCGCCCCAGCACACTCAGCCCAGCAGGCTGGGAGTCCTGGGGAGTTTCAGATGCCTTAGCTGGCGACTGAAGAAGTGGAGCCATACTTAACACTTCTCACTGAGATCAACAGCCTCCTACTCGTTCCCACCCCTGCCAGAGCGATAAAGGGCGCTGCGGAGCGGCACAGTCACAGCTGTGGAATAGTGGGGCAATAGCGCCACCTAGAGCATTCCCACAGAATCTACGTCCGGTGGGCATTTTTTTTTGTTTTTTTGTTTTGTTTTTGTTTTTCTTTTCTTTCTTTTTTTCTTTTTTTCTTTCTTTCTTTTTTTCTCTTTTTTTTTTCTTTTCTTTTTAAAGTCTTAAAGAGCCCAGCTGACATACGTGGCAACTATTAGTGACCAAATTATACAGCCATGAAAAGACAGAGGAATATGGTTCAGACCAAAATCAACCAGACAACCCCAGAGAGGGAGCCTGAAGGGATGGAAATGCACAGCCTCCTGAAAAAGAATTTAGAATAAAAGTCATAACCATGCTGATGGACCTACAGAGAAATGTGCAAGAGCTGAGGGAGGAAGTGAGGGAACTGAGGAAAGACAATACAGAAATCAGACAAGCGATCGACGGGCTTAACAGCAGAATGGATGAGATGCAAGAGACTGTTAATGGAATAGAAAACAGAGAACAGGAGTACAGAGCAGCTGAGGCAGAGAGAGATAAAAGATTTCTAGGAATGAAAGAATATTAAGAGAACTGTGTGACCAATCCAAACGGAACAATATTCGCATTATAGGAGTACCAGAGGAAGAAGAGAGAGAAAAAAGGGATAGAAAGTGTCTTTGAAGAAATAATTGCTGAAAACTTTCCCTCGCTGGGGAAGGAAGTAGTCTCGCAGTCCACCGAAGCTCATAGATCTCCCAACACAAGGGACCCAAGGAAGACAGCACCAAGACACATAATAATTAAGATGGCAAAGATCAAAGATAAAGACAGAGTATTAAAGGCAGCTAGAGAGAGAAAAAAGATCACCTACAAAGGAAAACCCATCAGACTATCATCAGACTTCTCAACAAAACCATACAAATAATTACAGGCTGGGGGTACTCATTAAAATCTTGTAAGATTCTATGGGGAATTTGCATTACTCAAAGTCCAGATGCAGCCTATTGGCCAAACATGTATAGAATACTGGAAGAAGGCTGATTTTTCATTACATCAATTACCTGTTCCTATCCCAGTAACAAGATCTCTATTTATAAGAGAAGGCAGGAACATTGGATATGTTTGTGGCCCTAAGCAGATCTTTCTAGTAGTGCTGGCTTTCCTATCTTCTGCTCAGGTTGTGATCTTAGTAGTTAGGAAACTAACCAACTTGTGTATATAAGTTCACCTTTCCCCTTGGGGGAAAAAATGATCTAATTGCTTGACACTTAAACAATGGGATATTTATTATTTTTAATGTAAAGGACAGTTGTTTCATTAGGAAGACCATAAATCTCAGATACAGTTTGAGCTGTCATAGGTTTCACAAACAGTCCTGGTCTCACAGAGCAAATTGCATCCTTGCCAATTCCTCACAGTGACAGAAGGTTTAAACTTACTCTCTAGGGTTCCATTAGGAATGGGAAGGCAGGGACGAGGGCTTTGGTTGAGAAACAATATGTGTAATTTTAGCCTTTGCACACAGAGACCACACAAATTCCTAGGTTTAGGTCAGTTTAACAGTTTCATGCAGTCATTCAACAATTATTTATTGAACATTCACTCTACACCAGGCACTAGTCTATGTACTAGAATATACCAGTAAATAAGACAACTAGGACTGCCTTTGCACTGTGGTTATTTCTGTGCAACTGGAAAACTATCCATCAAAATGGCACCAGAGCACTTACGTGTCAGTCCATTTGCTTGTCAGTTCTATTGCTCCTCAAAAGTAATATTGAATTCAACTCCTGTTAGGCCTTTAAGAGACAGTCAAAGTTTGAAATTGGTCATTTCCATTGCAACAATGACTGGTGTAACAAATGGAGAAGGGAAGGAGGAAGTTAATAACCAGAAGATGTAGTGTTTAAGTACAGCACATTCTTGCTTATATGCCACTTGCTTAAAACCTCATATAAAAAAAATATAAAATACAGTTAAGTGCACATTCCTTAACACCTTAAAGTTATTTTATTATCTGATTACAAATTAATGTAAACTTCCAATAGTTGTGAGACTCAGGTGATGTGTACCCTCCAACTTCATACACAGAAATTGATACATATAAATTTAAACATAATGAATTCTGTATTTAAAACTTTAAAGGTCAATGGTGGGAAAATCCTAGGATCAGCAGCAAAGAACAATCTCTAAGAAAGAGCAATAATCCTTTAAGATGGCTCCTTGATAGCCCAGTTTAAGGTACTGGTACAATAAAATCTCACATCAAAACTTAACAAATATACAAGGTAATATCCTACCTAATAGATAGTCTATTGGCAAAACACCAAAGAATTAGTAACAGAGAATTGAAGCTAATGGGGCAATCTGGGGGAAAAAAAAAAGCTCTGAAATAAATACGTTGAAAGGGAAAGCACATAAAAGAGACAAAAGAAAATAAACTATAATCAAAGAACAAGAGGCTGTATTAGCTAAGAGTTTAAAAAGTAAATAATTTCTATAAAGACTAATCATTGAATTTAAACTATACAGATTGAGTTAAACAGCGAACCAGACATTGCTGAAGAGAAATTTGTACACTGAAAGATAAATTTGAGGACACCATCTAAAATTCATCACAGATATATAAAAGCTAGAACAGCAGATCTCAAAGTATAGTATCTGGATCAGAAGGATCAGCAACAACTAAAAAGTTGTTAGAGATGAAATTTGTAAGCCCCACCATAAATATATGGAATATGAGATTCTGGAGGTGTGGACCAGCAATCTATCTTTTAATAAATTCTCTATGTCATTCTGGCACTTGCTAATTTGAGGATGTTTGAACTAGAGAATGTAAAATAGAGTTCAGGAGATATGGAGATACGGAGACATGGAAGTTGTCCAACATACTTCAAATATTTCAGGAAATAAAGAACACGATGAATGAAAAAGATGCAGTATTGTAAACGGTAGTGGCTGTGAATATCACCAAATAGAAAAGAGCAGGGATATTTCATATTAAAAAAGAAAATAATCCACTATCATGATAAAAGAAAGCAAATCCAATATACATATTATGATGAAACCGCAGAATAGCAAAGACAAGGTATTATCTTTTTTTAATATAATTTATTTTATTATCATTAATCTACAATTACACGTGCAATATTATGGTTATTAAACTACCCTTTCATCAGGTCCCCACCACCAACCCCATTACAGTCACTGTCCATCAGTGTAGTGAGATGCTGTAGAATCACTACTTGTCTTCTCTGAGTTGTACAGCCCTCCCCGTGCCCCCCCAACATTACGTCTGCTAATCGTAATGCCCCTTTTTCCCTCTTATCCCTCCCTTCCCACCCATTTTCCCCAGTCCCTTTCCCTTTGGTAACTATTAGTCCGTTCTTGGGTTCTGTGAGTCTGCTGCTGTTTTGTTCCTTCAGTTTTTTTCTTTGTTCTTATACTCCACATATGAGTGAAATCATTTGATACTTGTCTTTTTCGGCTTGGCTTATTTCACTGAGCATAATACCCTCTAGCTCCATCCATGTTGTTGCAAATGGTAGGATTTGTTTTCTTCTTATGCCTGAATAATATTCCATTGTGTATATGTACCACATCTTCTTTATCCATTCATCTACTGATGGACACTTAGGTTGCTTCCATTTCTTGGCTATTGTAAATAGTGCTGCAATAAACATAGGGGTGCATCTGTCCTTTTCAAATTGGGTTGCTGCATTCTTAGGGTAAATTCCTAGGAGTGGAATTCCTGGGTCAAATGGTATTTCTATTTTGAGTTTTTTGAGGAACCTCCATACTGCTTTCCACAATGGTTGAACTAATTTGCAGTTCCACCAGCAGTGTAGGAGGGTTCCCTTTTCTCTACATCCTCGCCAACATTTGTTGTTGTTTGTGTTTTGGATGTTGGCCATCCTCACTGGTGTGAGGTGATATCTCATTGTGGTTTTAATCTGCATTTCTCTGATGATTAGCGATGTGGAGCATCTTTTCATGTGCCTGTTGGCCATCTGAATTTCTTTTTTGGAGAAGTGTCTATTCATGTCCTCTGCCCATTTCTTAATTGGATTATTTGCTTTCTGTTTGTTAAGGTGCATGAATTCTTTATATATTTTGGATGTCAGCCCTTTATCAGATACGTTTTTATGAATATATTCTCCCATACTATAGGATGTCTTCTTGTTCTACTGATGGTGTCCTTTGCTGTACAGAAGTTTTCAGCTTGATATAGTCCCACTTGTTCATTTTTGCTTTTGTTTCCCTTGCCAAGGGAGATATGTTCATGAAGAAGTTGCTCATCTTTATGTCCAAGAGATTTTTGCCTATGTTTTTTTCTAAGAGTTTTATGGTTTCATGACTTACATTCAGGTCTTTGATCCACCTTGAGTTTACCTTTGTGTATGGGGCTAGACAGTAGTCCAGTTTCATTCTCTTACATGTAGCTGTCCAGTTTTTCCAACACCAGCTGCTGAAGAGGCTGTCATCTCCCCATTGTATATCCAAGGCTCCTTTATCAAATATTAATTGACTGTATATGTTTGGGTTAATGTTTGGATTTTCTATTCTGTTCCACTGGTCTGTGGGTCTGTTTTTGTGCCAATACCAAATTGTCTTAATTACTGTGGCTTTGTAGTAGAGCTTGAAGTCAGGGAGCATAATTCCCCCTGTTTTATTCCTCCTTCTCAGGATTGCTTTGGCTGTTCGGGGTCTTTTGTGGTTCCATATGAATTTTAGAATTATTTGTTCCAGTTCATGGAAGAAAGCTGTTGGTAGTTTGATAGGGATTGCGTTGAATCTGTAGATGGCTTTAGGTAGTATAGCCATTTTGACAATATTTATTCTTCTTAGCCAAGAGCATGGGATGCATTTAAATTTGTTAGTGTCCTCTTTAATTTCTCTTAGGAGTGTCTTGTAGTTTTCAGAGTACAGGTCTTTTACTTCCTTCGTTAGGTTTATTCCTAGGTATTTTATTCTTTTTGATGCAATTGTGAATGGAATTGTTTTTCTGATTTCTCTTTCTGTTAGTTCATCATTAGTGTATAGGAAAGCAACAGATTTCTGTGTGTTAATTATGTATCCTGCACTTTGCTGAATTCAGATATTAGCTCTAGTAGTTTTGGAATGGAGTCTTTAGGGTTTTTTATGTACAGTATTATGTCATCTGCAAATAGTGACAATCTGACTTCTTCTTTACCAATCTGGATGCCTTGTATGTCTTTGTTTTGTCTGATTGCTGTGGCTAGGACCTCCAGTACTATGTTGAATAACAGCGGAGAGGGTGCGCATCCTTGTCTTGTTCCTGATCTTAGATGAAAAGCTTTCAGTGTCTCGCTGTTAAGTATGATGTTAGCTGTGGGTTTGTCATATATAGCCTTTATGATGTTGAGGTACTTGCCGTCTGTACCCATTTTGTTGAGAGTTTTAATCATGAATGGATGCTGAATTTTGCCAAATGCTTTTTCAGCATCAATGGAGATGATCATGTGGTTTTTGTTCTTCTTTTTGTTGATGTGGTGGATGATGTTGATGGATTTTTGAATGTTGTACTTCCTTGCATGCCTGGGATGAATCCCACTTGATCATGGTGTATGATCCTCTTGATGTATTTTTGAATTCGGTTTGCTAATATTTTGTTGAGTATTTTTGCATCTACGTTCATCAGGGATATTGGTCTGTAATTTTCTTTTCTGGTGAGGTCTTTGCCCGGTGTTGGTATTAGAGTGATGCTGGCTTCATAGAATGAGTTTGGAAGTATTCCCTACTCTTCTATTTTTTGGAAAACTTTAAGGAGAATAGGTGTTATTTCTTCTCTATATGTCTGGTAGAATTCAGAGGTGAATCCATCAGGCCCGGGGGTTTTGTTCTAGGATAATTTTTTGATTACCAATTCGATTTTGTTGCTGGTGATTGGTCTGTCTGGTTTTTCTGTTTCTTGCTTGGTCAGTCTTGGAAGGTTGTTTTTTTCTAAGAAGTTGTCCATTTCTTCTATGTTTTCCAGCTTGTTAGCATATAGATTCTCATAATATTCTCTTATAATTCTTTGTATTTCTGTGGGGTCCATCGAGATTTTTCCTTTCTCATTTCTGATTGTGTTTATGCGTGTAGATTCTCTTTTTCTCTTAATGAGTCTGGCTAGGGGTTTATCTATTTTGTTTATTTTTTCCAAGAACCAGCTCTTGGTTTCATTGATTTTATTCTATTGTTTTATTCTTTTCAATTTTATTTATTTCTTCTCTAATCTTTATTATGTCCCTCCTTCTGGTGACTTTGGGCCTCATTTGTTCTTCTTTTTCCAACTTCAGTAATTGTGTCTTTAGACTATTCATTTGGGAATGTTCTTCCTTCTTTAAATAGGCCTGGTTGCAATATACTTTTCTCTTAGAACTGCCTTTGCTGCGTCCCACAGAAGTTGTGGCTTTGTGTTGTTGTTGTCATTAGTCTCCATATATTCTTTGATTTCTGTTTTGATTTGGTCATTAACCCATTGATTAATTAGGAGACTGTTGTTAAGTCTCCATGTATTTGTGAGCCTTTTTGATTTCTTTCTAAAATTTATTTCTGGTTTTATACCTTGGTGATCCGAGAAGTTGGTTGGTAGGATTTCAATATTTTTGAAATTACTGTGGTTCTTTTTGTGGCCTAGTATGTGGTCTATTCTGGAAAATGTTCCATGTGCACTTGAGAAGAATGTGTATCCTGTTGCTTTTGGGTGTAGAGTTCTGTAGATGTCTGTTAGGTCCATCTGTTCTAGTGTATTTTTCAGTGCCTGTGTGTCTTTACTTATTTTCTCTCTGGTTGATCTGTCCTCTGGAGTGAGTGGTGTGTTGAAGTCTCCTAAAATGAATGCATTGCTGTCTATTTCCTCTTTTAATTCTGTTAGTATTTATCTCACATATGCTGGTGCTCCTGTGTTGGGTGCATATATATTTATAATGGTTATATCTTCTTGTTGGACTGACCCATTTATCATTATGTAATGTCCTTCTTTATCTCTTGCTACTTTCTTCATTTTGAAGTCTACTTTGTCTGATACAAGTACTGCAACACCTGCTTTTTTCTCTTTGTTGTTTGCATGAAATATCTTTTTCCACTCCTTCACTTTTTAGTCTGTGTATATCTTTGGATTTGAGGTGTGTTTCTTGTAGGCAGCATATAGATGGCTCTTGCTTTTTTATCCATTCTATTACTCTGTGTCTTTTGATTGGTGCATTCAGTCCATTTACATTTAGGGTGATTATTGATAGATATGTTGTTATTGCCATTGTAGATTCGTGGTTACCAAGGGTTCAAGGGTTGCTTCTTTACTATCTAATAATCTAACTTAACTTTCTTGTTAAGTTATTGTAAACACTGACTGATGTTTCTTTATTTCTCTCCCTTCTTATTCCTCCTCCTCCATTCTTTCTATACTAGGTGTTTTATTCTTTGCCTTTAGTTAGTATTTGGATGGTCTGCTTTCTTTGCTATGATTTTATTTTCTCTGGTGACATCTTTTTAGCCTTAGGTGTGCTTCCATCTAGAGCAGTCCATTTAAGATATCCTGTAGTGGTGGTTTATGAGAGGCAAACTCTCTCAACTTTCGTTTGTCTGGAAATTGTTTAATCCTCCATCATATTTAAATGATAATCGTGCTGGATACAATATTCTTGGTTCGAGGCCCTTCTGTTTCATAACGTTAAATATATCATGCCATTCTCTTCTGGCCTGTAAGGTTTCTGTTGAGAAGTCTGATGATAGTCTGATGGGTTTTCCTTTGTAGGTGATCTTTTTTCTCTCTCTAGCTGCCTTTAATACCCTGTCTTTATCTTTGATCTTTGCCATCTTAATTATTATGTGTCTTGGTGTTGTCTTCCTTGGATCCCTTGTGTTGGGAGATCTATGAGCTTCGGTGGACTGCGAGACTACTTCCTTCCCCAGCGAGGGAAAGTTTTCAGCAATTATTTCTTCAAAGACACTTTCTATCCCTTTTTCTCTCTCTTCTTCCTCTGGTACTCCTATAATGCGAATATTGTTCCGTTTGGATTGGTCACACAGTTCTCTTAATATTCTTTCATTCCTAGAAATCCTTTTATCTCTCTCTGCCTCAGCTGCTCTGTACTCCTGTTCTCTTATTTCTATTCCATTAACAGTCTCTTGCATCTCATCCAATCTGCTGTTAAGCCCGTCGATCGCTGTCTGATTTCTGCATTGTCTTTCCTCACTTCCCTCACTTCCTCCCTCAGCTCTTGCACATTTCTCTGTAGGTCCATCAGCATGGTTATGACTTTTATTCTGAATTCTTTTTCAGGGAGGGTGTGCATTTCCATCCCTTCAGGCTCCCTCTCTGGGTTTGTCTGGTTGATTTTGGTCTGAACCATATTCCTCTGTCTCTTCATGGCTATAGAATTGGTCACTGCTAGTTGCCACGTATGTCAGCTGGGCTCTTTAAGACCGCCTCTTGGGGTGCCGAGTCCTCTCGGGTGTAGCTGCACGCTGTGCACTTTCCTGTGTATTTTGGTTTGTCTTTTAGGAATAGATGTATTTGCTGTGTTTTCGTAGATAAATATAGTGTTGGGAGGAGATTTCTGCCGCCCTGCTCACGCCGCCATCTTCCCGGAAGTCTGGATCGACAAGGTATTATCTTGAAGGCAACTAGTGTGACTGATTTTCAGAATGGCAGTGTGAAGATGGTGGACTCCTTCCCCAAACAAGCAAACATTTAACTGATGAAAATGTTTTAAATTAACCATCTGTACTCTTTGGAAATAATACTGAGGGTATACAACAAAAGGCAATGATGTATTCAAGACAGTCTATTAAATCTAGGTAAGAACAGCAAGTATCTATAGCATGTAGGCTTTGACTCACTGTCATTCCCTATCCTGCTATCCTCCAGTATAATGAAAGCTCTACTTCAGGCATTTGAAGCCAAGAAGATGGGTCTTCCTCTCTACCAGCTCTTACTCTAGTTTGACTCAGTCTTGTTTGACAGTTTGACTCAGGAGAGCACCCACACAACTCCTGCTCTGAATTACAGAAACTCTATTCTGGGAAGCTGTGGCCAAGAAGACAGATCTCTTCCTTCACCCAGCCTCCAAATGGCAGAAGTTATATTCCAAGCACAACAGGCCAAGAAAACTGGAACCCAAACACCCTGATCAGCTTGCTTGTAGGGTAGCACTTCCATGTGAAAAACGGGGAATCCAGAACTCTAGGATTACTTCCCTGCTCAGAGCCCCACTTGTTGAATAGGGGTGTCACTCTAGAAGTGGGCCTTGTCTCCACCCTCAGCCCAGATGCAATAGTATAGAGATTCTGTCCAGTAAGAGATGCATACAGTAAGAGCAAAAGTTCACAACTTTTCCTAGTTAATCTTCACTTAATTTAGAAGAGTTTGTAGGGAAGTCCATGTCTAAGTGCATTGTTGAAAACAATGAAAGTCACCAACTGAGCATTAAGAGGAGACTGATAGCTCTTTGACACTAATAACAAAAGGCAAAATTTTAAACAAAAAAGTTTAACAGAAAGAATCAGAAGAAGAGACAAGTAAGAAGCCTTCATGGGGTCACCAGTCTCAATGACTGGCAAGACTCTTCCCCTATAAAAGGGTCTTACTTTAATTGTATCAGACTGTGCAACAATTTATGCCACAGGATATTGTTGCAAAAAATACAGTAGTCAGCTATCAATCAGTGTAGGCTAACAACTGGGTGTGATATTAATAGAGGCTGATCATCCCAGGTACACAGGGAGAGTGTGCATGCCCACTGGGGCTGCATACTCTGAGAATTATAAGATACCTCACATTACTGGGGAAATAGAATTCACTAAAGTAGTCCAGTCAAGTCATTAAACAACTAAATATGCAAACAAGTTCCAAAAGGTGGAAGGGAAAAGGATTCAGAGTTGCTATGTTACTTAAAATATCCAGTTTTCAATGAAAAAATCATGAGTTATACAAAGAAGCAGTAAAATATGACTCATAAATAGGAATAAAAGTTGGCAACAGAATCTATGAGAGATTCTGGTACACAAATATCAGATATAACAGAAGAATTCAAAGCCTTAATTGCAAATACATTCAAATAATTAAAGAGAACCATGCTTAAATAAAAATAAAGTATGATGACAATGTTTCTTCAAATAAAGATGATCATATAGAGATATAAATTACATTTCGAAAGAATGAAGGGAAATTCTTGAATAAAAATTTGAAACACCAAAATGTAAAATTCACTAGAGGGATTCAACAGTGTATTTGAACTGAGAGAAGACAGAAACAACAAACGAAGATAAATTAATAGAGATTATTAAACCCCCCAAAAAACAGGTATACAGAACAAAATGTATACAGAGCCTCAGAGAAATGTAGAACACCATTAAGCACACCAGCATATGCATAATCTTAAGTCCCAGAAACAGAGAAGAAAAAGAAAGCAGAAAAAAATTTGAACAAATAATGACTCAAAATTCTAAAAATTGACGATAACTTAATCTGGACATCCAAGAAGCTCAATGAACTCTAAGTAGGGTGAATTCAAAGATATTCCAAAGACATTAGAGTAAGAACGTTGAAAGCTAAAGATAAAAAATTTTGAAAGCAGTAAGACAAAAATCACTTGTCATGTTCAAGGGAACCCCCAAAAGACTAAGAAGTGACTTCTCACTTGAAACAATGGAGGGCCAGGAAGTAGCAGGGGATGTATTCAAAGTGATGAGAAGGAAAAAGAATTAAAATTCTCTCAAGTTGAAATTGTACATCCAGCAATGTATCTTTCAAAACTGAAGGTGAAATAATAATAGTCTAGATAATGAGAAAAACCATTATTGTCAGAACCATCTTAGAAGAATATTAAGGGGATTTCTTTAGGCTCAAAGCATGACCAGAGACAGCAATTCAAATTCACATGAAAAATTAATGAACACCTGTAAAGATAATTATGTAATTTTAAAGACAGTATAAATACATATTTCTTCTCCAGTTCTCTTTTAAGTAGTTGAAAAAGTAACCTGTAACACAATATATATAACTGTCCTGGTTATGTTTAACATGTGGCATACAGAAAGCTAATATATATGACAATAACAGCACAGAAGAAGGTGAGAGCAGAGCTGCACTAAACTGTGGATATGCATTAGTTACAATTTGAATCCACGGGAAGAAAAGCAGAGAACCAGAAATAATAAAGAAAAAGGATAATAAAACAAACTCCATGAATATATACTGCTGTTTTCTTTTCTCAGCATCCTCAATAAACATAAAATTATATAAACTATAACAATGTATTATTGGGCTTATAACATATAGAGAGGGAATATGTGTAACAACAATGACACAAAAATGAGAAGATGGCATTGAGCTATATAAGAGTAATTTTTCTATACCTCACTGTAACCAAGTTAGTTTAAATCTGTAGTAAATTCTGATAGCATGTTTATGGTAAGCTGTAGACCAACTACTAAGAAAATTAAAGTTTCAAAAGGCTTTTAAAAAGTTTTTTTAAGTTTAAAGTAATTAAAATTTTACACAAGAAAACTTTAAAGCAAAAAAAAAGCAGAAAAGGAAGAATAGAAAGAAAGAATAAGTGATATGAGACATATAGAACCCCAAAAGAAAAATGATAGACAAAGGTCCAATTATGTCAATAACTATACTAAAAGTGAATGAACTAAGCAGTCCAATCAAAAGGGAAAGGTTGTTAGAGTAAATAATATTAAAAAAAAAACAAGATGTGACAATATACTGCTCTAAGGATATACACTTTAGATTCAAAGATACAAAGAGGTTTGGCATAAGGAGATGGAAAAAAATATGCCGGGAAAACAGCAACCAAAAAGAATTAAAGGATAGTATTAGTACCAGGCAAGACAGACTTTACAACAGGTGTCATAACAGTGATATATATTTTTTAATTAATTAACTAAAATTTTTTATTTCAGTATTGTTAATGTACAATCACTTGAACAACATTATGGTTACTAAACCCCCTATTATCAAGTCCCCCCCACATACCCCACTACAGTCACTGTCTATCAGCATAGTAAGATGCTATAGAATCATTACTTGCCTTCTCTATAAATACTGCCTTTCCCATGTTCCCCAACAGCGATATTTTATAATGGTAAAAGCACCAATCATACCTGAGGGTATAACAATTAAATTGAATATACACCTAATGATACAACTCCAAAATTCATAAGGCAAAATATAACAGAATTGAAGAGAGAAAAAGCAAATTCAATAAAGTTAGACACTTCAATACCTCAGTTTCAATAATGGATAGAACTAGACAGGAAAAATAAAAATATAGAAGACTTAAACAACATTAAGCCAACAGACCTAACAGGTATCCACACAGCACTCGATCCAACAGAATACAAATTCTGTAGTGCACATGTCACGTTCTCCAGGACAGACGATATGTTAGACCATAAAACAATCAATGATAAATTTAAATACATTAAAATCATATAAAGTATATTCTCTAATCACAATAGCATTAAACTAGAAATTAAAAACAGAAAAAAAATGTGAAATTCAAAAATATGTAGAAATTAAATGGCACATCCCTAAATAACCAAAGTGTAAAGGAAGAAATCCATAGGGGGATTATTAGAAATTTCTTTGAGATAAATAAAAATAAAAACATACTAAAATTTATGAGATGCAACTAAAATAGTGCTGATAGGCAAATGTGTAGCTAGAATCACCTATATGTAAAAGGAAGAAAGATTATCAAACTGATTACCTGCCCTTTAAAGAACTTGAAAAATGAAGAGGGAACTAAAGCCAAAGAAATCTAAGGAAGGAAATAATGAAAATGAGTAGAAATAAGTGACATAAACAAAAACAAATATTACTTCTATGAAAATATCACCCAATCGACAAATTTTATCTAGACTGTCCAAGAAAAATGACTAAAAGATACAAATTCCCAAATCAGGCATGAATGTAGGAGCATCATTACTAATCACACATGAAGAAGGAAAAGATTAAGATTAAGATTATAGGGAAAGAGTAGAATAACTGTATACCAATTAATTATTTATCTTGGTTGAAATGGGCAAATTCCAAGAAAAACATAAATTACTAAAACTGACTAAAGAAGATATAGAAAATATGAATAGACTTATAACAATTTAATTCGAAATTTTAAAACTTTTCACAAAGAAGAGCCAGATGGTCTCATGTCATTTTTACTAAATATTTAGAGAGAAGTTAATACCAATCCTATACAAGTTCTTTAATATAAAAAGGAGAGAACAGCTGCCAACTCCTGAGATTGGTTTTACCTCGATACAAAGACAATGATATCCCCCCAAAAAAACAAAAGACAAAAAACACACTACAGGCTAATACCTGTTATGAATATAGACCAAAAAATGCTCAACAATAATTAATGAGCCAATATATAAATACATAAAAAGGATTTACACTATGGTCAAGTGGGATTTATCCCAGGACTGTAAAGTTGTTTTAATACCAAAAAATCAATTAACATAAAACACCATATTAATAGAATAAAGGACAAATATTATATGATGATTTCAATAGATGCATAGAGATATTTGCAAAAAAAAACAACACCATTTTGAGACTAAAAAACATTCAGCAAGATAGGAATAGAGGAGAACTTTCTCAATCTTATAAAGAACATCTATGAAAACCCATAGTTAACATTATAATTAAGGGTCAAAGACTGGATGCTTTCCCTAGGATCAGGACTAAGAAAATCAACTAAAATTATAATGAATGGAAACAAAGACATAGGCATTACTTCAAAACAATATGGTTGAATCTAGAAATGCAAGAAAACTAACTGTAAAATCCATAACTATCACGAGATCATAAGAGTGATAATATAATATACATACAAAGTTACTATAAGCTTTATGAAATTATAAGGAATTTCTCATAGTCTTAAAATAGCATGTAGAGACTCCAAATCAATAAACTATAAGACTTCACTAGTAAATGTTAAACACACTAAAAACATGAAGAAATATACTATTCATGGCTTGGGAAAAAATTAATATTTCTAATATTTTGATAATTCCAATATATACATTAAAAAAATGAAAACTCTAATGGAAATTTTGACATTATCTTACAGTATATGTTAAAAAAACAAAACTGTGATCTTTTGAAGATTTTTTTTTTAAGAATGGCTGAGATGTTTTATTAGACATTAACAATATTGTAAGGCTTCTGCAACATTATACTCTGCTAGAAAAGCATGTCACTAGAGTTTAAGTTGATCAATCTCTTTAGTGAGCAAAAGCCAGCCACTTCACAGTACATCCTGAGACTAAAAAATTGCCTTCAATTCATAGTTATCTTCCTTGGTTGCAAAGTGCTAGGCCTGATTGTCAAGAAAGAGTGTATAAGAAGACATTCTATGCTTGGGGGGTCGAGGAGTGCAGGTAGGGTTAAGGAGTATTCTGGCTTGTATCAGGCTTGGTGTCAAATCCAAAAGGGTTGCAATAATCCCAAAGCTGGTTTGTTCCTAAGAGGTAGTTGTGTAATGGCTATGCAATGTTAGGACCTCTAACAGTATGAGTCCAGTGAGTTAGCAGGATATTGAGGCATTTTTCCCCCCATAAAGAACTGCTCTGAAGAACTGCCATCAACACCAAAGGTAGCAGACAGGACAAGGCTCTAATTCTGCCCCTTCACTGCAGGCCCAGCTCTTGAGATAGCCTCCTTAGCAATGTCAAACTTTTTCCCCTTTGGGCTCAAGTTTTCTAGGGGTAAGATTCTTTTACACATTGTTTGAGAAGTTCTTCTTTTCTACCAGGGATTTCCAAATGTACTACACTTCTGAACTATCTCAGGCTCAATGGGCTATACCTTGATGCCCAACAGAACCAGCACCATAGCCACATCTCCACCATCTTACTCCCATTAGGTAATAGAAACTGACATTCTATGTGGACAAGTCCTTCACTAAGGGTCAATAAACTCATCGAACTTTCATTTAAAGAAAACTAGACTTTATGGCTGGTAGCCTTAGCTATTATGGGGGATGATACCATTTAGTATCCACGGCTGGGACATGGCCAAAACTTGGTTCCTCTTCTGTACTTTGGAAAGGGTAGGCCAAGATTGCTGCAACTCAGCCCCAATTCCCTTACTAAGATAGGGCAGAGCCTATTCCAGGTACTCATAAGCACTATGGGACCTCTGGCCAAATAGGAGGAGGAGATTGTAACCTTAGGATGGATGGGCTTCTCTATTCCAGGTTAATACTATTAATTAGAAGACTTGAGAATTGGTTCTCCAGTACCACTTACTTATAAGAGAATGTCTTCTGATTTTTCTGTGAAAAGATGGGAACCAGTGTTTTTATGCCATACCTTTAATAGTGTACTTTCATTCAATCTCACATTTTTTAATGCCAACTAAGCTTTATTAACTTTTTCTCCCTGACATATTAGACCTTTGGCTCCTCCCTGAATTTCACTCCTACTGTGCATGCACACACACACACTTCTCATTTTAGAGCAAATCCATTTTCAAATGGATCAAAGCTAATAAATCTATCTTTCAATTCAGAAATTCTGAGAATCTCAGTGAAATTTCTCTTGTTTTCAGTTCTCCCATATTAAATTTGTTTCTCAAGTCCCTCCTCACTTCCCAAATCCCAAGGAAACAAAAAGAATATTTGCAATAGCCAGGGTGATAAAATTATTTTCCCCTAGAGACACTTTGAAGACTTATCCAGTTATTTAGTTCAACTCCGAATTTGATGACCAACAACATCCTGGGGGACAGGGATCTCTGACCACATGCATTGACAGGGATTTGATTAGACCTTCCACTCATGGATTGTTCTCATTGGTAGGAAGTTTTTCTTTGCATTATGCTTATATCAGCTGCCTTATTACTTCTCCTCATGTTTCTGAATGTGCCCTCTGGAGCAATATAGAATAAACTGATACAGTCTTTGTCTCTGAATTCTTGTAGTACTTGCCCTTCATTGCAATCTTGAACTAAGTGTGTCTTTTTATGTTGTGCCATTTTGAACTTCCTCCTGCAATGTTTCTTCCATACAAATAACCCAGATTTGGTCATGCTACTTCCATGTCTGAAACATCAAGTGACGCAGTGCAACTTCTGAAATCAAATGGTGCTTTGAGGGTTTTCATATATACATACACACACACACACACACACACACACACACACACACACACACCAACAAATAAGTAGCAACTGCTGCTGTCCAAGTCAAGCTGCTTCCCACTTCTTCACTTTTCCTGCCTTGTGTACTTAATCGGCTACTATAATCTGAAATATTCATGACTTCTCACTCATAGAGCCATCATCGCATGTTATTTCCTTCCAAGGCAAGCAGGATCACAGATGAAGCTTGGCACTGAAAATTTGCAGAGTAAAGACTATTTTCTCAGTCATTTTGCAACACCCTGAGTTATTGCTGTGGTTTACTAATCCTTACCCTGTGTTTCAGTATGAGTTACTATGAGTCTAGGTTTCTGCAAGGTAATGATATGTTCTCGATTGCTAGTTATTTCCCAGGGATGTCATTTCTTGTCATGTATTCAATTAGTCATTTTTAAAAACACATTGATCGGTATAAAGCAAGTCTAGGATTAATGCTGACCTATTTCTTTTCCCCATTAGTGTATTCTTCCTCCCATTTGCACCTCAGCACACAAACTCTTTTTTCTTTTATTAAGGAAAAAAGTAAAACGTGTTTATTGGCCAACTTCACTGCATTTTGTTCAATGCCATTTATTCCAAAGGATCCTTGTGAACTCTGACCAAAACTGTTGATTTCTGAAATGGCCATCATATTATTTAAGTAAGATAGTTTCTTCACTTAGAGTCTTCTTGGTCTAAACACTATCATATATTTAAAAACTTATTTCACTAATTAATTTATTTGGCACTGAAACTCAGATTTAGAAATTATATTTTCAAACAAATCCATAGTTGAAGGCCAAATGTCATAGTTACTTCCCAAGTTGTTTTAAGGCTTTAAGATGCTGAAAACAGGATATGTGTTGTGTTCAGGGCAGACTATAATATTTCCTATGGAGTCAATTTGTTTCTTTCCTCTTGTGAGGAACAAAATTAAAAGTCTCATAGATGGCAGAATGGCCCATATGTGGTATGGCTCTGTTGCTAAGATAAAAACTGCTTGAGCCTATATGAACAACATCCAATTCCCTTTAACCTAAGTGCAGCAGCTGAAAGATAACAGCTGTTCCACCGAACATCAAATGTTGCCCAGAGGAACACATGCATTGCTTCTCCTGTATATATAGAAATTTCTCTTGGCATCCCTACCTATGTACATCTGCTGGGGCATCATGGCTCACAAAGATGACAACTTTTACTGAACACAAGAGAAAGTGGAAGTGGCTTTGGGACTTTTTGTATATAGAGCCCTGGCTTGGTGTTGAAGACAGGGATGGAACCTCCTGAGATGCTCCTGCTAAGGAAAAAGAGATGCTGACCACAAGAAGTGACATTTGAATACCACCTTAAAGCTGTACAGTGGATATTCACAGATATCTCATTTTAGTTTCAACACAATCATGTAAAGTCAAACAGCAGACATTTTTGGTTACCTCCTTGGCATCCACCTAGCCTCTATTTATCCTTTCCAACAGCTCAATTTCTGTCGGAGAAATTATGTGTGGTCCATGGAGCTGCTAATCTTCTCAACTCTAAGGTGATGGCCATGAATCAATCTAAGCCAATCAGTTTATAATTTAATCAGCTTAAAATATAATTTCCCTGGTCATTGTGATTGGTACCAGCATGGACATGAAATTTATGCTGAAATTTCTGAAGCATCCTGGGATAAAGATACTGCCTCTTTCATATGACATGTAAGTGGCAAAATATCTAACTTTGGAAGCCATAGAAACCCATCTTGAGATCATGAAGGAAAACAACCACAGGATGAAACTAATACCCTGGTGGCCAAGTAGAATGGTGGAGAAAAAATAGGTCCATGGAATATGGTAGAAGTATAGGAATCAAGATTCATGTGAAACTAATCCTTCCTCTGGAAGTTCTACTTGAATGAATCAATAAAACACACTTATTGCTCCCATCAGTTTTAATTTGGTTTTTGGTTACTTACAACCGAAAGCAACTTGATAAAGAAAGCTGTCTTTGATAAACTCCCCTAAAACAGAGCCTGAGGCAAGAGCTTGGGTACAGGTAAACTATGATAAAATTATAAATAAGATGATGAAAGAGAGAGAGATAGTAGAGAAAGAAGGCTGGGGAAGGATAAAAGCCAGTAAAGGGAATGCTTTCAAGTTGGTTACTGCTATGAGAAACTTGGTTTAAAATCCTGGGGAGAAATGGAAGCAACCTAAGTGTCCATCAGTAGATGAATGGATAAAGAAGATGTGGTACATATACACAATGGAATATTATTCAGCCAGAAGAAGAAAACAAATCCTACCATTTGCAACAACATGGATGGAGCTAGAGGGTATTATGCTCAGTGAAATAAGCCAGGCGGGGAAAGACAAGTATCAGATGATTTCACTCATCTGTGGAGCATAAGAACAAAGGAAAAACTGAAGGAACAAAACAGCAGCAGACTCACAGAACCCAAGAATGACCTAACAGTTACCAAAGGGAAAGGGACTGGGGAGGATGGGTGGAAAGGGAGGGATAAGGGGAAAAAGGGGCATTATGATTAGCCCATGTAATGCAGCAGCAGGGGACACGGGAAAGGCAGAATTTATAGAGTAGACAAGTAATGATTCTATAGCATCTTACTATGCTGATGAACAGTGACTGTAGTGGGGTATGTGGGGGGAACTTGATAATAGGGGGTCTAGTAACCATAATGTTTTTCAAGTGATTGTACATTAATGACACCAAAATAGAAAAAAAATCCTGGGGACTCATCCTACAGTATGAGAGAATATATTCATAAGTGACATATCCAATAAGGGGTTGACATCCAAAATATACAAAACGCTCACGCACTGCAACAAACAAAAAGCAAATAATCCAATTAAAAAACGGGCACAGGAGCTAAACAGACACTTCTCCAAAGAAGACATTCAGATGGCCAACAGGCACATGAAAAGGTGCTCCACATCGCTAATCATCAGAGAAATGCAAATTAAAACCACAGTGAGATATCACCTCACACCAGTGAGGATGGCCGTCATCCAAAAGACAAACAACAACAAATGTTGGAGAGGATGTGGAGAAAGGAGAACCCTCCTACACTGCTGTTGGGAATGTAAATTAGCTCAACCATTGTGGAAAGCAGTATGGAGGTTCCTCAAAAAACTCAAAATAGAAATACCATTTGACCCAGGAATCCCACTCCTAGGAATTTACCCTAAGAATGCAGGAGCCCAGTTTCAAAAAGACATATGCACCCCTATGTTTATTGCAGCACTATTTACAATAGCCAAGAAATGGAAGCAACCTAAGTGTCCATCGGTAGATGAATGGATAAAGAAGATGTGGTACATATACACAGTGGAATATTATTCAGCCATAAGAAGAAAACAAATCCTACCATTTGCAACAACATGGACGGAACTAGAAGGTATTATGCTCACTGAAATAAACCAGGCAGAGAAAGACAAGTATCAAATGATTTCACTCATCTGTGGAATATAGCAACAAAGCAAAACTGAAGGAACAAAACAGCAGCAGACTCACAGAACCCAAGGATGGACTAACAGTTACCAAAGGGAAAGGGACTGGGACGGGTGGATGAGAAGGGAAGGATAAGGGAAATAAGGGGCATTACTATTAGCACACATAATGTAGGGGGGGCATGGGGAAGGCAGTATAGCACAGAGAAGACA
This sequence comes from Smutsia gigantea, assembly GCA_032199065.1. Classification (NCBI taxonomy): domain Eukaryota; kingdom Metazoa; phylum Chordata; class Mammalia; order Pholidota; family Manidae; genus Smutsia; species Smutsia gigantea. Next base: position 432,403 of record JAVSCE010018145.1, on the reverse strand, counting down.
AGTAATGACTCTATAGCATCTTACTACGCTGATGGACAGTAACTGTAATGGGGTATGTGGTGGGCACTTGATAATGGGGGGAATCTAGTTACCACAATGTTGTTCATGTAATTGTATATTAATGATACCAAAATAAAAAAATAAAAAAATAAAACCCTGGGGACTCTGAGGGACCATGCAGAATGTGCCACGGAATTATCCCTCTGAAGGACAAGAGGCTGCACCTCTCTCCAGCAACATCCACATCACATTTTTTGAGAGTAAATGTTAACACCGCTGAACTTCAAGGTTGCATTTGAGGTCAGGTTGGATGGCTTCGAGGTACAGGAAAGTTTTGGGACAGAAAAGGGAACAGACTTTGCAACTCCCTTTAGCACCACTGGGTGTACTGGCCCTTCCACAGCACAGCTGACATCAGAAGTGGATTGAAGGAGCAGAAGTAGGGCAAAATAGAAGCAGAGAAAGGAGAGAGGGAAGAGAGAGAGAGAGAGAGAGAGGGAGGAGAAAAGGAGAGAGGGAGGCAGGAAGGGAGAAAGGGAGGGAGGGACAAACATGCTCCAGGAGGCAGATCAGAAATTATTAACATTTTTTGTATCATTCTGTTTTAGACCTTCAAAGTCAAGGAACGAATAACAGTGGCTGTGACAACAGTACTGAAACTGATATTTATGAAATTTTACTACAAACAGGACTCTGTGCTAAGTTCTTTTCATGTATTATTTCACTTAAGCTTTAGAATAGTCTCTTAAGATAGTTATTCTATTATCTAATTCATAGAAAAATAAATCTTCGTAGAGAAATACTATACAAAAAGTCGTATGTTGAACATGACAGAAGTGGATCCCAAGTCCAAGTCTTTCTGACTCCATTACCCCAAACAGCACTGCCTCATACCCAGGCACAATGGGTAAGCGGGGGAGGAATAAACAGACACCAATGTAAAGGAACCCTTTCATTACTGAAAGAAATATTTATGGGAATCCTCTGATTTACCTTGGCAAATTTAAAATGTTATTTAATTTTAAAATAAGGCCACCCTAATTTATCAAAGGTTCAATTTTATTCTTGGATAACATGAAAGAGTTGGACCATATTTTCTCTAAGGGCCCTAATAACTCTTAGATTATACAATTATCTGACACATGTATTTAAAATGTCAATGTAAGAGTATTTTAAAATATGTAAGTGCATCTGAAAATACATTTATTTTTAAATAATAAAGTCTTGATGTGCATTTGGGTTCTCTGGGACCGGAGGGAAAACAGTGTTATTTGTGGAACCATCAGATATAATTATAGATTAATAGCACTCAGTCTTTCAAGAATATTTAAGTACCTGCTTTGGGTCAGACACTATGTAGACATTAAAATACCAGTCATTAAAAACCAGAGGGGACAAAGAGATGCCCAAGAGTTGATGGTAAGAAACTGCATGCCACCAAATGAATTTTTTTCCCCTCTAGTGTAAGATGTAGTATAGTTTGAGATCAAGAAAGAAAAAGAATTCAATTCTAAGTTGCATCTCAGTTTTTGCAAAATCTTGAAGTTGGTTAGAGACTTGTCTAAGAGATCAAACATTTTACGTAAGCCTCTACTAGTGCACATAACACACACACACGCACACACACACACACCTATAATGCAACTTCCTAATATGGTCCTAAGGAGAGACCATAACCTGATGGAAAAAGCAATGATTTGGGAATCAGGTAGATTTGGGAGTGAACCTCAACTGAGCCACTTGCTAGTTGACTGAGAAGTCACTCTCTGAGTTTGAGTGTTCCTATATTTTGAGTGGTTTGTGGTAACTGCAAATTTGTCAGCTAGGTTGATGTGTATATATATATATATCGTGCCTAATCTAGGTACTCAAATGCAGCAATAATAATAAATAGTAACAATAATAGTAATAACTACTAGTCACTGAATAGGCATTTTAGAAAGCACTGAAAATGTGGATTTTGAAGAACTGTTTCCTTGAAAAATCTTTTTTTCAGCCTAAATCACAAAATGAGTTATAGTTTTTAAATGTTTTGAGTGTCACAAATGAGTGTATGTAATTAACAACCACTGGTAAGATTAAAAAAAAAGTCTAATGAGTGATTCTCCCTGGAATCAAAAAGTTAATTTAAAAAATACTGGAACTTGAACTTAGTTTATTTAAACGCAGGAGCTCTTTTTCTGTTTTAGCAGGCTTCTCCTTTGTTTTAATCACAAAGTTTTAAAATTAAGGTCTTAGAAAGTTTACATTTCTGAGCTATCAAATATAGCTGTTACACTTTTAATCTCTGAGATCGAAGACTGTAGCCCACATTTTGGAAAATTACAGATACTGAAGCAAAGTCATCCATACAGCTAAATCATTTTATCATACACTATGTTGATTAATTCAGCCCTTACCATCAGAATTTTGAGTTGTCTAGGATAAAAATTTGTCCAAGAAATGGATTTGAATCATCTAGTTTTTCCCTTTAATGCTGGTGAGGATCTTTATTTAGATAGCATCATGCGACTTGTCTAATTCTTCGAGTATTTTGTTGTGAATTTTGTTTGTATTGTCTTTTATTGTTAATATATGTATTAAAATCTAACTTGTTAATGTGTTGGCATTTTTTCTCCCCAGTAAGATTATAAGATTCTTGGTAAAAAGTGCTGTGTCTTATGCTGCTCCTTTCGGAGCCTCTGAGGTCACATAAGCCCATATTCTTTATGCACAGCAGGATCCCAGCATATAATACATTTAGTGTTTGGCTGATTATTTCACTCATCTCTACACTCATGTCCATCTCTTCATGCTGATTTGTTTCTGCTCTGTAACCTCTGTTCTCCAATTTGACCTCTCCACTGTAGTCTCTGTTTTATCAGATTCCCTCCTCATTTTAAATCAAATCAAGTCCTCCTGTTTACTTTCCACTTACACTGCCACCTGCAAATGTCTATCAGGATACTTACACCTACATTATTTATGCCAGGGCTGTAATGCATCTCACAATACCATATGCATCAAAGATGCTTCCCAGAGCAAAACTCTTTCCCATAATATTGTATCTGCTCTATTTTGTAAGCCCGTAATTCCTCCCAGTTGTCATTTCCACAATAGGGCCAGGGAAGACACTAATTGTATGAAAAGTTTACAGGGTGCCTCTCTGTCTAGTCCATTTTTTAGTTAGTTTATTAACTTTTTCTGTTGGTTATCAGTCATCATCACCCACTCCACATTCTTCTGTTTATGAAAATGTTTACAGGCTCCTCCTCCTTTAATTTAAATTCAGTTCATTTCAGGCATGAGTTTCTCTTAATGGACATTTTAATCAGCTGCTTCATGTACCCAGAAAGTGTTTTGAAACATAAGCGAACCACATCACCCACATTAATATAATGTGGGATTTGTTGCTGATTTATCTGTACCTAATTAATGGGCAAAGATTATGATGGTAGATCATAATTAACCTGTTACATTATGTTACCTATTAGATCACACAAGCCTGTCATGGTGACAACCAGTTACAGTGTAACTTTCAGCAAATCCCCTGGTCCTCACTAAAGCTCAGTTTCTTTGTATACACATAAGGGAGCAGGAGAGGGGCTAGAGGCTCTCTGACATCCTTGTTTGAAGGCACCACCCAAACAGTATCTGCCTTGTCAGTTGCATGATGTAGAAAATACAGTTTTCTGTACTGAAAATCTGTTTATTTTGCAATTATTCAATGGTAAGAGAAAATACTTTATAAGGTTCCGACTGGAAGACCCAGACCCAGGGCAACAGGATCAGCTTTTGGCTGGGTTTTCTCTAACTTTTGAGAGGTTAATGTCAAAGGAAGAACCTCAAGGCTTAGGGCATGTCTCTGTCCTGAGACAGTTATAGGAAAGGCAGTGAAGGCTGAGAGGGAAGACCTGCTCCTAAGATCCAGCTGCCAGAGCCACATCTCGTACAACACTCTGGCCCTTCAATAGGACATCTCCCAGGGCAAATACTGAACTTAAATAGGGACTGAGCATGTTTTTATGCTGTTTACAGAGGCCACAAATCCTGGGTTGATCAGTATGTTAAGATTGTGTTTTTTCTTTCAAATCTACAAACTGTAACATGAATCCTAGAGATACGAATATCCATACGGGATATCAGAATAAACTATTTAAAATTATTTGCAACCATGAAAAAATTGGATATTATGGTTACTACAGTCAGAGTTCACAAGTCCTTTCTCTTTCCATAAACTCTACCCTCTAGAAATGTACCTGTGGACTTCCTAAGAAGCTATTCTGAATAGAAGGACTTCAGGACTAATCAGATTTGGTAGGGATAATCTGCTTTCCTGTTCATATTTGGGAAGAAAATCAGACCTAAATGCACTGATTCAGAATTTAAAACTTCACACATTAACAATATAAACAACGACGCCTTGTTAGTGATCTATGCAACACGTTCAACCATGCTATTTTTTTTAATTGCATTAGTGAATTCACTTGACTTTTTGGGAAGGCTGTTAACAATGGAGGATGGTTGGGGAAGATTTCCCTTTTGATGCATCTTTATTAAAAAGGTTTGAATTTAGACATATCTAGAGAGTGCCACCTTGTGGACAAAAGGCAGTAGAGGTAGGTGGAGAAAAAAATGTGTATGGCATTAAGTTTTTACTCTTTGTACCTGATTGCTATCTTTATATTAACCTTGACAATCCAAACAGCGATCATGGTCTAAGGGAAAGTGGTGTAGATGACCTAATGATTATAGAAAAAGAATTTTTTTTCTGTTTCCATATCATAACGTAAAGAAAAATATAGTACCTTACATAAAAGGAATCACATGGGTGTGAATATTTATATAAAATGTCACCTTGGTAGTGTTCAAAAAATACTGAGACAGAAAGAGTCAGAAAACCTTACTTAAGATATAAATACTAAACTGACCTTCGACCCTCACATTTTGGTTAGGCAGCTTACCCTCAAATCCCACATAATTATTAATTCTCAGGTACATGGATTCTAAAACTCAGCATAAACATTGAATTCTTTTTATTGAGGAAAAATGTGGTACAGACAAAAACAGAGCAATCTCTCATTCGCTACATCATGTTAACATTATGCAGCTTCAAGGCTAAAGAGGAACACATCTCTATTCTGGAGATACCTGTTTTGATCCAAATTGTTATAATCTGCAAACACTGTACTGTCTTTGATTCTAGAATGATAAATTGGAAAGCAATCAAACAAAACCAAATCCTTCCAAATAACTGTTAGCATTATTGTTTATATCTATAATTGTTTATGTCTTTTTTGAATACCTTAAGGTCACCTCTAAATACATTCACGGTTTGAACTCTTCAAAATAAAGATTTGGGTGGGGATACAAGGATTTTTAGTAATTATTACAAAGAAATCAATTACTTCCTGGTTTATCAACTATTTTACAGATTCTGGTTAAAAGTATAGTGAATGTCAGTTCTATTTCAGATGAAAATATCTGGAGATGTATTAAGCTGATTTGTCTCATAAAAAACCACTGTCTTATTTCTGTGTCCTCTCCTGCCAGCTACCCTAACTCTGAGCCATTGTACATGCATGCCTCTGGTCAAGGCCCAGCGACACAGGCACAGGAGAAAGCGAGTCAGAGATGTGGTTTAGTTAGCAAACACTTTCCGATGTCCTTCCTGCTTGCCTTTGTTTTTCTCCATCTCTTCCATGAAGTCACCCTTGACTTCTTCAGCACCCATCCATCTCCCTCCCCTTAAATCTCTATAAATCTTCACCACACCATTAAACTTGCAATTATATAATGTCATGTTTTGTTCTCTAATGGTTTTACAAGTGTTCATCTTGGTTCCCCACTATATGGTGAGCACCTTGGGAACAGAGATCACATATTTTATTTTTTCTAAGTCCCGCTCAACATGCATCACAGGACTAAGCACAGCCAGTGCTCCATAAAAAATTTAAAATAGAATTAATTTGGAGGGTGGCAGGGCCATGGCCTTGTCCTATTTTATATTTGGGGAAATGACTTAGAAGGCCTAGGAGAAATGCTTTTCAGGTTTGCAGATATCTTTAGTTTGCGAATGAGAACTCATTGTCTACTCAGAAAGACAGAAAACCCTGCATAGTCAAATATTAGAGATATGAAAAATACAGTGGGAAATTTAGAATGGAGAAGCTAACTGCCTGATGAGTCAGTAAATACTGAGAGAGGACACTGAAGCTGGGAGAGAAGGGCATTCTGAACATAGGTGGCATGGGCAAAATAGAAGAGAGGCTGATCCAGGATTATTTGAAGAATCACGTATTCAGATGGCAGAAATGTATGTGGAAAGGCGTGCCTTGAAATATGCTACTGCAGGGAAGATAAATTAAAAGCAGGTTGTAAAGAACCCATTTAGCTTGCAAAGCAGCTAGAATTCAACCTGTGGATTCTGTTGGTGTAAGTCTTCCCACTCTTTCTATTTCCAATGCCATCACTCCAAAGTCTGTTCTGAATGAAATATTGGAATAACCACAGTTTTAAACCACATTCCTCCATCCTCAGAGTTTTTCCATATAAATCAAACCTTCACTCAGTTGAATATCAAGTCACTGGTGATTGGTTTTCTACATCCCAACAAACTGAGAACAACCTCTCTGATGGTAAGTACTCTATGCAACAGAACCATGACCTTAAATATCCTGCCTCTTCAACACTACTTATGAGATAATCCAATCCAATTTCCTCTGGCTCCCAAAGATATTTGCATTTGTGGAAATCATCCATACTTTCCAATACTCTGGCTTTTCACTTTTGCTTGCAGTGCCCAACTCTCTGCTCAGCCAGTTCTTCCTCCTTCAAGCCTTGCCTTGAGTGACACATCCTACATGAATTATCCCCAGAAACTCAGTAACCCATAGGATTTCTACCTCCTCTGAGCCCCCAAAAACTTTGTGATAATTCAACATATATCTTCTACCCCATGAAATAGATTTGTGTTGTCATCACACAGTCACCTTATCTATTTCACTTTGTTTCCTCCTTAAAGGAAAAGATGTGAATTAGAGCCATCTTTGCAGACCCTAAAGCAGTAAGCATAGTATCTTGCTGATACCGGTTTTTAGCATTGTTCAATTTTTTTGTTTGCTTGTTTTTGATCTTGGTTGCAGCGGGATGTGTGCTGTGCAGACACTAAGGATGTACTGCAAGATCTGACGCCGTATCCTCCACAGAGCCCCCAATCTAGACAGAGAGCTCGTCATGTATTCACATGATAAAATAAGGTGAAAAATGAACTGGGGAGGCTGATGGAATTGTTAAGTGTGAGTTCATTATGAGAGCAGCAAGATTCCACCATCCAAATGGAAATAACGTGGTTTAGGGCAGACTTTGAGCCTTATCTCAGAGGCGTGATTAGTGGGTAAAGTGATTTCCCAGGAAATCCTCTGTAGAGGAGTATATTTGATGGGAGGGAATGAGGGCCACCCTAGCAGTGCAGGGATGGCTGGTTCCAGAGATACCCTTTTCCAGGATCCACTGGCTGGGTAACAGGGCCAATGGAGCCCTCTTTAAGAACAGAGCAATTGCATTTTAAAAATGTAAAGAAGCATATATGAGAAATTTGGAAAACAGAGAAATACATTATTACAGAATCTTTAAAATCTTGATTATGCTACTTGAGATTACATTACAGGGTGTTGTTGGACTCCTGTCTTTTTATTTTTTTAACCTAGCAATATGCTGGAAAGATTTCTCCATGTCATTAAATAGTATTTTAAAACAATGGCTGCATGGTACTATATCTGTGCACTGTAACATTTAACCAATTGAATGGGACCACTTTTAAATAATTCTGGGTTTGTAGCAAGGGGCTTAACAAGTTGTACTTTATAAATTGGATTAAATGAAAAGCAGCTGGTAGGAAAAACTACCATGACCATGACTACTTAGTCTTATCCCAATTTAGCTCTAGATGACTTAATGTTAATGGAGGATATATATGCCTAATTTTCCTTCTTGTATATTCTAGAAACATCACTAAAGTATATAATGGGAATCTAGGCTGATGGGCTCTGTGCTCTTCCGTAGTGAAATAACGTTGCTAATGCAATTACCTTCAAAGGCACATAGCTCAAAACAGCCTTCCCTAAGAAGAGAGAGTACCTCATTTCTGCAATAGGCACAGGCTGCTTTTCCAAGATGGACTATAGATAGGAAAGCAAAGGAGCATTTGCCAAGGAAGTCACTGGAAAAGTGGAAGTTTGTTCTTATTAATATCAACCTTCCTCCTCTGAGTTTTTCTTCTCCAGTGAGCAGCACATATGGAGGTCTATCCCTAGGGTCTATTCTATGAGTGGCTTCCTTTATCTCCATCTAGATCTCATTTATAAAGTGCAGCTGTTAATATCCACTTTGAATAATGAGTGTGCCGTTTGTAAATTAATAACAATTTATCCTTCAAATTGATGATGGAAACATAATAATTAACATACTTGCCCAGAGACTACTAGGGAAAGATATTTTTTGTGGAATGAAACGTTAGTCCTATTGGCATGTGGATGCTAAAGAGGCATATTTAGAGATGGGGGGTCAAAAAAAGACTAAAGACAGACACAGCCTCAAACTTATCTTAATAATGGCTTTTATGTTTCTGTTAGAGTCATAAGATGCAATCCTCTATATGTCAGATAAAGATACATATAGATGTAGATGTATAGATATGACCATATGCAAAAACATAAAAGTGAGTACTTAGCCACAAGCCAAAAAGATGTACTAAGGGCTTCATGTGCATTATATCATCTAATTTAGAAACTGAAGGGAACTATCATACCCCTCACTCTCTGATGAGGAAAATGAATCACAATTTGTCACTGGCCTTACACCTAGACTATCTAAAGCTGAATACCAGGTTCTCATCATAGGACTACGGTGTTATTGCTGCTGTTACTACTAGTAATAGTACTGATGCTATATTTATTCTATTTGTGGTACCATTATCATTTACTTCACACTTAGCATCTATTTGTTGAGGGTTTCCATTAAGTGTTAAGTCACATGATTGGTAGGTGTCATCTTTCCTAAACTCTGCAGTGCTCCCATGCCTTCGGTCTAGTGACATCTCTTGTGTGGTTGTCGTTCAACTGTTTTCCTCTTTGGGAAACTTTCCCTTTCCTATTCTGTGAGGCTTCTGTGGGGCTGCCAAGCACAGTGACTTGCTCCCCTTGATACAGGGACAGGCATGAGATCCAGACTAGCACAACCATTTTGTCTCTTCCAGAAATCTGACTAGCATGCACATGGAGAGGGAATATAGGTGGAGTCCAGTCATCTGTCAGAAATACCTGGCTCTGCAATTCCTGCTGATGCTGTTGCTTAGGTCCTCCTTTAATTCTGTGAGTTACGGTAAAATTATTTTTCATTGCATACTTTCAATAAAATTATTTCTCAAACATAAGTTTCACTTTGATTCCTGCTTCTTGCATTCAAGTTACTACCCTCCAATTCCCAGATAAGGCCCCTGAAGTGCAGAGATAAAACCACGATAGGAAGACATGGGGAGGAAGGCACAGCAACTCACCTAGCTAGTGTGCAGGATGGAAAGGCAGCTCCGGCTGACCACCAAGCCTGCAGTCAGCTCTGCAGCTTAGCACCTTAAGAAACCAGAGCCAGAGGCCTCTTAAGGAACCTTCAAGATTCCAGAAGTTAGGGGGGGAGCTGAAGGACACTAAAATATGCACTCCCATTTGATTAGAAGCAGAAATAATATTCATAATCATTAATATTTTGTAGGGCAAAGGCACTGAGCCATCACAACTACCACGACCCTTGTGATAAGACAGAGGTCTGCAGACCGCCTGGATGGCCAGATGCCAGCTTGCATCCTGGGGAACCCACGGGCACCAGGAAGGAGCCGAGGCAGTAGGGCAGCCAAGGAAATCAGGGGGCTCAGGGCAAAGCTATTTACCAGTGTGGAAATATTTCTGCTTTTTAAAAAAACGTAAATGTATCCATTCCAGTATAAGTGGGCTGAATATAATATCTTGATAGAAGGTGATCTTTGAAGAGACAATTGTAAGGGAATCCTAATAAAACAAACCAGGCAAGAAAAACAGCAAAATCTGCATGCAAGTGCTGCTTCTTTCTGCCTTGCTTCTCTGTGCTGCTGGGGACCAGCTGAGGGGGAGGCTCAAAGGTCTCCCAAGCACTCTGCATATCATATTTTCCTCTTTTCCCTGCACCGGGGTTGGAACAGTGTAGAAAAATTTATAGTGGAAGGCCATCCACAGAATGAAGCCAAAGGGGGAAAAATAGCTAGACAAAAGAAGAAAAAGAGCTCTAGACTAGACTGCTGGTGACTAATCGGGAGCACAGCGACTCCTTTGGCTGACATGTCTGTGCCCCCACTTGCCTTTGGTAAAAGTCTGTACAACCATAGATGGGGGAAGTCTGGGACGAGGTGGGGCATCCCACCAGGAGGGACGCAGTGAGCCTCCTTTGAGACGTGTGCCTCTTGGGCTGAACCTGAAGTAAAGAAGAGGCAGTTAAGGAGGTGCAGAAGCTCAGGCTATCCTGCCCAGAGGAAGATCTCCCCCCACTCAGGGAAGTGTCTCATAAAGAAAGAGCATTTGCTTCCTGTTTGAAACTTCAGTTGACTCTTGAACAACATAGGTATGAACTGCACGGGCCCACTTGTACATGGATTATTTTCAATAGATACATTAGAAAACTTTGAGGAGATCTGTGACAATTTGGAAAAAGCACTTTCTCTTCTCTAGCTTACTTTATTATGAGAATAGCATACAACACATATGACATACTAAATATGTGTTTACCAACTATTTTATCAATAAGGCTTCCAGTTAACAGTAGTCTATATTAATAGTTAAATTTGGGGGGCAGTGAAAAGCTGTAAGTAGATTTTCCACTCTTAGTTGGGGTCAGACCCTTAACCCCTGTGTTGTTCAAGGGTCAACTGTATTTGCACAGGGATAAACACACCCTTCTGTACCATCATGATGGCTGGTCAAGTAGTCTATGGCCTATGTGTCTGTGTTTGCTTTTATGTATATACATTCCAAATAATACAAGGTGCTTTCCAATGTCCACCTAGAGGGCTTGGCATAGGCTGAAGCTCCCTGTGCTCCATTAGGAGGCCTGTTTAAAATACATGGTTCTTGCGCGAAACAGGGAACACAAGCTTACACCTTGTTTCATTTCCTACCCTCTCATTTCTCTCTTGGAAACAGCAAATAGCTTGTTTCTCCATGAGGCTTTGCATGAGTTCCCACTATTCTATGTGGTTTTCCTCCATAAAACTGTTAACTAGAGTCAGAAACTAAAGCAGATGAATTGGACCTGAGGGAATGGCATACAATGCATTGTGCTCTCAGACATCTTCATTACTTTAATTACCTAAAAAATATTTAAATAGTAGCAGGGTAAGAATCTCATTCTACAGTCTACAAGACAACAGTGGCTAGTAGGAATGGCTCCAAATCCTGCTACTTAAAATATTTTTCCTGGGAGCAGACCCACTAGATTTTTATGGGTATATGGTATATGTTCTTGAAAGTCACTGAGGGGCTGGCTTTTGGTTATGCAGGGAATTGGGAAAAGAAACAGAAATGAAATGAGTATTTATTATAAGCCTGCTATGTACCATTCTTCCATTCAGGGAATAGTTATACTATGTAGTGGCCAAGGGTCAAGCACTATTCTAGCCACCAGGAAGGTAATAGTGGTAAAAGAGTCAAAGTTCTTGCTCTCAAGAAGCTTATGTTCTAGAGAGATAGGAGGAACAGAAGCAAATATTCAAAAACAAAAAATGCATATACTATTTCTAGATGTTGACGAGGAGAGACGTGGGAAGATCTGGGGGTAGACCATCCCAGGGAGATAAAAGAGAATGTTAAAATGTCCTAAAGTGGGAGCCAGCTTGGTATGCTCAGAGTTGGCAAAGAAGGTGGGCAAAACATATGGGACTAGCATTATATTTGATAGCTTACTCTGCCACTTAACTACCTGTGCAAACTTAAAAGAGTCTCACTTTCAGTTTCTACATCGTATGTTGTTAATAACACTTCCTCTACAAAGTTTTCAAAACTACCCAATGTCTATTGACCACCTAGTGCTGAGCAATTATAAAAATCAAAATAAATATTAGCTGTCTCTGACACTGTTATCAAGTTTTCAAAAATTGATACATTTTTTATTGAAAATATTTCCTTGAATATATTGGGAATATTCCCTTGTCTTCTACAGTATCCTATCTTCCAAAGTGAATCATTATTCTCTATTTCAGTTTTCTGAAATATCATCCCTCATCTTGAATGCCATTCATGAAACACTCCCCATCACCACCTTACCATCTTTTCTATCAGCTTATTCTGAAGTTCCACCATTCCTGATTGCTCTTGAATGACTCTCTCTTCACATCTCACCATATGTCAGTTAATGAGATATATTACAGAGCTCAGCTTAAATTAATGTTGTCTTCACCAGTGTTTAGACACATGAAGGTGGATCTCAAGGTTTTGCAGGGTGAGTGGCTGCCAAGGGCCTCTTGTATGGAACTATCAGGAAAGTAATGCCCATTCCAGGAAAATAGTAAGATTTTAATACAGAAAACTAGTTACAGAGATGTAGGAAGAGCTGAAACACAAAACAGTAGGTAACTCAGAATTATCAAATGTATAAAGTTGCCACCAACCTTAGGCTTTAGGGTAAAAGGAGGAAATGGAATTGCTGGAGCCCAACAGAATGGCCACCTTGAAGGGGCAGAAATGGTGGAGGGTGGAGCCCAGGAGAAAAGAGATCCAGCAAGAGTGGAACGCAGTCCCTTGTCGGATCAGTACTGAAATCACAGAGTAAAAAATAACTGAAATTCTCCTTTTCTACTTCCCTCCAAGCTCTCATCAGTGTTTACCATTGACCAAACCTAGCCAGAGGCCAGATGGAAAGGGAGTCTGGGAAAAGAGTTTGCAGAGGTCAGGCTTCTGTGATAGGGGTGAAGCAAGAGAAGGCGGGAAATGTACTTGAGCACAAACAAACAAACGGGGGCAGAGTGTACATTCAGCTGCCTCTCCCACTGCACATCATGACCTGAATACTGGGTGTGACATTTATGCAGCACGAACAGGCACCGTGTGAAGAGAACAGACACCTAGGAAATAATTCATCCTCAAACAAGACTCAGATCTTCACACTTGCCTGAGGGGAGGGACACATTGCCAATTACTCAGCCTCTCCTTCCAACCTGAGGTCAACCCCAGGATATAAGCCTGAGCCTTAAGGAAGTCAGTCTGCAAACCCCAAACTTGAAAAAGTTTATTAAAATCTGTTAAGTATAAAGAGTCCCAAGAAAGGCTGCCATAAGTTATGAGTAACAATATGACACAAAGGTACATCTGAGAGATCACCCCATGTTAGCAGAAATTGGAGTGATTTGGGCATAATAAGCACAACCACCCTTGTGGTAGTAGATATTACTGGTCTTCATGGATAACTTAATGCCCAAGAACTTGACTGCTAGAAACCCCAATGCAGCCATCCATAACATCAATGACAGCAGAAGAAGCTTATAAGGTTCCAACTGAAATGTCTGCTCAGTTATATGAACTGGAACCTGAATGTCAGATTACCACATTGAACTGGATCAAGGAGGAAAAGGGTAGGAAGATTCAGGTAGCTGACAGAACTGTTGATGAACCCACAACAATACATATTTTATAAGTATGTTATATACACTATTACACATGCATGTTACATAAATATACATTTTATAGAATTATCTTCCATTGCATTTAATACACTCTAGATTCAATTTATATCCCTATTTCAGAGATGCTAAAATAGGGGAAATATGCATCTCAGAGTCAATGAAACATATAATATATATATATAACTATACATGTAATTATAATAATTAACTACTGAAGACTTATATCAGCCACTACACCAAGTTCTTTATTTCCATTTTTCAGATGATGAAAGGAAGTTAAGGATTTTACCCAGGGTTACAAAACTATTAAGTGATGTAAGCAGGATTCAAACTCCAAATGCATGCTCACGTCTGTTTGTTCACACTGCTTCCATGTGAGGCACTTTGAGAGCTGCCAAAAATTGCTGGGGCTGGTAGAGACTTTATATAGAGGACACACCTGAAAATACTGAGTAGGAGACAGGACTACTTAGGCTTTCTGTTTTGTTACTGTAAATCACTAGCACATCCATTACATGTGCACACACATACACACGATGATGTGGTCTAAGGAAAGCTGGGTTATATGTAGCTGCTTAATCATAACAACATCTACATTTTGTTGGTGGGCCGGGGCTATACACCTCTCATGACTACATAACCCACAACACCAACTCCTATGAGCACTCAATAAAAGTTTTTTCAGAGGGTGAATAAATGAACAAGTGAAGCTGTTGATGTATGTGGGGTTAAGGGTACCATGGGCACAGTTCTGAGAAATTGATCCTAGATCGATCAAATCCTAGATGGATCAGATGAACGCAGTACAGGTATGGAGAAGGAGATGCCAACTGCAGAGTCAGATCTTTTTAAATTATACTGGGACACTTGTGAAAAGGGAGTTGTCTCATACATTTTTCACTAGCTAAAATAATAAAATATTGATTCAGAACTCACAATTAATCCTTATAAGCCAACTAAGCTTTTAATAATTCAGTCACATCTCTCAGTGGTCATGTTTGTTCCCTTCCCATGGCTGAGCAGAAACTGCTTTCTGAAAAGATGGGGACCATTCTTACCCAAGAGCATCAGCTCAGATTCCTGTAATTACACATCATGGTAAATATTAACTCACTCTGAGCTTAGTCTCATTCCCAAAACACTTTCTAAAGCAGAAACACAGGCCATTCTTTTCCTTCCACTTGAAATGTGTTTCCCTCTGTATGTTCATTGGATGCTTTCTTGTTTTGATTTCTAATCAGCTCTGAAGCTGAGTTACAAAATACACTGTAGCTTTGAGGATGTAGATATAAAATGACATGTGGACAGTCTGCATATAGGGTAAATGGAAACCGAAAGCCTTGTCATCAACCTGCTATGTGAACATAAGTTTCTCTAGTAGGTCTTAGTTTCCTTATTTGGAAAATAAGGAAAGGCCTCCTTTGATTTAAGAACTTGCTGGAGCCTAAATTCTATTATTCTAGGATTTCAGTCACTGATGGTTTAAATAAATTCTGTAGAATGAACAAAATAATAGAGGCAGCATCTTACTCAACAGAAATGATTTATTTCAGTAGAAAGATACCACATGTGAGACCCTTCAATTCATAAAGGCTTAAGGGTTTCTGTGATCTTGTGTTTGGTCTGCCTCCAAAGTAAAGTCCCACTTAAGTTATGTACTCAGTACACTGTGATGATGTAATACAGTCATTTCAAACTCATACATGTTAAATTTTTCTTTTTTTTAATATATTCTACATGTCTTAGTAGGCAAACTCATCTTAGATTCATAGGCTAAGAACAAAGACCATCAGATAACCTTTGATGTTTACAATCCCTGTCCAAGTGTGTCGACTGCATAGATACAGTCTTGGAGGGAAAGAGACATATAAATTTAAAATGAGGTTTCCAGATGCAGTAATTAAAAAGATATTTTAAATCAAACAGAGTCCTCTGGCTCAGTCTCTTGACCTTCCTAACCTTCCACAGTTTCTTCTCTTCCTCCCCTAATAATTATTTGCTCCCATCCTTGGGTTTCATTTTCTTGCTCTGACAAGTAGCTTCCGTATCAAGGGACCAGGCAAGGTCACTAGATCGGGAAATGCAAACGTCAGCTTTCTTTAGCTACCAGGAGGGCAGAACCAAGCTGGGGTTCAACGTTAACAACGCTACAACCTTACAGCCAGACCACCTACGTTAGTTTCTCTTTGTCCTTGATCTGTTAAATTGCCCCCGATTCTGACATTGTTATCCTTCTTACACACATATGCAAATATCTACCTTGTTATGAGTCACCTTAAATTCTTCATGAGAAAAAAGCAAGTTTACAAAGTGCCGTGAGCTGTTTCCTTAGGTAAACTATAGCTGCAGTAATGCACTTACAGAAAAGTCAACAGGGAAAATTTCCATAGACAGTAATTTTGTGTATCAAATTCCTGGATAAAATGCCAAGGTATTTAAATAATCATCTTGTATATATCATATTTAAAATACTGAAGAAGTTTTCACCTGCCTTTAACCTATGAAAACAATATGATCATCTCTATCCAGGCTAAAACTGAAGAAGAGTGATTTTAACTTGCCCAGTGCTGGGGGAAGGGTGGGTCTCTGTAGCCCTTTGAGCAGAACTAGAGGCTGGGTTTTTGACTCTTGACCTTGTATCCTTTCCCCAGTTCATTTCATCCCAATCTATGTTCCACTGGAGATAATATTTCATAATATATTATGCTTCATACTCTATCTATTTTGTAACTCAGCTTCAGAGCTGATTAGAAATCAAAACAAGAAAGCATCCAATGAACGTACAGAGGGAAACACATTTCAAGTGGGCCTGGAAGGAAAAGAATGGCCTGTGTTTCTGCTTTAGAAAGTGTTTTGGGAATGAGACTAAGCTCAGAGTTAGTTAATATTTACCATGATGTGTAATTACAGGAATAAACTTTCTTAAAATTATGTAATCCAGATTTCTCATGAATCCTATCCCACTCTTACTCATCCAGAAACCCTGGCCCCAAGAACACCTAGTGACATCTTGCAGAAAAACTAGTACTCTAGGAATACAATTGGAGGAAGTCACATTAGGACAACAGAGCACTGTAAGAGGGTAGCTGTAGTCCTGACAGCTTTCCAGGGTACTGATGTGCCTGCTTGTCCTGGATTCAAAAGTCCTACTTCTGTTATATATGGGCGTGGTCAACTCATTCTGGTATATGGCTTAAATTCTTAAAGGCCACTGTTTTAATAAAATGAGGATTATAAAAATCTTATATACCTGTTTTGAAAATTAAATGAAAGAATATGTAATAATACCTGACTGAGTAGTAACTCAACTGGTAATTGTTGTTTTACCTACTATCATTATTTCATCTGTTGCTGTCTTCTGACATAAGGGCATCCTTACATAGGGACTGCTGCCCTCTACGGGAATTATTAGAACCTGATTTGCCTCCTGTGACAAATGAAGGTCACTGACCTCCCAAAACTCCTCAACTTCTTGTCAGCCCTTCACCCAGTACTGGTCCTCTCAGCAGTTGATACACTGACCTTGCAAATGATAAGAGATGGATAATTAGACACCCTCTTAAATAGTCCCAATTATGATACCAGTCACTTTAATGTGGGGTGATAAAATTCGTGATTTTTATGAGGCTTATCCTGCAGATAACTATAAAATATGCCCTGGAAAGATAGTGATAACTGGAGGAAGTGCCACCTAAGGTTTAAAATATGACCTTAACAAACCCAGCTCAATTCCACCAACCATGCATCAGAATCAAAGAGAATGGGTACCTACAAACAACTAAAACATCTGTAGAAAGCAGTCTGCTCCCCACTAACCCTTATTTATGGTTTAAGACTCTCTTAAAGTAGTCTCATCCAAATGACATCAAGGTATATCACTTCATATGGGGCAAAACAGTGTATATCTAAAGAATTAAGTGTTGAAATCAGTTTCTCCTATTAATAATGGACAGAATCCACATCAGCTCAAACCAGTTTTTATGAGTGTGGGATAAAGCAGACACCTAAAACATTCAGAACCCTTACTTGAATTTTCCTGGTATTTTCTTCTCTTGGCATCACAAACGATTTTTTTTCCCAAAGTAGGTTTTTTTCACTTGTCTGTTCACAATTTAATCATCAACATTCACAAGATTAATTTGTCCTATTTCCTCTCTCCACATTACAGGGGAATTTAAACTTTCCCTGTTGATTCTCTATAATGCAAATCTTTCCTATAAACCATTCAGAACAGATCGGCAGTTATTAGTGAGCAAAACACACTGGCAAAAGTAAAGGTAAATACTGCAGATAAGTTAGAAAAAAAAGTAACTAATGTACTATTCCAAATTCTGTCCTCTTTGTGAAAAAACATTTTTTTCCTTATGTTTTTCTTCTGATAACAGAAGAAAGACTGTGTGGGTGTCTATGGTTTTAAGAGAGGATTAAAATGGTAGTGACTTCCTTTTAAAACATACCAGGACTTGGAGCCTAGTAATACAGGATTTTCATGATTTCAGGTTCCTTTTGAATTGGAAAAAAAAAAAGTTTGTATTTGAATTGATCTCTCAACTATAAAGAGCTTCCAAAGTTGTAATTCTCTTTTGTATGGGCTAACACAAAGGAGCTTGAGACAATTTCTGAAACTAAAACTTACAAGATACCTCAAAAAACAACCCAACAATTTAATCACCCACCTTCGAGCAAAGAGACTGTCTTCCCAGAAGAAACCCACTCCTCCTTCTAATCTTGTGTTGGCTTTTAACACCTGGGTGTCAATGGCTTTAAGACAGTGATTTACAACTAAGTCTGGACATTTGGATGTGGGTTTTCTCCCAGATTAACTATGTCAGGATGTAGTCTAAATGTCTGAATTTAGGGAGAGGTCCGTGACCTAGAAGCATCAACATTACTTGACAGGTTACTAGAAATGCAGTATCTCTAGGCCTATCCCAGACCTAACAAATCACAATCTGCCTTTTAAAAATATTTCCAATGAATTTTTTACTAACAGAAAAAGAATGCAGATGCCGGCATCATCAGAGATTCTTATTTGTTTTGAGATGGGGCCTGGGCAGTGGTTCTTAAAATATGGTCCCTGGACCAGCATTACCATCATCACTTGGGCAGGTATTAAAATTACACATTTTTGGCCCCAGACCTATAACTGTGAATGTGAACCATAAACTGTGGAATGGGGTCCAGGAACCTGTATTTATTATTTATTTACAGATCCTAGGGTACAGCTCGATGAATTCTGACATGTGTGTATACATATGTAACCATCACCCAGATCAAGATGTTGGATATTCTCACTTATTTTCCCCTCTCACCTATTTCACCCAACTCTCCACCCAGTGACCTGTGTTCTAACACATAATGCAGGGACTTCTAATGCATGCTGAAGATTGAAAACTCTTGCTGAGGGGGATATGCCTAATTGATCAGCCTACTCACTATTTTCCACAAATGATGGGTCAAGGATGGGCTTACGGCCTAGACCTACACAATCTGAACAACCAGGAATAGGTATGAGACCAGAAGCATGCACTTTACTGAAGCTAAGATTTCTCTGGCCTGAACAAGAACCAAGATGCATGCAACTCAAGATACATGCCGACGTGCAGCCACCATGAGTGAAATCAGATGAAAAATGCAACTGTAGCCTTGGCATCGGAGGTACAAGCACATGGGTCTTATAGCCATTCTCGAAGCGCCCCTCCCTATCTCCTGACTTCCATTTATATAAGCTAATGAGTTCCTTTGTAAGGTACCCTGGTTTGAATTGGCTTACCTTTTATTTGAAACAAAGAAAACCCTGGTCTTAAGGTATTTCCCATGTCCAGTGGAAAATTAAAAGAGGACAATACCTTTAATGAGAGGTTGTTCAACCTATATTTTCAAACCTCCAGTGATCAGAGACTCACCTATTTCAATGAGAAGCCATTCCAGTTTAGATGATTATTAGAAATGCTGTTCTTACATTGAGGTGAACTCTGTAAAAAGCTTTATTTTCCAACAACCCAAAACAGCTGATTTCCTCCACCATACCCTTAAAACACTCGAAAGTCGCCCTGCTGCTCATCACAGATCTTCTCTTCTTTAAACATCCAGATTTCTTTTCCATCATAAAATGATCTTGAGTGTTCCCACCATCCTAATTGCTTGATTCTGAATATTTGGTACTATTATCAATTTCTCTTAATTAGTGTCTTACAAATGGGTGCTGTATTATGAGTATGAGCTGATCCATGCAAAAAACATACAAAATACTGTCTTTCTGGGAATAGTGGATTAAAGTGGGCAGAACAGAAATCTACCCTTCATGTTGCTGCCAGCTGTTATTTTCGAGGCAGTGATCTTAAATGGGTAAGACAGAGGTTACCAAAAAAATCCCATGGAGAAACTCTTCCTTCCAAATTTTATACACCTCCCTAAAAACTACAATTCTTTGAAAACTAAAGAAGTTCTCATCTGCTTTGTAATCTAGAGCTGATACTATCATTCTTCAAATGTGACCACTTCACTGATTCATTTCCTTCTCTGTGATTATTTACAGCTTCTTAGCATGTAAATTTAAACTTACCTTCTCTACTTATTCTTAGCTATTCTATATTCTGAAGGCTTAATTTCTGCATTTATAGTAAGTAAAGAGCAATGCCTTTATCTTAGGATAGTGCAAAGATTAAATGAGATATATGTAAACTGATTACTTTCAATGTCTGGTGTATTATTTCGTGCTAAGTAAATCTTGGCATGCGTATTTTCTCTTCAATGTCTTAGTTTAATTCAAATATAATACTGATCTTTTTCACATGTATTTCTGTTCTACAAAATAGCCTTATTATGCACGTGTGCTGTCGTTTCTGTGGACTGAAAGGTAGGACTTTACATGATCAAAATCCCAATTTCACCTCTCAGGTAAGATCCATGAGTCCATCATTAAATATTTTTATCCTAACTCTTTTGATTAATTGTACCTTTTTAAGCACTTAGTAAATAGAACACTGATAACTTTTCTGATATTTAGAAGCTTCTACACTAAGAAAGATACAGTCCAATCTAAGAATAATGACAAAATAACATTCTAACCAGTTAGTACATATATATGATAGAATAACTATGTTATAATAATTATGTACTAAATGGAAATCTGGGTAAAAGAATTCTTGGAATAGGAAAACCTTGGTAGGTAACTTAGAGAAAATTAGTTTTCAGATAGAACTGAAAGTAACCTGTCAAAATGGACTTAGTGATCAGGAGAGAATTGGGAATTATTGCAAGGAGGTGCGTGTGGCAATGGTTAGAAACAGAGATAAGCAAGTTATATATTATGAAATTAAAGTTGACATAAGCTTTCTAAGCTTATTTTGCTAAGGTAAGTAAACATTTCCATTTGGATTTTTTACCTGTGTTTACCTAAAATTATCAGGGGTTCTGAATACATACCACAAATTCATAGCTGAACCTTTAGCATACACACTAACCATTTTAGACATGTCTGGCCTGGAATGATATGTAATTGATTCACACTAGGAATTTGCATTCCAAAGAAAAGTACTGCCAATGTAGGAAAATATTTTATCCAAATCTTTGGAGGAGGAGAAAGGAGAGAATTAAAATTATGATTAAAAAAGACTTAACATGTTTTTCTCTTTTGATTAATCTTCTCTCTACTGTATGAATACCCACAGTATGCAATGTACCATCTGGAAAACTAAACACAGGAAAGCTTCAGGGCTAAAGTTTATAAAGCTCTTGATTCCAATATTCTCTGGTCTCCAAAGTATTATAAAATAGACATAGAACTAGTAGACTGTCTTCTCTTTTCCAACTTTCTGTCTCATATTAATTAGTTTCTGTTATGAAGCTTGCAGTATACCGGCAAACCCCCAAAACACCCAGATTAAGTTATTTTTAAACAATTACTTAAATCTGGTATAAAAATGATAGCAAATATTTTCATATTCAACATTTTTCTTATTAAAAAATTATATTGGGTAACTAATTTGTACAAAGTTCTACTAATTGCTAGTGGAATTTATAATGCATTAAGGGTACTAAAACATGTATACCATTATCAAAAATACATGACAGTATTGGTTAAGAAATAAGAATTTCAATTTCCAATCACTGTTGTTAAGGAAATCATTGGGAAAAAGGTAAAATCTGAACTATGAGTGGGTAGAAAAAATAGTATGACTAAAGTTGGAGAAGACTTGCCAGGCAGTGAAAATGGCAAGAGTAAGATGCTATCTTGTTAACTATCAACATTTTCATGGATTGCAAGCAAAATAAATTCACATAAACTAGATAGGCCTAAAATATCAGCCAGTCAAAACTGTTGATAGACCAGTGATCTTCTGGTTTTGCATTTAGTGGTAAGTTTTTTTGGCAGAGCACTTTGTTTCCTTATCTTTCTTCTGAGTGACATTTATCTTAGAATAGCAGGAACTTATAGTTATTTTTTCTTGCCCCCATAAACTAGCTGCACCAATTATGCTAAAAAATTAGGTTAAGGCATAAGCATCTTACAAAATAAATAGTATGTTCTTGCTTTCAAAATATGGTGAAATATTCACCTAAGAATAGAACAAACAAGGACAGGACTTACCAATATTAAAAATTCGGATAACTTGTGACAGTGAAAGATTTCACTCAACTTCCTCTACTGCTACATGAGCATTTTAGATGGAGACAAATAAAACTGAGTACAGTTAAGTACTCCTAATTTAGAAAGGAATTCCTTGAGATAGAACCCAGAGAAGGCACAAGTCCCAATTCAGACTTTTTTTCCTGAATTAAAATTGGACAGGTCTATTGCCAAAACTGTCAATGAAGTCTTTAAAACAATTATGTCAGTTAATGAGTGTGTAAGAGCACTATGATGAGAAGGCTCTAAATTGGTGACCTGATCTCAGGGCACAATAGGTGGTATGATAATAGGGCAGTCTTATGGGAAATAGGGTCGTACAAGTGGGAACACTCTCTTTTTGCAAGCCTCAGGTATTCTGATTTTACCCAGAATTTGACTCAGATGTTACCTTAGAGCAGTTAGATGTGTGTATATGTGTGTGTGTGTGTACACCTTATACATATGCATATGTATTTAATACCAAATGCTTTGTGTAGACTTGCAGTGTTGTTCTTTATTCTTATTTCAAACTATTTGCTTTTTTAATGAATCATTTTTTAATCTGTATAATTTTGTACTATCTCTTTTCACTCTTATTTCCCAATACACTGATATGATTGATATTGTTTATTGCCCTTTCTTCCATAATGATTTTCTATGTATGTATAAATGCATGTGTGTTTTTCTTTTTTCTTTTTGATCATTTTATATATAATATATAGATATATTCTCCTGCATATTTTCTACTTGTTAGTATTATGTCCTTGTTCTAGATCAATACATGTAGACATAAGCTGCTTTTTCAGTTGCATACTGTTTCATAACATGAATGCCTATATACACAAAGATCTACAGATTTCTTAACAAGAAAACAATCTAAAAGAAATTGGACAATATATCTGAACAGAAAAATCAGAAGAAATTAAGTATGCTTTCAGATGTTTCCCCTATGATGGACTTTTTTTCCTCTCTCAAGTAAAGGCATCTTTTGATATTAGGATAACAGATAAAGCTACCTTACTATCCAAGAAGGTGGTTGTAGAAACTCACACTCACATCAGGAATATACACTGTTGCTTCTTTCTCTGTATTATTATATTCATCACTGAATGAAATCTATCCTTTCCATTTTGCAAATGGAAAAAAAATGCACATTATTGTTTTGTGATTGACTAGCTATTAGTGAAGATGAACATCTTTTCATACGCTTGACATTTGCACTTTATTTCTTGTGAGTTTCCTGTTCAAGTTTATTGTCCATTTTTCTATTAGACTGTTCTCTTAAGAAATCGGTAGATCTTTGTATACTAAATTTACTCATATTTTGTATAATTTATGTGCTGCCAATATTTTTCTATATTTTCAACAAAATCTTTTCACTATTTTTAATTAATTTAGCCATATAAACATCTCAATGACAATGTCATTTAATCTCTCAGGGTCCTTTGTTTACTTGTTTTTGCTTTTTACTTTGTGGCTTTTCAATTTTGTGCCTTTGCCACAAAATTATACAGATATTTTTTTAATGTTTTATAGTTTTATACCTCATATGTAAAACTACAAAACATTTGCTGAGTGTGTGTGTTGCCTGTGATGTGTGATGAGGTACACTTTTACATTCTTCAAATTGAATAACTGTATCAGTCAGAATCCTGGCATGAAAAGATGGCATAGTGTAAATTACATGGTTTAATAAAGGGACTATTCAAAAATGGAAGACAATGTTGGAGGGAATCACTAGGGAAGCACCCTTTTCCTTCCTTCTACTGGGAGAGACAGGAAAGAGAAGACAGTGATTACCAGAATACTTGAGGAGAGAGCCACCTAAATGAAGGATGGGCTTCGGGAGAGGGATCAAATCAGTTCACAGACCAACAGGGAGGTATATGGAGGAATAAATACACCAATGGCACCCTCCTTTCGCTCTAAGTTTCTCTCTTGGTGCCTCTTTTGTCTGAGCTCTGCAAGAATCCATAGAACAAAGGGGTCTGATGGATGTAGTTCACAGCAATGATCTCACCACATGGTGATGGGTGGAAAAAGGATTCAATATGGTAGCCGTTAATTACATGCTGCTCCTGAGTACTTCAAATGCGCTAGTCTGAACTGAAATGCCTTGCCTGGATAAAAAAGATACTGATGTCAAACATTTAGTGGGAAAAACAAACAAAAAAGAAATCTTTATTTAATAATTGTTTGTATTCATTGCATATTGAAATGGTAATATTGGGTGAAATGAAGTACATTAAATTTAATTTGATCTGTCTCTTCTTACCTTTTAAATGTGGCTACTAGTTTAAAGTTGTGTATGTGACTTACTGCAGTGATATACAAGGAAAAATAGAATCCAATTATTCTAGTAAATAACCTCATTCCCACTAAATTCAAGTCCCATCCTTGCATATATTAAATTTCCCTATAAAATTTGTTCCTAAACTCTGTTCTGTCTTGCTTATCCCTTATCCACTTGTCTAACCTTTGTCTAATAACATGCTGTTCATAATAAAGGAACTTTCTAGAAAGATCCAAGGTGAAGGAGATACAAATGCTTCCTTTCTCTTGGCTTTCTTTTTGTTTCCTAACAATTTTCATGTATATTTGTTTTATATGAAATTGAAAATTAGCCTAGTATTTATTTCTCCCAAAAATATCAGTTGGTAATCTGAATCAAAGTATATTTTTAAAATCTTGCATCAAAGTATGTATGTGCATTTGGAAAGAAATGCCATTTTTCTGTTTTTAACTCAACATTTAGTGGAATGGTCTGTTACTCCATTTCTCAAGATCTTGTTTAATGTTCTCCTATAACATTTTGTAGATATCTTTATGTTATTAAGTGTTATATATTTCTTATTAAATTCACTTCCAGGTATCTTATACTTTTTGGTCACTATTATAAATTTTCCCCCATTTCCATTCTTAAAATATTATTGTTTGAATAAAGAAAATGACTGGTATTTATAGATTTATTTTGTAGTCCAGTGACTTAATTCCCATGTATATATTAGGGTCATGTTAGTATTTTAAAAGCACAGTCATGGTGTCAACATTCTCACTTAATTTTCTTTTACTCATCTTATTAGCTATTTTAAATTATATGAATGAGATAAAACATCTACAATGCTGTTTAATAGTTGGATAGCAGTCACCCCTGTTCTGATCCAGATTTTAATGAGATTGGCTTTATTATTTCACTTTTTAAAATGATATTTGCTATTGGTTTTAGGCAAATAAATAAGATCAGGTATAGTTTCCTACTATTTCTATCTTATTTGCCTTTGATGTTATTTACAAAGAATTTTTGTTTTCCTTTAACTTACATATTCCTTATTTAATAAGTTATAGATACTATTTTTACTTAAATATGCTTTTCATTTACCTAATTGAATATCAACATGCCTATAATAACCCAACTAACTCATGTCCCCTCTTTGTTAAATATATAATTTGATACTGTATTTAGAATTTCCACCCCTATATTTATAAATTAATTTCATCAATAGTTATTTATTATACTTTTAAGTTTGAGTAAGACAATTTATGATAACCTATAAAATTTCCTGGGGAAATTTCCAGATTTTTCTTAGGTATGCGATTATCAGAATTATAATCAGCTTTGAAATCTGTTCTTAATGTAACTCTTAAGGAACCTATATTTCCTAAGTACATCTGAATTTGGGACCTTTTAAATTGTGATTACTTTTAACAACTTTGAAATTTCCCTGTGATTATTTGTCTATGATTTTATGAATCTTTTTTAAGGTGGTATTTATATTTTGTTACAATCCTTTTTTCCCATAATTTAAATGTATTTTCAAAGAGCATTCACAATATTTTCTTGTAAACTTTCTACAATTTTATATAAATCAAGTTAAGACTTTTTATTCTTAATATGTTTTTTTCCTTTTTCCATTTCCTTACTCAACTGACCAGCATTTCAAAGAATAGCTATTCATTCTATGTAATCTTTCCACTTTCTTATTTCACTAACTTCTATTTTTGTCTTCTTTTTAAAAAGTTTCTTTCAATTTTAAGGGCTTTTTTTAGTTCCATTTTTATTAATTTCTTAATAGTAATAATTCATTCACAAGTTTAATTTATTTTTTAATTAAAAAAGCTACAAATATTCATGAGTCTAGCTTTAGCCTAAGATCATGTTTTATTATGATTTGTTACTTTCATTCATTTCTAGATAATTTTGAATGCTGGGTTTAACATCACTTTGATTAGGAAATACTTTCAAGATTTTTTTAATTTTTAAGGAGTAAAATTTTATTCTCCTTTTTGATATTTTGAATATGTGTGTTTCTGTGTTTTTGTTAAATAGTCTTTTTGGACTATGATCAAGGGATTTGGCCAAAAAGTATTTAATATTTGAAAACTTAGATTTTTATTTGTTGCTAATTTTATTAGATTTTTCTATAAACTGTCCATAAATTTAAGAAAAGAATATGTACATAGGTGATCTCTTTGAAAATACTTGATTACATTATTCAAATTTGGAGAAACATCCATCAAGTCCTCTGCCACTAATATTCAATACCTAAAGTAGTCAAACTCATGGAAGCAGAGAATACAATGGTGGTTGCCAGGAGTTGGAGAGTTGGGGAATTGGTGAGTTGTTCAAATGGCATTATGTTTCAGTTATGCTAGATAAATAAATTCTAGAGAACTTCTGTACAACATAGTGCCAATAATTAACAACACAGTATTGTGCCCTTCAAAATTTCTAAGGAAGTAGATCTTATGTTGTGTTCGTATCACAAAAAACATAAAGAGAAGGAGACAAAGGAAACTCTGGAAGATGCTGGATATGGATTATGGTCATGTTATCATGAATGTTTGCATATGTTCTAATGTCAAATTGCATATGTTAAATATGTACAGTCCTTTGCCAATTATATACCTCAGTAAAGCTGTAGAAAACAGTTTACTTAAACACACAGACACCCCACACAAATATATAGTTACAATATGTATTTTGTACTCACTGTATCTAATATATCTACATAAAGTAAATGCAAAAAATAAATTGGCCTTATTAATATCAATGTTTATTCAATATTAAGTATATTAAGATCTTTTCTACTCAAAAGGAAACAATCTGTAGTAATATACTACTCATCACATAATATTCATTACTATCTTATACCAAACCATATAGCAGCAAAATATACAAATGGAGGTATTTATGTGTCTCTGACAGAATTTGATAAATCTAGTAGGCAAAAATCACATTCTGCCAACAAGCTGAATCAGCTTGGAAGCAGATTCTTTCCCAGCCAAGCCTCCAGATGACCATGCAACTGAGCAGATACCTGGATCACTTCTTTATGCCTTCAGCAGAGGATCCAGCTAAGCCATGCTTGTCCTCCGAACTCACAGAAATTGTGAAATAACAAATGTGTGCTGATTTAAGTCTCTAAATGTGTGATTAATTTGTTATGCAGTGATACATGACTAATACACCCCTATTCTGAATGCCATCGGCATAGTTTTGCCTACTTAGAATTTTACATCCAGAGATACATTTAGTGTGTGGTCATGTGTAGCTGGCTTCTTGACTCAGCGTTACATTGCTTCTGCAGCTCTCTGATGCTT
This sequence comes from Smutsia gigantea, assembly GCA_032199065.1. Taxonomy (NCBI): domain Eukaryota; kingdom Metazoa; phylum Chordata; class Mammalia; order Pholidota; family Manidae; genus Smutsia; species Smutsia gigantea. Next base: position 404,510 of record JAVSCE010018145.1, on the reverse strand, counting down.
TAATTTACACAAATTTTACTTTATCTGCTTTCTCTTTTCGTTCTTATGTGAGTAAAGGGCGATAGCTCTCCAGTAGGCATTTACAGCAGTTCTAGTTTCTTAACGAGTTAGAGTGCCAAGCCGGTGACAGAACGAGCACATGAAGAATACCCATTTAATTGGTCATCTTCCCTGACTCTCCTCCGCTTAATTTTATTACTAAATTATACCAAATGACAACATATACACTTTATTTCTGAATGTTTGTTTAAGCTTGAAACTATGCAGACAAATTAATCTTTAAATCAGTTCACAATTTTAATGTTTTCCAAGTTATATTGGGTGAGCGCTACTTAGAAAATCCTGGTTATAAAGAGTTTTATTTTGCCATTAGCTAATATGGAGTGTTCTCATAGATATGTAAATGAGCTCGATATTCATTATGCAAATGAATAGAACCAGACAAAATTTAAATGGGATCAGCTTTGGGGCATCATTTCAGGGATCTAATTTGGGGGTTTTGGGCCTTGCAGCTAAGAGAGTCATGTTAAGATGCTTTAGATAAATAATAAAACATTGCAAACAGAAATTTCATTGAAAGGGGTATGACCTCAAAAGACGAAGGGTTACTGGGAAATGACACTAGGAATTGATAATCACTCTTATCATATACTACTCTATGCCTGAGGGTGACTTTAATAGTCCATTCCACTTGACTTGGTCTTGTGATCAATTCTTAGCCCTTAATTTTTAAGGGCCGTCACCTGCTCTTACCAGCTGCTTCTTGATAAATTGGGAAATACCTGTTCTCATCTATTTCACTTTTCCAGAGATGGGTCAAACAGGGAAATGTTTCTAATGTATTTAGCACAAAACTAAATCTAGATACCATTTCTGGCTCTATTAACAAAACACTGTACATCTTTGAGTAGATAACTTCATCTTTCTGGGTCTTGATTCCTCCTTGATTAGAATACTACAACTAATAATAGTAGTCATGAGAGAAGTGAGATAATCTAATAGACAACTAAAACCTTAGAGTGGAAAGGGTATTAAACACTGTCTAATTCACAGTCCTGAAGTGCACAGGGGTGAAACTGATGGTAAAGTAAGGTAGGTAAGGTAAAGTAACTTATCTCATGGGACCTAGTTAGTGACCAGGTCCCAGTTTTCTTGAATTTCTGATTTATTCTTACTCTTTTACTGCGACACTCTAACTCTAATTTCTAAGTGCATTTAAGTTTCAAAAAAATGTGTATGTGATTCACTTTCTTTTCTAAACAACATAAACATGTCCAAAAGGATCTGTAAAATATTTGGCAGATACAGGGGAGAATGCCTCTGGAACTCCTTCAGTGAGCAAAATAAGTCAATCAATGAATAAACATTTCTGGTTTATGGACAATATGTGGAGAATTCTATGTAGTCTATTATCTCATTCAATAATGTTGTACTATTATGACAGACAACAATGCCCACCCTCAGAACATATATAAGGATAAATTGTAACAATATGACTCTAAGTATATATAGTTCAATATAACTATAAATTTTGACAAAGAGTGACTTGGCTAATTTCAGAAAAAGAAACAAACTAATCATTTTTACTGACTTTTCTCTCAAGTAACAAGCAAAAGGTTAATAATAATAGTGAAATTAGATTGTACTTTATGGCTAGGAAAATGCTTTATATATGTAATATCATTTGATTTGTCTACCAATCAACCATGAGAGGTAGATATTATAATTACTGCCAGTTATAAAATTCATCTGCATTTCTCAGGTGGGTAATTTGCCTCTATTTTTGTAGTACCACTAAGAAAAGTAGGGGCTCCCCTATAATTGGCTCAGAATATCCAAACAAGTCCAGTTCTTTAGAGAGAGCTATAATTATTTTGATGAGGTTGTCTAAACACCCAGCCATCCTGTCTTTGCAGGAATACAAAAGTAGCAGTTATTTCTCTAATGCCTTTTGCTAATCTCAAAATATTTTCAAATGAGAGTGAAAAGTCCATCATTTTTCTTGCAAGCTGTCTTTAAAGTATTATAATCAAAATCATTAACATTTCAAACTAATCAAAGATGTTTTTAGTAGAACCAGCAAATACCCAAGGCAAGCATTTCTTTGGGGTGCTCTGAGAATTTTGTATGCAGCTTACACTTTTAATCATTAGCCTCATGTGCCTAATTCCTCCAAATCCAGCTGAAAAGATCTTTTTGCTTCTGGGTGTTGAGACACTGAGATAAAACCAAGTCAACTGAGGGTATAAGCCACTGGCAGGACCCTGAGGAAGCCTCCATCGGTCAGGCAAAGCCTGATCTACTTCCTCAGATCTCACTCTTTGTATTATTCCAACAGCTATTTTCACGAAGCTATGCCTGATATGACATCTTCAGCAAAGATGATGGGTATGAACCTTTGTGCATAGCCATAAGAGAGCAGTATTGTTTTAATGACACAATTTCTCCAGCCTCACATGACTATTTTCAAGTATTTTTTACAAGGATCCTGGGAAGTTGTTTTGAAGATTAAATCAGAGAAAACGAAGTTACTATAAATTGGGAAAGATTTCAGTGGTACATTAGGAAAAATGTCATATTTGTCTGTGATAAAAAAAATAGAAACAAGTACTGATGAAGGCTCACAGCTGTCAAGAATCAAAGAGACAGCATCCATTTCAGAGTAAGCTTGAAGGCAGAATTTATACCCAATACGCTCTTCAAATTTTAATCTGAGAAGATACAGTTCATTTCTGGTATTAATTCTCAGCATACAGGCAAGGAAACAGGCTCAAAACAGAGCCTAATGGAAGGACTGATGATTTAGTACACTGGAAGATCATCTTCATAGGTTTCACAGAACTCATAATTTTGTTCTCAAATGCATCCCCCAAATTTAACCTATACCAGGTGTTTAATACATATTAACTGAATAAAGTTATAAAGAAATTAGCCATTGTCCTTTATTTTACAGTGGAGGTATCTCAATTTCTAAAAAAGATAAATGATTTGTCCAAGGTCACACAGTAAATCTTGAAGCTCACTCCTATTAAATAATTTTTTTTTAAATGTGCTGGGGAAGAGCAGTGCATGAAGGCAAAGGCCTGCCAGGCAGTCTTCAAGTCAGACACCCTAAAATTCAGGCATTGGACCTGAAGACCAGCTCTTCTTCCTCTATCTTTGCTCAGTGACTTCTTAACATGACTATGCAAGAAAACCTGAGATTGGCAATAATTCCTGTTTGAATCCTCCTTTATTGAGGCCCAACATTTCATTAGCCTATCACGTTGGTTGCTCACCTTCACTGATTAAGATGCTTTTAATTTTTAACCTGAAGAAATAATATCCACCTTCTTATTTGCACTTCTTGTGAAAAAGCTTTTGCATAAATACCAGCTTGCTGTATGTGAAGTGTATATATTTTTGAACCTAAGAGTTAATCATCACCCAATTATCATCTTAGGCATTCCTTGAGAACTTTGTTTTTCTTGTTTTCTATGCACCTGATGTCTCTAGAAGAACAGGTTTGTGTAAGGGGATCAAGTATGTCATTGCCATTTATTTATCAAGATAATAATATCAAAATTGACTAAAGGGATGGAAACAATCAGGCAAGATACTTCATACATCAAGAAAATAAATGAGTCTTTGGACCTCTTGAGGCATCGAGTCCCAGGATGGAAAGAGATTCGAAAGGTTTCCTTGTCTCCCAACATCTCCAGTCACTCCATCACAGAATTTATGCTTGAAAACGCCAGTTTCCACCATCTAGTTTCCACCTTCTATTCTAGATGTATTCCAGGTCTCCCTTATTTTTGGCCAGAACATCAACTGATAGTGCTGGCTTACCTGGTAGGATAACCCAGGTACTTATCCCTGCCCTTAATCTTTGTTCTTACTCATTTCACTCTTTCAAAGTCAAGATTTTGCAAGTGTTTATTCACTTATTGCTGGCATGGAAACACAAGGTGCCACAGTGAAGCCCCTAGATTCCAGGCATCTCTACCTTCACCTACTGGGTAGAACCAACCCTCACTCACCGTGGTAATCAGGGTCTGCTACTCCCAGCAGTACAGTAACTCTTTATGCCCATTCCTCTGGCATGCAAAGCCAAAGCACCCAGAAGGAAGTTATAGCTTCAAACTCAACACTTAGTGTCTCTAAAAGAAACATTCTTTCTCCCAAGATCTATGACCACTAACTTGGTAAAGCCTAAGGTCAGGGGTACAGAAAGCACTAATTCTTCAAGCAGGTCACTGGAAGTAAGGTGAGAAGAATCAGTACTGATTTCACTGGCTGGTTCCCAGAACCATATATGCAACACATTATAACACTGTTAGCCCGGACTGCAGTGCCCCAGTGCCCAAAATGACTTTCCTGAGCTGTGTCCTTAGTGAACATTTAACAATACATTTTACTATTCTATATTTCTTTGCTATAAATGGGGTCCTTTACTCAAACAATATTGTATAGGCTACACGACAATGATCAGGCACTTTGTAAGTTCTTAAATGGTGACCGTAGCTACACTGCTGTAGGGAAGGAAAACCCATACGTGTGGTAGGTGCCAATTCTTTCCTTTCTGGGGAAGGAATCCAATTTAACTGACTTGCCATCATGTGGATCACTGGTCTTCTGGAGGAATTATGCCATATGGAGGGATCATCTCCACAATGGGTCTGATTTTCATTATAGTCTGTTCTATGGCTTTAGGAGATGAAAATCCCCTTAACAGATGCCCCAGAGGTTCTCTGTCTTTAATGTGCTTTGAGTTACAGTTGGCTTCCCTGAACCTACCATTTTCTCATTTCAAGTTTTTCATAAAGAACCAAACAAATTCACTACTTAGAATTATTATTTCCCCACATCCTAAGTTACTGCATAGCAGTGCCTTACCTTACACCTATACTTCATTCTGATTATTTATAAGTAAAAGCCTCAATGGTCTGCCTTCCCACACGCATAGGTCTAACGTAAAGAGGTATAAATTATTGCTTTATCAAGAGTGCTACCCAAGGATCAGGATCAAGGGAAAGGAAATTTAGGTAGGAAGCAAGGAAGAGACAATATGAGGATGTGCTATACAGTCAAGTTTATATACAAAAATCTGCCCTTGACCATAGTTGCATGATTCATAGTTGAATCACTGACCCACTGTGCACTGACTGACACTTCTTGAAAACCTATCTTGCACTCCAACCATTTTCCTACATGTGTTTTAATACAAAAAGAAAAATTGGTCAATGGTTGGAAAGAATATAGCAAAAGTTCAGAGGGAAACAAAGTCAAAAGATGGAGAGAGAGAAATGCTGCTTCCTTATAACTACCTGATCCCTGACTCCAAACTGGCCCTAACGCCTGGAAACTATGAGATAGCCAGTTTCCTGTCAATCAATTATTCCATATTGCTTAAACTGGCTTTAATAAGCCTCTGATCCATAATAAACAAACAAAGACTCACAAGCAACTATTCACTACTCATGGCTGACGTTTGTCTCCCAGAAAACTCCAGACCTTGACCCTCTAAAGGATACCAGCAGGAGAGGTGAAAGACTTAAGTGTTTGAAACTCTTTTCTGCACCTTTTTCAGTCAGCTTGTTTCCATTCTGTGTAGTATGGAATGGATTTTCAGTTGACCTTCATGATCCCTGCTGTCTTGTAGTTGTGCCTTTGTAAAGTCCCCTCACCTGAGTGAGAATGGGACTTGAAACAGGCTTCTAACCAATGGAACGTGGCATAGGCTAGAGTGATTAGGAAAGCATCTAGTCCTTGTCTTACTAGATTGTCTACTCTCCTTTGTTGACATTAAAAATAAGCTTCTGTGTTGTGAGGGGGCCTAGGGTGAGGACCATGTGACAGAGAACAGCAGCTGGCCTCTAGGAGCTGAATGCCGCCTCAGGCCAAAAGTCAGCAAAAAGCCTCGGACATATACCCTTCAACTTCAAGGGAATCAATTTTGCCGACAAGCTGAGCAGGTTTGGAGGCAGTTTCCCCTCCAGTCTAACCTCCAGAAGAGAATGCGGCTTGAGAACACCTTGATTATATTCTGTGAGACTCCGAGAACCTAGCTAAACAGTGCCAAGACTTCGAACCCACAGAACTTTGAGATAATTATTATGTGTTACATTAAGCTTCTAAGTGTTTGTTGATTTGTTACACAGTAATAGAAAATTAATACACATAAGAATAGACTAACCGTTCAAACCATAATATCAGAATCTGACTGAGCCCTTAGTTACAGCAAAGGGATAGGAAGAGTATTAGGGTCAGGTCTTGATTTATTATGTTTTCTTGAATTATTCCTTAGGCCTAATTCCAGGTGCCATCCTTCTCCTGAGAAAAAAACAAAACTGGGGTGTATCACACTCCCTGATTTCATACTGTACTATAAAGCTACAGCATTCAAAACAGTATGGCAGCAGCACAAGAACAGATACATGGACCAATAAAACAGAATAGAGAGCCCAGAAATAACCCCTTGCCTATGTGACCAATTAATATATGACAAAGGAGGCAAGAATATATAACAGGAAAAAGAGACTCTCTTCAATAAATGGTGTTGGGAAACTGGCCAGCTACTTGCAAAAGAAGGAAACTGCATTGCTGTCTTACACCATATACAAAAAGAAATGCAAAATATATTTAAGACCTATATATAAGACCTGAAACTATTAATTTCCTAGAAGAAAACATGGGCAGTAAAATCTTAAACATCAGCATTAGCAATTTTATTTTTCCTGGATATGTCTTCCCAGGCAAGGGCAACAAAAGCAAAAATAAACACATGGGATAAAAAATACATCAAACTAAAAAGCTTCTGTACAGCAAAGGAAATTATTGACAAAATGTTGAAAAGGCAGCCTACTGTATGGGAGAATATATCTGCAAATGATATATCTGATAAGAGGCTAATATCCAAAATATATAAAGAACTCATACAACTCAGCATCAAAAACACAAATAATCTGATTAAAAAATGGGCAAAGACCTGAATGACATTTTTCCAAAGAAGACATACAGTTGGCCAACAGGTACATGAAAAGATGCTCCACATAACTAACATCAGAGAGATGCAAATCAAAACCACAATGAGATATCCCCTCATACCAGTCAGGATGGCTGATATCAACAAGAGAAGAAAAAACAAGCATTGTTGAGGATGTGAAGAAAAAGGAACCCTTATACACTATTTGTGGGATTGCCAACAGGTGCAGCCACTGTGGAAAGCAGTATAGAGATTTCTCAAAAAACTAAAAATAGAAATACTATAATAATTCCACTTCTATGAATTAACCTGAAGAAAACAAAATCACTAACCTGAAAAAATATATGCACTCCTATGTTTATTGCAGCATTATTTACAGTAGCCAAAATATTAAAACAATCCAAAAGTCCACTGATAGATCAATGGATAAAGAAGATGTGGTACATATATGCAATGGACTATTACTCAGCCAGAGAAAAGAATGGAATCTTGCTATTTACAACAACATAGATGGATCTACAGGGTTTACGCTCAGTAAAATAAGTCAGAGAAAAGAGAAATACCACATCATTTCACTTACATGTGGAATCTAAAAAACAAAACAAAACTGAAATAGAGTCATAAACACAAAGAACATACTGGTGGTTGCCTAAGGGGGATAGGTGAAATAGGTGAAAGGAGACAAAATTTAGTGAGAGTGTTTGATATTTTGATCGGGTGAAGGTTATATGAGTGTTAAAAAAAATTGTTTTAAAGTTAAAAAGAAAGAAAAGGAGTAGTAGCATCATGGCCTTGACTTCATTCCTTATGGCTAATTCCGGGGCTCATCTTTTAAGGCAGAGATTCAATGAAGTCTTTAAAGAGGGCATATGGTCATCATCGCTCTGAAGCTTTGCTCCTGTGGATTCCCTTAAACAAATGTGAGATTAAAAAACAAAAACTAAAACTAAAAATGCTCTACTTGCTCTTCTTGTGTATGGATCAATAACTAATTTGAAAGCTAAATCACCAGGCCTGCTTAGGGTTTGTAAATAACAGCAGTGACGAAGGATACAAGAGAAACAAACCATCCAGTAAGTGTCCATTCACTCAATTGATTCCAACGGTGTCACCTTCCATTTGTCAGAAGTGAAAGTGTCCCAGGAGATATGCCTTAAACCCTTAATGACTTCTTAAACTGAGCACAATGAAAACAGCAGCTGATTTTTTTCTAGGGTACTTTATCATATCAGAAGATGAATTACCCAATTGCAGCCTTTCTGTGTTTACTAGAAGTGGTGCTGGAGTCCCAGTGACGCAGATTCCAATTCCAGTTTTGTCCTTTATTCGCTGTGGAAAACTAGATAAACCATCTAATTTCTTTAAGCACTTAATACATCCATGTAGCAGTAACAATTCTTAAATTGTGACCTTGTGAAAAAGCTTGAAAATGAGTAGATATACTAGTTAGGACCAGGACTTTTGACAGAGGCAATCCTGTGTTTGAAAGCTCAAACTTTTGTTGAGTTTGGGTTCATGAGTGACTTACCTGCACTAAGCCTAAACCTGTCTTGTATATCATGGGTATTATAATTCCTTCCCTGTTCAGCTGTTAGGAAGATTAAATGACACCATGCACAAAAGCACTTGGTTTAGGGACATATGTATAGTAAATGTTCAATACATGTTATCCAGCACAACTAGATAATAATCTAACATGTCGTGCACTCAATACTCAGGTCCTTTTCCCACACACTTTGATCTCCCTTTCCTGTGTCTCATTCCTACAATGATGCTCAGAGATGATTTTTCCAGAAGCTCCTCGTATACCATAAAGTTGTTAAGAGTTTAAATAGAAAAATATGTTCAGCCAATATCCTCTGAAAATGCAAACCTATTAATATCTAAAAGAAAGGTGTATTCAAAATTTCAAGCTGTTTGGAGAAATGGAGTGTATAGAATTTAAATTTCTCCTTGAGCTTTGTCTGAACAATACAAATATCTATGTTCCAACCCATAAAAAGTACCTATGATGTGTATGTCACTTTCCTGAGTACCATGTGCACTTAAAAAAAATGAAAGTTGTTTCTTGCCATCCTTTTCTTTGCAATTTAATTAACAAAAGGACTTAATTACTCTAACAAGGGTATTTATAAATGCCTAATGATATGATAGGTGGAAAGAATAAATATTCTATTGTGGGTTTTGTTTATTTGTTTACCTTAAAAAAAATTCAGGGCCCTGAAAAAAAGGCTTGATAAACACGAATACATGTGGACCTCCTACTATTTTTTAGAAGTCTGGGCAAAATGGAGGACAGGGAACAGGGAAAAACTGATATGATATTAATGTAGAAATCGAAAAATTGCAATAGATTTTTAAAGATTAATGGTGGGATAATGGGAATGGCCTTTATTATATTGAACTGAAAATAGAATAAAATGCCAACATTCTAGATAAATAAGATAGCGAAGGGTGAACACTTGATTAAGAAGTATATTACTACCACCCTTTACTTACACTTGAGCAGGAAAATAGGGTGAGCAAGGGCAAGTTTCAAATGCCTCGTGGTACATCTCTGGCTAAACATTTTCATGTTCTTCATCAAGATGGAAGATATACAAAAGAATTCTTAAGTAAGAGTTTTAAATTAGGAAATCTCAAAATGCTTTTCATACATATGAAAATAGCATTTCAAAGAGAAGTAGTAAATCAAATTTCATTATCTCTTGGATGGTTGAGGAAGAAGAAAATGAAGGAAGGAGGCAAGCAAACATGTATCACATCACTAGGTAGCTAGCTGGCTTTATTGGAACATACACTGATCTTTTCTATTTTTTTTTTCCTTGTCCAAAATATTTTCCTGTCTGTTCTCACACAGTACTTTTGATCCTGTAGATGAACCAGGTCTGTGGACTCACAGCACCCCATCATCGTGGTAACAGTGATTAGGACATGGGATAGCCATTCAAATACAGAAGAATCAACCAGAGATTATCCCCTGGATTCATACATGGATGCTAAGGAAAAGAATCTCCCTCTATTGGAGTTGCTAAACTGGAGGTGACAACGGTTATCCATCCCATCATGTTAAGAAAGTATTTCTCTAAATAAAATGGAATGACACCAACACATCCAGATGCTGGGAATAGCTGAGATGAAATATGGATGGAATCAGAGACAGAGAGATATCTTCCTGGAATGGTATCTCAGATTGCAATTCTTTAGACCTTAATTCCAGAACCTTCTTCATTCTGCTGATTCCCCAGTATTTTTCCCAATGAGCTATGAGGGCTTTCCTTCTCTTTATCAAACTAGTATTAATTATATTCCTGTTACTTGCAACAGAAAAAGTCTTGACTGCTGAAAAGATATAGTTTAAAAATGCATTCTAGTTAGCTTTCTGACTTAGAAGAATTTTGGTCTATTCCAGAACAGCAGAAACCAGACCTAAATATGATTTCCAGTATAAAAGAACACAGAAATTTTGATAATTTTTCTGATAAATGTCTAAACTTTTGGTGCACATATGACCTTTACAGCCTTTCTATGCTATTCCTTAGAATTTTTTTTCTCTTTCTCTAATCAAGAGAGTAAAAACATGGGTATTATTATATTTAGATGTTTGGAATGATGGTTCAAAATAGTAAGAAATGAGATAGAATCAACTTTCTTAAAAATAGCTACTGATTCAGAAAATGTAGCTGTTCTATTTAAGAGAAAGTTCCTCATCCAGTAATTCATATCCTAAGGTCAATGTCAAGGACCACACTAGTTCCTTGCCTGCTATCCTATCAAATTAAATTACATGAAAACATAAAAATGGGAGACAAGGAAAGGGAAGTAAAGCTCCAGGAAGAGAGCCATGTTCTGCATCATCTTAGCTTCCGACCATGGAGTGGTAAGACAGCTATTCATTGGGTAGCATGTTGTAATGATTCAGAATACCGTTTGTGGGGAAAGATCCCGGGTTCAAACCTCAGCTCTGCTGCTCACCAGATGTATGACCCATATGCAAATCATCTAAATCAGTTATCTCACCCATTAAGCAGGGCTAATAGTAGATAGCCAAGTGATAAGGTCTCAGCAAGGATCCTATCAGTTAGCTACAGGATCACTGTGTGCAGGACTGGCTTCAGTCACTACACTCTTCTCCCGCCACCTTGGTGCCTGGGAGGTAGGCCTTTGTATTCTGAAGCAGGCAGCCTCCTCTTCTGCCTTCCAGTTAGGTTTGTCAAATACAAGACGCACCAACAGGAGACTGGAGGGCACAGTAAAGTGAGGTCTGTATGCATCTGTTCCCATTGCCGCTCCCTGCCAGGCCACAGGTAGGCGGGCTGCGATCCTCCACCCAAAGCCAAGTTCATATTGAGAGCACTCTTCCACACCTGCGGTTTTGCCAAGTTCTGGCAAAACTTAACCCCTCTCACCTCTTGCTCTTTCTATAGAAATAGTAGCCTCTTTTCTCAGTAGCTAATTCTGGAGTATTTTTCCATCCCTTGTTGTTCTTTCCTTAATTCTGCTCATATTTTCATAAATAGTCTCTTAATGAAACTCTCTCATAATTCCTTTTGAGTATGCCATCTCGTTCCTGTTGCCTCTCTTAGAAGAGTGTCCATGATGCAGTAAATATTAAATAAATGTTACGTATCATTAAATAAATTGCAGAGGTGAAAGTAGCATCTTTTCTGATAAGTACACCGATCTCTGTAAGAACAAACACATATAAACTCTCCTTGAGCAAGATTATAATTCAGAGACTGAAGAGGACAGAATTACTACTTCATTCTCAAAGCTGTGCCTGGGAAGACTGCAGTTTATAAAAAGCAAGAAAAGCCAGAAAAATTAAGATATGAAGTAAATGAAAATATTGAGTGAAAATAAATAAGTACTTTGTTAAACATAGAGTTTTAAAATCCTACATCCTTTATTCCAATAAAACAAAGGATTTGAGGAACAAAAATACAGAGTAAACTAAGAACTGTTTTGAAAAATAGCATGCTAAATTATTTTAGAAAACAGGCACACTAGAGTAGGGTTTGTACTTAAAATTTTTTTTTACCATCCTAACAAGCATAACTATATATCTGGCTATATAACTTTGTGGTAATCTTAAGGGAAATACACAAGATATCAAGTACATTTGAAACACAATCTGACCACAGGGTGACAATATTCTATTTACCTTAGAGAATGTATCAAAAGGAAGGATTATGGAAATAAGGGGCTGCTGAGTTTTATATCTTTCTCCCTTAAGAAGTAGAGGTAAGTGAACACAATGAATAATAACAAAATTGTGATCTGCTCAGGAAAAAAACAAGTGGCGATGTAATGCAGAGATAACATGGACTTACACATACACCTTAGCCCATATATTCATATGCATAAACCATAACATTAAAGTGTGAATTTATTAGGATTTTTATTTCCTTATAAGCAAAGAAGAAGATGCAAATTCTTTAAGTGTCTTGCCATCTATTTTAAAAAGTTGGATTGAATTTCATCAGGGACTTAACTTTTTAGGGAGAGTCCCTATAAGTAGAAATAAATGCCAGACAAAGGATCACTGCTGGTCTGTTTCTGGAGTCTGCCACAGGGATTACATATTTTCAAATAGAATATGTTCTATTATCAGTTTTTTTTAGGGTTACTGCAAAACTGCAATGATTTTCCATTTATTTGGGAAAAAACCTTCCCATTGCTAGAGAATTATTTCTTCAGAGGAAACAAAAAAGAGAGAGAGAGAAAGACTGTGATCTTCTCAGCAGAAATCATTGCCAGTGTGAGAAGGTAATATATTTCATTTCCCAGTCTATTACAATTTTAAAGGTTTTATTTTTTTCTTCTCCAAGCTTTTTTTAGCTGCCCATTGTCTCATCAGCTCTTCTGCATTGATCAGATGTCATTGTTACTATTCTCTCCTGTTAACGTGAGAGATGTTTCTAGGATATTTGCCCTTGCTCTTTATGGTTTGGCAAAGAAAATACTAGCAGCTTCTCTTTAACCAAATAAAATAGGGACAAGGTTCTACATGCATAGGTAATGGGGATAAGCAGGATGGGACAGTTTGAAGGTAGCATTTAAACTTGCAGAGATTGGTTTTTATTAGGGTTGTTCAATGAACTGGTAAGCTATTTGTGTGCTAAGCATCCTGTGAACTAAAGTAGCTTTTTCCTATTACACACAAATCGGGAAAAATAACTACATATTCAATGCTAACTATATAACATAACCTAATAGAATCTTCCTCTGTAAAGTAGTAAAATTACGTATTGGGTACTTTTAGAAAAAAAAAACATCTAGAACTATTTTAAGGCATCATGTAATTTTAATAAAACAGGAGGAAGAAGCTGTTAGCTGGATATTGACTGAGAAACCATGTTTGCTCACGGGGGTCTGGCTAATTCTTCTCTGTGACCAATCTCTACTCTACTAGACTCAACTCATTCTCTCAATGTTTGATATTGAAACTGAGCTTAGGCTCATGGAAATAAAGTAAAGGAAGAGATGAACATCAAGTCTTCCTCCATGAAGGCCGGATAGCATTTTCTATGTAAACACTTGCTGAAAAATGACAAGTAATACCATGTTGGCATTAGAATCAGCAGGTTTTAGCTTGCAGGAACAGAGGGAGATAAAGGTTTGGTAATAGACTGGGGGCGTCTTAAAATAGGGAAACTAGTGATTAGAAAATCTAGTGGGCATATTACCTCCCTGCCTTGTCAGCATGTGAAGTAGTGTGGTTGTTTTGAATTACACAGGATTAGTGGATTATACCACCCAAGACTGAATTTCAATGTCACTGACTGGGGAGACTTTCCTAGATTTGTGACCACTGCATTCCTACATTATCTCCCTCTCATGCCTTCAGGGGATAGGATATTGTCTTTTGTTGAAGTCTCAGTGCAATTAAAGACCTTCAAAATCAGCCAGTGTCTTATTTCTTAAAGATCACTTTATCAAAAGTACATCATTTTCCTTTTATAAGCACCAATCCTTTCTTGTAAAGCTTGAAAACAGGCTAAGACCTGTAAGGCCTCTGGATGAGTGGAATTACAGGTTATTGATAGTGATCTCAATCTAAGGGGCATTATACTGGTCACGGTAACCCTTACTGTTGGCCCATTTGATTAAACTTCTGACATAGGAAGTCTAATTCGAGAGGAAATACAACTGCCCCTATAGGGAGAACTATCTGAAATTTGTCAAGGCTTTTAGTTAATTGGAGTAGGTATCTAAAAGCATACCACCTGGGGCATGAACTATGGGAAAGGCAATGGGTGGAAGGTAGTGAAAAGGAGAATAGGGAATAGGGACAGAAAGAAGAGAAACATTCATTCAATATTCAATATATACATACTGAGCTGCTCATGTATCAGTTGCTCTGCTGGACACTAAGAGAATGGACACCCAGCAAGGTAGAAAGGTCCCACCCTCGTTGAGCTTTCATTTTAGTGAGACAATAAATAAATAGATAGTGAATAAATAAGATAATGTCAGCTAGTGATAAACCCTGATGAGACAGGGACCATGGGCTTAGACAGAGTAGGGTGAGGGCCTCTGGAAAAAGCAAGGCAAGATATTTACAGTCAGAGCGATGTAATTACACGCAGGGAAACCCCCTACCAAAACTCTGTGTTAAACATTGGGTTCTAGAGTCATTCTTCAGTGAGATCAGTTGATAATCCCCCAGATAAAGGAAAGTAGCCCATGTTTTTATTACACTAATTATTTGTAATCATGTTTAAGATTCACTTTAGCATGCTAAAAGGGATTTAATATCTCATCAAGGACAAACATCCTAAGGCCACTTTTAACAAGTCCACACCCTAAGCCCTTCATCAGTTACCAAAAATCCTCAACTGCCTATAAATCCCCTGGACAACCCACCTCCCTGGGCTCTCTTGTCTCTTCCTGGCATGAGCCAGGAGCTCTTTCCTCTCACTTTATTTCTAAATAAAAGCCTCTACCCTGGCTCTCCTACCTTGGGTGTTTGCTAAATTCATTCTTCGACTCCGCAAACAAGAACCCCGGTGTCACTGAGAAGGACATAAGAAAATAAAATTGTAGGAAGTGCTGGGCTGGGGATTGAGGGGAGATCCTCCAGAGGGAATAATCAGGCAAAACCTCTCTGATGAGGCATTTGGATCGAGACTTGAGGGAAGAAAACTACCCAGGGAAGAGTTCCAGACAGAAGAATTTGAAGTGTTGCATGCACTCCTGATGTCTCTTCCTCTTCTTATTAAGGATCCAGTTCTACTGGATTAAGATCCTACCCTTATAAGCTTGTTTAACTTCAGTTACCTTCTTAAAGACCCTATCTTGAAATACAGTAGACCCTTGAACAACACAGGTTTGAACTAACTGCACAAGTCCACCTATATGTGGATTTTTTTTTCAATAAATATATTGGAAAATATTCTCAGAGATTCAGGACAATCAAAAATGTTTTTTTTTTCTCTAACTTACTTGATTATAAGACTATATACCTACAGCATATAATACATACAACATGCAAAATTAATTGACTATTTATGTTTTCAGTAAGGCTTCCAGTCAACAGAATATTAACAGTTGAATTTTGGAGGAGTCAGAAGTTATATGTGGATTTTTAGGGTCAGCACCCCTCACCCCACATTGTTTGAGGATTAACTGTACAGACACATTGGAGGTTAGGGTTTTGACACATGAGGGGCCCAATTAGGTCCATAACACAAGGCCTGGTGAGACAGTGTTATAAAATTGCTTTCTGGTTGCCAGGGTAGAGCTTGAAGGGAGGAAGGGATCATAGCAATATAGAGTCAAACAAAATCTCCTTCCTCTGTATTTCATGTTAATGTCCCCCCAAAGCCTCATCATTGTTAGGAGCAGGTAAACAAGCAGAAAAACTTATTAGCTGTCATGTTTGGCATGAAGGTCAGAGCTCAAACCAAAGAAAACAATTGTGGATATAGTCAAACAAAAACCACAAAATTCTTGTGTCAGTTTATTTTCCTCCTGTTTTAAGGATCACAAGGTCATGGTTTTTCTTTCTGTAAATTCCAAGAAAGGCACAGTTGGATCATCAACAGCAATATCAACATTGTAAAAGCCTCATAGATCAGAAAGGTCCTGCCTCCCATACAAGGCAGTATACCATTGTCATTCTATTAGCCCAGAAGTGATTTGTTGTATGGGCCCCATTTACCAAGACCTCAGAGCAGGGATGATGGCTCCTAGACATACTGAAACAGGGAATTCTTTTCCCCATCCACACCCAACTGGGGCAGAAATGGAGAAGAATCGAAGAGTAACAACAGCTCTAATTTTTGAGCATTTAATATAGTCATAGTCATATGGTCAGCAAATGACCGAGTTTGAACAGCACCAGGATCATCTCTATTTCCAGGCCAATGTGCTTTCCACTAATCATAGTGTCCAGCCTATAGCACCCTCTCACCATCCACTATGGTCTTCCCCTTATGCCTGCTAAGTTTGGACAACACACAGCTTCCCAAAACTGAGCAGTAGAGAAGAGTGAAGACTACAGAATATGACACTATGCTGAAATTCCTTCTGCCCTAGGGGCCTCTTTTGTGTCCTTGGGTCAAATTACTTCACTGTAAAAATCTCATATAGCAACAGAGTTCTACATCCCATAGAAAGACCAGAAAAAGACAATATTGGCTGCATGCACTTACCTTGGCTCCTAGTGATGACGGGGAAGACGGGGGCATCCACTGTAAGTGAGGACAACAGCGGCACTTACCTTGTCGGTGCTGGTGTATTGACATGGAAACGTGTGTGGGATCCCTGGAGAGCAGGAGGTGTGACATGATCCTAAGCCTGTTAAAAAAAAAATGTTGTCTGTGTAATATCACAGATTGATTAAATGGGACTCCAAGTGCAATAAGAAAGTAATACTGCATTCCTTCCCCCTTCTCCCACTTGAGCCCTCCCTGTGAAGCTGGTTATACCTGTACTTCAAACTGGACTGTTGAGTGGGCTGCACAGCTTATTCAATCATTTTCAGAGATGATAATGTCCTGATATTGCCAGAAAGATCTCATTTAACTAATTAAAATTTTCAGTGCCATGTAGTTGTCAAAACTTTGAAAATTCACATAAGTTGTTGCCTGTTCCTGAGCAAATGGAACTATCCCAGTGAGGAAGCCTCCACTGGGAAATGCTGGCAGAGGCAGGAGGGCCCTTTTCTGTTCTCGCCTTGCTTCTAGAAGGAGTGACGAAGGCTGGAGGGTAGGGAGGACCAGCAAAGGTCTTACTGACCAGTATTAATGCAATTTGCCATTTGGTTCCTCTGGGTCAGGTACACATCTTAGGCTAACTTTTTCCTTTCTGGGGTCCTTTGTAGGTTCTTCAGAAACACCTACCATTGCAGATCTAACACAGCTCTGCTCTCTCATGGAAAGTTAACCCTACCCGTGGAGTTGGGCATTTCATGGTGCGCCCTCCAATTCTTTCAGCTAAAGGCTCCTTGTTCCTCCGGGTGACTTTCTCAGACATTGCCAAGCCTGTCCTCTCTCATGCATGGTCCGTATCTGGTCAAGTGAAGACCTGCACGTTTGTCCTGCCATTTTTAAGAGTGTGATTGCTTCTCAAACACCCTTCTCCTCTGCTTCCCCAGAGATCTTCATAAGGGACCCATCTGACTTTCTCCTTGAGAGCAGGCTTGAGAGAGAATCGAGCCCTCCCCTCTTCAAGGCACAGGTTGAGGGAACTCATGGAGTCAACGATTCTCCTCAAAGAAATCCTTTTGCTAAACTCCAGCATCTTCTTTCTTGGCATCTTCAAAGTCTTCAAGGATGTAGAGGAGCAGTCAGTTGCTGAAGCTTCAGCACCAGTTAGCTCTGTGCAACTCCTCACATTTCTCATTGTTTGTCTAGAGACTCCTCTTGAAATGTGGAGTTACTGGCTCTTAGGGCCACAGATGAAATGAGTCAGAATATTTATGGGCATAGAATACATCCGCAAGGATATATAGCATGCTACGAGCAGAGGTTACATCTGGGGAGTGGACCTCGATGGAAGGAGATTTTCTGTACTATTTGCATTTCTTTCCACTGAAGATTATTATTTTATGCTTATAAAATAAGACATTTTTATAAAAAGAGATTCTACCTCATGAGTTGTATGTACAGAGGGGTTTGGCACAGACTAAATCTTGGTTATATGGAAGCTGTTATTACTATAATTATTAGTATCATAATTTATGTAGTCAGTAAATATTTACTGAGCACTTCTACACAAGGCACTGTGCAAATATCTAAGGATATAACAGTAAACAAGACAAACCTACTTCCTTCCTTCACTTCTGCTAAAGGACACCAAGGAAAGTCAAATAAACAAATGAATAAATACAATTATTATAAATTGTAATTAGTGCTATAAAAAAAAGAAACAATGAGGGACTGAGAGAATTAAAATGAATCAGGGTGGTTGCCTGCTTTACCTCAGGTGGTCATGGAAGGCCTCTCTGGGCACACAGACTTAAACTAAGACCCCAAAGTGGGAAAACTGGGGGAGAAAGCCTAGGGAGAAACATGACTTTAGAGAGATCATTTCCCAAGGCAGGAAGTAACTTTTATGTTTGAGGAACTACAACAAGACCAGAATGGAGGGAATATAATGAACAATGAGACTCTGGTATGAAGTGAGGATGAAAGACAGGGCTTCCAAATGCCAGCCTTACAAGCTGTTTGGATTTCATTCTAAATACAATTATGATTTCCTCTGCTAGTCCATTATAGCATGTCACACAACATAAACCTAAAGAAAGTAGGGGTGACCCACTGAAATAATTCCTTTGCTTGAAAACCATAAAGACTTATGCCCCTTATCTCTTAACTAATAGACCCTATGAAGGTAAAGATG
Source organism: Smutsia gigantea (assembly GCA_032199065.1). Taxonomy (NCBI): domain Eukaryota; kingdom Metazoa; phylum Chordata; class Mammalia; order Pholidota; family Manidae; genus Smutsia; species Smutsia gigantea. The sequence goes on along the minus strand of JAVSCE010018145.1, from coordinate 385,696 downwards.
GTGCCTTATTGGCATAACTTAAAGCTTCAATAAATGTGTCACAAATGAATGCTAATATATAGTTGCTAAATGCTTGAGCTCTTATAGACCTGGATTTGAAACTTGACTTTCCAAATTTATTGGGTGTGTGGCCCTGGGAAAATACATGTAACATTTAGAGGTAAAGGCTAACTCAGTAACGATGAGTCCCTGAAGGATGGCCTCACAGAAAGGGAGCTGATCTCCTACAGAGAAGGCCATTTGAAAACTGAAACCTGCTCCATGGAAACTGGCCATTGCTGAGAGCTTTATGCAATCAATAATGGTTACAGCTCAGAGGCAACAGATCATGCTGGAGTCACGGCCACATAATACAGGGAAGGGACTGAGGCCTCTGACCAAGAGCCAGGGGCAGGGAAACCACGACCACAGAGTGGCAGCCAGTGCAGGTACCCCTGCTCCTAGATATGCAGGGGGAGGTCTCCGTCCTCCACCAGCCCTGAATGGTGAGGGGCAGGTCAAGGCTTAGAGGCCTGTGATCCACCCACTGCATTATAATAAGCCAACTTCATCCTCATGCAGCTGAAATGCTCCACAACCCATGGCCACAGCTCCTCTCTCCCCTGACATCCATTCCAGCCTAGATCTCTGCACTGTCCAGAGCACTACTTGTGTCTGCCTCTGAACTCACTTCCCAACAAACACTATTTCTGACCTGAAGGATGCAAGCTGTCAGGTCATTTTCCCTATTTTTACTCTTCATGACTTTAAGCCTCATCAGTCAAATATGTATTACAGTAATACCAACTTTACATGGTTGCATGGTTATAAAACCATATAATTACATGAAAAGTTCAGCATCTTACCACTGAACTGGTTTTTAATACTTTATTTTTCAAAATGAAATATTTTGGCATTAATTTTTTAATATTGCTTTGAAATATTATTTGTCTTGATTTTGGGGGGCATCTTCTTAAATTTGTCTTCTGAATTGAGTACTACATGTGTGTCACCCTCATCTCAGCCCTGCATTACCTGACATATATTAAACACTGAAAAAGGGATTATGCATTACTTTTTGTTGCTAGTACATTATATCACTAGCTTGTACCTCTCTACCCATCAACCTCTGATTCTCTCTCTCCTCCATCATATATACACATGCAGATGCACACACTCCAAAAGGCTATTATTACAGCTTCACTGTTATTTATTGATAAAGAGCTTGGTTTCTGAAAAATGAAAAACACATAGAACATTCATCATAGATAGGCTTTTATTTTTAATTACTCCCTATCACAACACACAGACACCTTGTCTTACAAAGAATTCAATGCTGGAATTGCTGTGTAATGAGGTCTTATCTGTCATGAGCATGTGCTGTCACTATAAGCCACATTTCCATCAAATCTGATCAACGTTTCAACAATTCTAGAACTGTGTCTCAGGAAACAGATTTAGAGCTCATCATAACCTCTCATAATTCCCAGCATGAGAAAGTAGCCAAGAAAAGGTTTCTTCCTGAAGTAGGTCAGTGACTGGATTAGGGAGATATGCTTTAAGGAAGGAGCTGCAAACAATCTCCCTATGCATTATAAAAGGAAAAAAAAAAGTACAGACAGTTCAAAAAAATGGCTATTTATTTATTACCATAGATTTTACTAACTTTTCCTATGTGTTTTTTAAAAATATCAATAAGGGTAATAAGCTGCTCCTGCAGATAAGGTTTAACCTCTGTTCTCCATTACAATTTCATGGTAATACCTTTGGCAGTTCCAAACCTAACTTTTGTCAACTATGGTCACTGCAAAGACAACAGGGAGAGGGGAAAAGAACAGGAGAATAAAGCAAAAAGAGATGGCAGGGGAGGAAATAGAGGAACATGGAGGCAGAAGTGGGTATTTATAAATAAGAAAGCATTTGAAAATCAGTTCTGGTCTTACAGAGAACAACTCTAGTCATAAAAAAATTAATCTAGGAGCATTATAGTCAATATTATAACAAAAATGAAATACATAATCCACACTTTAATGCAAATGATGGTCCCTGGATTTCCATGCTTCCTGCCAACCAAGGGGCTGTTCTTTGATTCATCACAGAATCTGAATACTGGCTGATAAATGTTTTTTTTTTAAATCTGGGAAGAATTAGCATTAAGGCAAACAAAAGGTATGTGGGGTCACTTTCAGTAAATGACCTTCTGAAGAGCAAGAATCCAAGTTAGGATATGATGGCAAAACACCCTGACCATCTTAAACAAGGGCTGTCTTGAGAATGGATTGAATTTATGAAGTCCCTCACTGGGTGCTGTAAAAATCAATCTTTCTTTTATCAGGTTCTAAAGAATTGGAGAGTACAGAGTGAAGAGGGGCTTTCATGAATGATTAAATAATTAAAGGAAATAAAATGAAGATTAGCTAACTGCAAAGCCAGGAGGGTCATATTTTGAGCATAATAAAACTGACTTGATATAAAATTCTTGCAAGTAGTTGCCACTTGTGTTTACAGATAAGCAAGGGGAATAATGAGTACAATTATTTTAGTAACTTTCTCTGGACTTTGCGTATGGGTAATCTTAGGACCGAGTTTCTCTCTTTGTGTGTATGTAGTCTATTCAGAAAGGAACCTTCTTGTTCAAGGTTCTCTGAATCTCTTTAAAATGAATTAGTCTTCAGCGTTTGTTAGGAAGGAAAAGAGATATGAGTGGGGTGGAAAGAGAATAAGGCCAGGAAAACCCACTAAAAAAGACCGAGAGTTGATGAGCTAATCAGTGAAAACTCAAAAAGCTAGGAGTAATTTGGCTTGGAATGTTTGAATATTCCCCAGATAAAGTAGAGTACCTCAGCATAGCCCATGTCTTCTTTACTGTGTTAATCACGCAGGCACAGCTTATTTTTTAACTTTACCTATATGGTGTTTTTTCTCCTTCAGCCCTAATCAAGTAATTTGCAACCTGGGCAACTAATTAAGCAAGCAGGCCCAGCTGTAAATAACATAATAAAAGGCAGGAAGGTTTCCACCTTGAAGGTAAGATTGCATTTTAAAACCCAGAAAGGTAAGAAGTAGCATTCTTAACTTACTCTTTAGCAAACAGACAATAATGCAGCCCACCTTGGAGGCAGGGTGGGCAGTCTTAATTGATATGCTCCCAAACCAGGAAGCTGCTATCTTGGGAGGGGACCAGAGCAGTACATTTCTTACGTCAATTTTGCAGAATTCCTGGAGGACTGATAAGAAACTTAATGTCTCATCAAAGATAAACATCTTGAGACCACTTAACAAGTCTACACCCCCAGCCCTTGGTCACATTCCTGAAAAATCCTTAAAAGGGGGAATCCCCAACCTTTCAGTGCGCACCGCTCTCTGGGGTTGCCCACACTTTGTAAGTGCGTAACTTTGACTTTTTCCTAAACTTTCAGTGCTCCTCTCTCTGAGGTTGTCCGTGCTTTCTAAGTGCATAGACTTTCTCTCTTTCAGTAAAACTTAAACCTTTCAAGGCACCTCTCCTCCCTGAGGTCCCCTGCTGCACTTTTTCTCTCCTTAAGTAACTTTAAATAAAACTTTTACTCTGCTTCACCACTGTGCCTCTGCCCTTCAATTCTTTGTTGCAGTGGAGACAAGGACCGAGGAAAATACACAACACTCCCCCCACAGTTTCACTGTTGAACTGAGTATTTCTAGTTTCATTTTAGGGAAATGCTAAATACCAGGTTGATTAAAAATACAGGAGGGACGCCAAAGGGGACTTTGTTGTTGTTAAGGAACTATGGTTCACATGATGTTTGCCATCCATGATTTGCATCTATCTTCCCTGACCCCAAAGTGACACAGGATGCACTTACAAGCTAATAACCCATAACAGGCATCATGTCTTCTAGCAGAGTTTTAATAAAAAGTAATTGCCCATGGTTAGAATAAATTTATTCTAACAATTTGAGTTTTGGGTAGACTTTACACAGAATGTTTTAGATTGAATGTTTTAGCAAAAGCAACAGCTGGCCAAAGCTGTAATAGGTTATTTTTAAAAAAATATCGAGAGGCATAATATTTTACAGTAAATTAAGCATTTTATATAGCTTGCATTTTGGGGATATTCTGTGTTACAAATGCTTATGAGATTTGGGACATCTCCAAATTTACCAGTGAACAAGTCCTGAAGAAAATTCAGGTGTTCAGGACCTACAGGTACTGCTTCAAGTGTAATAGTAAGAGAACCATTAACAGTTCGTATTTAAGCTTCCAATATGATGCATCTAATTAAATAGCCACTGAATCTAGTGCCCAGCTATCAGCAGGATAAGTAGGAACCAGCTCCATATTTACCATTTAAATAGAAAGAATAAGAACCATTTTGTATGTCCTTTTTTTTCTTTTTCTTTTTTGAGTTGATTGGTTGGTTGAGGTTGAGTGAACCCACAAGGCCATATTTAGTAACTTAGACATAAGTTGAGTTTTCTTAATATTCACACACAAAAAAGCAACGCAGGGACAATACAGGTTTTAAGATTCAGAGGAAAGTACTAAGGATCTGAAATCAGGAGGTAAGATTACCTAGTCATTTGCAGAGGGACTGAGGCCACAACCTATTGCAACGTTTTTTATGACACAGCTTGCAGGGAATGGTGCTCGTTGTAGACCAGTTTTTCTTCATCTGGGTCCATGAACATGTTATCAGGGATCAAAGACAATGTTTCCCTTTAAAAAGGTACCCAGGTCCTATTGGCATTTGAATATCATTGTGATAGACTAATTCCAGGAAGACATGAAAATAAGATGATGTTATTCTCCTCCCTGTATTTCCTGAGATTGTCAGATGAAAATTAAAATGGATCGTAAAACAATATCCCCACATTCACTCTTGGAGCCATTTGCTCAGATCCTCTGAGGATTTTTCTATATCCAAGTAGAGAGCCTGCATTTTGCTGGGATAGGCTTGAGGGTAAGGAGGAGGGCAAAATGCAAAGAGTTTAAGTGGTATTTTTTGCATCTGAGCTAAGAGCCTGGGTATGAGCTGCTCTGCCCCACAGGCCCAGGCTTCTCCAGGAGACATGCAGAGCGCGATGCAATGACACCGGAAGCAGCACTTCTCAGAGCTTACATACATGCACAGTTGGGTGTCAAGGCTTAACTGAAGGAACAGAGAAGCCTGAGTGTCTGTCAGGATATTAGGACACTGGGTCTAACATATTTTAGGTAAGGTGCGTAAGGGGCCAGGGTGGAGGGGAGAATCAAAAATAAACCAATAGGATTAGCCTAGAAAAGCCAAACTTGAAAATGAGCCTGGGACCACCATTAAAATTTCCTCCCCCAGCAAATTTCAAGGACTATAGTGTTGTCAACCAAAGACTTCAGTCAGTGAAAATGCTGGGAGATTCATCTTTCCTACAAAAAACCTTGAGTAAATCACTGCTCTGAAGAGAAACCTTCATTGCTGGACTCTGCCATGTGGAGGAGATCCATCTAAAATACTTGACCTGGCATTCAAAGTCTTGAACAAACCATGCCAAATTATATTTCCACTTAGTTTTCTTCTCTTTACTACACTATAAGCTTCAGCCTTACTATTTTTCTCTATAGTCTTCACTGTTTTTATTCTACTTTCTTACTTATACTGCATTTTGGCCTACAGTATCTATTAGGTAGAAAGACAGACATGAGCAGCCAGAAAAGGGAAGATAAAGTTCAAAGGGAAAGCCCCCACAGACGAGGTTCAAAGAAGCCACCGCCCAAACTCTGCCCAGGGAGGGGGTCCCATGTGGAGACGATGAAAGCTTTGCAGGGAGAGAACTTCCTCCCCAAGCATATTCCAACAGGGGCACAATCAAACGGAACTAAGAACTGCCCTATCATACCTCACCGTGGGGAAAGGACATGCTCCCTGAAATGGATGGCTATCTAGAAAGACCTGTCAATCAAATAATCCCACCTTGTCAGTCAAAGAGGCGCCTCCTCTTTGAACAATGTAAGCCTTCCGCCTAAAAGGCTGTAAACTGGGGTGGAGTGGCCCTCACAAGCTCGTGAGTGTGTAACGTTTGATATTTTCATCTTGCTTTACTTGATGTCCTCATCTCTACAATAGGAATAAGAGGAGTTCTCAACCTCCAGCATTACTGTGAGGGCTGAGTCAGTAACATGGTAGGGGTGCTAGCCGAGTGCTTTCCCTGAATCTTTCCCCTTTTCCCTCCTCATGTAAACCCTCCATCTGGAAGAGAGCTGGTGAAGCTTCACCTCTATGGATTCAGCTCCTCTCCCTGTTCAAGCTGTCTTCATCCCTAGTTCCACGCCAGGATTCTCCAATCCTCGGTGGACCTCACACCCAATATGTCCCAAATCAAACCTATCACCTTTCCATTTCCTTCCTCTAAATCTATACATAATTTTGCATGTCCTATATCCCAGAGTTCTGACAAAACTGAATTGCGGATTATCAGTCAATTGGCAGACAAGGAAACCAAGCAAAGAGGAAAAATAACATGTTGAAGAACATACAGTGAGTAGAACCTGAACCTACTGATGTATCCATTTGCTGAAATCAAAGACCTCCTTTCCTTTGTTGAGGGCTGAATGTCTCAGAGTTGTCACAGTGCCTAGTACATTTCAGGTGCTCAGTAAATGTTTTTAAATAAATGAATGGGAGGAGGAAGGACTCCAGACCCTTTGCCTTATCTGGCGGTGTTTCTATCACACTGTGCCATTAGATTTCTCAACAGCTATATTCTTTTCTCTGGGTTTCTTTGGAGAGATGAGGGCAGATATTGGCACCATTCTAAAGACATCCTTTCAGTCATGAAGTCTGCTATTTTGGAGTGCCTTCTAGCAATACCAGTATTCTGACATGCTCACTTTTTTACTGGTCATGCATCAGTGGGTTTAATTAACTTTTTTAAAATGGCACTAAATTTTGCTTCTCCAGGACAGAGTGTGGACGCTGGTGGTCTAACACAAAATCAATGGCTGTGTCTGGATCTTTTACAAAATATATAGCCCCTAACTTTGTCTTTCAGGGAGTGATGCAAATGACTTCCTTTAGGTCTTTTATCATCTCAAGATAATAGTGCCCCTTAATCTAGCCATTGCTGAAGCTCTGCTAACGAAAGAAACTGGTTGTGCAAAAAATTTCTTCTCTCTGAAGAAGAAACAAAATCTTTATTTTAGAAAGAAAACATACAATAGTTGTACATGAATGGTGTGCCGATTATTTAGTGGAAATTACATACCAAACACTTTTAAAGTTTATAATGCAAGTTTACTTTACTCTCAAGCAAAGTGGAAACCCATCTCCGAAGTATTTCCTAGACATATTTGGGGGTCCACAATGGAATGCTTTCAATATGCCTGCAAGCCTTCCTATTATCTACAGTCATCAAGAGGAAAATGCCCTGTCCTTCCGACCTTCTTCAAAATTCTAATTGCTTACAAGGCTGCTTGGAGCCACCCCACAGCTACTTCTACTCATCAGGAGCAAACCACTGTCTGTACCAAGAGTGCTGTTTTTATTCCACAGAGTCTGCAATCCCAGCGTCACTAGATAAATACTGGGTCCCATACAGATGATGAAAAATTGCCATTATGCATGAGCATAATCAACCTAACACTAAGGAAAGCCCTATTTAATAGCTCTTGTATTAACTTCACCTTACAGATGATTGAAGCAGGGCCCAGAAAGGTAAAGAAACTTTTCCAAGTCATGAAGTTAATGAAATGTTAGAATCTAGATAATACCCCCAAGTGATTGGTACTTTGCAAAAGGCATCATGTAAATACTGTTACTCAGTTAAAATCATTTTTAAACTTAAGCCATACTTCTGATGACACATCACATATACAGGCATATTCACATGTTTACATGTAAACATATATTTTTTGGACTGTAAGTATAAATATCAAGTTTGAGTTTTAATTAACTGGACTCTGGGTCAATGAGTAGGAGAGAAATGAAAAGAAATGAGAGGAGAAAGAGAGAGACAGATAGAAGGAAAGAGAGAATAGAACACAATACCTGGTAATAATTTTAACTAAGTTGATAGAGTGTCTTTAATCTTTGGAAACAGAGTCGTATAGTAGGAAAGGGCCCTGAACATGTGGCCAAAATGCCTGCATAAACCCTGGCTCTAGGTCACTGTTGCTTAACTCTGGACAAGTCAAAACTTCTTCAGATTTCAGTTTTTCACCTGTAACTGAAAGATGGGGTTATATGCTTTCTTAGGATCCTCTTTCCTCTGGCATTTTATGACATTATGGGTAACATAGTAAACTACACACACAGATATGTATACCATACACATACATGCATGCACACATACACACATGTCTTATTGCCCTCTATCAGTGCTTCAACCTGTCTGCCTTCTGATGGGTGGGTGGGAGGGAGGTGACACAGAAATTCTTGCAAACTCCTTCCACCCTTTTGAAAGCAGAATCAGATGCTTATACAACAGCTGAAAGAGACAGAGTGGCAAGTCAGAGACTACCTCTGGCTTGTAAAATTGAAGAACATTTTGGTGTAGTTGCAACCCTGAGATTAGCAAGTTGCTGGTTCCGCTGAGTCTTAAAGGTCTTTCACTCCTACAAACTGAAAACTGACAGCGCTACAGTGAGACATTCAGCCACGGTTCCAGTGGCTCCCACAGAAGGATGACGACCTCCATGTGAACCACTCACATCTGGATTCAGGATTTGCGCATGTTCTTCTTCTAATGGAAGAACCCGATTCATAACCAGACTTGCCTATAAGAAATGCAGTTTCAAATTGCCCACCCTCTCCAAAGATAAAGTAGGGAGGAAGGAGACTAAGAGACCCAACCAATATAATACAATACAAACTGCCTGCCACCCCTGATAACTAGGTACAATAATCACCGCATAATATTAACACTGCTTATAATCAGAATTACCCTTGAATAACCATCAGTTTCCCCAGAATAGCAGCACTGTGCCATCTCTCCCTAAAGTCATACAGTCAGTTTTACTTCCGGTGTTGCAGCAGGCTGTTCTGTTCTAGTTTTACACTTGGCATATGTTTAGAAACAGTGTTTATTCAATCACTGGAACCACAGTCAGGGACACAGAGTGCTGTAGTCCAAAGGGAATTGAGAAAAAGTCCTAATGCCCAGCAAGTGAAATGGCAGGATAAATAGCTTCCATCTATGTTTATTATTATTATAATGTATTATTATTCTCCTCAGCCTGTACAGTTGCATTTGCATATGTTAAGTGCCCACAGAGTTCAGTTGCAGAGAATTTAAGTGTACGTTATGCCTGTCTGGTACTATGCTCAGCATTGTGAACATTACAGGTGTACAGCAAGCATGGATCATCCCTTTAGAGAGATTGCACATGCCTTGGAGGAAAAGCATGCATGTTTACCTATGCAACCTAGAGAGAGCTACGTAAGAGAGACATACATATTTGTACTTAGGGAGTTCACAGAATGGGGAGGAGATCTCTTTGACTGGGAGAAGTTAGAATCTGAGATAAACAAACATGGTGATATGTGGAAATAAGTACATTTTTATAGGGCTTTTCCCTCTTTTAATGGGAGTGATCAGATTTCTATCACAGTAACCAAACTGTGCTAACCTTCCTTCAAGAATCAGTTGTAATGTGTTTTCCTTATGTCCATTTGAACACATCTTTATAATTTGTACCTAGGCCATTAGAATTTGCCTAGTTGCAGGTAGATAATTTTTAAGATTCTAGTTTGATTCCATTTAGGGCATTTTCTCTTCTTTCCTATCCTCTAACCCTACTCCAGGCCACATGGGTCTTAGTATTGCCTTGTTTCCATAATTTTATCAGTGTAAACCAAAATCATTGTGAAATGTTGCCTTCCATTCCTTAGTAAAAGCTTAAAGTCAGGGAAGAGAACATTCTTGATATACTGGAGAAGAAAGAGAACCTCTAACTTTGCAGGTTGTAAGAGAAGATATGGAGGTATTTTCACATAAGAATCAGTTCTCTGGGCTTCACAGGCACTAAGAACACATGTTCTCCAATTCTGGTGAAACATCTGGAGGAGGAAGTTTGGCAAACTTAAGTAGGCCATTCCTTGACCAAGGGTCCCAGACTATTGCTAAAGTAGTAAAGAATCACATGCCAGCATGTGGGATGAAATCTGAGAATCAACATTCTTCCAAGAAGCATGTGTACTTGGACAATAAAGCTGGCAACAAAACATGACACCCTGGAGATTAGAATTTACTGATTTTCCCAAAGGCACATAAACCTTCCATAGATGACTGAGACACAATTCCCCCTCCGTGTTCTCTGGCATTATTTGAGTTTGGGAGCTAAGTCACATCCACTACATACATTTCTTCAACAAAAGTAAATATTGATTTGCAGTTCTGTGAAAGAGAAAAAAAATTTGTGAAGGGAGTTGTATAGACTTAAGAGACAAGGAAAATAAAATCATGCTGACAGATTTATCTCTTGCTGTTGCAAAGCAGTATACACTGGGCTAGGCCACTTCAGAAAGCAGGAGCCTACTCATCTCATTTTATCTCTGACCAGTTGTCAGACATCATTTCATTTCCACAAAAATGGGTAGACTTTTATCTGCTACTGTAAAGTTTCCCTGAAGCCATTCTCCTTTAATCAGAGCCATAGAATAGGGAGAAAGGTCACAGGGTGATTTAGATCTATGTAGTCCAGCCAGCCCAATGCACAGAGGCATGATTTTAAGTAACAATCCCACTTTGGAAGTGCATACACAGTTCTGAATCACTGACATGAAAATATTTTTAAAAGTCTGGGGGATTTTGGGGATTTTCTTACAAAGGAAAAAAATGCCAGAAACACTACATGTCCTATGTTACAGCTTAGCTACAAAAAAAAAGGTCATCTTATCAACCCCATATCATGAGGTGGTTTCTTAATTCACTTTTTTATATTAACAGACTATATGGGAAATGCATATAAAGCTGAAAAGATCTCAAACAATATGAGGTTTGATAACTATAAATTTCTATGACAGACAAAATTTTAAAAGTAGACAAATAAATTTAACATAGAGGATTAAGATGGAGAGATTCAAGATGGTGGCATGAGAGGTGAGACAGAGAACTCCCAAAACCACATACAGTGTGAAAACATAATTAATACAACTAACCCTAAAACAGCAACAGGAAAGAAGGCTGCAGCAGACTGCATACAGACCTCACGAATAGAGCAGACCACATGAAACAGGGTAACGTACCAAAACCTTGATCTGGAGGGACCCAGGCCATTCCCCCACCCCAGATCACCAGCAGGAGGAAAAGAAATGGAGCCAGGAGTGGGTGGAAGCCTGGGACTGCTGAACACTTAGCCCTGGAAATCTGCTTTGCGAGCAGAATCCTACACAGTGTGGTGCTCTGGAGATGGGGAGCTGTGACAAGCAGACTGTATCAGAGACAGATTCCGGCTGTTTGTGGAGGATAGGATCCACACCTGGCCACTCTGGGACAAGGGAAAGGCAGGCGGTCTGAGAGGCTTCCCAGCAGTGAGAGGGCTGCTGAAAAGGCAGGGTTTTCATGGAGCTTGCAGCACAGGAGAAGGGATAGGGGGACAAGATTGTCTGGGCCCACTCTGCACAGCACATTGGGCTTGACAGCACCGGCTCGCCAACTGGCAGTAACTGCTCTGGTGTCAGGCCAGTCAGAGGGAAGCCATGCCTACACCAGCTAGAGACGCAAAGCACAGAGGTTTATACCTGTGTACTCAGCCCACTGGCTCTGATACTGGAGACAGGCATGGGGGACAGGAATCAGGAAACAGATCTTTCCTCCACCTAGGCACCAGCTCCACTCCCCTACGACTCCCTACTTCACTCTAGGGGTTGACAAGCTCCAGAGACTGGAGCTTCTGGGCACTACAGGATGCTACAAAAAAATATGAAACGTCAAAAGGACATGGTTAAGACGAAAATCTCACAAACCCCAGGAAAAGTGCCAAATGAAACTGAACTCACCAATCTTCCTGAAAGAAAGCTCAAAATAAAAATCATAAACAAGCTTATGGAGGTATGGAAAAATATTCAAGAACTCAGGAACGAATTTAAGACAGAGATTAAATCATTAAGAAATTCCATATCTGAAATGAAACATACAATGGAGGGATTTCAAACCAGATTAGATGTAGTAGAAGAGATAGTAAATGGAAAACAAATTAGAGAAGCAGAATACAAAGAAGCTGAGGCACAGAGAGAAAAAAGAATCTCTAAGAATGAAAGAATATTGAGAGAATTGTGTGACCAATCCAAATGGAACAATATTTGCATAATAGGGGTATCAGAAGAAGAGAGAGAAAAAGGGATAGAAAGTGTCATTGAGGAGGTAATTGCTAAAAAATTCCCCAATCTGGGGAAGGAGATAGTCTCTCAAGCCATGGAGGTGCACAGATCTCCCAACACAGGAACCCAAGGAAGACAACATCAAGACATATAATAATTAAAATGGCAAAGATCAAGGATAAAGACAGACTTTTAAAAGCAGCTAGAGAGAGACAAAAGATCACATACAAGGGAAAAAAAATCAAGCTATCATCATATTTCTCAACAAAAACCTTACAGGCCAGAAGGAAGTGGCATGATATATTTAATGCAATGAAGCGGAAGGGCCTTGAACCAAGAATACTCTAGCCAGCAAGGTTATCATTTAAATTTGAAGGAGGGATTAAACAATTTTCAGATAAGCAAAAGCTGAGAGAATTTATCTCGCACAAACCACCTCTACAGTGCATATTGGAGGGACTCCTATAGATGGAAGTATTCCTAAGGCTAAATATATGTCACCCAAGGGATAGACAAAGAGTACAGAATATGATTCATAACACACAGAGATTGGAGAAGGAAGAAAAAAGAGGGAAAAAAAGAATCTTTAGGGTGTGTTTGTAATAGCATATGAAGTGAGTTAAATTAGACTGTTAGATAGTAAGGGAATTACCCTTGAACCTTTGGTAACCACGAATCTAAAGTCTGCAATGGCAATAAGTACATATCTATTGATAATCACCCTAAATGTAAATGGCAGAATGCACCAATAAAAGACGTAGAGTCACTGTATGGATAAAAAACAAGACCCATTTAATATGCTGCCTACAAGAGACTCACTTCAAACCCAAAGACCTACACAGACTGAAAGTAAAGTGATGGAAAAAGATATTTCATGCAACAAATAGGGAGAAAAAAGGAGTTGCAGTAATTGTATCACATAAAACAGACTTCAAATAACAAGGGACAAAGAAGGACACTATATAATGATAAAGGGGTCAGTCCAACAAGAGGATATAACTACTATAAAAATCTATGCAGCTAACACAGGATCACCTACATATGTGAAACAAATACTATCAGAATTAAGGGGGAAATAGAATGCAATGCATTCCTTTTAGAAGACTTCAACACACCACTCAATCCAAAGAACAGACCAAACAGACAGAAAATAAATAAAGAGAGAGAGACACTAAACAACATTTTAGAACAGATGGACCTAACAGACATCTACAGAAAACTCCATCCAAAAGCAACAGGATACACATTCTTCTCAAGTGCACATGGAATATTTTCAAGAACAGATCATATACTAGTCCACAAAAAGAATCCCAGTATATTCAAAAAGACTGAAATTGTACCAACCAGCCTCTCAGAACACAAAGGTATGAAACTAGAAATAAATTACTCATGGAAAATGAAAAAGCCCACAAACATATGGAGGCTTAATAACATGCTCCTAAATAATCAATGGATCAGTGACGAAATAAAAACAGAGATCAAGCAATATATGGAGAAAAATGGCAACAATAATTCAACACCACAAAATCTGTGGAACATAGCAAAGGCTGTGCTAAGAGGGAAATATATTGCAATACAGGCCTACCTCAAGAGAGAACAATCGCAAATAAACAGTCTAAACTCACAATTAATGAAACTAGAAAAGAAACAACAAATGAGGCCCAAAGTCAGTAGAAGGAGGGACATAATAATGATTAAAGCAGAAATAAACAAAATACTGAAGAATAAAACAATAGAAAGAGTCAATGAAAGCAGAAGTTGGTTTTTCAAAAAATAAACAAAATCGATAAACCCTAGCCAGACTTATCAAGAAAAAAAAGAGAGTCTACACACATAAACAGAATCAGAATGAGAAAGGAAATATCACTACAGACACCACAGAAACACAAAGAATTACGAGAGAATGCTATGAAAAATTATATGGAAACAAACTGGATAACTGAGAAGAAATGGACAACTTTCTAGAAAAATACAACCTTCCAAGGCTTACCCAGGAAGAAACAGAATATCTGAATAGACCAATTAACAGCAAACATTTGAATTGGTAATCAAAAAACTACCTAAGAACAAAACCCCTGCACGAGACGGTTTCACTGCTGAATTTTATCAAACATTTAGTGAAGACTTAATACCCATCCTCCTGAAAGTTTTCCAAAAAGTAGAAGAGGAGGGAATACTCCCAAACTCATTCTATGAAGCCTCCATCACTCTAATACTAAAATCAGGCAAAGACGCCACAAAAAAAAGGCAATTACAGACAAATATCCGTGACGAACATAGATGCAAAAATACACAACAAAATATTAGGAAACTGAATTAAAAATACATCAAAAAGATCATCCATCATGATCAAGTGGGATTCATCCAAGGGATGCAAGGATGGTACAACATTTGAGAATCCATTGATACCACCCACTACATCAACAAAAAGAAGGACAAAAACCACATGATCATCTCCACAGATGCTGAAAGAGCATTCAACAAAATTCAACATCCATTCATGATAAAAACTCAACAAATGGGTATAGAGGGCAAGTACCTCAACATAATAAGGCCATATATATGACAAACCCACAGCCAACATCCTTAACAGCAAGAAGCTGAAAGCTTTTCCTTTATCTTCGGGAACAAGGAGGCCCACTCTCCCCACTTTTATTCAACATAGTACTGGAGGTCCTAGCCATGGCAATCAGACAACAGAAAGGAATAAAAGACATCCAGATTGTTAAGGAGGAAGTCAAACTGCCGTGTTTGCAGATGACATGATATTGTACACAAAAAACCCTAAAGAATCCACTCCAAAACTACTAAATCGAATATCTGAATTCAGTAAAGTTGTGGGATACAAAATTAATACACAGAAATCTGTTGCATTCTTTTACACTAACGATGAACTAGCCGAAAGAGAAATCAGGAAAACAATTCCATTCATGATTGCATAAAAAAGAATAAAACAACTAGGAATAAACCTAAACGAGGAAGTAAAAGACTCATACTCTGAAAACTACAAGACACTCATAAGAGAAATTAAAGAAGATACCAATAAATGGAAACACATCCCATGCTAATGGAAAGAAGAATTAATATTGTCAAAATGGCCATCATTCCTAAAGCAATCTACAGATTCAATGCAATACCTATCAAAGACAAACAGGATTCTTCAATGAACTAGAGCAAATAGTTCTAAAATTCATTTGTAACCACATAAGGTCCCGAATAGCCAAAGCAATCCTGAGAAGGAAGAATAAAGTGGGGGAATTATGCTCCCTGACTTCAAGTTCTACTACTAAGCCACAGTAATCAAGACAATTTGGTACTGGCACAAGAACAGACCCATAGACCAGTGGAACAGACTAAAGAGCCCAGATATAAACCCAAGCATATATGGTCAATTAATATACAATAAAGGAGCCATGGATATACAATAGGGAAATGACAGCCTCTTCAACAGCTGGTGTTGGCAAAACTGGACAGCTACATGCAATAGAATGATACTGGATTATTGTCTAGCCCCATACACAAAAGTAAACTCAAAATGGATCAAAGACCTGAATGTAAGTCATGAAACCATAAAACTCTTAGACAAGTACATAGGCAAAAATTTCTAGGACATAAACATGAGCAACTTCTTCATGAACATATCTCCCCAGGCAAGGGAAACAAAAGAAAAAATGAACAAGTGAGACTATATCAAACTAAAAAGCTTCTGTACAGCAAAGTTAACCATCAGTAGAAAAAAAAGACATCCTACAGTATGGGAGAATATATACATAAATGACATATCCGATAAGGGGTTGACATTGAAATTATATAAAGAACTCACACACTTCAACAAACAAAAAGCAAATAAGCCAATTAAAAATGGGCAAAGGAGCTTAACAGACACTTCTCCAAAGAAGAAATTCAGATGGCCAACAGGCACATGAAAACATGCTCCACCTCGCTAATCATCAGAGAATTGCAAATTAAAACCACAATGAGATATCACCTCACACCAGTTAGGATGGCCGCCATTTAAAAGAAAAACAACAACAAATGTTGGCGAGGCTGTGGAGAAAGGGGAACCCTCCTACACTGCTGGTGGGAATGCAAATTAGCTGAACCATTGTGGAAAGCAGTATGGAGGTTCCTCAAAAAGCTCAAAATAGAAATGCCATTTGACCCAGGAATTCTACTCCTAGGAATTTACCCTGAGAATGCAGCAGCTCAGTCTGAAAAGACGTATGCACCCTTATGTTTACACAGAACTATTTACAATACCCAAGAAATGGAAGCAACCTAAGTGTCCATCAATAGATGAATGGATAAAGAAGAGGTGGTACATATACACAATGGAATATTATTAAGCCATAAGAAGAAAACAAATCCTACTATTTGCGACAACATGAATGGAGGTAGAGGGTATTGAAATAAGCCAGGCGGAGAAATACGTATATCAAATGATTTCACTCATCTGTGGAGTAAAAGATCAAAGCAAAAACTGAAGGAACAAAACAGCAGCAGACTCACAGAACCCCAGAAGAGACTGGCAGTTACCAAAGGGAAAGGGACTGGGGAAGATGGGTAGGAAGGGAGGGATAAGGGGGAAAACGGTATTAAGATTAGCACACATAATGTAGCAGTGGGGCATATGGGGAACGCAGTATAACACAGAGAAGACAAGTAGTGATTCTATAGGATTTTACTACGCTGATGGACATCTTACTATGCTGATGTGACTGTAATGGGGTATGTGGGGGGGGACTTGATAATAGGGGAAGTCTAGTAACCATAATGTTGCACATGTAGTTGTACATTAATACCAAAAGAAAAAGAAAAAAATGATTAAGATGCTAAATTTAACGTTATGTTTTTTACCACAATAAAAATTGAAGCAGCATTAAGATAGAGTATTATTATTTCTAATAGTGAGGGTGAGGTATTTTTTAATAAATCTGAGGACTATTTTTAAAACAATATAATAAGTAATTTCATCATTCAGACAAATACTCAGTTAGATTAAACCAAAAGAAAAGTGTCCCAACTTCTAATGATTTGGTACCATGTCTCAAAAAACTTTTAGTGGAAGCCTCATAGGTAGATTCAAAATTTCCCTATAACTCAAACAATTTACACATAAATAAAGATGACCATGTTAGATGAACAAAAAAGTGACTGTAATAATGATGAAAACAGGGATGGCAAAGATGATGTAAAGACCTCAAATAATGATGTTTTATGAAATGTGAGGAAAAAGTCATCATGTTATTCTAAACGTGCACTGGTAACTAAATTAATTAGTAAGTACATGTCTACTTCATGTGTAACTATAAGATTTTAAATATTCAAGTTTGATAAAAATGAAATATTTTTAAAGAGTATCTTCCATTGAGGGTAATATATGTATATATACACACATGACATTTTTATGCATATATGCATTTTAGTATTCTTCTGGAACAAAACATTATAGAGGAAAAACAGTCATCATCATCATTACCCTCTTTTTTTATAACTTATTTTGGTATCATTAACCTACAATTACATGAGCAATATCATTTTTATTAAACAACCCCCTTCATCAGGTCCCCCCCCCACCAAACCCATTACAGTCACTGTCCATCAGCATAGTAAGATGCTATAGAATTACTACTTGTCTTCTCTGCTTTGTACAGCCCTCCCCATGCCCCCCCAACATTACTTCTGCTAATCCTAATGCCCCTTTTTCCTTCTTATCCCTCCCTTCCCACCCATCTTCCCCAGTCCCTTTCCCTTTGGTAACTATTAGTCCGTTCTTGGGTTCTGTGAGTCTGCTGTTGTTTTATTCCTTCAGTTTTTTTCTTTGTTGTTATACTCCACGTATGAGTGAAATCATTTGGTACTTGTCTTTATCGGCTTGGATTATTTCACTGAGCATAATACTCTCTAGCTCCATCCATGTTGTTGCAAATGGTAGGATTTGTTTTCTTCTTATGGCTGAATAATATTTCATTGTGTATATGTACCACCTCTTCTTCAGCCATTCATCTACTGATGGACACTTAGTTGCTTCCATTTCTTGGCTATCGTAAATAGTGCTGCGATAAAAATAGAGGTGCATGTCTTTTTTAAACTTGGCTGCTGCATTCTCAGGGTAAATTCCTAGGAGTGGAATTCCTGGGTCAAATGGCATTTCTATTTTGAGTTTTTTTAGGAACTTCCATACTGCTTTCCACAACGGTTCAACTAATTTGCATTCCCACCAGCAGTGTAGGAGGGGTCCATTTTCTCCACATCCTCGCCAACATTTGTTGTTGTTTGTGTTTTGGATGTTGGCCATCCTCACTGGTGTGAGGTGATATCTCACTGTGGTTTTAATCTGCATTTCTCTGATGTTAAGCGATGTGGAGCATCTTTTCATGTGCTTGTTGGCCATCTGAATTTCTTCTTTGGAGAAGTGTCTATTCATGTCCTCTGCCCATTTCTTAATTAGATTATTTGCTTTTTGTTTATTAAGGTGCGTGAGTTCTTTATATATTTTGGATGTCAACCCCTTATCAGATACGTCATTTATGAATATATTCTCCCATACTGTAGGATGTCTTTTTGTGCTACTGATGGTGTCCTTTGCTGTACAAAAGCTTTTCAGCTTGATACAGTCCCACTTGTTCATTTTTGCTTTTGTTTCCCTTGCCTGGGAAGATATGTTCATGAAGAAGTTGCTCATGTTTATGTCTAAGAGATTTTTGCTGTTTTGTTCTAAGAGTTTTATGGTTTCATGACTTACATTCAGGTCTTTGATCCACCTTGAGGTTACCTTTGTGTATGGGGCTAGACAGTAGTCCAGTTTCATTCTCTTACATGTAGCTGTCCAGTTTTTCCAACACCAGCTACTGCAGAGGCTGTCATCTCCCCATGGTATATCCAAGGCTCCTTTTTCAAATATTAATTGACTGTATATGTTTGGGTTAATGTTTGGATTTTTTATTCCGTTCCACTGGTCTGTGGGTCTGTTTTTGTGCCAATACCAAATTGTTTTGATTACTGTGGCTTTGTAGTAGAGCTTGAAGTCAGAGAGCATTATTCCCCCTGTTTTATTCCTCCTTCTCAGGATTGCTTTGGCTATTTGGGGTCTTTTGTGGTTCCATATGAATTTTAGAATTATTTGTTCGAGTTCATTGAAAAAAGCTGTTGGTAGTTTGATAGGGATTGCATTGAATCTGTAGATTGTTTTAGGTAGTATAGCCATTTTGACAGGATTTATTCTTCCTAGCCAAGAGCATGGGATGCATTTCCATTTGTTAGTGTCCTCTTTAATTTCTCTTAGGAGTGTCTTTTAGTTTTCAGAGTACAGGTCTTTCACTTCCTTCATTAGGTTTATTCCTAGGTATTTTATTCTTTTTGATGCAATTGTGAATGGAATTGTTTTTCTGATTTCTCTTTCTGTTAGTCCATCATTAGTGTATAGGAAAGCAACAGATTTCTCTGTGTTAATTTTGTATCCTGCAACTTTGCTGAACTCAGATATTAGTTCTAGTAGTTTTGGAGTGGAGTCTTTAAGGTTTTTCATGTAGAGTATCATGTCATCTGCAAATAGTGACAATCTGACTTCTTCTTTACCAATCTGGATGCCTTGTATGTCTTTGTTTTGTCTGATTGCCGTGGCTAGGACCTCCAGTACTATGTTGAATAACAGTGGAGAGAGTGGGCATCCCTGTCTTGTTCATGATCTTGATGAAAAGCTTTCAGCTTCTCGCTGTTAAGTATGATGTTAGCTGTGGGTATGTCATATATGGCCTTTATGATGTTGAGGTACTTGCCATCTATACACATTTTGTTGAGAGTTTTAATCATGAATGGATGTTGAATTTTGTCAAATGCTTTTTCACCATTTATGGAGATGATCATGTGGTTTTTGTTCTTCTTTTTGTTGATGTGGTGGATGATGGTGTTGGATTTTCAAATGTTGTACCATCCTTGCATCCCTGGGATGAATCGCACTTGATCATGGTGTATCATCCTCTTGAAGTATTTTTGAATTCCGTTTGCTAATATTTTGTTGAATATTTTTGCATCTAAGTCCATCAGGGATACTGGTCTGTAATTTTCTTTTTTGGTGAGGTCTTTGCCCGGTTTTGGTATTAGAGTGATGCTGGCTTCATAGAATCAGTTTGGAAGTATTCCCTCCTCTTTTATTTTTTGAAAACTTTTAAGGAGAATGGGTGTTATTTCTTCTCTATATGTCTGGTCAATTCAGAAGTGAATCTATCAGGTCCGGGGGGTTTCTTCTTGGACAGTTTTTTGATTACTGATTCAATTTCGTTGCTGGTGATTGGTCTGTATAGTTTTTCTCTTTCTTGCTTGGTCAGTCTTGGAAGGTTGTATTTTTCTAAGAAGTTGTCCATTTCTTCTATGTTTTCCAGCTTGTTAAAATATAGATTCTCATAATATTCTCTTATAATTCTTTGTATTTCTGTGGGGTCCGTCGTTATTTTTCCTTTCTCATTTCTGATTCTGTTTCTGTGTGTAGATTCTCTTTTTCTCTTAATGAGTCTGGCTAGGGGTTTATCTATTTTGTTTATTTTTTCAAAGAACCAGCTCTTGGTTTCTATTTTTTTATTCTTCTCAATTTTATTTATTTCTTCTCTGATCTTTATGTCCCTCCTTCTGGTGACTTTGGGCCTCATTTGTTCTTCTTTTTCCAATTTCAGTAATTGTGTCTTTAGACTATTCATTTGGGAATGTTCTTCCTTCTTTAAATAGGCCTGGATTGCAATATACTTTCCTCTTAGAACTGTCTTGGCTGTGTCCCACAGAAGTTGTAGCTTTGTGTTGTTGTTGTCATTAGTCTCAATATATTCTTTGATTTCTGTTTTGATTTGGTCATTAACCCATTGATTAATTAGGAGAGTGTTGTTAAGTCTCCATGTATTTGTGAGCCTTATTGATTTCTTTCTAAAATTTATTTCTAGTTTTAACCTTGGTGATCTGAGAAGTTGGTTGGTAGGATTTCAATATTTTTGAACTTACTGAGGGTTTTTTTGTGGCCTAGCATGTGGTCTATTCTGGAAAATGTTCCATGTGTACTTGAGAAGAATGTATATCCTGCTGATTTGGGGTACAGAGTTCTGTAGATGTCTGTTAGGTCCATCTGTTCTAGTGTGTTGTTCAGTGCCTCTGTGTCTTTACTTATTCTCTGTCTGTTTGATCTGTCTTTTGGAGTGAGTGGTGTTTTGAGGTCTCCTAAAATGAATGCATTGCTGTCTATTTCCTTCTTTAATTCTGTTAGTATTTGTTTCATGTATGCGGGCGCCTCTGTGTTGGGTGCATATATATTTATAATGGTTATATCCTCTTGTTGGACTGACCCCTTTATCATTATGTAATGTACTTCTTTATCTCTTGTTACTTTCTTCCTTTTGAAGTCTATTTTGTCTGATACACGCACTGCAACACCTGCTTTTTTCTCTTTGTTGTTTGCATGAAATATCTTTTTCCATCCCTTCACTTTTAGTGTGTATGTATCTCTTGGTTTGAGGTGACTCTCTTTTAAGCAGCATATAGATGGGTCTTGCTTTTTTATCCATTCTGTTACTATGTGTCTTTTGATTGGTGCATTCAGTCCATTTACATTTAGGGTGATTATTGATAGATATGTACTTATTGCCATTGCTGGCTTTAGATTCATGGTTACCAAAGGTTCAAGGGTTGCTTCTTTACAATCTAACAATCTACCTTATCTTTCTTGTTACGTTATTGTAAACACCGTCTGATGTTTCTTTATTTCTCTCCCTAGTTATTCTTCCTCCTCCATTTTTTATATACTAGGTGTTTTATTCTTTGCCTTTAGTTAGTATTTGGATGGTCTGCTTTCTTTGCTATGATTCTATTTTCTCTGGTGACATCTTTTTAGCCTTAGGGGTGCTTCCCTCTAGAGCAGTCTGTTTAAGATATCCTGTAGTGGTGGTTTATGAGAGGCAAACTCTCTCATCTTTCGTTTGTGTGGAAATTGTTTAATCCCTCTGTCATATTTAAATGATAATCGTGCTGGATACAATATTCTTGGTTTGAGGCCCTTCTGTTTCATGCCATTCTCTTCTTGTCTGTAAAGTTTGTGTTGAGAAGTCTGATGACAGTCTGATGGGTTTCCTTTGTAGGTGATGTTTTTTCTCTCTCTTGCTGCCTTTAATACTCTGTCCTTTGGTCTTTGTCATTTTAATTATTATGTGTCTTGGTGTTGTCTTCCTTGGGTCACTTGTGTTGGGAGATCTGTGAGCTTCTGTGCACTGTGAGACTATTTCCTTCCCCAGCGAGGGAAAGTTTTCAGCAATTATTTCTTCAAATACACTTTCTATCCCTTTTTCTCTCTCTTCTTCCTCTGGTACTCCTATAATGCGAATATTGTTCCGTTTGGATTGGTCACACAGTTCTCTTAATTTTCTTTCATTTCTAGAGATCCTTTTATCTCTCTCTGCCTCAGCTTCTCTATATTCCTGTTCTCTGATTTCTATTCCATTAACAGTCTCTTGCATATCATCCAGTCTGCTGTTAAGCCCATCGATCGCTTGTCTGATTTCTGCATTGTCTTTCCTCACTTCCCTCACTTCCTCCCTCAGCTCTTGCACATTTCTCTGTAGATCCATCAGTATGGTTATGACTTTTGTTCTGAATTCTTTTTCAGAAAGATTTTGCATTTCCGTCCCTTCAGACTCCCTCTCTGGGGTTGTGTGGTTGATTTTAGTCTGGACCGTATTCCTCTGTGTTTTCATGGCTATAGAAGTGGTCGCTGGTAGTTGCCATGTATGTCAGCTGGGTTTTTTAATACTTTAAAAAGAAAAGAAAAAAGAAGAAAGAAAAAAGAAAGAGAAGTAAAAACAAAAAACAAAACAAAACAACAACAACCAAAAAAAAGAAAAACGCCCACCAGGAGTAGATTCTGTGGGGATGCTGTAGGTGGCAGTGTTGCTCCACTATTCTGCAGCCACAGCCGTGCTGATCCACAAGGCCTTTTATAGCTGTGGCCGGGGTGGGAATGAATGGGAGGCTGTTGATCTGTGGCCACCCTTTCCCAGTCACCAGCTAAGGGTTCTGAAACTCCCAGGACTCCCAGCCTGCTGGGCTGAGTCTGCCGGGGAGATCTGGCTCCTCCGCTGGGCTCCTGTCTCTTCAAGACTGCTGAAAAAAGCACGTGCTTTCCTTTTTTTTTTTCTTTTTCTTTCCTTCCCGGGAGCCGGCTGCAATCGCCCTGGCGCATTCCCTGTTCAGATCCTGCACCCTCTGTCTCACCAATCTCCGCTACACCGTGCGATGTGTGTCAGCGCTCCCCGCGCAGATCACGGGGCTGGTTATTTCACAGGGTGTACTTCCACTCCTTCCCGGCTCTGAATCCTCTCCTCCCGCCAGTGCGCTGGGGTGGGGGAGTGCTTGGGTCTTGCCCAGTCGTGGCTCCATATCTTACCCACCTCGCTGGGTGCCGTGTCCTCTCAGGTGTAGGTGCACACTGTGTGCTTTCCTGTGTATTCTTGTCTCTCTTTTAGGAATAGTTGTATTTGCTGTACTTTCATAGATATATATAGTTTTGGGAGGAGATTTCTGCCACCCTGCTCACGCCGCCATCTTCCCGGAAGTCCCCATCATTACCCTCTTCTTAACTTTTTGTTTCTGAAATAACTTCTAGACAAAGAAAAGTTAATACTATATATAATACAGAGTTCCGTTACACACTTTACACACCTTCTCCTAATATTAACATGTAATACAATCATATAAAATTACAGAAAGAAGAAATGAACATTTCTTTAAAATTATTAACTAATCTTAAGACCCTTGTTAAATCTCAGTTTTTCCAAAATGTCATTTTTCTGGTCTAGGATCCCATCCAGGATCCACACTGCACTTAATCATCCTCTGGTCCGTGACAACTTCAATCTTTACCTTTCATAACCTTGCAACTTTTCACAGTGTTCATTGTTTTTCTAGAATATCCTTCAGTTGTTTTTGACATCTGTTCATGATTAGATGCAGGTGGTACAGTTTTAATAAGAGCAACATGGAATTGATGTTGTGTGCTTCTCAGTGCTCCCCACCAGAGCATACATGATGTTCACTAAGCCTGTTACTGGTAATGCTCGCCTTGCTCACTAAGGTACCATCTGCCAGGTTTTTCCACTGTAAAGTTGCTAGTATTTCCTCCATAATTAATGAACATATTGTGGAGAGACACTTTGAGATTGCTTATCTCCTGTTTCTCATGGCATTTCCAGTTGACTAGTTTAGCTTTCATCAATGGTTCCTTCCCATAACAATTATTAATGTGGTGCTGCCTACTGGTGACTACATTTATCTCTTGTGTTCTGTTACATTGTTTTCCTTCTTCAGGGATTCTACTAATACTATTATTATTCCTCCCTTCCCTGTCTTCTGTTTCTACTACTTTTTCTTTGACCAACTTTTAGTTGTTTCTTTATCTCATTTGCTTTCCCTTGCTTGATTCCCTGCCTTCTTCAAAAATCATTCATCACATTTTCATTTTAGTCTATTCTTCAATGCACACCTTGTTATTTATTTTTCATTCCTGAGATAATTTTGTGTGTCTTCCAGGTCTTTCTTGAGTTCAGTCAATGCTCTTTTCATTTCTCCCTGTTTTTTTTTTTATCATTTCTATTTTAAGCTTTTGAATTTCAGATTCAAGGTAGTTTTCACATCCCCACATAATTGTTTAAGTGTATTTAATTCTGTTGGGAGAGTTGATCTGCAGTTTTATTCTGCTTCCTGTTTTTCTGTAGAATTACCTGTAGTTGATGTGTTTGGAATTTTGTTTGCAGAATTTTTACTCTAGATCTGTGTGGAGAATTGTTAATTTTCCTTCTGTGAATGTTTCTGGTATTAGGGTAATTTACGGAATTCTTAGTTTTAAAGGCACATTATTCTGTCAGTGTGGTCACTAATGGATTCAGTTATCTGTTCTGGGGGACAGAGGGGTAATAACCCCTTAGATTTTGTGACTTGCAGATCTTAAATGCTGTCTTGCAGACCCTATATTTTTCTCTTTTGCTTTTTTCCCCCTCCACCCAATTATCGAAGGGTGTCTAGTTCTTCCTTTTTTCCCCTTTTCCTCCTTCAGAAATTGTGTATATCAAATTGCCCTTTAAATCATTCATACTTTAAAGTCTTTTCTTACACTCCATGCTCTGATCTAGCAGGAAACTTTTTTAGTATTTTCATGCTAATGCTGGTGGTTTTATATTAAGTTTGGGCCTTATAGTTCACTCTGCCTTCTTTCCTCCACAGTTATTCTCCATCTGTCTTTGCTTATCACTGAGTTTTGCAGGGGGCAGAAGGAGCATGGGAGCATGAGTGACTACCACTGGGATTTGGTGATTTTCCTCTTTTTACTTAAGCTGTTGTGAAAACTGTACATTCTCATCTTTACATTATGCAAAGGGTAATATATGTATGTTTTATGTATATCTATATATGTGCAATGTATATACTACGTGTGTGTGTATATATATCTGTAGATGTATATATGTGTGTGTGTGTGTGTGTATATATATATACGCAATTGACCCTTGAATGACACAAGTTTGAATTGTGTAAGTTCACTTACATCAGGATTTTTTTCAGTTAATATATTGGAAAATGTTTTGGAGAGTTATAACAATTTGAAAAAATTTTCTTTTCTCTACGTTACTTTTATTACAAGAATACAGTATATGTATAACATACAAAATATGTGTTAATCAACTGTTTATTTTATTGGTAAGGCTTCCAGTCAATAGTAGGCTGGCTATTAGTTAAGTTTTGGGAGAGTCAAAAGTTATACATGGATTTTCAACTGTGGTGGGGGAGATTCAGTAGCCTTAACCACTGCATTGTTCAAGGGTTAGCTGTATGTATACATACATACATATATATATATATAATTTCTTCTTTTGGTGTTCTGTATTGTTTTTGTAAGATATAGTGAATGATGGGTAGGTAAGTAACTTTGTCTTCTGCTACCCAGAGAGTTTTTTAAAAGATTTATTATTTTCCTTTTCCTTTCCCTTCTTTCTAATCTTTTCTTTCTTTCTTCTCCTCGACTTCCTCCTCCAAGCTATATTATGTGATTAAAATATAGGCCTTAATGTTTACTATAGAACTATTCATGTTTACATTCTTTCTTTCAAAACAAAGCAATTGTGCTATGAAAAAGATAATTCTTTTTTCTAAGTTATGTGTCCTTCAATTCTTACCCTACAGACAGAAAAGAGAATCAACCTGATTTATAATCCAACATTTTTTTAAGTGAAGAAGGAATGCTATGGCATTAATTCTTTTGTATTTTTTATATAGAAGTATGTATTTGTGTGCTGTGAATCAAAGAATGCAAGGTCACCAGGTACTTCATATTGTTCCATATATTTTCACTTGTTTAGTTTATTTGCAATATGTAACCAAAGTATGAAACCATTTAATGGGTTTTTTTTTCTCACAACACTTCAAATGTGGAATTTCTCTTTTAGAGTGCTTATAGTTGCCTTAAATTTTTCACAAATCTTTAGTCACACATAAGAGAAAATATTCAGACATTTCAGACATTATGAATATTTGTGTTTTGTCTTCTTCATTGCACAGTACCCCTTGCAAATGGTGTCTGTGTTGTAGTTCATTGACTTTTGACTCCTCTCTTCCATTTTTATCTGGTACAGCATACATCCACTTGTCAAATCAGGCAATGGTTGGAGACAGTTCCTAAGCCACTGTAGTCAGCAAAACAACATTAACACCAAAGGAGCCACACACAAAGAAAAGTGGACACAACAGCTTGGCAAAGAACTCAGAGTGCCAGAGTGATAAGGCTGGAGTAAGGCATACATGGTGAGCGAGGTCAGAGAACGAGCACATCAGGAGATGTGGCTAGACAGACAGGAGAGCTGGTTGTAGACAACACTACTCAGGATTCCTCAAAGAGATCCTGGAGCCACATTACTTCCAGTCCAGTGAAAACTTCTTTTATTGTTTCCAGATATACCAGGATCTTATTTTTAGATAGCAATGGCAAAGAGGTTTCGACTTGCCAGCAAACTCTAATCAGTTGGTAGTGAATTATGAAACTTTTACGAATAGAGAAAACACTATATCCCATTTTGTCTAGGATGTTCCTGTAATAGGCTTTTTATTCAAGCATATTTATTAGTAGCTTTCACTTTGACTACGAGAAAAATCCTAGTTTCAATTATCAATTTTCTTTCACCTCACCTATGAGGAAGCTTCTGAGTCTTCCTAAAGCTCTGTAATAATATATATTTTTAATTGATTTGTGATGTCACTCTAGGGGTATGAGTATTTTAACAAGCTGGGGAAGTTGGCAACATAGTATATGTACCTCATGTTTGCTATGTCCACGCTACTGGGTGAGACTGAGGCAAATACTTTGATCAAATCAAAGAAGAGGAGAAAAGAAAGAAATAGGAAAATAGGAGTGCCTTACGATTAGCACACGTAACATGGAGGGGCATGGGGAAGGCAGTATAACACAGAGAAGACAAGTAGTGACTTTGTAGCATCTTACTAAGCTAATGGACGGTGACTGCAATGTGGTATGTGGTGGGGACTTGATAATGGAGGGAATCTGGTGACCACAATGTTGCTCATGTGATTGTATATTAATGATACCAAAATAAAAAGAAAAATAAAAAAAGAAAGAAAAATAGGAGTGTACAACTTGACATTTTCTGTCATGGCATATTATTCAATTTAAAAAATGGTGAAAATAGTAAGGGTAAGTGCTTAATAAAAGTTTGATATCATTTTCTATTTAGTTGATTGTAAGAATCACTTTTTTCATATTTTAACACCAGTAATATCAGGAAACATAATTAATAAACTACTGTAGTTTAATGACCAGAATATGCATTCTTAGGGCTACATAAAACAGCAGTGCATTGTACCTATCCTCATTTACTTTCTCCCTCACCAGCCACCACCATCTCCTAACAGGTCCCTCTTCAGCTTGTGAGTCCCTATGAATAATAATAATTCTAAAGTGAATTTCCTTCTGAGTTTCCCTGCAGGACTTTTTCTTTTTTTTTAAGCAAAGAGTAGTTTAACAAAGTACACATTCAAGGAGGGGGCATGGTCCAGAGGTGAGCAGCTGCAGGACTTTTTCTGAGATCCCATCCTGTTTGACTTCCTCCCTGAGCTAGACAAAATAATGACCCTCCAAAGATGTCCATATCCTAATCCCCAGAATCTGTGAATAAATTATGCCACATAGAAAGGGGAAATTAAGGCTGTAGAGGGGATTAAGGTTATTGCATCATTACTCAGATGATGTCAGATAGAGAATCCTGGATGGCTGGTGGGTTTCTTACAGGCACAAGCACCCTTGAAAGTGGAAGAGAGGCAGATGAGGAGGTCAGGGTGAGGAAATGTGAGAAGGAAGGACTCCATCCACCATTTCTGGCCTTGAAGGAGAGGAATGGGGCTATGAGCCAATGAATGTGGGGAGCCTCAAAACTCGAAAGGGCAAGGAAACAGATTTTTCTCTAGAGCCTCCAGAAAGGAACACAGCCCTGCCCACACTTTGGTTTTAAGCCAGGGAGACCTGGACTGTACTTCGATGTAGAGAACTGTAAGGTTAAATATGTGTTGTTTCAAGACACTAAGTTTGTGGTGGTTTGTTACAGCAGCTAGAAAACTAATACGCGCTCTTTTCCCCTACTGCTTGAAAACCCTGCAGTGGCTTACCCTTGACCTTAGGCAAAACCAGACATCTCAGTTTGGCTACAGGGTTCTGCATGATCTACCCTGTTCCCCCATATTTCAGCTTTCCTTTTTCTGTCTCTGTGCTGGCTTCCTCAGATTCTCATGAAAACCAAACTCTTTTCTTTTCATAGCTTTTGTATATGCATTTTCTACTCCCTCATTTTCCCATCCTTTTTTCTTGGCCAACTTCTACTCATCTTTCAAATGCAAGTTTAGTATTCTTTTTCTCCGTAGGAAAGATTAGCATGATTTCCAGACTTCAAAGCATTTCATTAAACCTGGTAAAAATGTAAGTTAATAATCATTATATGCAATTTCATGCTTTAAGTCTCTCTTCCCTGCTAACTGGTAAATTCCATAAGAGCACAAACATGTTCATAATTGTTCATCCTTTTGAGCCCGGGCCTAATACAAAAGCTGGCACAAAAATATTTCCTAATTAAATGATAGATCCTCAGAGGCAGACACAGATGAGATAAACGCCCAGATCAAAGAAATAATTACTTGTCCCAAGATCACACAGCTGGTAAGGGACAGATCTAAGATTCAAATTAAGGCTTTTTTGGTGTCAAAGTTTGAATTCTTACTATAAAACATTCTATTATATTGCTTCTGATGGACTTTTAAAAATAAACTTCTGAGAATAAGTATATGCTCAGAGAAGCACATAGAGTAGGACCAAGGTGTACAGAAGACATTTCATATGGAAGCAGAGAACACACTAGCAACAATAATTGAGAAGTACATGTGCTAATAGAGAAAAAATATGAGTGAAGTAGACAATAGCACTATCATGAGAAAATGGTACTCCGTCCTCATCAGAAATGCAGGAATTTTAAGCAAGTGGAAGTAATTGTTGATTAAACTTCTGATGATTTCTCTGATTTCAAGATGCCATCTTACTATAAACAAAAACATCAATAGTTCTTTGACCTGATTTTGCAGGACCCATGTGCTACTGTGGTTTTTACTGAATGCTACTGGGAAAGTTAATTCCCCTAAATTATTCAAGTTCAACTCCAAAAAACAAAGTTATCCTGCCTAACTATTAATAAACTGGATGAATGTTAAATAGCACTATAATTTTGTTTCATTAATGTTCATTAAACCACCAAAAATGGAAAGAAGTTGATTATGTCAAGCTCACAATTTTTAATTAAAATGAAAAGAAACAAGAGCTCCTAATTTGCAAACACAGAGCTTCAGACAGCAAACAGATAAAGTTTACTGTGCACACCGTGGGAAGAAAAAAAATTCATGGTTAATTAAAACTTTAGTCATTTAAACTGTCTCTACCGCAAACACAAATTGCTACTTTGCATCTTCCCATAAACCTCCAAGCTCTATGGAGTGTCTCCTATGAAGAATATTAAATATTTGATGATGCATTTTGTTTCTGTACCTTGAATCATACATACTTCAATACTCTATAGAGGGAGCACAAAAGTGGAGGAAGTATGGGCTAGGAATCAGGAAAATGTGGTTCTAGTTCTTATTTTACTTTATCTGACTCATGGTGTGATCTGTAATATATGTCACTAAAACTTTCAGGCCCCAGTTTTTCATCAGTAAAATGAAATAATATACTTGCTCTTGAAAAAGCTATTGTGTATTTTCATTATCTTACTTACCTTTATTTGCTTATTTGTACATTTAGGCAGTACGTATTTAGGGCTACATTAGAACTCTGTCCTCATTCAAGCCAGTTCGATATTAGGAAAGAATACTCATAGGCTAGCACACTTTGTCATCCTGGCCCTTGAAGAATTTGATTCAGATTTACAGTTGGAGCCTATCACTTCAAAGGCTGTCTAAAAATCAGACTTCCTTTTATCCAAACTGTCTGAACAGACAAAGGAAACACCCAAACTTCACAAGCCTGTTTCCTCCAGCAAAGAAAGACAGGAAAGTTATGGTTCCCTGCAAACTAACCACTTTCCAGAGCATGACAGTGCAAGATACTTTGTTACAGATATGTTCATGGGGAAAATGGTATAGAATTTGAATCGTATTTCAAATGTACTTAGATAACTTGTTATTTAAGAAAGCCTTGCAAGGAACACATAAAAATACAACATTTGTATACATATATCACAGAGTCAATTTAATTTTATCTTTTAATTTTATCTGTACCTTCGGTGCACAGAATTAAATTACTGGTGCCCTCTCTCACCACTCATCCTTGCAGGGCCAACTTTTTATTTCATGGTATTATTTTCCCTTCATTTCCCATCCCTATTGTTATTCCCCTCCTTCTGAAAGGTACTCACACTAGTGCTTTTAATATATTTCCAATTTCCTTTCTGTATGCCTATTTAGATATATGTGTATCCCTGAAAAATATATGGTGCTAACACATGTTTTTAATTTGTATAAATGGTGCTATAAATCTAATTCTCACTCCTTTTTCTTATTAACATGTTTGTGAGATGTAGCCTAATTGCAGTAAATCTGGCTCTTTGCTTCTGACTCTGAATCATATTTTATTTTATGCATATACCATATTTTATTTAATCATTCCCCAGGGAATGAGCATGTAGGTTGCTTCCAACTATTGAAAGCCACCATTAAAAAAAATGATTGCTATAAAATATGTTGTGCATGGCTTTTTATGAATTTATGCAGACTTTTTTTTTGGCTGTAAACCTGGGAATAAAATTTCTTGTTCTTAATAAAATGATACAAAAATATATCCTAGACATTGCCAGTCTCTTCTTTCTAATGAATGGACAGTGTAATCACCCATAACAAGGCACAAGAGTATATATTAGTATCAGTAGTACATTAATATTTGCCTTGTAAAACCTCCACTTAAAAATCAAGTTAAGGAAATTTGTTCAGAATTGTCTATCTTTATCATCGATCATATAGAACATTACCTTATTTCTGCGTATTTTGAGACCTGGGCTTTTTGATGGAAATGGATCTAGCAGTTTCATTACTAATTAAAGTTTTTGCTGTTATTGTGTTACTGACATTTTTATTTCATATAGAGCCAATTGTGGCCATTTCCTGAAATGTATCAAGCTCATCTAGATTACCATTACTAAAGTACTTCTGTTTTTAAAATCTATAATATGTACAGTTATTTAAGAACAGAAGAAAATGCAAACAAATAGAAAAGAATTAATGTGGGAATGTATATCCCTTGCTTGTTATCTATAAACTTCTATTTAGTACATGATTTTTAAATTTCCTAAATATTTGTGTTCGCTTGAGCTCTTACTTTCAGAAAAGGGTATTTTAAATTATGAACTGTAATTGTTAATTTTTGTCATACAGTTTGGTCAATTATGTCAATTAATTAGCGATTTTAAAATGGTTTTATTAACCACATATACATTAACCATCATTTTATCTTTCTTATGCATTCTCCTTTTCATCTACTCTTGTACTGAATTTGGTTTTGATACCTAAGCTAGATTTCTTTTATATGTTACCTTCAAACAAATTAAAAATAGTTTATATAAAACTTTTGTATAACAATATTAGTCTATCTCAATTTTTAGTTACTCTGACAGTCTATCATTTGACCAATGAGTTGAGCACATTTACGTGTATGTAAATACTGATGTATTTGAATTTATTTCTGAATCTCTTATATTTTCTATTTGCCATATTGTCCTTTTGCAACTTTCCATATGCTCCTTTCTTGCCTCTTAAAAATAGAAGTAGATTTTCTTCTGCAGTTGTAAAAATTATTCTTTATATTTTTATTCTTCAGGTGGTTTCCATCTGGATCATAGTAAAAATGCCCCCTATTAACTTCCTAAGCTCAGAAATATTTTTGCCTCCAAACTGTAATCACAAACATGAACCTAACATACCATCTCTCTGGTCTCTTCATCTGCCAATCCCTCTCCCACAACACCATGGATACAATTTTAGTAAAACAAGTTTATTTGGGGTTGAATTGTGCCACACTCCTCCAACTAGGCTGAGCCCTACTAATTATTAGGAATGTAAATTTTGACAAGAAAATGCTCCAGGCTGAGTGTCTTCATTTGTAAAGAGTAACGTTTGGCTGACAACATCTACCTCACAAGGCTTTTTGGTGAATTGTACGATGCCAAAGGAGGGAAGGTGATCCACACAGAGTGATCTACCATATGCATGTTAAAGTCTGAAACCTTGCGTGATATGTCAGCTGGTAAGATGGACTAACTGCCTAACTGCCTAGCTTCTGCAGGAAGAAAGAAGGCACTTGCCGTACAGAGCAAAGATGTTATTTGAGCACTGTACTTCTTGCTTTAACCCTAGGACATGTGCTACGAAGGTAAGTGTTGATTTGGGTTGGCCTGTCATGGCTGTGGAAGGCAAATTTGGCAGCACTTCAAGTTTAAGCAGCACCAAAAACCTCACCTACTTCATGTTTTTCCATAGTCAATATACCAGTTTGTCATTACACTTTAAGCATATCATTTAAACATACACACTTAAACATATCATTAAAACAAAAACCTGATATCTGAGTGACTCTGAGCCTTTGGAGCCTTACTATATTTATGATAGCAGATAATTCCAAACAGATTGCTTTTGACATTTTGGGACTAAGAGTCAAACTATCTACATCCTTATAGGAAAAAAAAAACAACCCAAAAACTAACAGTTGATTTTTCTGGGCAACTCAGTTCACTTTTTGGACTGAATTCCCTCTGTAAAATGAGGGCTTTCAATTAGATAATAACTAAGTTTTCCTTTTGTCCTAAAACTTACATAACAAATGAACAAGTCTGACATTCCATATAAAATCAAAATTTAGTGCCCTTTCTTAAGCCATCCTGCCAATTACCAGAATCTCGGTGTAGGTTACGGCAAGCAAATGGCCTTCACCTTAAACTAGGCTGCCGATGAGACTGAAAAGTAAGATTATTGCTTGGTTGCTCTCAACGGATTCAGTCTCAGATGTGGATTCTGCCAGGGATAGAGAAAGTCTAATTATATTTTAATTGGTCTGTCAACCAACTCAATGATGTGTGTTTAAAGTCAATAGATATTGGGAAGCACAGACAGGAATTTTTAACATGCTCTCCCAATCCAGATTCTTCTAGTTAGAATTCCATTAGAATTCTGAATTGAACTTTGATTTTACAAGGAAATACGCCATGGTGAAAGGAACACCTGTGAATCAGGAGCTTGACTTCCACCCTGCTTTGCCCTGCTTGGTGGAGAAAGGAAGTTACTTAGTTTGCCTAGGCTTCTGTGTCCTCATGTGTTGAAGGAAATAATGACAATTGTATTTGTAAAAAAAAGAGGTACCCAGAGAAGATACAATTAAAAATAAATATAAAAGGGCTTTAAATTTTTGAAAGTGCTGGACATCTATGCACTAACAAGGGCATTTTGAAAAGTGGGGAGAGTGGCATTGTAACCCATCCTGTGCTCTCTGAACAATGCCAGTCTTACAGAGGCATTTGCAGGGAAAAAGGGATGGAAGTAGAAGACAGAAGCAATGTAATGATGCCCATTAGAATCAACAGGCTGACAGTAGGAAGAGTCACTGTAATAAAGGAATAGAGGCACGAGATTACAAATTGGCTGTTTTTAAGTTTTTCTAAGATAACCCTGTTTTCTTTCGTACCTTTTTCAATTATTAAACATGATGCTTCCTGTCCTATTATTTCTATAAAGTTATACTCTAACAGAGTGCTTTGCATGTGTTAAACAAAAGGATTCATGTTGCTATGTATTTCTAGATATTAAACCCATATACATGTAATTATATATAAACGTGCATTATACATTATATATAAATACTAAGCATATTTATATATATATATTCATACATATACATACACACAGTTGACCCTTGAACAACACAGGGGTTAGGGTTGCTGACCCCCATGTGCAGTAGAAAATCTGTATACAACTTTTGACACCCCCAAAACTTAACTATTAATATAGCCCACTGTTGATGGGAAACCTTCCCAATACCAGTCAATTAATACATATTCTGTATATTATATAAACTATATACTGTATTCTTACAATAAAGTTAAAAATGTTATTAATAAAATAAGGAAAACACATTTACAGCACTGTTCACTAGTTACTGAAAAAAAATATGCATATAAGTGGACTCATACAATTCGAAACTGTGTTGTTCAAAGTTCAGTTGTATATATATACACACAGACATATGTATACACACAACATAATGTACAGCACATGAAATCAAAGTTGAATCTGGGTTACACAAAAGTGAGAGTGTGACAAGAAGAAAATTAGATATATAAAATAGACATGTGTTTTAAGTATAAATGTAATGTGAGTGATGGAGGAAAAAAACAATTTTTATTAAGTGTTCACTATTTCATAGTCACTAAATCATTATGCCTGACTCATTTTATACATTATCTAATTTTACCCTACCAAAAATACATATTTATAGGTGACAATTCTGAGACATGCCTAAGACCACAGATCTATTCAAGTAAATGGTGCTAGAGCTGAGATGAGAACATAGGTCTATCTGAGGTTGAGGGTCAGACTTTTTTATCCTGCTATGCTGCCTTCCAAAAGGTATTTCTCCAGTTGTTCATGCCCATGCAGCCTCCCTCTGACTTCTTCCCAACCATCTCTAAGCAGAAGGAAAGGGGATTGAGGGAGGGTGCTATCTATTCCAGTTGACTCCCTTTATACACATTCTGAGTTTTACCTTAATTCACCATGATGTTTATCATCACAGACAAGTGAAGCCTTTGCTTCTGCTTCTTGTCATCCTAACTAGAACATTTTTATGACAATTAGGACCTTTAAGCCTCTGAACTCTCATTGCCTGTGAATCATACATTAATTAGTGCCAGACTGGATACAGACTGTCAAAATACCCATATGAATTGCACAAATACCAAGGTTAACCAACACCTTATTTTTCTTTCAATCTATTGAAGAAAGAGGTTCAACAAGTTCCATCAAAACTTACTAGATTAGGGAATGTACCAATTTAATGTCACTATTGAAAGTCATCATGTACTGTAAAGAAAGGCATTCTTATGTCTTATTTCCAAAAACAACATTCATGCTTCAACAGAGGTACCCCTATTTCCCTTTCATTTCAGTCACAATTCATACAGTTGGCTTTCAGTGCTCTGGGTATTTTGTTGCAGGATTTCTCTGTTCTTTCGATTATGAATTGATAAAGTGCCCTGGATTCTATTGTATATCACGGTCGTTAAGGGGATGAATTATTCCTGGAACTATGAAGACAGTGAAAAGACAGTCATAAAACAACCACCTTTTTTTTTTCAGAAGTAGATGATATACAACTCTCAAAACATGTTATCCTTCTTTTTCTCAATAACCTAACAAATGCAATTCAAATAACTGATTTTCCATTTAAGTATAAATATTTTTACCCCATATGTTAATCTATTCTAAAGAAAACATAAGCGGTGGACAACAACAGGCAATTATAAGAGTTCCTCAAAATTAAGACTCCAAGTGAGGGATAGCTAGTAGATATGGATAAAAAGGGATTTTACTTGGAAGCAATGAGATGGGACTGGCTTACACTAGAAAGTATGTCTTACAATGTCGATTTAGAGAAAAAAAAAGTTACTCCACTTGTCAAAGCAGAATGGCAATTTGGGATAGCCACTTCACATATTTTCACATTTGGAGTGACAGCTGATTGTATGTACAGATGTCAACACTTCCTTCATGTATAAAGTCATGAGCCACTCCAGCTAGAAGGGAGGCACCTGCCATTTTTTCTACTAGCATCTAACACTGACTTCTCCATATGCTGCAGAAGAAAATTCAAGGACTTTCTTCATATGGCCCAGGGGCTCTCATGCCAGAAGAAGGGAGGAAGCGACGCAGTGAGCCATCCCCAAAGTTGGTGTCATCACAAGAAGTACTGGCAGTGCAGTAGATGATCTGGAGGAGCCCAGGGAATCATAACAAGCATAAGGTGAACATGAGTTATCTTTCTTTATCCTACTCAACCATTCCCTATATCAATATCTGTCAAAAACTGCTTTATGAAATAACAGTCCCAGTAGATACTCAATTAAAAAAGGGTTCACTGAAAATGTAGGTTTGGGAAACACTCAAAATGCATAGCTTTCTTGTAAATTCCCATGGCACCCTAGTCTATTAAAGGTACTGAGGATTCCAGAATTTTGAAAAATCTAACTTTCGCTAGCATTTTTTAAATGCATTTAAATAGATAACTATTTTAAAAGGCCTATAAAATTATTTTACATCAGGGATACTTAAATATTGTCCTATACAACCCAAGTGTTATAACTTAATTCTATATGCAAACCTCAGATTATCCATGCATAGAGATTTGATCCTTCCCTTTAATTACATAAAGAAGCATCTTGTTTTCAGGTAAGCTCTATGAGAATGGAAATTTGGGGGGGGGGGTTTCTCTATTTATTCTATCTCAAATGCCTTGTAGAAATTCCAGCACATAGTAGGCACATCACAAATATTTATTGAATGAGTCATAAGGTCTTCCATAGGTTCCTTATCTATTCTTATCCCTTATATCACCCCTTCAATATCTCTGCACTCTTGGTCTATGTCAATTTGTCTGGCTTTTCATAAACCCTGACCCACTGCTTTTCATGACTCTATTCTGAATCTGACTCACCTTCTACTCTTACCTCTGAAACCTGTGTGATTTCTCTGCATTCTGCTTGTTTTCCAGTTTGGCTACTGTCCTTACAACCCCCAATGAGTTGTGAATACATGTAATACCATGAGAGTCAGGTGGACTTGGGGATGCATCTAGCAGTGCTGTGAATCAGAAGCTTTCTGAACAGTCCGCAGTCTGGAAGCATCCATAGGGGAGTATTACACAGTGGGTCAAGCACCAAAAGTAAACCAGTGCCAATGTGCAGGTAAAGAAAACTGGACATAGGGTAAGATTTAAAACAGGAAATCAGCATATCCAGAGGAAAATAACTGATTTCAGTTCAAACAAAAATTAACTTTCACATACCATGTGCAAAATAGTCATGATAGCCTACCTGAGTAACAAAGGAGCATGGATATTTAGATAATTTATGGCTTAAGCTTGAAAATGTCTTGAATACTTGTTCCTTTTCAGAACAGAAAAAAATCTGTGACCGTGCAGCAGTTTGTTGGCCTTGACGTACAGCTAGAGCACCTTCACTCAATCAAGTAGAGAAACCTGATAGTTATGCCTTTATGTTCTTTTAATTTCTCAATTTTCTTTTCACAGTAAGAAACCCCATGTACCAGAAATCCAGAGAGGCAGCATTACACTGCCCCGAGAGACCCTCATCGTGAGCCACTCTACCAACAAGTACTGAAGACAAGCATCAGTTACGGCGGAACTCTGGACTGCTGCTAGGAGAAGCACGTGCAGTCAGAGCGGGACAGAGACTGGAAAGCATTTCTGTCCTTCCATAATCCGGGCAAACTAGGTGGTGAAACATAATTAAGGTTCAGCCTCATTTCTGTTCCCTTACAGAATCAAGCTACAATGAGAGACGTAGAAGCAAGAATAGCAAGGATGATTGGTACCCTGAGGTGGCATGAATATAATGAATTAATTTCCCCACAGCATTCTATGACTAAATGTGCTGTGCTGAATGTGGTGAGTCTGTGAACAAATGCCAGTCATTCCAAGGCTGCTCCAGCTCCTTCATTATGTTTAAAATAGAGTGACTCCCATATGCACAGACATATGTGCAAGGATGTTTATTGCTTCATTGGTTTTAGTAGAAAGGATCACAAACAACTTAAATGTATATCAACAGGTGATGGGCTAATAAACAATGGTACATAAAAGGAATATTCTGCAATATTGAAAATCATTGAGTGTATCTGTGATACACTGTTGTTGGAGGGAAAAAGAAAGGTACAGAACAGTCTGCAAAATGTATCAGTGTTTTTGTATTTTTAGCCTATATGTATGAGTATGTGTTGTTGTCTATATACATGAAACATATTTATGCATGCATAGTGCATCTCTTAGCAGGTACAAAAGAAACTGACAATAGCTGCACCCTCTGAGAGAAAGAAAATTTTCACTTTTGTGACCTTTGTACGATTAGCAATTTTTACCATGTGCTTGCATTAAGAAAAATAACCCCCCGCTAGTTAGACAACACCACCTATATTCTCTCTCAAAACAAAGAAGAGGAGGCAAACGGAAGTAGAGACCATACATCACACTTTTCATTTTAGAATATCTGATGTTCTATCATCACGATTAATCCATGTTATAATCTACATTGTAGGTGTTCTCAGCCTGGAGTGCAGGCCTGCAGAGGATTCATGGAAATTGAATGAAACAATGTCGGTATAGCTGCTTGTATCCATTTTTCCTCAGGACAGGGTTCATAGTGTTCATCACATTCTCAAAAGAATCTAAAAGCTAAAAAATGTTAAGAAATACTGTTCAGCCAAGGCAGAATTTATAAAAGGCTTTTGTCAATTTTTGTCAAATCTTGTCAATGCTTTAGATAACATATGTTATTATTTGATAAAACAGCCATGTGACATTTTTGCTTGGCAGGGTGATAAATATTCATCTTTTTAGTGAATACTACTGTTTGCAATCTGATCCCACAGTCCTGTGATATGAATTTATAACAGATACCTTATTCTGTACCTTTTAAATGAGAAATCAAAGACCCATGCAGTACTTGCCAACTGGCTAGAGACTCCTTGAGGCCACAAAACAGACAGAAAGTACCTTTTGGCAGCATCCATTCTACTTCAGAGTTGTAAAATTTAATTTTACAATGGAACAAAGTTACACTGATTATGTAATATTTAAACTTATTTTTGAGATAACACCAGGAAGTAAAGCTTTTATATTTAATGTTTAAAATTTTTTTAATGTAAACTTTTTAAATTTTAAAACCTTTTAAAATGTTTTCTAAAATATTAACATTTTGTGCTCCAGGGAGGGCTACAGTTTTTGGCTATATGAGAATTTACATTTCTCTCTGTGACAACTGCATGGAAGCATTTGAAAATGTCTGCTTATATTTATTAATGCTCTACGGTTTACAGTGAATGTATATTCCTTTATTCTTTCATTTATCATTCAACCCTTGACTAGATGTCAGGTACAAACTTACAAAGTTCTTGCCCTCCTAGACCTAATATTCTAATATAGGCACATCCTCTTCTTAGATAAACCACACAGGGTCCATTAGGGAAATCTTTAAATAACTGTCCTTACCTTAACAGTAATTGAAAAAAAGAAAAGACAAAACCTGGTCAAGTTTTACTGGCTTACAGCTTAATAAGTCTTAAGATGTGCTATTCCTCATATCCACGGGAATTTTTAATTTCTTTTTGTGTTCTTTTGGTTGTCTATTCCTTTGGCCTCATAAATCAAGTTGTCTGTGATATTAAATAGGAGAACAAGGCTCCAGTCCAGCATGTAAGAAGCTCGCAAGTTACCACCTGATCCTAACAACAAAGAGAAAGCTTAACAAACTGGAAAATCATCAGCTCTTCTTAGATCCATCAGAGAAGTAAGGTCACAGGGCAAACCACTGCCCCCCAAACTGGGGAGACAGACAAGTGGCTACAGAGAACGACAATTTAGCCCCACAGAAATCCATGGGCAGAAATCTCTATGGGCATCGGTTCTAAGGCAGGAAAACCAACTATAATCGACAAATCGCTGGAGGTTCTGTGTGGAGAACTCTGAGATTTAAAAAACCCAATCAAAGTGGTGCTCACACTTTTGTGAGTTTTACCTCCAGGAGCTCTACCAGGTCTTCACAGTAAATATCAGATTAAAATCCCCATATGCTTCTGGCAAGGAGACAGAAAAAGGAACCATTTTTAATACACCAGAGCATTCTGTTCTTCCAACAAGGTCTGCCCTTGGGAAAAAAACTATATCACCACCCTATTATCAATACAGCTAAAAATGAAATACATAGGTATAAATATAACAAAATATGTACAAATTCTGTATGAGGAAAACTACAAGACTGATGAACAAAAGCATAGAACTAAATAAATGGAGAGACAGCCCATGTTCACAATTAGGAAAACTATATTGTCAATATGTTAAGCCCTTCCCAACTGGATCTAGAAATCCAGCGCAACCCAAACCAAAATTCCAGCAAGTTACATGTGCATATCAGCAAAATGGGTCTACAGTTCACATGGAGGGGCAAAGGATCCAGAATAGCTAACTCAATACTGAAGGAGAACTGAGTCAAAGGACTGACATTACCCAACCTCAAGACTTAGTATAAAGCTAGGGTAATCAAGACCATGTGGTGTTACTGAAGAAAAGACCAACAGATCAGTGGAACAGAATAGAGATCCAGATATACATTCACATAAATGTAGCCAGCTGATCTTGGATAAGGGAGCAAAGACAGTTTTTTAACCAAATGGTGCTGGAACAACTGGACATTCATAGGCAAAAAAAAAAAAGAAAAGAAAGAAAGAAACTTGACACAGACCTTACCCTCTTCACAAAAATTAACTCAAAATGGATAAGAGATCTAAAACTCAAAATTATAAAACTCCTATAACATAGGAGAAAACCTAGATAATCTTGTGTATGATGATGACTTTTTAGAGTCACCACCAAGAGCATGATCATGAAAGAAAAGTTGATAAGTTTCACTTCATTAAAATTAAGAACTGCTCTGCAAAAGACAATGTGAAGAGAATGGTAAGACAAGCCACAGACTGGGGAGAACATATTTGCAAAGATATATCGGTTAAGGGACGGTTATCCAAAATATACAAAGAATTTGTAAAACTCAATAATAAGAAAATAAACTACCCAATTTAAAAAAATGGGGCATAAACCTGAATAGGTACCTCACTAACAAAGATATGCAGATGTCCATTTAGCATATGAAAAGATGCTCAACATCGTATGTTCTGAGGGAATTGCCAATTAAAGAACAGTGAGATAGAGTTCCAGGAAGATGGCGGTGTGAGCAGGGCAGGGACATCTCCCAAAACCATATATATTTATGAAAATACAACAAATACAACTATTCCTAAAAGAGAGACCAGAAGATACAGGATGACACCCAGCCTGCAGCTACACCTGAGAGGACATGGCACCTCGCGCAGCGGGTAAGATACGGAGCCATGACTGGAACACTCCCCCACCCCAGGCACCAGTGGGAGGAGAGGATTCAGAGTGGGAATAGAGTGGAAGCACAGGCCCACCAAATAAACAGCCCTGGTGATCTGCGCCGGGAGCGCTGACACACACTGTGCAGTGTATCAGAGATTGGAGAGACAGAGGTGCAGGATCCAAGACAGCAGGTCCACTCAGCTGGCTCCCAGGGACAAAAGAAAAGCATGCACTTTTTTAGGGGTCTTAAACAGACAGGGGCCCAATGGAGAAGCAGGATCGTCCCATCGCATTCAGCCAAGCAGGCTGGGAGTCGTGGGGAATTTCAGACCCGTTGGACTGCGGCTGGGAAAAGCAGTCACACCGAGACTTCCCACAGAAATCAGCAGCCTCCCATTTGTTCCCTCCCTGGCCAGAGTCACAAAGGGCCCAGTGGAGCAGCAGGGCCCAGCAGAGTGGCGGTGGCTGCGGAATAGTGGAGCAGCAGAGCCACCTACAGCATCCTCACAGAAACTACACTCAGCGAGCATTTTTTGGGGTTTTTTTGTTGTTTTTTTTTCTTTTTCCCTTTCTTCTTTTTTTCTTTTTCTGACCACTTCTACGGTCATGAAAATACAGAGGAATATGGTACAAACAAAGATTACCCAGACAATCCCAGAGAGGGAGCCTGATGGGACAGACATGCACAATCTTCCTGAAAAATAATTCAGAATAAAAGTCAGAACCATACTGATGGATCTACAGAGAAATATGCAAGAGCTAAGGGAGCAAGTGAGGGAAGTGAGGAAAGACAATGCAGAGCTGAGACAAGCGAACGAAGGGCTTAGAAGCAGACTGGATGAGATCCAAGAGACTGTTAATGGCACAGAAATCAGAAAACAGGAATACAGAGAAGCTGAAGCAGAGAGAGATAAAAGGATCTCTAGGAATGAAAGAATTTTAAGAGAACTGTGTGACCAATCCAAACGGAACAATATTCACATTGTAGGAGTACCAGAGGAAGAAGACACTCTTGAACCTTTGGTAACCACGAATCGAAAGCCAGCAATGGCAATAAGTACATATCTATCGATAATCACCCTAAATGTAAATGGAATGAATGCACCAATCAAAAGACACAGAGTTACTGAAAGGATAAAAAAGCAAGACCCATCTATATGCTGCTTACAAGAGACTCACCTCAAACCCAAAAATATACACAGACTAAAGGTGAAGGGATGGAAAAAGATATCTCATGCAAACAACAAAGAGAAAAAAGCAGGTGTTGCAGTACTTGTATCAGACAAAATAGACTTCAAAACAAAGAAAGTAGCAAGAGATAAAGAAGGACATTACATAATGATAAAGGGGTCAGTCCAACAAGAGGATATAACCATTATAAATAGATATGCACGCAACACAGGAGCGCCAGCATATGTGAAACAAATACTAACAGAATTAAAGGAGGAAATAGACAGCAATGCATTCATTTTAGGAGACTTCAACACACCACTCACTCCAAAGGACAGATCAACCAGACAGAAAATAAGTAAAGACACAGAGGCACTGAACAACACACTAGAACAGATGGACCTAACAGACATCTACAGAACTCTACACCCAAAAGAAACAGGATACACATTCTTCTCAAGTGCACATGGAACATTTTCCAGAATAGACCACATACAAGGCCACAAAAAGAACCTCAGTAAATTCAAAAATATTGAACTTCTACCAACCAACTTCTCAGACCACAAAGGGATAAAACTAGAAATAAATTGTACAATAAAACAAAAAGGCTCACAAATACATGGAGACTTAACAACATTCTCCTAACTAATCAATGGGTTAATGACCAAATCAAAACTGAAATCAAAGAATATATGGAGACTAATGACAACAACAACACAAAGCCACAACTTCTGTGGGACACAGCAAAGGCAGTTCTAAGAGGAAAGTATATTGCAATCCAGGCCTATTTAAAGAAGGAAGAACATTCCCAAATGAATAGTCTAAAGACACAACTACTGAAGTTGGAAAAAGAAGAATAAATGAGGCCCAATGTCACCAGAAGGAGGGACATAATAAAAATCAGAGAAGAAATAAATAAAATTGAGAAGAATAAAACAATAGAAAAAAAATCAATGAAACCAAGAGCTGGTTCTTTGAAAAAATGAACAAAATAGATAAACCCCCGCCAGACTTATTAAGAGAAAAAGAGAATCTACACACATAAACAGAATCAGAAATGAGAAAGGAAAAATAATGACGGACCCCACAGAAATACAA
Source organism: Smutsia gigantea (assembly GCA_032199065.1). Taxonomy (NCBI): domain Eukaryota; kingdom Metazoa; phylum Chordata; class Mammalia; order Pholidota; family Manidae; genus Smutsia; species Smutsia gigantea. Next base: position 341,408 of record JAVSCE010018145.1, on the reverse strand, counting down.
AGAATTGTAAGGGAACATTATGAGAATCCATATGCTAACAAGCTGGAAAACCTGGATGAAATGGACAACTTCTTAGAAAAATACAACCTTTCAAGACTGACCAAGCAAGAAACAGAAAAACTAAACAGACCAATCACCAGCAACGAAATTGAATCGGTAATCAAAAAACTACCCAAGAACAAAACCCCCGGGCCAGATGGATTCACCTCCGAATTCTACCAGACATATAGAGAAGAAATAACACCCATTCTCCTTAAAGTTTTCCAAAACATAGAAGAGGAGGGAATACTTCCAAACTCGTTCTATGAAGCCAGTATCACCCTAATACCAACACCTGACAAAGACCTTACCAAAAAAGAAAATTACAGACCAATATCCCTGATGAACGTAGATGCAAAAATACTCAAAAAATATTAGCAAACCGAATTCAAAAATACATCAAAAAGATCACCCTTCATAATCGAGTGGGATTCATCCCAGGGATGCAAGGATGGTACAACATTCGAAAATCCATCAACATCATCCACCATATCAATAAAAAGAAGAACAAAAACCACATGATCATCTCCATAGATGCTGAAAAAGCATTTGACAAAATTCAGCATCCATTCATGATAAAAACTCTCAACTACATGCGTATAGAGGGCAAGTACTTCAACATCATAAAAGCCATATATGACAAAGCCACAGCTAACATCATACTTAACAGCGAGAAGCTGAAAGCTTTTCATTTAAGATCAGGAACAAGACAGGGATGCCCACTTTCTCCACTGTTATTCAACACTGTACTGGAGGTCCTAGCCATGGTCAATCAGACAAAACAAAGAAATACAAGGCATCCAGATTGGTAAAGAAGAAGTCAGATTTTCACTATTTGCAGATGACATGATATTGAACATAAAAAACCCTAAAGACTCCACTCCAAAACTACTAGAACTAATATCTGAATTCAGCAAAGTTGCAGGATACAAAATTAACACACAGAAATCTGTTGCTTTCCTATACACTAAAGATGAACTAACAGAAAGAGAAATCAGAAAACAATTCCATTCACAATTGCATCATAAAGAATAAAATACCTAGGAATAAACCTAACCAAGAAGTGAAAGACCTATACCCTGAAAACTACAAGATACTCCTAAGAGAAATAAAAGAGGACACTAGCAAATGGAAATTCATCGCATGCACTTGGCTAGGAAGAATAAATATTGTCAAAATGGCTATACTACCTAAAGCAATCTACAGATTCAACACAATCCCTATCAAACTACCAACAGCTTTGTTCAATGAACTGGAACAAATAATTCTAAAATTCATATGGAACCACAAAAGACCCCGAATAGTCAAAGCAATCCTGAGCAGGAGGAATAAAACAGGGGGAATTACACTCCCTGACTTCAAGCTCTACTACAAAGCCACAGTCATCAAGACAATCAGACCTACAAACCAGTGGAACAGAATAGAAAATCCAAACATTAACCCAAACATATACAGTCAATTAATATTTGATAAAGGAGCCTTGGATATACAATGGGGAGATGACAGCCTCTTCAGCAGCTGGTGTTGGAAAAACTGGACAGCTACATGTAAGAGAATGAAACTGGACTACTGTCTAACCCCATACACAAAGGTAAACTCAAGGTGGATCAAAGACCTGAATGTAAGTCATGAAACCATAAAACTCTTAGAAAAAAACATAGGCAAAAATCTCTTGGACATAAACATGATGACTTCTTCATGAACATATCTCCCCGGGCAAGGGAAACAAAAGCAAAAATGAACAAGTGGGACTATATCAAGCTGAAAAGCTTCTGTACAGCAAAGGACACCATCAGTAGAACAAAAAGAAATCCTACAGTATGGGAGAATATATTCATAAATGACGTATCCGATAAGGGGTTGACATCCAAAATATATAAAGAACTCATGCACCTCAACAAACAAAAAGCAAATAATCCAATTAAGAAATGGGCAGAGGACATGAATAGACACTTCTCCAAAGAAGAAATTCAGATGGCCAACAGGCACATGAAAAGATGCTCCACATAGCTAATCATCAGAGAAATGCAAATTAAAACCACAATGAGATATCACCTCACAAGAGTGAGGATGGCCAACATCCAAAACACTAACAACTACAAATGTTGGCGAGGATGTGGAGAAAAGGGAACCCTTCTACACTACTGGTGGGAATGCAAGTTAGTTCAACCATGTGGAAAGCAGTATGGAGGTTCCTCATAAAACTCAAAATAGAAATACCATTTGACCCAGGAATTCCACTCCTAGGAATTTACCCTAAGAATGCAGCAGCCCAGTTTGAAAAAGACATACGCACCCCTATGTTTATCGCAGCACTATGTACAATAGCCAAGAAATGGAAGCAACCTAAGTGTCCATCAGTAGATGAATGGATAAAGAAGAGGTGGTATATATACACAATGAAATATTATTCAGCCATAAGAAGAAAACAAATCCTACCATTTGCAACAACATGGATAGAGCTAGAGGGTATTATGCTCAGTGAAATAAGCCAAGCAGAGAAAGACAAGTATCAAATGATTTCACTCATATGTGGAGTTTAAGAACAAAGGAAAAAAGTGAAGGAACAAAAATAGCAGCAAACTCACAGAACCCAAGAACGGACTAATAGTTACCAAAGGGAAAGGAACTGAGGAGGATGGGTGGGAAGGCAGGGACAAGGGGGGAAAGGGGCATTACAATTAGCAGATGTAATGTTGGGGGGGCACGAGGAAGGCTATACAACTCAGTGATTCTATAGCATCTCACTACACTGATGGACAGTGACTGTAATGGGGTGGGTGGGGGGGACCTGATGAAGGGGTAGTTTAATAACCATAATATTACACATGTAATTGTAGATTAATGATACCAAAATAAATTATAAAAAAAAGAACAGTGAGATACCACTATAGACCTAATAGGAGAGCCAAAATCCAAAACACTGACAACCTCAAATACTGTCAAGGATGTGGAGCAATAGGCGCTTTCATTCATTGTTGGTGGGAAGGCAAAATGGGAGAGCCTTTTGGAAGAGTTTGGCTGCTTCTTACAACAGTAAACATACTTTTACCACACAATGCAGCTTTTACTCCTTGGTATTTACCCAAATGAACAGAAAACGTATGTCTATTCAAAAACCTACACATGGATGTTTATAGCGATTTTATTCATATTTGCCCAAACTTGGAAGTCACCAAGTTTCTTTTCAGTAGATGAATGGGTAAACGGTGATAAATATGGACAATGGAATATTTCTCAGTGCTAAAATAAATGAGTTATCAAGCCATGAAAAGATATGGAGGAACCTGGAATGCATACTATTACATGGAAGAAGCCAGTCTTTAAAGGCTCTTACTGTATGATTGCAACTATATCACATCCTGGAAAGAGCAAAACTGTGGAGACAACAACAAGATGAGTAGTTGCCAGGGGTTGGGAGAGAAAGGGAGGAGTGGATAAGCAGAGCACAGAGGACTCTGAGGCAGTGACACTATTCTGTATGTATTACCATGGTGGATACATGTCATTTTACAACTGTACGAGCCCTTATAATGTACAATACCAAACAGAGAACTCTAAACCATGGGCTAGGGGTGATAATAATGTGTCAATGTAAGTTCCTCAATTGTAACAAAATGTGCCACTCTGCTGTGGGACACTGGTACTGTGTAAGGAGTGGATTTGTGGGAACAAGGGGTATATGGCAACTATAATTTCCATTTAATTTTGCTGTGCACCTAAAAGTACTCATTAAAACTTTTATTAATTTAAAAAGGAGAAATATGAAAATTGCTCTCAAGAAAAAGTACAACCCAATTTTTGGTATGGATAGTCTGATTTTAACTGACAGAAAAATCTGCCTACTCAATCAAAGAGTTTCTAGTGGAATAAAAGCATTTGGTTAATCACATAAAACTCGTTGGGAAGTACATGCATTGGTACAAAGTTTTTACTGCTTGCTATAAACACAGAGATTCTAGTTAATTATATGCAAATAAGCTTCACTAACAAACACCTAAATAACTCAGCCTTGTCTTCATTAAGCTCGAAGATATAGTACATTTCTCAGGGAATTAGACAAGGAATATTAATCAAAGATGCTTGTAAGTCTTAATGAGTTTATTGATTGTTGACCTTGATGCTACAACCAGTGGCAGAAATCCAAGTGACAAGATTATTTGAGTAAGCAAATGATGATCCTCAAAATTTAAAATAAAACTGGTAGTTCATTTTTGTGATGTCATATACAATCTTTTTTTGTGGAAAGAAAACTATATTTAATGTTATCCCTATTGTCTGCTGGGCACAATCATGAGCAACTTCTATTTTGAAGCAATGTGGAGAGCATTTGTGGCTGGGAGGGTGAGAAGTTACTCTGTGAGCTAAGGGCGGAGAGAAAGGGCAAGCAACAAATAAAAGGCAAAAGATTGGGAAGCAAAACTGAATTTCTTCATTACCAGCAGTTGACCTTGAAGCTGATTTCTCCTCTGACTCCTGTATTCTCAGATTGCAGTAGCCTCTTTTCACTTCCCCTTGGCTAAAGTGGCTAGAGAGTATATCCCATTGTTAACTGGGCTTAATATTAGCTAAGTGCTTTCAACACCATCAGCTGCTCCTGAAACATTGCTGCCTTTCTCTACTATAGTTGCTTGGTTACTTTTCTATAATAAAACACTCCATTCTCTATCCTCTGATGACTTGATCGAAAGTTTTAAAGTATAATTTAAGCCTTGTTATTTTCCATTTTAAACCTCTCCAGTTGAACCTTTATCCCATTCCTTGATACTACTAATTTATTTCAATTAAGATTCTCCATGTTCAAGTACCACAATTAACTACTGTCACTATTGATTCCCATCCCCAGGGATTTGTATGTGGTTTCAGTGTTGACCGTTGAGAGTTTAGAACTAGTCCGTAAGGGCTGAAAGAAAAGCAAAGGCACTAAGAATCTTCTAGCAAAGAACTTCCTTGTAACGTTGATAAGAATAGCAATTATGGATAAAGTGCTTATTATGTAGACCTTATTCTATAATCTTTATATATGTTAACTGTACAAATTCTCACAATAATCCTATAAGATCGTACCCTTAATATCCTCATTTTGGCACTGAGGAAACTGTGAGGCACAGAGGTTAACTGCCCAATTCATAAACATAGTGTTAAAGCCAGGATCCAAACCAAGGGAAGCTGGCTTCAGAATCTGTATCCTTCACCAGTACCGTCGATAGCCCCGATAGCTGACACTGAATGAGGACAATACTACATTAATAATGGCTGCCTGTTTTGATAAAGTAGGCTTCTTTCATAGGTTATCTCCTGGCTCTTCAATTCTATGGTTCTCTACTTGTTCCTAGCTTTGAAACTGAACTGATAGTGATCATCTATCTAGCTAATGGGAGAATCAGAACCAGAACTCACATTCTCTTGGTGCCTCACTCAATGTTCTTTCCACTATATTGTTCTTACTAGCCATGTAGAGGTTGAACCACTATGATATTTGACTTTTTATTTTTTTAATCTCCATGACAGTAACTTTCTTATGGTTCAGCCTACTGGGAGAGAATGACAATAGCTCTTTTCTCCCTATAAAGAGACAGCACTGTCTGTTGATAAAATGAGGGATGACTATTTAGGGATAAACATGCCTTTGTTTGAGTTAACGTTCTGGGCAATGCAAAACTCACTGCCAAACTTCTTACAAAACATACTGCATGCTGTGTGTGAATGCCAGGACTCTTGTATCTGAATCTGCTTGTTCAGTTCAAACCCAGAGCATACTTGTCCAGAGGCAAAGGCAGGTTACTTGATATTAGAAATGGCATAAAACTAAATGTGATTTATCCCTAGAGGAATTAACGTGTAAACAAAAGGGTATTGACAAGAAGCCTAAATGTCAGAACATGTACCAGGAAGTCACTCAGCTGTGAAGGGGAGGGAGATGTGGGTTGTGTATCACCAGAAAAATGCAGAAAAAGTTTTAAACCAGCCAATAAAATTAAGACAAATGTAAAGAAAGCCTAATATAGATATAACTTGCTTAGGCAACATCCGGGAAAGAATGTGAACCCTGTAGTACTCAGCCAATGAGGAACCAGGGGAGGGACTCACAGGCTAAGGAATAAATTTCTCGTTGTAACTCCCTGAGTGTGCCTGCTTACCAGACACCCAATCTTGCAAGACTGCCATTAAAGCCTCACTCCGCTGTTCTCTTTGACTCCACATCCACTTATTAAGTTCAGAGCCATGAGTGTGTTTCTCACACTTGAAGTCATCATTCTGAATTCTTGATTTCTCAAATAGTATACTCTCTAGAGAACTAACTGGTGACAGGTTGTTGCATGAAGTTCATTGTTATAACTGGCAACACATATGATGAAACTATGTAATGGTGTATCTACATGCCACTGCTCAGTCAGGATTTAAACATGGATATAGCTGAATGTAGGCAGCTCTCACCTTCTTCTCCTTAACTCACAACCATTTCTTCCTCTGATTCTACTTAGTGTTATCTTTCTACCACTCCCAACCCCTCTACCTAATACTTTCCAACTTCTTCCTATTCTACCTATGCAGGTTCCTCTTATGCTCATCACTGCTCACCTGTGCAGTGGCAGGAGCCCTGTGCTTCTCCTTCTTCAATTCACTCAGCACACTGTTGCCAGAATAAGTTTTCTTAATGCTTTGTTAGTATTATTTTTATATTTAAAAATAAGTTAGTGACTCTCCACTGATTCCTCATGAAAACGTTCAGCATGACATTCAAGGCCATCTATTCTCCAGTTGCAGCACACTTCCCAATTTTATTTCCCCAAATCCCCTGCGTGGGCCCGATTTCTCATGTACCCAGGCCCTCCTACACTTTCCCACTTCCATGCTTTTGCTGAAGCTCCTGCCCTAACTGTTCAACCTTATACTTACTCTTCTAGGCTTCAGTCAAGTGTCATTTTCTAAAGCATAAAGAAAGCCATCCACTTGGCCTCTTACTTTGGAATGAGGATCCCCTACTCTGAAATCCATGCATTACACCCCTTCCTCAAGGAACTTCCCTCATATTTTACATCCTCAACACTTCTGCACACTTCTTGGAGTGACGGTATCATTAATCTTTGAATCCCCAACATGTAACTCACAATTGTTAGCAACAAGATACAACCATACAAGTACAACCATACAAGTACAAGGAGTGAGTGAATATATATTCTCCTCAAAAATTTTTAACTCTTGTTTAAGAATTCCTTTGCTATGGGCCCTTCTTTCTCAACTCCCCAATGCTCTCAAACTAGACACTATACCACATAGGAGTCAACTGTGTTCATTATACTGCAAAGAGAGACACAAGATAACAGAATATCCACCTTAGAGATTGGGCCCTAAACACTGAAGAGTTTTTTAGTTTATAATCTGATATCTTTGTGCATTATTTTACATAATATCTACTTATTATTCTCTGAAAAATCAGACTATCTCTGTCCTTTATGCCTGTGTGCACGTTACCACTGCTTTCCAGAATGCCGTTTCTCTACCGGACCCTCTGAGTCGATTTCAAAACACAATTCTAACTTCTTTTCTATGAACTCTTCCCTGAAATCCACTCTGGGAAGTGCCCATTATTGTATTGCCTTTATTCATCCCTTCGTAGTGGCTCACATCACATGGCATTATAATGGAACTGCTTTAATGTCTTTCTTTTCCATCATACTGTGATTGTTTTGAGTGAAAAGGACAGGGTTGATTCATGTCTCTGTCTCTAGCACCAACACCCCAAAAAGCTTTCTATAAATACACATAATGCCAAACCATTTAGTTAGTACTAAAATGAGGACTTTAAATTCAGAGTGCAGGATGAGCCAAAAACTGACCAGTCTTGTCCTCAGGGCAAAGGTCTGAGCCAAGAGAAGAGAAAGGCATTCATTTGAAAAGGCATTACATTTTACTTGGATGAAATGCAGCCTGAATTTCCCATAATCGAGCTTGACAGGAAACCTGTGGGATCTCCCCGAAACACTGGAAAGGAAGAATTGACAGAACATAGCTAAGCAAAATGCAGGGAGTAAAATTGCTTCAATTCTGTACTTAAAGTTCTGATCTTCTCATATATTGATTATACTATAACCCTGTGATCCAACATGGCCAAACTTGTACACACCATTTCTGAGAAACGTTAACATGCTTAGTTTATTAAATAACACAATACAAGCCAGTAGTCTGACACACTTAAGAATAATTGTGAGCATCTTTCTCACAGGACAAACAGAGTACCTTTCAATCTTTTCTGATACAAACTTTAACTTGCGGAGGAAGGCTAAAAACATAATTGCTCTTTGGAAGTCTATGCTATGAATAATAATTTACAAAATCACTTGGCAGAAGTGTTGCGGGGTACATTTTATAAAAGCTATTTCTAAAACCCATGCTCATTTTTTTATGCTTTTTTGCTCTGCATAAATTGTTTGCAAGAACTCCACACACCTTGTCTTCTGGGTATAATATAAGTGGGTGCTTTTAAGAAAGTCAAAAGTACATGGGATTTGAGACTGTTTTGGACAAAAACCTCTTGAAGAGATATGGACATGTTTTGCTTTTATTCAATTGTTTTGTGCTCCTTTCTCATGTCTGTAAAAAGTATATACATTTCAGATTCAGACCAGAGGCTATTGTTAAGTGTAGGCTTGAGAGGGAGTGAGCAGAGACAGCTCTATGCTGGTTCTTCAAAATGAATAACAAACTACCATAATACTCCCTCTACCAGGCTCATCATCCATCAGAGATGATATACAGAGCTAAGGGATTATAAATTTAAATTTGCCAATTTTGCCTGCTTAATAATAAATCTAAAGCTATGTTTATTATTCTCAAAAATGCTTAAAAGTCTAATAAACCCAAAATTTCTTGCTTCTTTGGATTTGGCTCTGATTTTTCTGAGTTTCATAAATCACACTGGATAGATTAGGGGTTAAAGACCTTGAGAATAAAAATCAGGATTGCTGCTCCTGGTTTGGTTAGAGAGTAAACAGTAGTCATTAGAAGGACATGCCTCAGGGTGAAATTAAACTGGGGCTTAAATTCTAGTCATAAAACTTAATTAGTTGAGTGACTTTGAACAGATTGACTAAATCTCCTAAGCCTTTATAAAATGAGGATAATAACAGTATCTAACTCAAAGTGGCCATAAAGTTCAAATGGCATAACCCTTGTGAAGGGCCTAGCATAATCTAGTGCAAAATAAATGATCAATAGATGCTCATAACTGCTCTGTTATTTTTCTGACACATCAAACCAGAAATAATGGCATTCACTTTATTCTTAAAAACCTCAGGGGAAGGACAGAATTCCTATCACATCTCATCTTCCATTCCTGTGGGTCAATTTGCCCAATTGCATCTCTAAGTTCCCTTCAATTACATGATACCCAACATCTGAAATTCCTTCGCTGCAAGTCACGCTTGTTTGTGTGATTTGCTCCTCAATCTTTGGTGGATCGCTCCGCCCGCCCAGATCCATAGTTAGAATAGCCAAGTACTGCATGCTTAGTATGCTTTTTTGGCACAATGTTAAAATTTTCATATATATAGTTATATTTAGCCTGGAAAGCAACATTCTGGAATAAGAGTCATATTAATTCCATTTTACAGATGAGGGAATTGATGTTTAAAGATGCTTAGGGGCTTGCCTCAGATCACATAGCAACTAAGTGGACTTCTACTCCAGTTTTAGGTTCTCAAGGCATAGGAACTTACTAACCACTATCTTCAAGTTATTATGATCTTCAGCTTCTTTGGAAATGCTACCCAAAGAATATTGGGAGAAGTCCTCATTTAATCTGTTCATCAGTTTATAAAATCAGCAAGTATTTAAGAGCCACTATTCAGAAGACAGAATGTTTAAAGATCTAAATTCAATGAAGGCAGAATCTCTAGCCTTAAGAACTCTCATTCTTTCACATTAATGATTCAACATACCTGTAATTTTTAAAAATTAAATGAGAAAGAATATATTTTCTGTGTATATACACATGCATATACTTGTAACATTGGGATTGTTATTAATAATAGACAAACTTTTGCAACACTTCCCACAGATTATATTACATATTATGTAATTTTACACCTAACCTCTTTTATGGAGTGGACAATATTATCACCCCATTGTGTAGTAAAATAAAGCCATGGGGTCTTAAATAAGTAAGAATCTTACCCAAGGTCCTATAGCTAACAGGTGGCAAAGTCAAGATTTCAGGATAATACCCGGGATTTTAATTACAACTTTATATTGCTTTTAACTAAAATCCTTCTAGACCTTAAATCCTTTAGGACCCAGATGCTATATTTTTATCTGTGTCACATCTCCTAGTATAGTGTGTTGTACTTTATAAATGTCCAACAAGTATTTGTTGAAATAATGATGAATAACTAGGAACTGTTCACTCATGACCCCATGGTGAATTCTGAGAAGGCTATGGAAAAATAAACCATCTGTGTCACTGAAAATAATCTAATTGAAAACCAATCAGGGGATTCAATGGACAGTGAACAATAATATAGTTGGGTAGCACTTTTCACAAATCCTCAAACCAACTATAAGAAGTTAACTTTATGAGTTTATAAATTATAGTGATAGTTGCCCATTATACTCAATCATCAACCTACACCTTTCCTTCCTGGAACAAACCTCTACCACCTTCATTTACCTTGAAACAACAGCGCTATTAAATGTTTTTTATCCCAAGAATCATGTTATTGCTGTATTTCCCACTTGCCCTAGCAAAAGAGACACTCTTCCCTAGAGGAGGTTTTAGCGCAGCCCATCACAGCACAGGACTGCATGCCCTCTCCCAGCGCAGGCTAGCACAACCCAACCCAGGTGCAAAGAGCATGGCTCACCCCAGCTGAGGCTATCACAGAGGGTCCCAGCTCAGAGCGGCACAGCCCACATCAGTCACAGGATTGCAGGTCCCCTTCTACCTCCATCCAGCATGAAGTATCCCTGACTCCTAGAGGGAGTATGGCCAAAAACGGAAACAAAATTAAAATCAAGTACCCATTCAGATGAAAGACGTGCCAGGTAAAATTTTGGACTTCTGGAATCTAAAATTGGGAACTAATTTAAATCTAATCATAGGATTCCATCAGAGGATACATTTTACTTCTACCTCATCCAATGTGAAGTTAAATAACAATAGCCAAACTTGGACCCCTCTTGTTGTAACAATGAGAAGTCAGCCTGAAATTCTGAGTAAACTTGCTGAGATCCAGTGAAGACGGCCATGTTGTCAGGAGCAGGCTACAAGCAGGAGAGGGAACAAGAATCTGTCTCTGGGAGCTGCAATGAAAAACCCTTCAACCCTTGTGCCTTCCAACAAGGCTTGCCAGTAAAAAGGAGTGAGCTAGTGGCCATATGTCCACTTGGCATTTGCACTGTCCTTGTTAAAAGTTTTGAAAAATAAAGGCTTCAATAATTTTACATGAAATAACATATTTCATTTGTGTGGCTGCTTATCAGTTTTGAGTAACTCAGGCATTTGAGTCTGATGCCGAGTTGAAAGAACTGTCACTGTTAGAAGAAGGCAGCTAGTTTATGAAGAAATCCTTCTGTTTGGTATTCTGCTATGTTGATGATTCAGGAGAATTACGCAAAAACCTCAAAAGGGAATTTCTGTACCAGTGTATTCTAATACACACTTTAATACAGTGCATTCTGCAGGTAGCAAATCAGAAGACGGGCTGTCAGCCCACCTGTAACCTGAAGTAATACATTCAAAATCTACATCTTAGGAGAAGTCCTGATGCACGTATGCAGGGAAATACTGCAGGTAGGTATTACTGGGGAGGGAGGACTCCCTCTGCTGGGCATGCAGGTTCTCACACATGGCTCCAGGGTTTAAGTGGCAAAGGCTTCCTGAGGCTGTGCTCTGTGATTGGCCTCTTGGTGTAGGAGGTGTTGGGGTGGATAAAGCAGGTCTCCCTGGGAGAGAGAGCTCACACCAGTGTGCACGCAGCCTGGAAGACAGAGCTTCAGAGGCACTGACAATTTGAACCTGCTGTCCTTGCTGTTTGGGAACACTGAATAGGCCTGATGTGGGGAATCTCCTCTACTCTGGTGTGAAATAAGACACTGAATCCTCTTGTGGAAATATCTGACAAGCTCAGAGGGGGGGAGTCCAGGATGATGGCGGAGACTTGGACTGGCTATTTGGTAGCAAACACAGTGTGGTGGTCAGCAAGGGGCTCTGGCCTGAGCCTCACTGCCATAAGTCCTCCTCAGACTCAGACTTTTCATCTTATCTTCATAAGAGGTTACATACATAGCCATTGAAAATCTATAAAAAGAGTCAATTGTTGAATGGAAATTTTGTTGAATGGAAAACTTAAAGCACCAATGTGTTAAATGGAAAAATTTTAAATATCTCAATTAATGGGAATTTGTCTTATTTTATAGTATAAGAGGAGACTCCAAAAACTGGAAGGTCTGTACCTAGGTTTCTCTTGCTCACAAGAGAGGCAGCTGGTAAATCAGCAGATGTCCTTCAGAAACTTGTTTCAGTTCAGTTTCTGTTTTCTGTCAATGGTTTCCTCAGTTGTTAATAAAATTCTTTTCTAATGCAAATATCTCAGCTTTCTAAAGAGAACTGACTGAAAGATTCCCTTTCAGACTTAGGCTAGGGAGGCAGGCAGGCAGGGATGGTGCTGGAGGGAGAGCCAAAGGGACAGCAGGCATGCAGAAGTTAGTGTGTATCAATTGTGGGGATCAAACGTGGGACACTCCTAACAGCGCTTTTGGCAAATAAGTGACTCGGCGTTTCAATTTTCATGTGGATGGCTGCTAGCATACAGCACACTTCCTCTTTTGAGGGCCCTGCTTGGACAAGATTAAATCCAGCTGTTCCATCTGGTAGAGATATGACTGTCTCTAAGCCCTCTGCTTCTGAGTAACCTCAGAGAGCTCAAACCAGCATTACATCTGCTCTGTGGTTTCTCTGGCTGCCTTGCAATTAACTAACATAAGAATCTCCTCACTCAACTCCCAGGCAAGCAGGAAAAACAGCTATTTTCTATTTTCTGTCTTTCACTGTCACAGAACCATGACATTAAAACAGACCAACGCTGCATAATATTACACATATAATTTGGGACTTCCCAAGAAAAGTTTGGATTAGCAAAGGACCCCATTGGAATTCTGTTGCAGTAAGTGTTGCTTTCAGAGGACCTCTAAAAAGTATGTGCTAATTGAAATCTTAAAGATGGGGGCTGGGCACCGTAAAGAGAGGCAGTCTGGCTTTGGGAAGCATTTGTCACAGACACCACCCCTGGAAACAAAGCTTACACACGGATCCGGGGACAAACTGAGCAAGGAGAAGCTCCCTATCTCCACGCATACAACATGGACTAGCTTTCCACTAGAAAGCACTGGAGCCCCTACGGCTGCAGGATAAAGCAGATCAGATGCTAAGGCTTCTTGTCTGTGTCTGAGGTCTCAGAACATGTTACCATAGAAGGGAGACAGCTTTCAGCTCAGAGAAATCCCGCTTTATCTGCTTGGCTACAGAATGTCATTGAATTGTTGAGGGTACAAAAGGAGATGGAGGAAGAAGGGGTAGAAAGAGATGCAAATTGATGAATAAAATCTGAGCTTCCAGACTCTCTTTACAGCATCTGCCTGTGGTCAGATGAGGTTTTAAAAGTAAGTGGGATAGGCAGCTGCCCATTGGGAAAAGACCCTTAGGAAGCAAGACATAAAGTAACTTATTCACTTCTTCACCCCCTCAAACGTATATTTAAAGGATCTGAACTTAACTCTTTAGTGTTTGTGGAGCAGTTGCAGGGATTCCTCAATTCAGTTACCTTTAGAATCAGTGTGTTTGAAATGCATTCCCCTAAATGAACATTTCAACCAGAATCACTGGGACCCCATCTATACTGAATCAGAATCTCTGGGGTAGAGCCATGAGCAAACCCCATTCAGGCCCCAGAACCAGGTGAGTATAGACATGCTAACATTTGAGGTACATTGCCTTGGGAATTCCAGGGAGGATTTATCACTGAAAAGTGACCTGGATTGTCCCTCATCTCCATCTTCCTATTCCTACCCTGCATATTTGCTTCAGTTCTTTATCATCTGATTATCATTTTCATAATTTCTATACCTTGGGATTACTTGTTTGTATATGGGTGCATGTTCTTTTTTCCTGATATGTTTTCCACCTTGTGATTCCACATGTGTCTCTAGGGTTTGCCCATGAGTTTCAGACCTGTACTCTCATGTGCCCAGGCCAAACCCCACAGGAACTCTTAACAGGAGGATCTTCACAGCCTGCCTTGACTTTGCACTATTAGTCCTTTAAGCCTTAAAAGAGGTTTTGGTATATTAAAGTACCTCTAACCTGCATTCCCATTAATGGTGAGCAATTCAGCAATATTTATTAAACAAGACCTTATATAATCAATAATATACACTAAAACGGATAAAATATAGATGTATATTCATTATGGTATCATTCAATCTATAATCGTACAAATTTGGAAGCAATGTAAATGTCTGTTAGATAAATTTTTATACTCCAAGTTAAGGAATGCAATTAATATCCAAATGTCTTTGCTACATAATATGGAGAACAATTTTTTTAAAGAGTGTTAAATCTGGTCATTCAACTTGGGCTCCATAGTTTTTGTCCTGAAAGCTACCTGTGCCATTAAAAATGAGTGTAGGAAAAACTAAGAAAAGAAGAAAGAAAAATATTAAAATTTAGAATGGGCTAGAGGAGGAAAAAAAGAGAACAAGGGAATAAATAAAATTATTGAAGGATAAAATAGGTACAATATAGTTCATTAAGCAGGCTGTAACCCTGGCCCAGTCAAGTGGCTCCATAATGCTCTCACCTAATTCATCAGGGATTCAGTGAAGTCACCAGCTTAGCTGCTGGCAATGACAAGAACCCTAAAACTGTGAGTTTCTCTAAGAGCAGTGGAATTTTGGAAAAGGATCATACCAAATAAGGAAAAATGTAAGAAAATAATGCAATGTTTTGGTCTTCCCTCTTCCCCAGTCCAAACACTCTGGTGTGGTCATGGTCATAGGGAACAAATCAGGTAAATAACAAAAGAAAATTCAACTACTACAATGAATCTGAGACCACAAATTGAGAGATGCAAAAATATTTTTGTATTGCAACTAAATTTCTGATTCAAACCCTTCCTCTGTCAAAGTATAGGAATACCTCAATCTATTTCAATTTATCTGCCCTTCACAGCTTTTCCTCTCTACATTGACTCTGAATATGAAGAAAGTTATGAGGTCTCATCATGCTGTTAGTTCAGTCTGGCATTGTTAAGCCATCCTTTGTGCCCATCCACGAAGCTTGCATTAACCAGCTCTTTCTATTAACTTTGTGCCATTCGTGGGTACAAAGGAATCTCCATGATATTTCTGTGCCTTGCTGAGGCCCTAGAAATACCTGTAAGTCTGCTGAAGACCCCATTTCTCTAGGCACATTACAGAGTTATTTCCCTTATATGGGGTCTTACCACCTCTCCACAAATTATTCCCTTTCTTGTATCCATGATTTGGCAGTGTCTTAGCCTTTCAACCCTCGACTCAGGCCCTGTAACTTACTTTAGCCAACACGTATGTAGCAACCTCGGTACTAGCAGAGATTTTAAAACTGTGCCTTGGCCATATATCTCTTATTACACTTGGGAACTGGAGACTATCATGAGAACACTACAAATAAACCTGAACTAGCCTTCTGGAGGCATGTGTCCCTTTATTCTTTATCCTAGGGGTTGGCAGGGTCTTAGTCCCCTCACTAGATTTAGCTAAAATAAATAATTATAAAACTGAATTTTTGAGGTTTATTTATAACCAGATAGATATAGAAAACCAAACACACACACAGAGTAAGCCCAAGAATTGGGAGACTTGATATTAAAAAAGCAGTTCTCCCCAAATTAATCTTTGGAGTCAACCTTACCAAAATCCCAGCAATATATTACATAGAAATTGGAAAACTTACCCTAAAGTTTACATGGAAATTCAAAGGAGCTGTATAGCTAGGACTTACACTACCTTATTTTAAAACTTACTATTTCAGAGGACATCAGTAAGGTGGCAGCAGAAAGGTTTCAGTTTTCATACCTCCACAGAAACATGGATTTAGTATCACTAGGCAGCAAAAATAATCCTATGGGAGCCCAAGAGTACAGCTGAGAGATCCCAGCACTTCAGAGGGGCAAAAACTCTGAGAACAGACACACTGAAGAGGGTAAAAAGAACAGTTTAACTTTACCTGCATCAACTGTCCCATTAGCTGCCACAGTTTTGGGCCAACAGAGAACCACTTGGCCCATACTTTCTCCCACAAGGGAAACTGAAAACATAGTGCATGCCCGGCTTACCCAGACTTGTGGGATCCTGCACAGGAGGCCCACCCATGGCTTGCCCCACCCAGAACACTGAGGGAATTGGCACAGCTGAATGATCTGAGAACACCTGGGAACAGAGAAGGGGCAGGGGCTTACCACAAACAGCAAATGAATGTCAATAATCAGCCACATACTACGGATTGGTTCACGATCTCCACCAAGAGCTTAGCTCACCTTCAGAGGGCCCCTCACTTACCAGGCACCACCCTCCAGCTATCCGTGTGTGCTCCCAGTACTCCACATACCCCCCAGCCATGGATGGCAATCCATCTTCCTCCAGACTGCATGAGAGTCCATCTCTGCAGATGCTGTGCACCAGCCTCCATGATGGAACACACGAGCTCCAGCAGGGAGCACAGCAGTCACTTCAGTTCTGCTGCATTGGGGAAAGGTGCACAACCTTGAACACTTCAAGGCAATATTTAGGAAAAACAATGGAAGGCTCTACACACCCAGGCTGGCTTTGCAGGACTAAGGGGAGACACATAATCCTAAGAATATACTCCCAAGAGGGAAGAAGAGGAATGGAATGAGTACACCCATAGAAAAGCCAGAGAGCCACTTCCTCATCCCCCCAGTATCTCAAGATGAGCTGAGCAGTTAAGGTCTTTCTCTCCCAAAACCACTCAGTAAGGACTAGAGGAAGTGACTGCTGCAAATGCAACGGCAGCAATGCAAGCCTTCAAAGAGAAAAAGAAAGGACACCGAAAATAATGTTCCAGTGTCTATCAAAGCAATGAATATCTACAAAGTGACTCACAAAAAACTTCAAAGTAATTATTTTGAAGAAGCTCAGTGAGCTACAAAAGTACACTGACAGACAACTAAACAAAATAGGAAATGATACATGAATAAAATAGGAAGATCAACAAAAAAGATAAAAACCATAAAAAAGAGCCCCAGATATTCTGCAACTGTACAATACCATGAATGAACTGAAAATTAAAAAGAGGGATTCAAGAACATACTTGCCCAAGAAGAAGAAAGAATAAGCAAACTCAAAGACAGATCATTTGAAATTATGCAGTAAAACAAATAAAAAAGGATGAAAGAAAATGAAGAGAGCCCAGAGGTTTGCAGTAAGTGAACCATTATTCATTATAAGATTCCCAAGGAGTAAAGAGAAAGGGACAGAAATTTTAAAAAAAACATACTAAAACTTACTGAATGTAGAAAAGTTTCAAGAGGGAAGTTTATATCGAGATAAAGACATAAGGGAAAAATCTCAAATAAGCAACCTAATTTTACATCTCAAGGAACTAGGCAAAAAACACAGTCCAAAGTCAGCAGAAGGAAGGAAATAATAAGGATTACAACAAAATAAGTGAAACAGACAAGAAAAAACAGATCAATTAAACTAAGAGTTGGTTTTGAAAAGATAAATAAAATTGACACAATGTTAGCTAGACTAAGATGGGGGGCCACTGATGAAAATATTTGAGAATTAGATAGTGATGATAATTTTACAACCTTATGAATACAGTAAAACTCACCGATCTGCAGATTTTAAAAATATGTGAGTTATATCTCAATTTCAAAAAAGAATGAGTAGGCCATTGTGATAGGTGAAAAAATAATAAAATAAAAGAGAGTATGCTGAATGAGAAATTCAGTGGTAAACAAAAAGGGTTTTCTTAAGAGGAGGTGATTATCTGTTTTGAGATTGATTTTGTTACCGATTGAGAATTAATCACTGGATTCAGCAAAGATGGGTTTTGTTGATGATCATGGCAAGAATGTTTTAATGGAGTGGTAGCAATGAAAGTCTGAATAGAAATGGTTAAGAGAATGGGAGATAGGAAGTGAAAACAATGAGTAAGAAATTCTCCCCATGATTTTTATTATGATGTTTAATGAAGATAAGAGATTCCAACTTAAGAGGTTCATTTAGCCTAGAGAGTTAGTTTTCCTTTTTTATTTATTTTTTTAAGTTACAAATTGCATAGGACAATTGTATAGTGATTGGCAAAGATTTAGTAGACATGGAAAAATAGATCATGCAAGACAGAGTAGGGAATGTAGCAGGAGTGAAATACTTGAGTAAACAAGAAATAATAGAACCTACAGGTTGAATGTAAGAGCTGGTTAGTGACTGGAACAAAGACATGCTATTCAGAGGACTGAGAAGGGATGCCAAGAATGTGAGTGTGGTTGTATACACATTTGGTAGATTTGTGAGAGAGAGGGAGATAATGGTGGGAGATAATGTTTCTCATTCTCCCTGAATTCTTCATTGAGAGTAAGGGGATCTGGTGGAGGATATGAAGTTTGAAGAAAGAAGACAAGTAAAACATTCTAGAAAGAAGGAAAGTCTTTTGATTAGGGAAATGTAGAATGGTATTTGGGCACTTCTGATGAGTTCTTAGTCCTCACTTTAAATTTGCTGTGACAAATTTAAATTGCAACCTAGCAGTAAGATCATGTGAGTTCTCTATACACAGCTTTATGGGTACAAGAACGGAACTGGGAAAGAATTAGATTTTAGAAATGTTGGACTTTTATAAGACTGTGGGTGGTGGTGGTCAGAAGAGGTAGAAGGGAATTGAAAGTACATTAATAACAAGTGACTGTAATGATGGACTGTGGAACCTAAACAGGATAACAGGGGAAATAAGTATAGAAGCCAGGAGAAAGTGGAAAAATTGCAGGTAAATGGATTAGACATTTAAATGAAGTTAAGATTTTGCCATGGATAGGAATGGAACAAATGAGTATGAACTGTAGGAGATGGTAATCAGAGAGGTTTAAAACTGAGATTTTGGAGAGATGATACCATTATTACTGGCAATGTGTAAGTGATGAATGTCGGACTGCATGACTGATGTAGAGTGGTAAAAATATGAAAGCCCAAGGCTTACAGTGGATTATCCCCATGAAGGTTAATGTCACCAAGATTTATTCCAAATTAGGAGTCAAAAGAAAACAGTGAGCCTGGTGCTTCAGTTGGAAGGTTGAATGATTATAGCAATAAGGGGTAGCAGGTAGTCAAGCATGATGTTAAGCCCTTGAAAGGAACAAGAGATTCTGAGGGAGAAAGATCTGGAAATGAAACTGGAATTATAAAGCAATCTTATGGCTGGATTTGTGGTGTGAGGAGCATGGCAGTAAAAAAAAAAACAATGACAATTTTATAGAGTTGCAAGAGTAGCAGTGGATTTAGGAGAGGGACATTATCCTATTCACAGCAAGAAGCAAAAAAGACCAATTACTGACAATGTTGAAGAGAAAGGAATTTCCATGATGACAAATGATGAGATCTTGAGGGTTTTGAGGGTTTTGAGGATTTGGGATGAATGAAGAAAAGTGTAAATCAAAGTAGGAGACATACATATTCATATGGGAAAAGAATCCATCTAGGTGTAGAAAAGGGAATTTTAGACTTCTAAGTGTGACTGAGGTAAATAAAGATATAACAAAAAATGGTTCTTTCCAAGTAATTTACCATAGAAAGATGGACATGTTCTAATGATATCCTTTCCTAGAGACTGGTTAAAATAATGCATAATCTTTATGGCATGGCATGGATTTGTGGTTTATTAAGGAGAAGAGCTGTGGACACACCTTTTTTCTTACTACATGACATATTATAGCCAGGAAGAACATGTGGAGCTCTAAAGGTTGTATTTAAATTCAGAATCTATTCACTTTTAATAAATCACCCTATGTCAGCTCTTCAGAAATGAGTCTGTGGCCATTGTAGTTACAAAACTGCCTTGGATTTTATAGAAGAGCTCTGAGTCTTGATTCTAGGTCAGCAGTTCCTAAATGGAAAAGACTGAGTTTTATTTTTGCCCCATTTTTTTTTTGATAAATCTATTATCTTGCATTTGGGTAATATGAAAGGAACAAACTGGTCATAAGCAGGGTTCCTCAGTACAATGTCTCTGCTATCTTAGTGCAGTTTGTGAAATACAAAGAGGACCTAGGCAATTGGGCTGTGGAGTCCTAATATCTCCTCTACTTCTCTACCTAACACATTCATTTTCAAATGTCAGTGTTAATACTTTTCCACCTGCATTTACTAAAATGGTGCAGAAGGATTATAACCTTATCAACAAAGTCAGGATGAAAAAAAAATGCACTGCAAGATTTAATTTTCAGATCCCATGAATTTTCTATTGATTTGGGAGTACACAGCCAAGAATAGTGAGAAAGTAATCTACAATTTGTATCAAGGATGCCTACTTCAAATGCTTTTGTGTTCCAAAGCTCTTACATTGCAGAAAAATGGGTAACTCTGCTGAAGGGAAAACTCATGAGAATCTTCCTAGATAGGATGTTTTCCTAAAAGCAGTTTTAAATGTGAGAATAAGAAGTAATGATAGCCTAGTAAAGCTGTGAATGTATATGATTTTTAAAAATTGTAAGCGAAATTGTGAAGAGGAAAAAATAAGATCCCATTCAAAAGACCTTACAAGAAAACTTACGTAAGATTTTCTCGTAATTTTACCTTAGGATTTATCTACTGGGCTTTAAAATGTCCAATTAATAGAATTAAATAAGAACAAATAAAAAACAGAACTATTGAAAATAGAGTTTTGCCTACAGATATGGTATTGGATATTTCCTTATGTGTCTGATTTTTCAAGTCGAACTAGAATAAAAGTAGATGAGTAAACTTAAAGAATCAAACAAGGAAGGAACATACAAGTAGTTGCTTCAAACATGGTATTTACTCAATTTCCTCTGCAATATTGAATTTGGGCACTTTACTTCCAGATGAAAAGTAAGTGGAAGCAAATGCTTTATTACCAGATTCACATAACTAGAGAACACCCAGGCAGCCAAAACATGGTCCCTGCCAGTAGAGAACTTATTCAGACTTGCAGACAGAACATGTATAAATGGTACATACAGAGATCTAGAAGTTGCTCATAAGAATTCTTATAATTCAACACTGCCCAATGTAAATCAGAGTGGGCTATATTACAAAAGGAAGGTTGCCTCAAAGACGTGAAGGGACGTGGTCTAAAGAGGAGGTGGTCTGAGTGTGAGAATTTGAACAGAGCAGAACAAGATTACGAAAACCTCAAATACACAGGATACAGCATTGCTTTTTAAATGGTAGGTTTGCCTCCAATTTTACATTGCTACATCTGGCTTTGAAAAAATAGAAACATTTTCTGATTACTTACCAAATTATTTTGAAAAGCTTTTTTTTTCATATCAGTTGCCAGATAATACCAAATAATCAAAATTTTCTCTGTAGTCTCTCTTTAAAAAAGTAATAATGTCTATGAATTGTGTCTCCTTACAGACTTTTAGTTTATAAGGTCCTGTGAACTCCAAAATGCAAACACACACACACATACACATATTCAAAATTCATTTTGCATAGTTATGAATTTCCTGAATAATTAAAGATTTCCTGAATCATTCTTGGACCCACACACCAGGTTAAAAGTCCTTATATTGCTACTCTGTAGTGCATATTTTCTATAATAAACAAAACCAGAAACAAATATTCACAATGGAATGCACAAATTTAGCTCTCTGGGTATTAACAAATAAGATGTTATGAAGGGGGAACTAAATTAATATATTCTCTTCTCCTCTAGTATTATTTTTAAATGAACAACGTGAAGCAGATACAAAACAGAACAGTATATATAAACTACCATATACCCATCACCCAGCTTCAACAATTACGAACTCATGGTAAGTCATGTTGAATCTATTTCCCATCTACTATGTCCTCTCCTATATTATTTAAAGCAAATTTCTTCCACCATATAATTTCATTCACAAATATTTCAGCCTGCATCTTTAAAAGATAAAGACCTTTTTAAGGTGTAAGAACAGTACCACTGTTACTACAAAAATAATTTAATTATCATTTCTGAATATAATCAAATTTACTTCGAGTGTTCAAATTTCCAATTGCCTTCCAAAGGTTTTAATTATTTTTTTACAATTTACTGTAATCAGGATTCAAATCATGTCCATGCATTAGGATTGTTTGATATATGTGTTTTAAGTTTTTTACTTTACATGTTCTCTCTCTCTTTTTCCTTTATTTCTGTCCCACAACTTACTAGTCAAATAAACTGGGTAATATTTTTGTGGAGTATTATAAAATCAGGATTTTGTTGACTACACTCCCATGGTATAATTTAACATGTTTCTCTGTCCTCTGCATATCCTATAAATTGGAAATTGGATCTAGAAGCTTGATCAGATTTTAAACGTTTCTTAAGACTATTTTTTAAGTGATGTGTTCTCCATTAGGAGGCAGAAAATAGCTGGTTGCTGCTAGCTTTCTTTTTTTTTTCAACATAGGCAGTCTGTGATGTTTAATGTTTAAGTTCATTTCTTGATTAGAGGTTGAAAATGGGGGATATTTTAACATTAACATTCCTGTTTATTACTTCATCTATTTTGTTACTCAATTACACAACTGGTATAGAAAAATCAGGATAAACCCTTGATTTTTTCCCTTTATTTAGCAATTTCCAAATAATAAACTTGTTCCTATTATCCTTTAATGACCTTTTTTTAAATTAAGATCTCAGATTTAAACATACTTGATGTGTTTTGATTCCTGTTATTGTCTTTATAGATGAATAAATTTCCACATTGCTGGTCAGTGAAAGCCTCTTTAATTTGACTCCTGGGTGACTGTGACTTGACTCTTGCTATTTAGTATAACAAGATCCGTCGTCGCATTTTTCACATAGGAACCCAATAAAAAAATAAAGCTAATCTTCAATAAGTGGTCACTAACTAAGCACCTACTACATGTAAGCTTGAATTTAAAGACATTATAGGAGAACGCAAAAACATATTCCTTGCCACTCTGAATGGAAAATAATTGTGGAAACAGGATATACATATATGGGTTATAGGAAAGATAATGCTTCACTGAATTGAAAGATCAGTGCCTAATGAGAAGCACAGATGATAAGTACCATGATTTCAAATGAAGAGAAAGTTTCCAAAGTACTAGAGCACTAAATTGCTGCTGTCTTTCAAATTATATAAAAATAAAAAATCAATGAGCTCTACTGGCAATGTAGAAAATTTGAGGCTCAGCTTTTTCTGAGAACTTCTGTTCTACTTGGTCAAACTACAGCTCTATTTTGTGCAATTTCTGGGATCAACGAATGTAAAACATTCAGCAGTTCCCTCCCTATTTTGTTTCATTCTCCACATGGTCTTTTTTACCTATGTATGTTCCCTGAATCTATGCCTATCTAGTAATTAACAGTGGTTCATTTCTCTCCTCCAATAATGGATTTCACTTCTTATTAGGTACTTCTCATCCCAGAAAAACTCTGGAGTTATTGGTCAATGTTGCAAACTCAAATGAGAGCAGGAATATGGCAGTATGATAGGGGAGAAAACTACAGATTTAATATTACTAAAGAAAATACTTTTTAATGCAACAGGAATTTAAAATGAGACTTTGTCTCATATTTGAGTAATTCCCCAAAGGCCTAGACTAATGCAATAAAACTTAGTCATCCTCATGTCAAGAAATAAGGCAGGACATACAAACAGACTATAAAACTGTCTAGACCAACTTAACCTGACATCCACCTCAGGAGCATAAAAGAATTCTGCTGAGAAGGCTGGAAGGAGAAGGGTAATATTTGAGGATAGCTGTTAATCTGCTGTGTGTTCTCTTTCTACACAGAGGAGATGAGTGGAGGATAGTTCAACCAGACAGGCTTCAAAGGGACTCTTCACAGAGTTAGCTACATTTCTTCTGGATCTTGGAGATCAGTCGCTTGGTGTCTTATGCACTCCTGAGAAGTGTGAAAGAGCCTGTCCAAGACTGACAGAACAAAGAGAGAGAAGATTTAGTTGAAGAGAATAGTCCCCTGTAGTATTTATATTCCCAGCCATGGGGAAAGGTAGAAGCAGGCTTCCTCAATTCAAATCAAGGGAGAAGAATTTCAGGGTACTATTCAGTGAGACTGGAAGGTATCCTCTGGAATCTAAGTCCATATTGACTAGTGTTTTGATTCACACTTGAGTGTCTAAAGGGACGAATCCATGGCTGCAGGTGCCCCTGCCTGCACAGTGAGGTATGGAAGGCTGTGTTGATGGTCAAGTTTCCTCTCCATTTTTTGCAGAGCAAAAATCTGCATGTTTTCTGGTAATTTCATGAGGACCTTCAGGAAGTGAAATGGACTAAGTTCTTCTTACAAAGTTCTGCAGAAGAAAATCACAGGGAGGGATGAAGGGGTGCAATATAGCAAGTGGAAGGTGAATCATAACTGATCAGCCAAATGAGGGGAACTACCTAAGACAAGAGAGGATATCTGAAGACCGTCCAAAATGTCCCTGAACAAGAGTCCACTTTGGTCAACTCATGCTAGAGGGCACTGTTACCAGATTATCTGTACTAGCCATGTAAAACATTGCTCTCTTCCTCCTGACTTCTTCTCCCCCAGGTACAACCCTGGAGGAGAACAATCAGAAGCTAGCTAATGGAAAAGCTGGTGATGAAAGTGGAAAGAAACCAACCAAGACCCTTTTTTTTTTTTACTGCAGGTCTTCCAACCTTGAAGCAGGCTGGATCATGGGGAAAAGAAAAACTTGAACTTTCAATAATTTTAGAGTTGTTATGTCACATCATTAATGCCTGAACATGAATAAAGTTCCTTTTATTGTCTTAAACATGACTGGGAAAGCTAAGGGATATCCCTGGGATTAATCCAGGAACTGAGGAAAAGTGGATCCGTAAGACTAGTTTAGCGGTAAAAGATGAGAAAGAATGTTGCTTTTGTGACTGCACCCTACCAGGTTCAGCTCTTTCCAGAACCTGGGTGTGTTCAGTTATTGTGTCAAGAGGGTATAGAATACAGGATGACATCATGGATAAAGCATAGTGCTTAGCTGATGGAACTAACTATTCCCAGAGTATATGGTGGAAATTTCTAATTTACACCACTCATGGCAATGATACCATATTTTATTAGGCATATAATTAACCACTCAAACTTTGATCATCTACTATATGCCACACACTATTTGGAATTCTGGAGATATGACAATATATAAGGCACATAGGTTTCTGTTTTAATAAATCTTAAATGGAGCAGGTGGAGATAGATGAAAAGGAGGAAAATTAAAAGTTAGGAATTTTAAAAGGTGGTACAAGTCACAAAACTGGGAAATGTGATAGAGAGTGCTGGTGTGTATGTTTGTGGTGGGGGAGGCTTAAGAGTTAATCAGAGAAAATCCTCTGAAGATGTGCTATGTGAGCTGAAATTTGAATATTGAGAACTCCAGACATGGCAAACGTAGAGGATGGGTGCTCTAAGTAGGAAGAATGTCAGATACAAAAGGCTCTGAGCCAGGGAAAAGCAGGGTATGTACAAGGAGTGAAAAGAAACCCATATGGCTGGAACAGAGGGAGTTGGAGGCCCACTGACTTGGAGGGCCAAAAATCCATATGACCTTGGAGACCACAATAATGCTATGCTGAGTACTTTTGGGATGTCAGAGTCTGGGGCCATGGCACAGATCAGTAATGGAGCTTAGCACGATAACTATTTCAGTTCACAAGATGACAACACACATGTGGCAGCCTTTTGAATTAGAATAAAGTACAGGACATGGCCCTAGTAAATCTAGATATAAGTAAAGCAACTGCTTGATATACTAGGCACCATCAGACTTTTGAAATGCTCCCATTTTTATGCTATGATTACCACTGAACACAGCTGCAAACATTACCATGCATCTATGTGCCATGGGCTTGCTGTGGCATGAACTCCAGCTATAAAGAGAATCATCTATCTCAGATGTACTTTCCCCTTGTTACTCCTTGACTTAAGCAGTCAGGAGATGAGCCCCCAAGATATCCCAGAGTATCTACTGGATATAGTTGTCTGAACAATGATGGCTGAATTCCTGAAGAATTCAAAGCAGCCTCTCCACCTACACAAGGTAACGGTTTTGTTTAAAAGCACTGCCTCGTGACGAACAATCCCAAATGAAGTCTAAACTCACAATTAATGACACTAGAAAATGAAGAACAAATGAGGCCCAGAGTCAATAGAAAGAGGGATATAATAAAGATTAAAGCAGAAATAAATAAAATTGAGAAGAATAAAACAATAGAAAGAATCAATGAAAGCAGGAGCTGGTTCTTCGAGAAAATAAACAAAATAGATAAAACCCTAGCCAGACTTTTCAAGAAAAAGAGAGAGTCTACACACATAAACAGAATCAGAAATGAGAAAGGAAAAATCACTATGGATGCTACAGAAATACAAAGAATTATGAGCGAATACTATGAAAAATTATATGGTAACAAACTGGATAACCTAGAAGAAATGGACAACTTTCTAGAAAAATACAACCTTCCAAGGCTGACCCAGGAAGATACAGAAAATATGAATAGACCAATTACTAGCAAAGAAATTGAATTGGTAATCAAAAAACTACCTAAGAACAAAACCCTGGACCAGAGGGTTTCACAGCTGAATTTTATCAAACATTTAGTGAAGATCTAATACCCAGCCTCCTTAAAGTTTTCCAAAAAGTAGAAGAGGAGGGAATACCCCCAAACTCGTTCTACAAGACCAAGATCACTCTAATACCAAAACCAGGCAAAGACACCACAAAAAAAAGAAAATTACAGACAAGTATCCCTGATGAACATAGATGCAAAAATACTCAACAATATATTAGTAAACGAATTCAAAAATATATCAGAAAGATCATCCACCATGATCAAGTGGGATTCATCCCAGGGATGCACAGATGGTACAACATTCAAAAATCCGTCAACATCATCCACTACATAAAAAAAAGGCCCAAAATCACATGATCATCTCCATAGATGCTGAAAAAGCATTTGACAAAATTCAACATCCATTCATGATAAAAACTCTCAACAAAATGGGCATAGGGGGCAAGTACCTCAACATAATAAAGGCCATATATGATAAACTCACAGCCAACATTATACTTAACAGTGAGAAGCTGAAAGCTTTTCTTTTAAGATCGGGAACAAGACAAGGATGCCCACTCACCACTTTTATTCAACATAGTTCTAGAGGTCCTAGCCACGGCAATCATACAACACAAAGAAATAAAAGGCATCCAGATTGGTAAAGAAGTCAAACTGTCCCTGTCTGCAGATGACATGATATTGTACATAAAAGACCCTAATGAACCCACTCCAAAACTACTAGATCTAATATCTGAATTCAGTAAAGTTGCAGAATACAAAATTAATACACAGAAATCTGTGGCATTCCTACATACTAATGATGAACTAGCAGAAAGAGAAATCTGGAAAATAATTCCATTCACAATTGCATCAAAAAGAATAAAATACCTAGGAATAAACCAAACCAAGGAAGTGAAAGACTTATACTCTGAAAACTACTAGACACTAATGAGAGAAATTAAAGAAGATCCCAATAAATGGAAACACATCCCATGATCATGGATAGGAAGAATTAATATTGTCAAAATGGCCATCCTGCCTAAAGCATTCTACAGATTCAGTGCAATACCTATCAAAATACCTATAGCATTCTTCAATGAATTAGAGCAAATAGTTCTAAAATTCATATGGAACCACAAAAGACCCCAAACAGCCAAAGCAATCCTGAGAAGGAAGAATAAAGCAGGGGGAATTTTACTCCCTGACTTCAAGCTCTACTACAAAGCTACAGTAATCAAGACAATTTGGTACTCACACAAAAACAGACCCATAGACCAATGGAACAGACTAGAGAGCCCAGATATAATTCAAGCATATATGGTCAATTAATATATGATAAAGGAGCCATGGATATACAATGGGGAAATGACAGCCTCTTCAACAGTTGGTGTTGGCAAAACTGGACAGCTACATGTAAGAGAAGGAAACTGGATTATTGTCTAACCCCATACACAAAAGTAAACTCAAAATGGATCAAAGACCTGAATGTAAGTCATGAAACCATAAAACTCTTAGAAAAAAATATAGGCAAAAATCTCTTGGACATAAACATGAGCAACTTCTTCATGAACATATCTCCCCAGGCAAGGGAAACAAAAGCAAAAATGAATAAGTGGGACTGTATCAAACTAAAAAGCTTCTGTACAGCAAAGGACACCATCAGTAGAACAAAAAGAAACCGTACAGTATGGGAAAATATATTCATAAATGACATATCCAATAAGGGGTTGACATCCAAATTATATAAAGAGCTCATTCACCTCAACAAACAAAAAGCAAATAGGTCAATTAAATAATGGGCAGAGGAGCTAAACAAAGTTCTCCAAAGAAGAAATTCAGATGGCCAACAGGCACATGAAAAGATGCTCCACATCACTAATCATCAGAGAAATGCAAATTAAAGCCACAATGAGATATCACCTCACACCAGTGAGGATGGCTGCCATCCAAAAGACAAACAACAAATGTTGGTGAGGATGTGGAGAAAGGGGAACCCTCGTACACTGCTGGTGGGAATGTAAATTAGTTCAACCACTGTGGAAAGCAGTATGGAGGTTCCTCAAAAAACTCAAAATACAAATGCCATTTGACCCAGGAATTCCACTCCTAGGAATTTACCCTAAGAATGCAGTTGCCCAGTTTGAAAAAGACATATGCACCCCTATGTTTATCGCAGCACTATTTACAACAGCCAAGAAATGGAAGCAACCCAAGTGTCCATCAGTAGATGAATGGATAAAGAAGATGTGGTACATATACACAATGGAATATATTATTCAGCCATAAGAAGAAAATAAATCCTACCATTTGTGACAACATGGATGGAGCTAGAGGGTATTATGCTCAGTGAAATAAGCCAGGTGGAGAAAGACAAGTATCAAATGATTTCACTTATCTGTGGAGTATAAGAACAAAGAAAAAAAATTGAAGGAACAAAACAACAGCTGACTCACAGAACCCAAGAATGGACTAACAGTTACTAAAGGGAAAGGGACTGGGGAGGATGGGTGGGAAAGGAGGGACAAGGGTGAAAAGGGGGCATTACGTTTAGCAGACATAATGTGGGGGGGCCACGGGGAGGGTTGTACAACACAGAGAAGACAAGTAGTGATTCTATAGCATCTTACTATGCTGATGGACAGTGACTGTAATGGGGTATATGGTGGGCATTTGATAATGGGGGGAGTGTAGTAACCATAATGTTGCTCATGTAATTGTACATTAATAATACCAAAATAAAATAAAATAAAAAAGCATTGCCTCCTTATCAGAGCTCCTTGTCAGGGCTATGTTGTTTTAGAATTACCTGGCATAGTAAGATACAGTATTAGTGCATTTTCTATAACCCCAGATTCTATGATACTTAATTAGAAAGTACATAATTTATTTCAAAAGAACTTCTTTATAACAAACATTCTAAATCTTTTGTATATATATTTTCTTTTTTTATATATTTGTTACTTAATAAACTTTATATTTTTATGTTAAAGGTACAGAATATATTTATAATTTCTGTTCTTTTTGTTCCCTTTCACAACTACAGAGTGCTCTTACAAGCTCATTATGGGGGAGAATCAAGATCCACCTTGCTATGTCTTGCCTTAGGCAGGCATATATAATCTGCACTACTCCCCAAATCCCTGTGGAAGGATGAAATGCCAACCACCACATGGGATTAGCTGTTACTGGCAATGAACCTTTAAGAAAGAAAGATTAACACTTAAAACAAACTACCACCAAGAAGTAAGCATGATTCTCCTAAAGCCCAGACTCGTGTCTCACAGGGTTAGTGGTTAGAAAAGTCTTTGGACTTATTCTATTGTTGTATTCACATAGAATTAGGCTGTAGAGATCTAGGGACCTCTATGTAACTTTTGAGGCTCCTTTAAAATATTTTAACTTAATCC
This sequence comes from Smutsia gigantea, assembly GCA_032199065.1. Taxonomy (NCBI): domain Eukaryota; kingdom Metazoa; phylum Chordata; class Mammalia; order Pholidota; family Manidae; genus Smutsia; species Smutsia gigantea. The sequence goes on along the minus strand of JAVSCE010018145.1, from coordinate 311,154 downwards.
TCCTTCCTCACCAAAGTCCCAGTAAATATCCCAAGGCAGTCAGCCAGAAAAAAATCTTCTAGAATGTGTATGTCTTTAAATACCAGTCCCCTCTCCCCAAACTTCTCCAATTCAACATTTTTTGGTCCACAATAGCTCAGGGAATGTACAGAACATTCCTCTGTGGGAGAAGGCAAAGGATCATTTCAAAGTTACAGTGTTTGGGGTCTAGGTGCATTTGTGAGATTTTGTGTTTGTTTTGCTTTGTAACATCTTCTTGGTTCTTTGATTTCTTTCTGGCATTCACTAAAGATCCCATCAGTGCTGGGGACTGTGTGCATATTTGCATATCCAGGACAAAGTCAGTGGGTGTTTTTCGGTAGCCAGTGAAGCTGCTTCTACTATTGTTTTCCAAGCAAGTGAACCAAGCCCAGTGCCCTCTAGGACCAGGATCATGCCTGAGTGCATTCTGAGTTATGCTGGTTTTTCCACCAATATTCACTACAACCTTATCCTTGGTTCCCTTTTGTATGCAGCAAGGAGTACACAGAGTAGTTGCTCATTAAAAGTTAGTCTCCTCCTCCTTTCCTGAGACTGTTCTCCTTCTGAGGTCTCAGTTGGAATGCTGAGAAGTGCACTGGTGAGAAACCAGTGCTGATGGCATGGTCACCCTTAACCAGAGCACACAAAGCTGCTCTGACAGCATCTGCTGCATGGGAGTTACTCCATCATTACCCAGTAAGGAAACTCATGAATGACTCTTCTAGGTGGTTTACACCTTTTTAAATATTCTTTACAACAAAATATATAACCTATAGGATGTGAATTTCTAAATTAAAATTACACAGAGAATTTTTTTCTCTACCCTCTTCATCCATAGTTACCCTATGACCTAGATACACTAAACAATTTGCAATTCCCAGAGTCTGTCTGACATCCTGGCACATCTCTGCCTCTGCAAATTCTATCCTTTGTTTGGAAAGCTTCTCCTATCCCATCCCCTTTCCTATCCACCTGATTTTTAATGAATTCAGCTTACCAAGTATTTATTGAATGAGCACGGGTATGGTGAGACATAGATGAGACCTGATTGTAATGCTCAAAAAATGTGCAGCTAAATTGGGGAGAGAGACATGTCAAAAAAACACATAATGTGGTGTGAAGAGCACCAAACTACAGACAGTACGATGGGGAAATGCAGAGGGGAATTCACCTTGTGAGGCACAGGGAAGGTTTCTTAGAAGAAAGATGTATGTATCCAACAAGCAGATCAGTGTTGGACAATGATATTGCAGTCACAGGGAACAACAGCATGTGTCGAGGCACAGAGGCCTGACGGCATGGCACATTTGAGAATTCCAAGAAGTTTACTAATGAACTGTGGCTAATGAACAAAGAAACATGTTTTGCTTGTTTATTTTTAATGAATATGAACAAACAAGGGCCAGGATGTGGAGTTCTTTATACATTATACTAAAGGGTTTGGAATTTATCTAGAAAAAATGAAGGACCGTCTAAAGTTTCTTAAAGCTGGGGTTAGACATTTGCTAAATTTGAGTGAAAGATTGCTTGGTGGACAACACATGCACTATATTAGAAATGGTTCGAGGAATTAGTTGGGAGATGATTAATTTAAGGCAACCTCATCCAAAAAGCTTTTTCTCATCTCCCAGTATAGGTTGTCATATAATTTATAATCCAAAAGGATACTTTCCAGGGTGAAACTGGGCTCCATCAATCATCATCCAAAAACAACAAAAGTAAACCAGAACTGTCCCAGCAAACCAGAACACAGGGTGATCTTAAATTTAGAATTCCTCAAGTGCTCCAGTGCCTTAATACTCTACATTTCTGTGTTTTACACTTTTTTCTTGTCTATCTCCCTCACTAAATGCTATGGTCACTAAAGACAAAGCTATCTCTTATGTCACTTTTAGTCCCTAACATTGCACTGGCCTATGGCCAGTGGGAGGTTCCCAAAACATTTCTTTGTTTGATTGAATTTGACTGACAACAAATAAATCGGAATTCAGTTCTAATTGGAATTAAAGGGTTGCTATTGGATCACATCAGACTGCAAGAATTTTTCATGTCAGGAGATTGACATTCTGGCTCTTGGCTACAACATCCATTCAATGAATGGCCTTAACAGCCCTGAGAACTTACTTTCAGTATGTAAAATGGTGACAAGTGTTGCTGACTTTCCTTACAACACAGAATATTAGATGAAACAACAGATGGGAGAATGCTGTCTCTATATGAGGCTTTGTTTTTCCCTGTCTACTATGTTCCTAGAACTTTGCTTCTTTGTTTTATCCTCCTTACCCATTTGCACAAGTGTAACCGTGACTCGTGAATATAATAAATAAGAAAAGTCTTGGGAAAATTTTCTTCCCTCAATTTTCTCTTTCAGCCCCCTTCCACATTTGTACTTTGCTAACCGAGCCAGAATGCTCAGATTTTTCTTATGACTTTGGAAAATACTCCAGCAGCTGAGTTTTCCTTCCATAACACCTATTCAACCAAAACTACAAACTAATAGCTGTTACTGCTTGGTCTCACCAGCATTCTTCATAGGGTTTTTCTTCACAAATAAAATATTTGATTTGCAAGGAAGACTACACATGCTAAACTCTGCTATGTTCTCAGACTTTAAGAAACAAAGGTCCCCTAACCAGGCAACTAATTTTTGCCTTTAGAGAACACTTTTTAAAAATGTTAGTGTTGGGTTGTATCAAGATCTGTACAACCCTGATGCAGTTTGGATTTGATGGGCTTGATGAGATTTATTTTAAACTTATTCCAAACAGTGATGTAAAAAAAGGAGTATGTATACAATTAACATACAACACCGATATAGAAATTAGAGTCATCTTTTAAAATATCCTCACTTGCTTTTTTTTTTCTTTAGCATTACCTAAGATGATCTGAGCTAATAGTTTTTCCTACCATATTTGACAAATTCAGTTGTGGATCCTTTGCTTATATCTGGTGATTAAATTTATTTAGATGGCCAGCCAAGCATTCATATTTTGAGTCAATTAATGATGACATAGAAACCACAGAAAAACTATCAAAATATGCTTTGTAAGGTGTTAGTTTAGTTCAATAATAGCTTTCCTACTTGCTTAGATTTTGGCCTTTGTTCACATTCAGGAACTATCTTTTAAATTTAGTTTGGCCAGCTGAAAATGATGCTCCAACAATCTTATACATCTGCATTTCTATTCTTTCACATATCACCCCTGTGTAATAATGATAATTATCAAACACTTTCTGGAATCAGGGAAGAATTGGTAGAACTAAGTCATCATTTCCTAGGAAAGAGGCCAGGTTGGAAATCTTGTCCATTCTTAAAAAATGACAACAAAATTTTCTTAAGATTATTGTTAATTAGGTAACTCGTTCTCAAACATCTCAGGACTGCTGTCCCACAGAATAGTTACTTACTAAAGACAGAAGGTTCTGGCTCAGAGTCCTTATGAATTTCAAAGACAAGATTGATTTTTGCTTGTTTGGCTTTGCAGCACTGGAGATGAGGGTTTGGTCCTCAAATCCTTCCTCTACAACAGAGAACCAAAATGTACCTATTTTGTAATGTGTATAATTGTTGAATTACTATGTTGTATACCTGAAACTAATATTGTATGTCAACTGTATTTCAATTTTAATTTAAAAAATATAAGAGAACCATAATGTGTAAACCTCCGAAATCCTCTCTGACATTTCACAGCAGGGATGGGGAGAAAGAGGGAAAAGAGAGAGGACCAATGTCAAAAACAACCTTTCAAAAGTAGATTAAATTTCCCACTCAGGTATTCTATGCTAAGGATTTTCAAGGAAGATTACGCATGTTAAACTCTGCTACGGGCAGAGTTTCTTCAACTTTACCTTATGGACAGGGTAGGGAGGAGGGTGGTAGATACTCCAGTCTTCACACATTGATGCTCTTCCTCACTGAACCACAATGTTTGAGCACTTGCATTGAGAAAACCTTGCACTCTCTGGAAAGAATTATATGAAATGGAAGACTCAGTCCCTGACCTAAAGCTCAGGATCCTTTGGAGAAAGGACACATACACTCTCAGGACTTTTTTAAACCTCTTCTATCTTAAAGACAGGAATTAAGTTGTTTTATATTTAAATTATTTGTTAATATCCTAACTATGATAGCTGCTAATTACAAAGTTTGGAATGCAAATTGGCTTTGAGATATAGAACAAGAAGGAGATCTTGATTCTTGTCTTGGCTCTATACCAAAGTAGTTGTGTGACCTTGATCCAAGCCACTTCTCCTCCCTTGGTTTAAGATTGCCACCTAGGGAGACATAGATTGCATTTTTTACATTCTTTGAATTCTAAAAGCCCATGATTCATAGTGCCAGAAGAATATGAGTATCAGTCAATACCCAGCCTACCACATTCCATTAAGGTCTTTACATGCCATTGATGAATTACTTTCCCAAATTAGGACCGTTTGTGAGAGGTGAACTAATTCTTAACAGTTTTAGATGCAATTTAGGATCTCTTTGTGTTCCACAATGTTCCTGGATGATTAAAGTTTAATTAATGTTAGTAAGTAAAATTCCAGATCTCAGAATAATTAGACAAATATATGAAAACTTAGTCATTATTTCTTTAGGGGAAACATAGATAAGGGGGCTCCAAAGGGAGAGCTGACCTTCAACTTCATATCTGTATATACATTTCAATACTTTGAATATATCCAAAATGCCAGCAGAAAGAGTATTTTCATCTTTTACTACCATGTGTGAAATCAGACAGCTCTTTAAATAGAAAAACTACTTGGAATTCTGTTTGCTGGCTGTGGATGCTGATTAGTTCTCTGTGGAAGAATTTTTGTTTCAAGTGTCAAAAAAAAGAAATGCTGATAGTCATTAATGAGTACTCCCATATGGGAATGATAAAGATTTCTGTTACATTCAGCCCACAGGCTGCTCAGGGCCTGGGATATGTCCTCTGAAGTCTGAGTTTGAGATTCCAGACTAAAGAAGTCTGTAGTAATTTAGACAAAGCATTGGAAATGATCTTAGCCATGCTAATACAAATGAGTTTAATTGAAACATTTAGTTATAGGGCAAAAGCAAATCAAATATTGTGAGATGTTTCCATCACAGCGATTGGTTCTCTTGAAAGAAAGGTTTCACATGCAATAATTTCCTCCTATGTTCCATCTGCTTCTCTGAGCTCTTAGGGAAGCCAATTCAATGTCATGTTTCCTTGCTATCATGAAAGGTAATTAAATCTTACTGTCGTGTAGATGGCATGCACCATTTTACTGCAGCAAATGATTATCTGAACTATGCCTGAGAGCAATGGCTCCTATTTTATCTCCCTAGCATTAGTCCTCAACCTGGATCCCTCAGGATTATTCACTGGAGTAAACGAAGAAAATATTATAGAAGGTATTCATTTGTACTTATTTTTATTGATAAATAAATGTAAAGGGTATTTATATTGCTCTGTTGGTTGCTATGCAGTTGCTGTGTTACTCGCCACAGGCAGTGAGAGATATCCTGGTAGCAGAAGTGACGTTAAAACTGAATGCGTTTACATTTGACCAGTTAAGACAACTAATTAAAAAAATTAACCAATTTAACTAACCCTCACAAAATGCCTATGTGGCTTAAAAAATTCATAGAAAGACGTTGTGGATTAAATAAAATATTCATAATGTAAGCACACTCCACTAACATGAAAATAGCCACGTACACTTCTTTTATATTTAGTGAGTCCCCTTTGCATCCTTGGACCTGAAATCTGAAAAACTTCTCCTATCCTCTACTATTCCAAACCTCAAATGTCTTTGATGTTCACTTCAAATTCTATTTTGTCCGTGATATCTGAACTTCTGATTACAGATGTCCATGGGTTGGCACCTTAGCTGAACTCAGAGCAAAAATGATCATCCTCATTCCTTCGGCAATTAAATATGCATGACCTGATGGTAGTTCCTCTATTATTACTTAACATTAAGTGTTGTGTCTTTATTCTCCAGTGGTACTATGGAGGATATGAGTTTTGTGTCCTCCAATAGAGTTCTCCACCAGAACTTTCTGCAACGAGGAAATGTTTTAAATCTGCACTGTCCTGCGCAGCGATCAGTGGCTACAGGCAGCTGATTGAAAATCATTAGTGCAACTGAGCAATGGAGCTTTTATGTATTTTTAAATAATTTCAGTGTAAATAGGTTTTATGTGCCTTACAGTTATATTAGAGAACCCAGCCCTGAAACTGGGCATGGTCCAGGTTCAGTGACATGGTCTCCTGAATATGGTAAGTGCTCATTTTCCCTCCTTTGCTTCAAAGATATGAAGAGACTCATTCCATTACTCCCTGTTCCTCGGTGACCCCATGACTGAAGTCTGATATCACTTATTAGCGAATTCTTTAACTTGATTGAAAACTGCTTTGCTGCCAAATCACTGAAAAGGTTAGAAATAAGGAGTCTTACTTTGTCACAAAGGTTCTACCACACTCAACTCTACATTTGTCACCACATAGATGATCTGGGGGGAAGGCCTGATTCTCACATTTTCACTCTTAATCCCAACCTCCCTTTTTCACATGTTGAACTTTCAAAAACATTTTGATGTCTACCTTATTTAAAATGTTTAATTGGAAATAAAACAATGGAGCAGCTGTACACATACACTTAAGTCACAGACTACTTTTTATGAAGCCATGGCTCAGTTCAGAATATCTGTGCCTTTTTCAAGATAAGAATTGCTACATTAATATTCCCATACCTCTTTGTTATCAAAACCACAAGTACAATATCTAATATCAGTGAAATTAGAGAATAAAGAGGAAGGGCACAAAAAAAAGAGGATTTAATATTTATCATTTTAATTTTCCAATGAAAACATACATATATATGTATATGCATATATACATATTACATATATATATAGGCATAGGAAAAAACTGGATATATATAAACGAAAATGTTAGCAGTGGTTTCATCTAGATGATGGAATTTCTAGTGGTCCTGTTTACATGTTCACGTATTTTAAGTGTACTAACATAAAAATTGGATATATTTTGCATGTGTAATGAAAACATAAAGATAGAATAAATGCATATAGATTTTATCATTATATATCAAAATTTAGGAATTTAGTTATCTGAGATTTCACGTAAGCTCTGATTTCAAAGGTCATATCTTAGACACATGCCTCTGTCAACCTAAACGAAATTCAAATACATGTTCACAACACCTCTGAAGTTGGCTTTTCTATTTGAGAGAATTATGGAAATAGCAATAGCTCTCATTGCTGTTTGCTGCATTACAGATTCCCTGTTTTTCAAATTCTTCACCCCACTTTCTAGTCTGGTACATGTTTGAATTTCATAGTTTCTGACCAATTCATCTTAACAGTTTTCCCTATACCTGTGCCTTACATTCAATCATTTGGCTCAATATTGTAAACTGTTGACCTCCATTACTGTCAAAACTATCCCCTTCACCAACAAGGAGGATTGAAAGAGGGACCACAATCCAGATGAAACTTTGATACAGTGAGCTCGAACAGGGAAACACCCAGAGGATTAGGGCTTCTGAGTGCCGGTACCAGGTTAACAAACCCATTCATCGGTTCACTGGCTAAGTGAGTATTTACAGTGCATGTTACCTAGGGGCATATGTTCATCATCAATGGTACTACAGTGAGAGAGAGAGAGACAAAGTCTCTGCCGTGTTGTTTGACCCTGGGCAAGCTGTTTTATTTCTCTCAACTTTTGTTCTCTCTCCTATTATGGGAAGGGGTTGGGAGGCTCTCAAAAGTCCCATTTAGCTCTAGATCTTGTGGGTTTATAAGTATTCTTTCTGTTAACTCAGAAACGTAAAAAACTATGTCTGAGCCCACCCTAAAAAAAAAAATTGGAGAGAAAAGAAGGGGAAGAGGTGAACAACTGAGAGTTTTCAGTACCATGGTATGTCCTGTCCTCTATCATCTCTAGGAATAAATGTAGCAGTGGTAATGACGTTAATGACCTCATAAGTATTTTCTTGCCAATTCTTGAAATCCTAGCCCTTACTGGATCAAGTTTAAAAAAAAGAAAGGAAAGTATTAAATGCTATTTGGTATATGGCTAGGATAATGGCTGATGCTCTCCAGATATGGGATCACTTATAGGGTGCTACTTATGAGTAACCATCCTTATGCCCCAGAGTACGGTGGCTTCATTTCCACACACGCACACCTAAAACTGTGTATGTTTTGTTCACACACTTAAATACAACCTTCCATTTTATTGCCCAGGATATCCATTTAACTGGAAGCATGGTTCCCACAAAGAACATTGAATGAATTTCTTCTTGCCAAGCATATTATTAACAGACCCATTGCCTATGTCGCAGTGGAGTTTCTGGTCATATACACATGTCTCATGGGATCAAGTTAATGGGAGGAGGTGTTATAACACTGAGCAAGGTTGGGGACAAGGGGTTAGAATACAAAATATAAGGGAAATATTGTGTGGCCAGAGAATCTATTCTCATTTAAAAGAAACTATAATAAGTACACAATCATAAGATTTAAAACGAAATGCAATGAGGAAGATCTTCCCATGCTTCATCCATAGTTAATCAGTGCGATTTTTATGCAATGTTGAAAGTATTAAGGGACCTGCCAGCTCTAAAGTGCATGGTAAGAAGAGCCTGATACGCAGACTGGGGACGTCCGTGGGCAGAGTTGTGCCTTACATCCGAGGCAGCTCTTTCATGATGGACATAACTTGGGAGTTACTGCTGAGAGAGAATTTTCAGGGCATTTTGCTAGTGCTGTGTTGTGTAATTTCCCTTTGAAGCCCCCTTAAAGAAAAATCTTCAGAAAAATACACATGATTTTTTCAGACCTTTTGGGATTATGTGGCCATGTGTTTGTATCGCTGTGTTGAGACCAGGAATTTCCAGTTTCCTTTAGATTACCCCATCAATGCTGGTGAGGTGGAACGGTGATGTAGACATTGCAGTACTGACTTTTAAGTCTAATATGCAACCCTTGGAAAATATCCTTCCTATTGCCCTCAGAACAGTAGTGATTTCTGATCTGAAATTAAATGCGAACAATTCAGAAGACCAATTTTATTATTACCATCTGTTCCTGGGGTGTATTGGAGACTGCTTCTGCGCTTAAATCCAATGATTTCAAGTAATTCCTAACCAGTTTACACCTCTCTTTCCACCCCAGTCTATGAAGGGTCAAAGTATTTATCATCATCGTTATCATTATTAATTTTAATTGCACAAAATTAAATAATGTGATAGGATATTGATTGAGAGCATTTGATTTCAAGGGAAAGAAAGTCTGACCACATTTCAATTTTGGCAAGATAACTTAAGCATTTGTTATTATCCAACCTGTTCAGAGGATTTTAAACATACTTTGCCACTTTGCCATTTCAGACTTTCCTTCTCTCTTGAGTACATGATTATTTTTGGCAGCCCTTTAGTTGGCTCACTGAAAATGGATTTTTTATTATTTCTGGAAGTGACTATACCATCCTTTTCATCAAATGTCTTATCTGAAAAATCTGATAATACTCTCCATTGCAACTTCAGTCATGACACAGTGGAAAGTGGTTTTTTATACCTCAGTTCAAATTCTGATTTTAATTTTAAAATATCAGTTTAAGTCTCTATCTTCTTAATATGAGAACTGAGGTATGTTGCTTAACTTCTCTCAGTCTTTCTTTATAAAACAAAGTTTTTTAAGAGTATTAAATATATACATACAGATACACATGTAGATATACACATGTCAAAAAATATATATAATACATACATACATAAGTCAAGAATTTATATATACACACATGTACATATGTAGTTTTTTTCTTCTAAGATGAAATTTTTTAAATTCCAAGGTCTTTCTGTTTGGAGAAATAAAATATTAATTTGTTTTTCATCTGATTTTTTGATAGTATGATTCTAATAAAATCATCTCCTTTACATTTGGGTAATATTTTTCTTTCAGTTAAGAAGAGTTTGGGGGAATTTTTGCCTTTCATTAATAAATTTTTCTCCTCCCAAAACATAATACAAAGATGTTGGATGATCCTGTACTTTACATTAGCCAATATTCTCTTTTCTGAATTAGCACTGAGCTCCTCCCTACTTTTATTTAGCTAGTATTGAAGTTGACAACAGTTTTGTGGGATCAGTTTCCACAGCAGAATAAAAATAGGGGTCCCTCAGATGATTTCAGGCTATAATCTTAAAGTCAGCAAAAGACATGTCAATCAGATCTTCAAGCTCAGCTCGCCTAGAAATAACCTTATAAGTACCTTCTTTAGAAGTCACAAAGTGCGTCCTAGCTACGGCAATCAGACAAAACAAAGACATACAAGGCATCCAGATTGGTAAAGAAGAAGTCAAATTGTCACTATTTGCAGATGACATGATACTGCACATAAAAAACCCTAAAGCCTCTACTCCATAACTACTAGAACTAATATCTGAATTCAGCAAAGTTGCAGGATACAAAATTAACACACAGAAATCTGTTGCTTTCCTATACACTAACGATGAACTAATAGAAAGAGAAATCAGAAAAACAATTCCATTCACAATTGCATCAAAAAGAATAAAATACCAAGGAATAAACCTAACGAAGGAAGTGAAAGACCTGTACTCTGAAAACTACAAGACACTCCTAAGAGAAATTAAAGAGGACATTAACAAATGGAAACTCATCCCATGCTTTTGGCTAGGAAGAATAAATATTGTCAAAATGGCTATACTACCTAAAGCAATATACAGATTCAATTCAATCCCTATCAAACTACCAACAGCTTTCTTCAATGAACTGGAACAAATCATTCTAAAATTCATATGGAACCACAAAAGACCCCGAATAGCCAAAGCAATCCTGAGAAGGAGGAATAAAACAGGGGGAATTACGCTCCCTGACATCAAGCTGTACTACAAAGCCACAGTAATCAAGACAATTTGGTATTGGCACAAAAACAGACCCACAGACCAGTGGAACAGAATAGAAAATCCAAACATTAACCCAAACATATACAGTCAATTAATATTTGATAAAGGAGCCTTGGATATACAATGGGGACATGACAGTCTCTTCAGCAGCTGGTGTTGGAAAAACTGGACAGCTACATGTAAGAGAATGAAACTGGACTACTGTCTAGCCCCATACACAAAGGTAAACTCAAGGTGGATCAAAGACCTGAATGTAAGTCATGAAACCATAAAACTCTTAGAAAAAAACATAGGCAAAAATCTCTTGGACATAAACATGAGCGACTTCTTCATGAACACATCTCCCCGGGCAAGGGAAACAAAAGCCAAAATGAACAAGTGGGACTATATGAAGCTGAAAAGCTTCTGTACAGCAAAGGACACCATCAGTAGAACAAAAAGACATCCTACAGTATGGGAGAATATACTCATAAATGATGTATCTGATAAAGGGTTGACATCCAAAATATATAAAGAACTCACGCACCTTAACAAACAAAAAGCAAATAATCCAATTAAAAAATGGGCACAGGAGCTAAACAGACACTTCTCCAAAGAAGACATTCAGATGGCCAACAGGCACATGAAAAGGTGCTCCACATCGCTAATCATCAGAGAAATGCAAATTAAAACCACAATGAGATATCACCTCACACCAGCTAGGATGGCCGCCATCCAAAAGACAAACAACAAATTCTGGTGAGGATGTGGAGAAAGGGGAACCCTCCTACACTACTGTTGGGAATGTAAATTAGCTCAACCATTGTGGAAAGCAGTATGGAGGTTCCTCAAAAAACTCAAAATAGAAATACCATTTGACCCAGGAATTCCACTCCTAGGAATTTACCCTAAGAATGCAGGAGCCCAGTTTGAAAAAGACATATGCACCCCTATGTTTATCGCAGCACTATTTACAATAGCCAAGAAATGGAAGCAACCTAAGAGTCCATCAGTAGATGAATGAATAAAGAAGAGGTGGTACATATACACAATGGAATATTATTCAGCCATAAGAAGAAAACAAATCCTACCATTTGCAACAACATGGATGGAGCTAGAGGGTATTATGCTGAGTGAAATAAGCAAGCCGAAAAAGACAAGTATCAAATGATTTCACTCATATGTGGAGTATAAGAACAAAGAAAAAATACTGAAGGAACAAAACAGCAGCAGACCCACGGAACCCAAGAACGGACTAATAGTTACCAAAGGGAAAGGGACTGGGGAAGATGGGTGGGAAGGGAGGGACAAGGGGGAAAAAGGGGCATTACGATTAGCAGACGTAATGTTGGGGGGGCACGGGGAGGGCTGTACAACTCAGAGAAGACAAGTTGTGATTCTATGGCATCTCACTACGCTGATGGACAGTGACTGTAATGGGGTTGGTGGGGGGGACCTGATGAAGGGGGTAGTTTAATAACCATAATATTGCACATGTAATTGTAGATTAATGATACCAAAATAAGTTATATATAAAAAAGTCACAAAATGCTTCCTCTACTCTTTTCATCATCATCTCAGCAAAAAAAAAAAAATCCTAACTGTATGCACACTGAGCATGTGCCTAATCTTCCTGTGGAATATTTTATAATTTTGTTAACTTTTCCAGGGACAAATGTGCCATGGTCAGTAAAGGAGATAAGGTTTCAAATGTTTGTTCCTCCTTTCCATGCAGTGTGAGGGTTCCTGGTCTGTAATAATCTGGACCTGAGTAAACAATCAAGGCAAGATGTAGGCAAGGAGGGTGAGGAAATGATGGTGACTGATGATGTGCTTTTCAAGGAACAGGAAACTGGAAAGCAAGGGCTGGAAGAAATGGGGAACTGGATAATGCTCTAAGACAAACAGTGTCATATTTATGATGGCTTTTATTTCATAGATGTCTATAAGCTTGGAGAGAGTCTGGCAGGAAAACTTAAAGAAACTTCACTAAACACATATAGACATTATGGAAACTACAAAAGGGTCCCTTCCAACCCTTCATGATATTCACCCAAGCAAGCATTATTTCAGAGCTACTTAATGCACATGGTACAGATCTCTGCTCTTAGCAATGCCAGACACAATAACATAAACTCAACTTTAATGTCCATTTCACCAGGGGATCATTAACTGCTTTGAAGGAAAAGCCATACCACAATCAGCCTGAAATTATGAAGAAACTATATTTCTTTCTTCAAAACACAGGGTATAAAAATGTAGCTCACTGACTGAGTCTTGCTCCATATAACCCAGAGATAAAATAGGTTTTCTACACCTTTTGTGTAAAGACGACATGTGATGTAGCTCAGCTGTAGGACAGGAAATGGGGATCCCTCAAATCATTCCAGGCTATAATCTTAAAGTCAGCAAAAGACATGCCAATCAGATCTTCAAGCTCAGCTTGCCTAGAAATAACCTCATAAATACCTTTTTTAGAAGTTGCAGTGCTGCCTCTACTCTTTTCATCATCATCTCAGCAAAAAAAAAAAAAAATCCTATGTATTTTCCAAAACACCCTTGGTTTTGGACTCAAGTGTTGTAATTATTCCCCCTTGCTTCTGGAAGGATTACAGGAGAGAGTTTTAGAAAGCAAATAAACAACCATAAAAATATAAATTTATGTCTGCATTAAAAAGACAATAGTGGTGTTCATTTTACAAATTACAGAAAGTATAATATAACAACAATCTGAGTTGCTGGGAAGATAGGCAGAGTTTTAGCTTTCCCCTAGTAGATGGTGGGTGATCAAATCATAATCTGGAGGAAAGTAAAATATTTCCTAGGGTTTAGATAAACTGGATTAGGAAATAATCCTGTTAGAAAGTAAAGAGCAGGAGAAGAATGATTGCAGTTTAGTCATCTGATGATACACGCACAAGCCTCAAGAAAGCAGAAATATTTGTCTTGTGACGATAGAGCCTCTGGACCCGACCACTGAATTGAAACTATACTTGCATCACCCATGCTGGCATCTTGTGATGCTTAGTTAATTGGTAGACAGCTCTTTAACCCATAAATGAACCACCCCTGAAAAGAAAGAAGAGACAAAGGTAATTTTCAGACTGCTGAAGGGTGATTTTTAGTTGCTGTAGATGTTTTCCTTTAGATTTAAGAAATCCTTCCTTACTGCATTGATATACTCAGGCTGGTTAGGAACAAAAATGCCTGTGTGCTTCGGGGTACGCTACACTTGGCTTCATAGTTACACCTCTCCGTGACCATCCATTACGAGATAACAGTGACTTCACCCTGGGGACAGTGCTCAAACTTATTTTATTGTTTTCTCATAAAATGGAGGAAACAATGGCTCAAAAAATTCATCAGAAATGTGGTAACAAATGTAACTTTGCCCACCTAGAAAATGGCTGGACACATGACAGCAGCTTAATGGGTTCCCTTTTTTAAACAACTCTTGCAGGCTAAAAATATCTCAGCAGGCTTTAGGAATACCTATGTAGACAAGAGACACTAATGATTGAAGCTATGGAGAAAAACTACCTGGGAAAACCAATGACTACAGATTTAATTATTTTTTTTGTGGTTGTTGACTTTTTATAAGCTCCTGGGAAAAAGAACAAAATTAAAGCTTTCTTGGAGTTTTATGCCAAAGGTGACACATTTTGAAGAAAAGTTTCCATTTGTGGTAAGTTTTGGAGAAACATAACTCATTTGGGCAATGACCAAGATAACTGCAATAGAAAGAATCAGCAGAAAAATGGAAACTGAGCAATTTAATTATTAGGAAGGGGTAGAAGGAGGATAACAGAATAATAGTAAATGCAATAGTTAAAAAATAGAGTTTTTAACATTAGAAGATGACCTGTGAGTTAAAACAATAACAAATATTCATCTAAATTTCTGGGAACTTTTCCAAGCTACTCTAAAATTCAGAACTTGTGGAATTTGACTCATTACACATTTTTTATAAGTTTGTTAGTAATGAAAGTAATACATTAGTGTTACTTGTAATCTCAAAATGAATCATTTAAAATTACTTCTCCAAAAATAGGTTCTACTGCCTCACATTAAACAAACTAGTGACAGTTATTATTTTGAGAGCCAACATATAACCTTGTACTGACTGTTCTGTTATAGAAAAATATTTAAATTTAGAATATAAAATTGATTTTTGTTTTTTTGAAACCAGGTGGCTTCTAGTATAAAAATGAAACCAGCGTCTAATGCTGTTTTGAGAATTCCAGAAGAGAAACATAGGATGTTAGATTAAGAGGGATCTTGGCCACCTACCTTTTACACATGTGGTCCCTGAGGCCCAAAGAGATAAACTGTCTTCCAGTATGGGTGGGCAGGCAAACAAGAAGAGTATAGAAGTAATTGCTGAAAAAGTTCAAGACAACAAGTGTGAATCAAAGACAAAGCTGAGAATGGAATTGTTAAAATTAACACAATCAGCCTTCAGAAGTGAGAACCTTATCTGTGCAAATATGTGTCTGAGAAAGGGTGGTGGGCATCATAGATTGAGTGGAAACATTAGCTTCTCTGCATGGTTCTGAGCAGAAATAAAAGAAAGAGATTTTTTTCTTTCTCTATAAATGTTGAAAATGTTTGACTAATCTCTAATTGTTATTTTGCCCCCATGGTTTTACCTATTATTAGATTTCCTGGCAAATCAGATTCTTTCATTTGCAGTGGCTATAATCATATGAATTATAGGTTTCATTTAGACTCATCTCACCTCTCCTAGTGGGAAGTATCCTTCTGACATTTTCACTAGACAAAAATTACATTTGCCAATATGAAAAAGGAATCAAAGATGCTCAATTATACAGTCAATCTCTGTCCTCTATGGGCATCCAAGAACCTTGTGCCTTAACCAGAGCTATGTCCTGATGGAAAAGACATGGGAAACATTTGATTTCTAGACTGTCCTTTTGGGTAATCTTTATACTGATAGTTATCAAGACCTGTTATAATATGCATTCTGTCTGTTAGGAAAAACTACCTCTTTGCCAACCCAGGCAGTTAATCTTCATGAGACCTCAACATTTCTGAACAGTATTTAAACTTGAAAAAAGACTATTGGTTTTGTAAGAGGTTTCATTTCCAGTTCATTTTGATATTTCCATTTCATCCCACATTTCAACGTCTACACAGGAAGCCTAAGGAAAATACTTTCAGAATCTAGCCAGAAAAGTAGACACACCTGTACAGATATGGGCCATAACTATTAAATTGCTGTGAGGATGATGGGGAAAGAGGGAAATGAGTATTTCCCAGCACAGTATACAGCCAGGTATGACTCATTAACCCCATTTTAACAGGTGGAGAATTTGACTAAGCGACTTGTTTGAGACCCTGTAAACTAGGACCCAACCTAGGCACCATCTCCAAAAAGCTTTCCCAAATACTTTACACCC
Source organism: Smutsia gigantea (assembly GCA_032199065.1). Classification (NCBI taxonomy): domain Eukaryota; kingdom Metazoa; phylum Chordata; class Mammalia; order Pholidota; family Manidae; genus Smutsia; species Smutsia gigantea. The sequence continues at coordinate 294,811 of JAVSCE010018145.1, read as the reverse complement.
CAAGCTGCAAACTAGGTTAGGTGCTTCTATTGTTACCTTCACTTTCCTAGCAATGACAGTAATTAAAATTATAATGGAAAAGAAAAGAGGTCATCTCTTAGGACTTACTCTATGTTGAGCTCTGCCATGAATACATTTCATCTGGCATCTTATTTATGCCTCAGGGCAGACTATAAAAGCTGTGTTGTACATCAGTTCACAGATGAGGAAGCTGAGGAGTTGAGAATATTCCAAGGTTACAAAATGAGCAACTGTCTGAACTTGGGATTCAAACTCCACCGATTTTAGTCCAGAGCACATCTTCTTGTCTTGTCCTCTCTGCTCACGGGAGTAAACAGTCTTTAAAAGCAGAGTAGAATCTTCCTCCCATTTATTTGTGTATTATTTCAAGCCTGCAAAAGGACTGGCCTATTATCACGTGCTTAACAAATGCTTGTTTTCCACACTACGCATGTCCTAAAATAGGCTTTGAAGCATACTTTCAAAAGGGTAAACTTCTACTTAGATATAAGAAGTTAGTAGTAGAAGCTAGAGCACTCAGGTGAAGGGATGTTCTTGAGTTTGGGCATGTGTGATGCTTTTCCTTTCTGTATCATTTAGGGAGTATTTGAAGAAGCTGAATTCGAAATCATTCTTATTAAAGGGACAGAAATCTGAGGATGGCTGTTCCATATGTAACTCAGGCAAAGATAAAGATTCAAAAGGGGTGAGATGAAAGAGAAAGTATCCTGGAAAAAAAGAGACTTTAGAGACTATGAACAAGGTGGCATGTTTTCCTCATGCAACCTAGTGCTTTTTTTATTAAATATGTGTGTTCTACAATATGAAGTAGCCCACAGAAGTTTTTAAACAGCCCAAGGATTTAAATATTTAATGACAAGGAACTGTTAAACTAAGCCATAATCTAAAAATAAAAAGAATGGCTCCTTTCACTTGTAAGAATTTGGAAGCAGTGAAAGCTGCACCCTACAGTAAAGTAGTGAGGTTCACATTTTGCGTATGTATTTTTACAGATATTCTTAAGACTTATCCTTGCACCAGAGACTACGATTAATATTTCAAGGCAAATTAGATCTTCTCACCAAAGACGGAATAGAAGACCCCAAGGAAAACCTTGTCAGGAGAAGAGTATGTAAAAAGAAAAGATACTGTCTGAAAATGGACCTTAAAAGAAAAAGGTATGGGAAGCTTCAACTGAAAAGGAAAATGCTGCCAACTTTTTCCTGAGAAAATGTAATCGAAATCCCTACCCAGGTCCCTTTTGCCTGGAGTAAATACTTAAAATCTCGACAGACTTTTCGGAGATGGACTACCAAATCACTTGAGAGCCTCTCAGTGTAAAACAGAACCAAAGTGATCCACAGAATAATTTAAAAGGCAAAGTCTTCTACAGCTCAAGTCTGTCTCCCCAGGTCTCCAACTTAACCTAACTCCCCAGTCCTTAAGAAACAAATCAGATATCTAAACAGTGATTCACAAGGAGAAAATCAATTCCCCCAGGCCAGCATTATCCGGTAGATTGTTGTTCCTGAGTGGAGTTCTTATATTTAATAAACTTCTCAGAAAGAGCATCAGATAGAGAGAGAGCCAACTTGAACCCTGGTATCTAAGAAAAAGGATAATGTCCCTTTGTAAAATTGATTACACTGAAACTAATGTAACTCTTGCTTAAGCCCTTTTCATTGACATCAATGTATTTAGCTATCTGAGCTAGTGCTAAGGATGTAACCAGTACTGGCAAACTATGACCTATGGGCCAAACTGGTCGACTGACTACTTTTGGATGGCCCATGAACTAAGGATGATTTTTATATTTTTGAATGGTGACTAATATTCAGCAGAAGAATATCTCAACAGCATGTAAAAATTATGTGAAATTCAAATGTCAGTATACTGTTATAGTGAAACACAGCCATGCTCATTGTTTCTCATATTGTTCATAGCAGCTTTCACCCTACAACAGCCAAGCTGAGTACCTGTAACAAAGAGTGTATAGCCCACGAAGCGTGAAATATTTATAGCTGACCCTTTACAGAAAAATTTGGCTAATTCTTAATCTACAATTCTGATTTTCTGGGACATTGTAAATTTTAAATATTATCTTCTACTGTAAATATATTTCTCCTAAATGTTTGATAAAACGTGTGCCACCTGTAAATCTCCATGTGAATAGTATAAAATGACATGACTCTCAAAATAATCAAGTTCACGGCATTAAATAGGCACTTGGAACAGAAATTTGTTGTTCCCTGAGTCCCGGTTTCTCATTCACAGCCTAGTGAAGAGAATATTTATTTAACACTGAATGACCAGAGAATCATTCATCATCAAACACCCTTAGGGCTGTCACGTACATCAGTTCATTCAGTAACTTTACAGCTGGTATGAGCCAGCGGCTGTGCTCAGGAAGTCCTCCAGGTTCTCTCAAGTACAAGACTTTGCAAGCCAGAGAGTAAGACATGGTCTCTACCCTCAAAGCCCTTCCAACACATAGAAGAACATCACCTATGGTGGGAAAGCACAGTATGTGTTTGGGAAATAAACTGTTCTGTGGTTTCTATACTATTATGAGGAAAAATGGCAAAATGAAGATAAAATAAGCACATAATTGTTAAGTGTTTTATGAAGACAAGTTAGTTCAATTTAAAAATATTTATTTATTCCAAATTTGTAATCTAATTTTTTAAAGGTAAAAGTCTTTAGTTTATGAAATAATGATAACATAATTATATATTTTTTATGTTTAGGGTATATATTAAATAGGGTATGTCCAAAGCCCAAAATTAAATAATTAATACTACTACCACCACCACAAAAACCCATGGAATCCCAGAGCCTGGAAACTCCTGGTCTGGTTGGCAAGGGCATAGCATCCAGGTAGTGTAACGGTAGTTGGGAAGGCTCAAAAGTGAGGTTGGTGTGTTCTGATTACCCAGAATCATGACAGCCAAGTGGAAAACTTTAAACTTAATTTATGAGTCAGTGGGGAGCCATAAACATTTTTGGAGCTACAGAATGACATGATTAGAGATGTACCTCAGGAAGATTAACTTGGCAGCAGGAAGGATTGGCTGAAGAAGAGACTGGAAGCAGGGATCTCATTTAGGAGAAGACTGCTATTGCCCAAAAGAGATGTAATGAATCCTGAACCTGATCACGGCCATCGAAGTAGAAAGAAAAGAACAGATGGGGACACATGTGGAGTGAGACAGGAGAGGACCTTGTGACTAATTGGATAGAAGTAGATGAGAGGACAGGAAAAAAGAGAAGATGCCATGGTTTAGTGCTATGCAACTGGGAGCACTTGGGTGACATCATCAGAAAAAGCAAATGGAAAGGAGAAACAGCTTTGGGGGATATTGCAAATGCAATATTAATGAGAATGACAACTAGTCTAGAATGAAGGCCGAGTGTGTGGCCACTGAGAATATGAATTTGACTAAGTGCTACAACACTGCTATGACCTTTTCATTATAATGCCTAGAGCTCTGTCTGCCTAGAGCCCTTAAGAATAAAACTGATAGAACTGTATTTCCAGAGGACATATTTTACAAATTTAAGTTAATAAATACAATGAAAACTACCCCACTTTAAGTGACAAAGTACTCCAGAGGAAAAGTGGGCCATAAACGTCTAACACCCTTATATATTCTTTAGTTTCCAGACATGATAACAGGTCTCCAAATTATCACAAGAAACCAGTATTTTCTGTGTATGCTGTCTGACTCCATCAGGTTCCCAGGGCAACAGCTTATGTGCTATCCTGTAAAATTATCACTCTGACTGTCTGTTCCCAAGACCTAAGACCGTGGATCATAAATAATTCCAACAATTCTAAACTTCAAGAACGTAATGAATTATGAGCTTTTTATCAGAAGACATGAGGATCAATAGAAGCAGAGGGTTTCTCGATAAGCACATTCTATAATTACTGCTTAGGACTGAATAAATCAATTTAACACTGTACTTCAAAAAAGTTTTCAAAATGTATTTTCCCCCAGATTTATTAGAGTAATGATGTGTTGGTTCATGGTTCCATCTCATCTCCATCTTAATACAACCGTTTAGGGAAATTTAATTTCTACTTCAAAAGGAGTTACATAAAACATCAATTCTCTGTAACTGGACTGGACACATTTCTGTTTTATTTTCCACCCCCTGGGGGAGATGAATCAATCACTCAGTTACTTCTCAATTTATCTTATTCTTTCAGTATGCCAGTGACTTAAATTTATCAGGCATATTTAGCAATTAAATAATAAATAGGTACTTAAATATTCTTTACTTGCAATTTCATAACCCAGGTAATGAGGCTGAAATAGACTGCATGATGCATGTCAAGCTTCTTTCAGATTTAATGAACCTTTTGTAGAATAATTAAAAATGCACACTTGCTGATCACCTAAACATTCTTCAGAACTGTAAATAACTGAACATTTTAGTGCTTAATGCCAATAGCTATAAAATAAATATCTGGGTTAATACTTCTCTCTGTTGTAAGAAGGAGATTAAAGATCAACATGGCCATAATACAAATGAATATATTTGTTCTGTGGGATGTGTGTGTATGTGTGTATTATACATATATAATTAAAAATTCACTGGTCTTGTAAAGAATTGTTTGCAGTACATAAAACAGAATTGTTAAATAGTTCAACACTGCCAAATGCTGTAAGGATTAAAAAAGTAATGTTTTTGTAGGTGAAAATTAAACCTTGATAAAACTAGTGTCATCTAAATCTCCAAGGCCTTCTTACTATTCTTCTCAACTGAATATTGTATTCATCCATTTTAAGCATGTATGAGTTGTGCTAAGTATTCTATAAGAAAATAAAATGAAAGATCTAAGACTATACAAAAGACAAAAATATCAGAATAAATAGTAGAAAGCTCTTGTAAAAGAAGGAATTTTAGGTGTTATAAAGCAAGTTACCGATAATGCCCACAGAAAATCTTTTGCTATTGAATTAGGAGCTAAAAATCTACTAGATATAGAAGGACAAGAGCTTAGAAATGAAAAGGAAAATAACAGACCTTGCTGGTCATGAAAACTTGTCACCCAAAGACTTGAAAAAGGAGAGGCAAGCCAAGGTCCTTTCTGCCTTCCTTTCTCACTTCAGAGGCACAAACCTCCCCAATCCAGGGTCCTTAAGTCACATCATTATAACTCAACCCCAAGAGAAACCAGGATATTTGAAAATGAATGGAAGATTGGGATAAGGGGTAAGGGTAATCAATAATAGTTGCCGAAACAGCACTTTTAGAATTTTCAATCAGACAAGGGTATTTTTTAAATGACACATTATAAGAAACATTTGGATAGACTGCCACATTCCTTTTTATATCACAAAAGTTTTCATCCCTGGCATGTATGAATCAGTGTCCCAGTCTCATTTTTTTTTTCTTTAATTCTGGCAAGCAGTTTTCAGAAGACATGATTTTTATTCTTTAATTATTGTGGCTTTAAAAAAATCTTACCTCCTGTTTTTAATCATATACATAATAAAATAAGACACTAAAAACAGAATAGTGATCCTTCATTTTTTATGAAATGTTTCTAATAAACAGAATTCAATATCAAGAATAAATCCTGGAGCAAAACAAAATTACAGAATGTGGTCTAATTATTGGAATTATTATTAGCCAATATTCTGAATTTTTGCTTGATTCAAAAAGACAGGCTGGTCCCCCAAAGCACTGTAAATACAACTTCAGAAATTAAGAACTTGAATTAAAGTACTAGTAACTCATAGAAATTATAACCACAAAGTAACATGTACATAGATATTATTCCAGGATTCACTCTTTCTCATATTGAACACTGGAGGTGATAATTGTGTTAATTTCTTAGAATGGCACTTAGCAAAACAAATAAAGATAATTTTGCATTATAAATGCACACGTTATTAAGGTTATAACTGGAGTCAGCAACCAATTCGTACCTTGAAACCTTGCTAAAGTTTTGTGCTGTTCTGAAAATGCTTCTAAGCATGAATTAAAACCGAAGGTATCCTTTTTAGACACTCAGTTGAAAAATTGAGTTTTCTTCCCCTTGTCTGGGCCTTTCTACCAATAGCATAGTTATTTCAGGGTGACTTTACTGCCACTGTTACAAGTGCAACTAATCCTACCAAAGGAAAGATTTGTGTTAAACCTTTTCATTAAATCAAGTTTCTCTGCCTACAGTATCCTTAGCTACAGTAAACAATGTTCCCAGAGAGAGGGAAGGCAGAAATAGAAAGAAAGATCTTAGTAGATGGTTCCTGCACTCCTGACACACTGATCCCTTCTTGCATGGGTGCTTTGACTGTGCACTTCATTTTAAACCTTCTGGATGATCCAGGATCATGCAAGCATCTAGCTCAGTATATGGGCCAGACAGCTCAGTAAATTAAAAGCTTTGTAAACACAAAAAAACTTTATAAATAGCAAACACAGAAAGAGACAAGCAGGAAGGAAATAAATTCTGAATTTCAGATACCATGAAGGATTTGCCTCTAGTAGATCAAAAGTAGAATCATTTCCCTTTAGGGAACAGACTTTATAACCAGAATAACCATTGTTTAGAAGGCACAGCTACAGTGGCTCTGGAAGGAAGGAAAGGAGGGATGAAAAGAGAAAGAAAAAGGCAGAGGAGGAAGGATAGATGGCTGGTGAGCAGACCCCAAAGAAATCACTCTGATCAAAAAAATTGAAAATGATGAACACACAGAATATCCTTTCTCAGGAGGGTGCAGAAGACTCTCAATAGAAAATTTCCATCTGGCCATATTAGCACCTTAATGTATTCTGTCTTGTGCTCAATATATAATTGAATTTCAGGTTCTGTAGAAATTAAAAGTTGAAATGAGTTCAAACTGTTTTATTATCCTATAGAAAAAATTATTTTTATGATTTTTGTGCCATTCATGATGTTAAATATGTAGTAATATTCTTTGTGTTCCTTTTCTACATAGTCTCACCACAAGTTTAATGAGGAAGGAAACTGTAGTACAGTAATTAAAAGTAGTAGCTTGAAAGTCAGAAGAATATCAGCATGATGCCCAAATCACATATTTCTCGCTATGGGATATAGGCAATTTGGCTTTTTCAATGTCTTAATTTTTCATCTGAACAATGACAGTAATATCGATCTGAAAACCAGTTGTAAGTAATAACTGAGATAATGTAAATAGTTCCTCAAATGGATGTGTCCACTGTTACTTGTAATTCTTCTTCTTATGGTGTGGATAGTAGAATTATCATTGTTGAAAATTATTTATATTACCAACAAGAAGTTGATTCTGCTCCCTGGGGTGAATATATTGGACTGTTTAAAGAAAATAGAGACATCCTTAGCTTCAGGTTCATAACCTACAACTACCTTGGTAGTTCCCCTTCCATGTTGGTCAGAAAAGGGAATATTCAGCGTGGGAAGCAGCTCTTGTACTTTGACCATCTTTCCTTATCTGCATCAGAGCACTTTTAATTATCTCTTGCAGTGATATGGAAGAAGAAAATGAGGAGGACTGTTCAAATCAAATTCATCAGAGACAGGATTAGTGAAAACCCTCAGATCAAGGGATAGACACTAGAAACATGTGGGTGGTGACCTGGCCTTCCTGATACAGGAAACACTGAGAGGAAAACAAAGGCTCTTTTTCAAAAAGTGATGTGAGATCTTGGTAAGCAGTCTCTTTACAAACTTAGTGCATTATTGCCAGTATTCCAAAGATTATTTTATTCATAATACAAAGGCACCATAAAAATCAAAAGTCCTCAAGCTTGGGAAGGTCTTTGTCCAACCTTGAAAGGACACTAAGAATAAATCAATGACTGTTATAATTTTATTTAAATTTCAAATTCAAGTCTCTCTTCACTATTGTTTTTCTTCTTGTTAATGTTAGCTTGCTCTAGAAGGAGAATTCATGAATCAAAATGCTCCACCTGACAAGTAGATAGACCTCTCCAGAGGTTACCTGCAATGAAACCAGTGCAGAATAAACCTGGAAACCAGCTACTTGTGGAAAACATTTGGAGAAACATCTAAAGATTTAGTGTTTGCATGTTCAAGCTCAGATTATTTCTGTTTCACAGCATGTCCTCTATTGGCAAGTTGGCCACCTCTAAACATTTCCATCTCAAGAAGGAAAAGTGAACAGGATTCCATTAAGGCAACAGTAACTATTAATGCTATAGAAGTGGAGACCTGAGTCAAGTTCAAGCAGTAAACCCAAATGTTGCAGAAAAGACCCATATACTACTCTTTAATTCAGCCAGTCAAGTCCACTCTGCAGAGGCAAAAGAATCTAGAGCCTACCATGGACCTGAGAGCTTTAATTTCTCACCAACGTCATTTGGTAGATTAGGTAACAGTTGAGAGAAATGGACCACAAAGGACTTCTTAATGACATACAGCAAGAGTAACTGAAGTATAGTCATTTAGTCATTCCTCCAACCATCTGACATTTATTGACATAAAATGTATATGGCACATATAGAGTTCATAATTTACTAGAGGACATACTTGTAAACATCTAATCGTAATGTAACAGAGAAGTGTGCCTATTAATTGCTGCCTAGGGTTATGGTTATTGCTTCTAATAAGAAAAAAATAATCACATTTACATTAACACCAAAAACAATAAAAATAAGGCGCCCAGAAATAAACCTAACAAAATATATGCACACCTCTATAAAGAAAATTATTAAGTATTAAAGTGACCAATGCTTTCCTAGTTAAATATTGAATTAAACCAATGCAAATTATATTAAAATCCATGTAGGGTATGCCATAAACTTGCATCTTTCTGGCTACCTGTCTGTCTGTCTGTTTATCTGGCTAGCTATCTAGCACCACAGGACCAAGAATAGTAAGGACAATTTTGAAAAATAAAGTTGGAGGAAGAAAATTTACTCTACTATATATAAAAATTCTAACATTATTGTAATTAAAATAGAATAGTGTTAGCACAGAAGTAGACAGATTGACGAGTAAACAGACCAACGATCACAGAAAAGACTCATGAAGACTCATGAATATATTAAAACTTGATATTATTTAATAATATTAAATTATTATTTAGAGGTGGAATTATTTAATAATGCTGAGATCATTAGTTATATAGATCTTTACTTTTAATAGTACATAAAAATAATTTCCAGACATTGAAATGTAAATATTAAACATCTAAATATAAAAATCAAACTTAAAAAAAGTCAAATAAAGAAACACATTTAATGAAGTGAATTAGAAAATGTATAAACTATTACAGTAAAAATTGGTATATTGAAAATGATGATGTAAAGGTAAAACTTCTATATAATAAATAAATGAAGACTGCAAACAATGTTGAGATATTAGCAATGTACAATGTTTTGTTTGTAACAGACAAAACTCTCCCCCCTCATATCTTATAAATCAATAAAGCATACAATAGAGAATATGAATAGACAAGTCACAGAAGAGAAAACACAACCAATGAAAAATTAACCTATGCTCAATTTCACTAGAAGTCTGAGAAATGAAAATACAAGCAATCATATATTGCATCATGACCATAAGTCTTTCATTTTTGAAATCTGAAAGTACCAAGTGTTGCCACAAATACAGAAGAACTAGAAGTCTCACACCAACTTGGGGGGAATGTAAATTGGTATAAACTATTGTTAAATATTCTAGCAATATTGTGTACAGCACAAGATATATAACTTACTTCTATAAGCAATTTTTCTTTCTCTTAAGTATGCACTCCTGAAAAGTTTCAAGGAATATTCAAGGGACGTAGGAAAGAATATTTTTCATATCATTTTTGCAGTAGTCAAAAATTAGAAACAGTCCAATATGTGTCACTGGAGATGGATAAATATATTGGGGCAAAGCCATACAATGGATTACCATAAGCATCAATGCAAATGACCTAGAGCTATATCTACATTCGTATCTCCATCATTACCTATTGGCCAAAATAGGTCTGAAAAAGTAATGTTAACTAATAGACAGTTGCAGATTGAAAATATATTCTGACACTATGTATATAAAATGTCACAATTATATTCTATATAATAGACATTTAACTTTATGTATTCTTTTGTTTTCAGTTGCATACATAGTATTGATAAATGATAAAAATATGAGGATGATAAACAACAAATCTAAAATAGTGGCTACCTTTGGAGAAAAAGCAAAACTATATAGGGAAAACAGATAAAGACAGAACCAAAAGTAGCTGTAAAGAGCAAAATAAAAAGAGCAAGCTAAATTTTAAAAAGAAAAATGTAAAATTTGTTAAAATTAGTAGGTGCAGGTGCTAGTTCCAGTCTCCATACTTTCTCTTATATTTGAAATAATTTACTAAAAATATTTAAATGACTGATTAAAGATCATAAAGAATTTCTAGACTCTTATGTTTAAACTTGAGCCACTTAGAGGGAAGTCTTCAGAGGTTTTCAAATCAGAGTAGCTAAATAAAGACCTCACTTTCCTCAGATTAGCAGCAAAAAGACTTCATTTGCTGTAAATAAATATCATCAGCTCTGATCTACTGTTCCAACTCACATATAGAACTGTCTCCTATACATCTGCACTTGAACATTCTACTCCCAGTGTCCTAGACAGGTGTCATGAACTCCCTTCTAAAGTCTTCCTAGTTTTAGATAATGGTAACTCCAACCTTTGGGTTGCTTTATAAACCTTGGAACCATTCACAACACTTTTGTTTACTTGCCCCATCTTCAAATCCTCCTGGCTCTACATAAAAGTATATCCAGGTTCTTCCTATTTCTGCCACTTCTATTGCTAATTTATTAATCCAAACCATTGCCTCTCTTGCCTTGACTATTGAAATGACCTTTAAAGGAGTCCCCCTATTTCTATTCTTTATACCCTATTTATTAATACAGATCCAGAATGATGTTTCTGAGACAAGATAATTTCAACACTTTGCTCAAAAATCCCTAATATCTCCCTGAAGTAAATGCTATGGGGTGTTGCTCAGATATCTATCTTCTGCAATAGAAGTACATTTAGACTCCTTAACTGAGCTCTGAAAGATAAATTTAGCTCTAGAGCTTCTCACATGATTCTCGAAGGTTCTACTGCAAGTCCATCACAGTTCAACTTCTCCCTTGGCTGCATCCCACTTCCCTCTCTTCCTTACAGGTTCTGCTCCTGACAGCACCCCTCCACCAACCTCCTGCACTTCTCTGCCCACAAATCCCTCTGCAATGTATCTTCCCACCCCCCCTCCCCGACACACACATCTTTTCCTTTAGTCTCCCTCTCACTCGCTCTGCTCCAGCTCACTGGTCTCCCAGCGACTGGGAGAAAACTGTGATTGGGAGACACAGGCACACTGCCACCTCAGAGCACTGGCACTCACTCTTTCCTTTACCAGGATTACTGGAGAGACACACCAATCCTTCCTTGTATCCTTCTGATCTACATGCTCAAAGTCTACCCTTTTCAAGCCCCTTATTTAAACTGTAACCCTCCCTCCACTGGCCCACTCCCACATTCTGTGCCCTCTACTTTGTTTGACTTTTTTTCTACATTGCATTCATCACCATCCCATATGGATAGATCTCATTTTATTTAATGTCTATATTCTCCAACCAGAACGTGAACTCCAGAAGGACATGGGATTTTGTCATTGCTGTAGTCCCTATGGCCTAGGGCATGACTGGTACACATTGGATGAATCAATGAATGAAAAGTGCATTTAAGAATCATGATAATTTGTATTTCAAAGGAACTTCCACATGATTTTATTATGTTCCCCAAATGTCTCCATTTCTCCACCAATAAATGGCTCTCTGAAGTAATATCCTTATGCAAGTTGAACCCCTAATACTCCTAGGTATTAAGGAACTGGCACCATTCTGAGAAACTGTAAGTAAATTTTCAGTAATCACTAATCCCTAAATGGGATTTTCCCTTTAGTTGAGCTGAATTTTTATAATAAATGACAATATTTCCCTTGCCTCCCCAGACGTGGGTGAGAGGAAGGGGGGGAGGGGAGGGATGATTTTAAAAGAGGTCCCAGGTTACTTCCTCAGGGACAAGGATTAATACAAAAGGTGGCAAGGACTGATGCAAAGGATAAAAGGTTGTAAACATGTAATGAAAGTGAAGACCCAACCTTTGAATAGCATCTCCTTACTAATATATTGCTAGGTCACAAGTTATAAAACTCCCTCAATTTTTCTTTGCTCAGCATAAATTTATATATTCCATATGAGAAAAAAAAGTACCTCTCCAGATTCTCTTTGATGAGTTAATATTCTGCATTTTGAATACATCTAATGCATGTCTAAACTAATTTTAAATCCATTATCTCATATGATCTTCACACAAGGCACTAATGAAATCAATAAGACGAGCCTTATTCCCATAAGGCATAAAAGAATAGTCAAACACAAAAGCTTTGCTAAATGCCTAAGATCACACTAAATTCATCAAGGACCTTGAACGTTTTTATTAAATATACCACTCTTTACTGTTGCCTCTAAGAAACTGCTGCATTGTGGAAAGGGGACTAGGAAGCTTCAGTGGATAATATGAGTCTGAAATGAAAAGGCATTTTCAAGTTTATGTTGGAAAAGATGTGTTAAGAAAATGCAAACTATAAAGACATTAAAGCGCCACATAGGAAAAACCATAAGCTCATAGCAAAAGGAAAAAAAAAGCCTCTACTGAAAGGTAATCTAGGACAAGTAAAATTGTAGTTTATTGCCCAATGAAAAAAGCATATCCCCTTTGTTTCCCTTTAAAATGACAAGTAATATCAATCACTCAGGAGAAAAGGAGCAGGACAGAATATTTTAAGTCCCATAAATTCAATACAATTCTTAATTGGCATAATTCAGTGTACCCTCCTTTTAGATATTTTCAAAAAAATCTAGTTTTATTGTAATTGAAATTGGATCAGTGTGCAGTTCTGATTACTTATGCCCATGAACAAGTTATTCAGACTGTGAATAGACTGAACAGGATGCCATAACGACCAGCTGATTAAGTCAATGGGCAAAAAAGACAAACTCACTGTTGATGCTCTAGAAAAGAAATAACAGCAGATTGATTCAGAATTTCATTTTTAATGATAGTATAGGTAGAGCTTAAGTCATTTCTCAATTACATTCTGTCATCTGCTTAAGATACAGAAAGCTATAACTTCTTTGCCAGAGATGCATCCCACCAAAGGGGTTTAAGGGGTGAAATACTCCACAGTATGAGTGAGGTCAAAAGTAAAAAATACCCAGTACTACCTCACCACATAGTCTGAGATTATTATCATCATTATGATTGTATATGTGCACAGCAAACTCTTCAGAAATTTGTTAACTAATTAACACAATTAAGGAACACTGCTTATAGTCTACCCTGGGCATGTATAGACAGTCTGTGTAAAGACAAACACTATTAAGAAAAAAAGAGAAACCAATGATGGGCAAGGAAAGCTAGATTTTAGCTGTGTTATCGTGGTTTTTAAACACAGGTCCCCACCTTCTTGGGCAATTAGAAAATTAGTATGCAAATACTACAGACAGTATTCTATCTCTAGTCTAGAACAGTATTTCTCAAGCCATTTATGGTAAAGGAAAATTGTTCCTTTATTTTCCCTTTCAAATCCACCACAGATGGATATTTTTGTAAAATACAGTAAATATGGATTACTAGAAAAATAAAATAAAAAACCTAAAGTGTATAAAACATAGCCCTTTTGTAAAATACAGTGCATATGGATAACTAGGAAAACAAACTAAAAGCATATAAAACACAGCCCTTTTTTTACTATTAGATTCAACAGATATAAAATTACTCTAACAAATAGCTATAAAAGTATTTAAATGCTTATTCTCAATTTTGGTACTTATTATGGACTAGGAACAGCATTACCTTCTTTAATCATCACAATATTCCCATGAAGTCCTTATAAATTTTAGCCCTGTTTTACAGATGGAGAAACTGAAGCTCAGTCTTAGCAAGACTCCTGCTAATGCAGTTTAGTTAGACAACCCCCAACCTTGATATGGGATCCCCCTTAATATCTGATCAAGTTCCTCAACCTAGACTTCTGACGTCTAAGTTCTTGGCTCACCTTTAGCCAAATCCTGTTAGGTTAGTTTGGCAAGAATCCCTTTGTCCTTGATGTCTCCTCTTATTAATTTTCTATCTACTGATCTCTCATCCTGTTCTGGCTAGGAATCATCACTTGTGTTTACTATATTCAGAGTTGAATTTCACTTCTCTTCCCTATTCCAATACCTCTCTGTCAAAGCTCTTGAATGAAGACTTACCATTTGGACAAGCGTCAACAGTTTCAGTGCAGTGACTCTGGCAGGAGCAGACTCCTCTGTGTGCCCTGCCACCCAGGACCCCAAGTGCGAAGCTTTGAAGCCTTTGCCTCCCTCATGACTGATTAATCAAGGATCCACTGGTAAGTTCAATTCCTGAGCCAGTGCTCCGATGACCGTCTGTTGGAGCACAGCAAGGACACACTTCAAATCTAAAGACTGACTGGGTGTACTCTGGACACTGGAGTCTCGGAGTCTAAGGCTTCTCTGTTGTAAGAAGCTGGGTTAAAGTCCTAGTCAAATAAAGGCTGGGTTAGAGTCCCAGGCTTCTTTGTGTATGAGTTGCATTTACTTAAGAATATGGGAGCTTCTCAGTAGACTGAAATCACCCCTTTCTCAAACCCCTGCTGACTCGATGCTTTGCCACTAAGGTATTACCTCTGTCAGCTTCCATTCTTGTTGGCATGATTTTATTAAGGATAATTTGGAACTTGAATGTCTTCCCCAAACTCCCTCCCCTAAGACTGCTCCCTTTTTATTGCTTCCACTTCTCATTCTTCCTTCTAGTCTGTAATCTCCCCTTCAGCTGCCTCGAATCCTTTGATATGTCCACCTTCAGACTCCTAGCTTCTATATGCTTCTGTCTATCCTGCCTTTCCCTTCCCACTCCAGCCCTTCAAACTACTACAGTCACTTGAATTTTAGGCACCTGTCCCTTTGGACATATACATATATATGAATGACACTTTTCTACCTTTGGGTGGTATTACTATACTAATACATAAAATCCTGTATAGAAGTTCTATTTTGATTAAATAAGCACCTACACAAATTAAATATTTCTAAAACTCTCAGAAATAAATTAATGCAAAAATTCAAGTTTATGTAATCTGAGTAAATCTTTGGCAAATAAGACTAGTTTAAAACTGTTGCTTTAATAAAACTATGATAGGTGCTCTGGGGTATAGGCTTCTGATATAATTGCTTAATAACTGAGATCATACCACTGGACTGACAGAATTGCCAGAACTGTAGTATAGAAACTGCTAAACCAATATCAAGCAGAACAAAAATTCATTACCTGAGACTGAATGGACTGATAAACAGTGGCTTTGATTTCTTTTATGGCTTTTGTTTGGGACATTACTGGTTCTTTATTGCTCTGTTTTCTCATTATAAGAAACCTCTTTCTCTTTCCCCTTTACTATCTATAACTCACAACAATCCATAGATTATACCTTTGCAGATAGAAATTAAGCATTTACCTTTTTCTCCCTGCTTGATCCCTGAAGAATTCAGAAATTCTAGTTGGGAGTTCTCATTTTCATGGCAATATAGTGATTTTCATAAGTTCAATAAGAGTATGTCCTCCTTGTAATAGGACATAATTGGAAAAATTGATTATATAACCAGGGCTTTGAGTGGAATGTCATATTTGAGAATAATGATGCATAGAATCAAACATGATCAGACAATTTTAAGGAATTACAATTGACTTTACATAGTCAATGCTCACAAAGCCCTTTTAGGAAAACTGGCTTGCTCTCTGGCTTACAGAGTTGCCAGCTTTAAACATGAGCAAGGAAGGTCATGCCCCTGGCTAGACCCAGGAATCTTAGGCTATTTTAGTGACTTCTAGAAGAGAGGAATTCACCAAAATCTACAGCTACTAGAGATGAAAGCTGGTGGTGAGTTTTTGGCTTCATTTCCTACCCTTGAGAGGCTTTTAAGTCTAATCTGAAATTCCTTGTGAAAAGTTCTAACTTTTCATAAGCGAACTTATAAAGGTCTATGTGGTCAATTACTATTCCTTTTGCACTTATGTATCAGTATACATCTAATGAGGTCTATGCCATCAGAGCACATCAAATGACACCAGACATTTTATAAATTGAAATAATCTTAGTGTGATTACCTTTCATCAAAAAAGGGGATGTCTGTAGAGAAAACTTTTATGCTTCAATAGAAAACTACAGCACATCTTTGTGGATTATTGGGTTCCACTCCTGATTATTGTTTTTGAGCTATTTTTCACTTTTGGAACTATATTTTCCTTTTTATTACCTACCTGTAAATTGGGCTGATCCTGACATATTACACATTTTGTCACATTACCAAATGCTCTATGGTTATAGTTTCTCTAAATATCTGATTACAACTCTTCAAATTAACATTTCCAATTTTCTCCCACTTTCCTGACTTGGATCACTGAGAATGAAAACTTTCTTTCCCATATCCTTACTGAGACTCTCAGTTGTCTCATAGCCATGTTCCTCCCAAGATCTAAATAAGCCCTGCAAATTAAAGCTGGACTTGATATAAACCTCAAAGAACTCATCACCACAACAGATTGAGAGTGGTCAACCTTTCTGCCTGCTGCTATATGAGCCACTAAGGTAGTTCACGGGAACACCTGCATCTTCCATGATCTGCCCCAGAAAAAACACATGACACTGATGTTTATGCCATCAACAAAGACATTCAAATTGCAAACAAGGAAACCAGTCAGATTGCTGCTGCTGTGCTCATTCTACCGTCTAAAGTTGCTTCAAGCCCAATATCTAGAAATCTCAATTGGCTGCCTACAGACTCAGAAACTGGGTTTAGAGTCTGCTCCAATCACCAGTCTTTGTTTTTATTGTTTTCATAGAAATCATCCTCATTAAATGCTTAATAGCTCATACCATCCAGCAAATATCCTCCACTCTCCACTACCAAATCCCAACAGATGATTCACTTTGTCCTTTATGAACGAAAGATGACCTAACAGGACATAGACATCCATTGTTCAGAGGAAAGAAGAATGTTTCTTTTCCGGAACAAAAGGAAGGACTCACAGTCTCTCCTTGACCAAACTTTACTTGGGCTTCTCTGAACACTCTCCACCAGGCCTCATCCTTAGCCTCTCAGGTGGTCTTAGCAAGAAACCTATTAAATCAGTTGAGAAAGAATCTCTCCCACTCTTAATATCTCATTACCCTTAACATCTGAACAAGTTCCTCATCCCCCACCTTTGACGTTTAAATCTGCGGTCTACCTTTAGCAAGACTCTTACCCTTGATATCTCCTCTTAGTATTGTTTTCCATCCACTGAGCTTCTCACCCTCCTCCTTAGCTATAGATCCCCAACTGTCTTTGTCGTATTGGGAGCTGAACCTGATCTCTCTCCTCTATTGCAATTGTCTTGAACAAAATCTTCCTTACTATGTTAACAAGTGTCAGAATATATTTTTCTTTAATAAAGGCAAGTCCTCTTTAACCACAAAACCCACCAGCCTTGCTAAGAAGATATGTATTTTAAATAAGCCACAGAAGAGACCATGTAAATAGCCCACATAATTATTTCTCTCTGATAATAAGGTATTTTCTTAATTCTGTACAAGCAGTATACCATAGTGCATGAGTGTTGGAGACAAACTTTTTTGAATCCTGGCTCTGCCACTTACTTGCTATAGGACTTTAGGCAATTATAGATCACCGCTATTCTTCATCAGGAAAAGGGGAGTGCAATACTTACCTCACAATATTGTTGTATTAGATATTAATATATGTCAAGCATGTAAAAAAAATGCCTGTCACAGAGTAAATGTTTGTGTTATTTTTATTTTCACACTCCTACTCCAAAAAGGGTTTTAGATAACAGAATATTTCCTGTTCTTGAAAAGTATTTTTATTACTGTGTAAAATCCTATTTAACCCCAGGTGGATTGGGTTAACCATTGGGTTAACCGAACTGGACTGGGATAAGATAGGAAATGTTTGTTTGGGATAGGTATCCAGTACCTTAAGCTTGATATAGTTCAAGAAAGAAGCTTTTAAGATTCTGATAACAAAATGATGTATTTATCACGGTAATACCCCTAAAGTAGCTCAAAATACCTTCTTTCTACTCCCATCATCCATGTATGTTACTGATGAATTTTCAGGTGCCCTAAAGATCATCAGTGTTGTTTTATCTTTCTGCTGGATCACTTATTTCAGGATGTGGCAAAGGAAACTTTTTTTAGGAAACTATATTTTTAATTAGTTCTTGATTTTTACTTGATATAAACACAGACACCTTCCATTTTGCAGTGTGTATTCCTATAAAGAAAACCAAGTTTCAGAACAGAAATTTTGGTTCAAATCATTATATTAAGATGACAGTCCTTTAAATATTTCATAGTACAATTTGGCTTTTGGTAAAATTGCTTAATTTTCTAACTAGAGGTGCAATTTGCAAACTTCAAAATCCCTATCAATTATGGGTGAGAAGAAAATATGCCACATAATCACCACTGGCCATGAAATAACTTAGTTACCTGAGATTCTACAACAGATTCTACCCACCCTGTTAAAGGCAGAGAGGGTGCCAGGCGGTTTTTCAAACTTCTGTGGCCACTGAACCAAATAGATGCAAGACACATTCTCTCGTTTTGACAGCCAGAAACATCTCATGACACCCAGCTCTAAAGAGAAATGTTTCAACCACACTTGATACGTTTTGTGAGCAAGAAATGATGCCCTCCTTTCCATGGGAACTGTTTTTACTTAAAGAGATTTTTGGGACTTGCAAAATGGCGGTGTGAGAGGTGAGATGGAGAGCTGCTCGGAAAACCACAAATTGTACAAAAATATAGTTAATTAATACAACTAACCTTAAAACAGCAACAAGAAAGAAGGCTGATCCAGACTGCAAACAGACCTCAAGAACAGAGCAGACCTCACGAAACAGGGTAACATAGGAAAGCGTTAATCTGGCGGGACCCAAGCCCTTCCCCCACCCCAGCTCACAGGTGGGAGGAAGAGAAACAGAGCAGGGGAGGGGGTGGAAGCATGGGACTGCTGAACACCTAGCCTTGGAGATCTGCTTTGTGAGCAGAATCCTATAGGGTGTGGTCCTCTGGACATTGGGGAGCTTGGACAGGTGGAGTGCTTGAGAAATTGACATTCTGGCCGCTTGTGGAGGACGGGATCCACACCAGGCCGCTCTATGTCAGAGGAAAGGTAGGCAGTCTGAGAGGCTTCCTAGCAGCGAGAGGGCTGCTGAATGGGGTGGAATTTGCACGGAGTGTGTGGCACGGGAGAAGGGAGAGCTGGACAAGGTTGTGTGGGCGTACTCTAGCCAGCTGGTTGGGAACTTTAGGGAGCTTCAGGTACTCCATCCCACTGGCTGCCTACTCAGCTATGAGGCCCCCCACTGTGACACACAGCCTGCCAAACCTTCCTACTGGCCTGCAGGCACCTGTTCACAAACCGGCAATCACTGCACAGGCATCAGGCCAGCCAGAGGGAGACCCTGCCTACAACAACTAGAGATGAAAAACATGGAGGTTTACACGTGTGTGCTTGCCCCACTGGCTTGGACACTAGAGATACGTACTGCAGACGGGAATCAGGAAACAGATCTTTCCTCCCCCCAGGCACCAGCTCCGCTCCCCTACGACCTTAAACCTCACTCTAGGGGCTGAGCAGCTCCAGGGACTGGAGTTTTTGCACACTAGTGGGCACCACATAGAAATATGAAACGTCAAAAGAACATGGTTCAAACCAAAATCTCACAAACACCAGAAAGAGGGGCAAATGAAACTGAACTCACCAATCTTCCCGAAAGAGAGTTCAAAATAAAAACTATAAACATGCTTATGGAGGTACACAAAAATATTCAAGAACTCAGGAATGAATTTAAGTTGGAGATTCAATCATTAAGAAATTCCATATCTGTATTGCAACATACAATGGAGGGATTTAAAAGCAGATTAGATGCAGTAGAAGACACAGTAAATGGAATAGAAATTAGAGAAGAGGAATACAAAGAAGCTGAGGCACAGAAAGAAAAAAGGATCTCTAGGAATGAAAGAATATTGAGAGAACTGTGTGACAAATCCAAACGCAACAATACTCGCATTATAGGGGTACCAGAAGAAGAAGAGAGAGAAAAAGGAATAAAGTGTTATTGAGGAGGTAATTGCTGAAAACTTCCCCAATCTAGGGAAGGAGATAGTCTCCCAGGCCATGGAGGTGCACAGATATCCCAACACAAGGGACCCAAGGAAGACAACATCAAGACATATAATAATTAAAAAGGCAAAGATCAAAGATAAGGACAGACTATTAAAAGCAGCCAGAGAGAGAAATAAGATCACATACAAAGGAAAACCCATCAGGCTATCATCAAACTTCTCAACAGAAACCTTACAGACCAGATGGGAGTGGCATGATATATTTAATGCAATGAAGAAGGGCCTTAAACCAAGAATACTTTACCCAGCAAGGTTATCATTTAAATTTGAAGGAGGGATTAAACAATTTCCAGATAAGCAAAAGCTGAGAGAATTCACCTCCCACAAACCACCTCTACTGCGCATTTTGGAGGAACTCCTATAGATGGAAGTATTCCTAAGGCTAAAAAGATGTCACCCAAGGGAAGACAAAGAGTACAGAATATGATTCATAACATACAAAAATGGAGGAGGAAGAAAAAGGAGGAAAAAAAAAGAACCTTTAGGTTGTGTTTGTAATAGTATACAAAGGTAATTAGACTGTTAAATAGTAAGGGAATTGCCCTTGAAACTTTGGTAACCACGAATCTAAAGCCTGCAATGGCAATAAGTATGTACCTATCAATAATCACCAAAATGTAAATGGTCAGAATGTACCAATCAAAAGACATAGAGTTACTGAATGGATAAAAAAACAAGACCCATCTATATGCTGCCTACAATAGACTCACTTCAAACCCAATGACATACACAAACTGAAAGTGACGGGATGGAAAAAGATATTTCATGCAACAACAAAGAGAAAAAAGCAGGTGTTGCAGTACTTGTATCAGACAAAATAGACTTCAAAACGAGAAAGTAGCAAGAGATAAAGAACGACATTACATAATGATAAAGGGGTCAGTCCAACAAGAAGATATAACTACTGTAAATATCTACGCACCCAACACAGGATCACCTACATATGTGAAAAAAATACTATCAGAATTAAAGGGGGAAATAGAATGCAATGCATTCATTTTAGGAGATTTCAATACACCACTCACTCCAAAGGACAGATCAACCAGATAGAAAATAACTAGAGACAGAGGCACTGAACAACATATTAGAATAGATAGACCTAACAGACATCTACAGAACACTCCATCCAAAAGCAACAGGATACACATTCTTCTCAACTGCAAATGAACATTTTCAAGAATTGATCATACATTAGGCCACAAAAAGAACCTCAGTAAATTCCAAAAGACTGAAATTATACCAACCAGCTTCTCAGATCACAAAGGTATGAAACTAGAAATAAATTACACACAAAAAAATGAAAAAGCACACAAACACATGGGGGCTTAATAACATGCTCCTAAATAATCAAAGGATCAATGACCAAATAAAAACAGAGACCAAGCACTATATGGAGACAAATGACAACAATAATTCAACACCACAAAATCGGTAGGATGCAGCTAAGGCAGTACTAAGAGGGAAATATATTGCAATACAGGCCTACCTTAAGAAAGAAGAAGAATCCCAAGTGAACAGTGTAAACTCACAATTAATGAATCTAGAAAATGAAAAACAAATGAGGCCCAAAGTCAGCAGAAGGAGGGACATAATAAAGATTAAAGCAGAAATAAATACAATTGAGAATAATAAAACAATACAAAGAACCAATGAAGGCAGGAGCTGGTTCTTTGAGAAAATAAACAAATAGAAAAACCCCTAGCCAGATTTATCAAGAAAAAAAGATAGTCTACACACACAAACAGAATCAGAAATGAGAAAGGAAAAATCACTACGGACACCACAGAAATACAAAGAATTATGATAGAATACTATGAAAAATTATATGCTAACAAACTGGATAACCTAGAAGAAATGGACATCTTTCAGGAAAAATATGACCTACCAAGGCTGATCCAGGAAGAAACAGAAAATATGAATAGACCAATTACCAGCAAAGAAATTGAATTGGTAATAAAAAAACTACCTAAGCACAAAACCCCTGAACCAGATGGTTTCACTGCTGAATTTTATCAAACATTTAGTGAAGACCTAATACCCATCCTCATTAAAGTTTTCCAAAAAGTAGAAGAGGAGGGAATACTCTCAAACTCACTCTAA
The DNA here is from genome assembly GCA_032199065.1 of Smutsia gigantea. NCBI lineage: Eukaryota > Metazoa > Chordata > Mammalia > Pholidota > Manidae > Smutsia > Smutsia gigantea. Next base: position 272,435 of record JAVSCE010018145.1, on the reverse strand, counting down.
GAAGCCAGCATAACTCTAATACCAAAACCAGGCAAAGACACCACAAAAAAAGAAAATTACAGAACAATATCCCTGATGAACACAGATGCAAAAATACTCAACAAAATATTAGCAAACCGAATTCAAAAATACATCAAAAAGATCATCCATCATGATCAAGTGGGATTCATCCCAGGGATGCAAGGATGGTACAACATTAGAAAATCCATCAACATCATCCACTACAGCAACAAAAAGAAGGACAAAAACCACATGATCATCTCCATAGATGCTGAAAAAGCATTCAACAAGATTCAACATTCATTCATGATAAAAACTCTCAACAAAATGGGTATAGAGGGCAAGTACCTCAGTATAATAAAGCCCATATATGACAAACCCACAGCAAACATTATACTTAATAGCGAGAAGCTGAAAGCTTTTTCCTTTAAGATCAGGAATAAGACAAGAATGCCCACTCTCCCCACTTTTATTCAACATAGTTCTGGAGGTCCTAGCCACAGCAATCAGGCAACACAAAGAAATAAAAGGCACCCATATTGACAAGGAAGAACTCAAACTGTCTCTATTTGCAGATGACATGATATTGTACATAAAAAACCCTAAAGAATCCACTCCAAAACTACTAGATCTAATATCTGAATTCAGCAAAGTTGCGGGATACAAAATTGATACACAGAAATCTGTTGCATTCCTATACACTAATGATGAACTAGCAGAAAGAGAAATCAAGAAAACAATTCCATTCACAATCACATCCAAATGAATAAAATACCTAGGAATAAACCTATCCAAAGAAGAGAAAGTCCAATACCCTGAAAACTACAAGACACTCTTAAGAGAAATTAAAGAGGACACTAATAAATGAAAATTCATCCCATGCTCTTGGCTAGGAAGAATTAATATTGTCAAACTGGCCATCCTGCCTAAAGCAATGTACAGATTAAATGCAATCCCTATCAAAATACCTACAGCATTCTTCAATGAACTAGAGCAAATAATTCTAAAATTCATATGGAACCACAAAAGACCCTGAATAGCCAAAGCAATCCTGAGAAGGAGAAATAAAACAGGGGGAATTACGCTTCCTGACTTCAAGTTCTACTACAAAGCCACAGTAATCAAGACAATTTGGTACTGGTATAAGAACAGACCCATAGACTAATGAAACAGAATAGAGAGCCCAGATATAAACGCAAGCATATATGGTCAATTAATATACGATAAAGGAGCCATGGATATACAATGGGGAAATGACAGCCTCTTCAACAGCTGGTGTTGGCAAAACTGGACAGTTACATGTAAGAGATTGAAACTGGATTACTGTCTAACCCCATACACAAAAGTAAACTCAAAATGGATCAAAGACCTGAATGTAAGTCATGAAACCATAAAACTCTTAGAAAAACATATAGGCAAAAATCTCTTGGACATAAACATGAGCAACTTCTTCATGAACATATCTCCCCGGGCAAGGGAAACAAAAGCCAAAATGAACAAGTGGGACTATATCAAACTAAAAAGCTTCTGTACAGCAAAGGATACCATCAGTAGAACAAAAAGACATCCTACAGTATGGGAGAATATATTCATAAATGACATATCCAATAAGGGGTTGACATCCAAATTATATAAAGAGCTCATGCATCTCAACAAAAAGCAAATAAGTGAATTAAAAAATGGGCAGAGGAGCTGAACAGACACTTCTCCAAAGAAGAAATTCAGATGGCCAACAGGCACATGAAAAGATGCTCCACATCACTAGTCATCAGAGAAATGCAAATTAAAACCACAATAAGATATCACCTCACACCAGTTAGGATGGCCTCCATCCAAAAGACAAACAACAACAAATGTTGACAAGGATGTAGAGAAAGGGGAACACTCCTACACTCCTGGTGGGAATGTAAATTAGTACAACCATTATGGAAAGCAGTATGGAGGTTCCTCAAAAAACTCAAAATAGAAATACCATTTGACCCAGTAATTCCACTCCTAGGAATTTACCCTAAGAATGCAGCAGCTCAGTTTGAAAAAGACATATGCACCTCTATGTTTATCGCAGCACTATTTACAATAGCCAAAAAATGGAAGCAACCTAAGTGTCCATCAGTAGGTGAATGGATAAAGAAGATGTGGCATATATACACAATGGAATATTATTCAGCCATAAGAAGAAAACAAATCCATTTACAACAACATGGATGGAGCTAGAGGGTATTATGCTCAGTGATATAAGCCAGGCAGAGTAAGACAAGTATCATATGATTTCACTCATCTGTGGAGTATAAGTACAAAGAAAAAACTGAAGAAACAAAACAGCAGCAGACTCACAGAACCCAAGAATGAAGTAACAGTTACCAAAGGGAAAGGGACTGGGGAAGAGGGGTGGGAAGGGAGGGATAAGGGAGAAAAAGGGCTATTACAATTAGCACACATAATGTAGCAGGGGTGGAATGGGGTGGGGGGATATGGGGAAGGCAGTATAACACAAAGAAGACAAGTAGTGATTCTATAAGATCCTACTATGCTGATGGACAATGACTGCAATGGGATATGTGGTGGGGACTTGATAATATGGAGAGTCTAGTAACCATAATGTTCATGTAATTGTATATTAATAATAGCAAAATAAATTTAAAAAACATTTATAAATTAAAAAAAGATTTTTGACAAAGTGAAGAAATAAGTTTCACTTTTCAAATTTCTTTATGCAATCAGTACCGCAAGTTCATAGAGGTAGCATTATGCTCTCTGACTCCTATGCCAATATATAGATGCATTTTTGCGCCTGTAGGACAGAACTGGCCAGGGCAGGGCTTTATGTGAGAATTAATTGTGTCTTTGCTGCTTTCCAACCTGACATTCCTCTCCTGGATGGCAAAGCCTCCTTTCCTTCACATTTGCGTTGTCCACATTATCAAAGCCTGATGCTTTGTGCCCAGAGGCATTCAATACATTTTTAAAAAATTCAGTTGATTATTGTTCATCTCTAAAACTAGAAATGGTGTGTTTATTTAGGGGAAGAAAGACTTTAATGACTTAAAATCTTTAGATAAAATTATTGTGCCATTCTAATCATCATGATTCTGAGAATACAGTTACACAATGATGACTTTAACATAATTAAAGAAATAATTGTTTCCTCAGTCCAAAATGCCAGCATTTTGCAAATTATGTCACAAAACTCACAAGATAAACATCCTCTTTTTCCCAAGACCAATTTAAAGGAGGAATACTGTTCAGTTTCTATAATGGAATTGGGTAGAACTTGCCCTTAAAAGTCATGCTGAAATTGTTTTTAAGGTTTGCATGACTGTATTTACCCAGGGGCTGAATGTTGTAAATGTAGTCTATAAAAACAAAAAAGGAAATAAAATTAGCTTCACTCCTTAAATGATCATGCCTTCTTACTTTGGGGGAACACATTATTTTTTTTTTTAAATCACACTCTTCTTTCGATTCTGAACAGAAAAGCTCATTGGAAGGACTTTTCCTAAAAAGAAATAACAGAATTTTGATGGCTTCCTATATAAACAAAAGAATTGAAAACAAATAGTTCAGTGGATTTTTTTAATGTAGAGAAGGAAAAAAATTGAAATTTCTAGTTCCTAATGTGTTTTCTGTGATATTTAATATTTAATCCATATCCAAATGATTTTCTTCAGCTAAGGATTTATGCATAATCTACATATTATAAACCATCAATAATAAAGCTTGTCTTTGTGCTGCAGTCAGACTATATGATAGAATCCACACACTTCTGAGCTAGCCAAATAGCCTACCAGTTCTCAATCCCTGCCTTATGAGACTATCTTGATGATTCTGAGTAACCACTACCTGCTCAAAACTGGGCTGCTTTCTGAGGATGCAATGGTAGCACTCAAGAAAGGTAACTCAGAGATACCTGCGGCAACAAAGAAGCCTTTGTTCTCTTCTAATGCAGAGATGAGAAACCAGAGTCTATAAGACCAGTAGTGAATTATGCTGAACCAGCCCTACCTCTACTAGGGATCTTAGGAATATGAACACCTACTGATTAGAAGTTAAGGCAGAATTAACGCTGCAGAAATGATAAAGGAAATACAGTTCTGTTTTTTATCATGTATGTCTGTGTATACATGAAACCACAGTTAATAAGGTGATGTATTCTACTACAAAGACTTGATTTCCTTGGCAATGAACTTGTTCTTTGAACTGAACTTCACCAAGTCTGTAGTACACAAAGGGTTAAAAATATGTCATGCCAGTACCAAAGATTCTAAAATTTATTGTCCAAGGCAATATTGCCAAAACTAGTCTTCCTAGTCCTCCTACTTACCCACCCATTTCTGTAGAATAATGTAACCAAATTCTATCATATTTAATCATTTTGTAAATATTCATTGAGGACTTACACTAATGTGTATATTTACAAGTTGTAGAGGAAAGGAGGGTCCATGAACCTTAATGGTTTAACTCCCCAGCTTTAAAGCCACCCACGGCTCTCTATAGCTATTAAGATAAACTTAAAAATCTTTGTTAATAAAGTCCTTAAGGTTTACATGATTTAACTTCTGATGAATTGTCCAGTATCATCAATGGGTTTTTATCCATTAGATTTTTAGAATATGCATTTAACAAGCATTTCTTATGCTTCTACCATGAACCAGGCTTTGTCAGGCCCTGGGAGCACAATTATGAGAGTCATACTGCCTTCATGGCATTGGAAGTTAAGTGGAGGAGAAAGATAGTGTCCAAGTAAACCAATAACCAAATAAAATTATGACACATAGTAGGTGTGATTAAAGAAAGGTATGGTAATGGAATAATGAAGTGGGAGTTAGTCCAGGCATGGGGATAGGGCTCACTGAGGTAGCAATATTTTAGCAGAGATCTGAAGTTTAATAAGGAACTTGCCTTGCTAAAAGGCTTAAATAAATCTTTTCAGGCTTACAGAACTGTTAATGCAAAGGTCATGAGATGCAGATTAGTTTATTGCACTCAGAAAAAGAGTAGTGTCAGTTAGGAGTGAGGGAGGGAGGAAGGGGCTCAATGGCACCGAGCTTTGAAAGCCTCTACTAAAAGCATGGATTTTATTCAAGGCACAAATAATATGCACTGTACTCTCTTTCTCACACCAAGATTTTGCACATGTGTTCCCATCTGCCTGATCTGCTCTCCCTCGACCTTCTTCACTTGGCTAATTGCTAGTCACTGACATCAGAGACCAGGTTTGAATTTACTTTTGCATCCTCAGGGCTGGCTTTTATTAGCTGTTTGATGACTGAAGAAAAGAATAGCCATATGGAGACCATCATTTGGCTTAATAAGACTTTGGATACATTATAGAATAATCTCTTCTCATTTCAATGAGAACATAGCCAATATTAAAATGTGATAGGAGAAAATTAGCCCAAGCTTGAGGAAGGAATCTACCTTCCCCCTCTGAAGAATACATCCGAAGTTTATTTTACAACTACCAAGCTCTAATGTTTACGTCTTGCACTCAGTGTTTTAAAAAATCACTATTTTGGTCTCTTTTTCCCCTTCCTTTTACAAATATACTTCAGTTTCATAACATGAAAAATATGAACAGTTTTGTGTTAGGTCACCAAGGATATTGAAGGAGAACACCAATGAGGATACAGCTGTAGTGAACACTCAGGCTCTCTCTCCTTTGTGAAGATGTTCTTTTATTATTATTATTATTAATGGGGTCATTGATATATAGAATGTAGTCTATAGAATGTATGTTACCATCTAATAATATACTTCTAATGATGCTGTTATGGTATTTACACCAGCAACAGGAATATGCCTATATCATTGCTGTAGGTGTCAAGGATACGCCACGCCTAATACATTCTACAAGGAATTTCTCAGCTCTAAGAGGAGTTTTCATAGGGTCAGTTTCCAGCAACAATCGGAGAGCAGAAGCATCATCTTTTCAGTGCGGACAATTCCTGCTATGCAGAGGAATAAAGGGCCACTTGCCACAAGTTATGACTAATTAGGAAAATTTTGACAAGGGTATGATTTCAATTGGTGTTTCTCAGCACTGAAATAATTTCATGCTTTGTGAAAACCATTTGGTGAGAAGTTAATTCAAAACCAAACTTTATTTTTGTAGGAATCCAGTAAAATTGATTTGACATTGGCTAATGGTTCTATTATAAGCAATCGAGATGAAAGATCATTAGGGAAAACCTAAAAATTCCCTCTTTTTTGCAATGTGATACCTAGGTATCATCAGAAAGACCTTAACAGCTAACGATGTATACAGAACATATATAATTTAATCTCATCTAGTTGGTTGTGGGAAAAAGAAGCCTGTACATTTATTAACCACATTAATTGTTCCACCAGCAGAACCCCTATAAACATTCATTTGACTTAATTTATGCATTTTAACATTTCAATTTTCCACATTTAAGACAGTATTTCAAATTCTTAAATGTGAGATACATGTACTTCTTTACAAAATGTGTTATCCCAAAGTAATATCAAATTCTATAAATTCTCCATTTATTGAGATCTTAGGAGGATATTGTATTTTAAAAATTTGTTCTGGTTAATGTAATTCTTCTTCCTTTTGTAGTAACTGGTTCTCAGTGGTAAACACATCTTTTAAAATCCTTTAATGCAGTTAAGTATTTTGATGGACACTACAAAAAGATTCACAGTATGACAATGCGATTCATTTTATATGTTATAAAATATTCAGTAAGGTGTTCTAATCAACTAAGTAAATGAGTATTGTACAATCTGTTCATGTACTAATAGAGCAGGAAATGTAAAACATTTTCTATAAAGGGCCACAGGGTAAATATTCAAGATTTTGTGGCTATACAGTCCTCATCATAACCATTCAACAATGCTATTATAATTCAAAAGCATCCACAGATAATAAGTAGAGAGGTGTGTCTGTGTTCCAACAAAATGTCACTTACAAAAACAGGCTATGAGTTGCATTTGGGCCTTAGTTTACCAACTTCCACTACATAGGAACAAGAGGTAGTTCCTATTAAATATCAACTATTAATGACACTATTTTAATTACATTATGAAATGATCAGCTTTTATTCAAGCTTCCAAGAGGACCAGATATGATTAAGTCATATATATATATACATATATGTGCAAGCAGGTGTCAAAGAAATTAGTAATATTTTGTAGCCATTTTTTATTGACACTAAGGAAAGTACAGCTTTACAATAATTCTAGATTTGAGAAATTGAATAATGTAAATTATTCCTAATGCATAATAACACAAATGGACAGCAAGTCCCCAACATTCTCCTTCCTCAGTTTTTCAGATCTGTTCACTTCTCTGTGGTGCCACCTATGGTCATGTTGCCAGCATCTCCTTTGTTGACCACAGCGGTGGCTTTCTAACATACCCGGCAGTCAATTATCTTCTCCCACAAGCTCCTGTCCCAGTGTCCATTCTGTGGCCAGACTGATCTGTGATAAGTGCAAATCTAATTATCTCTCTATCTGCTGTTTAAAGCTTCCAAAGCTTCTTTTTTTTTAAGTTTATTTTGATATCATTAATATACAATTAAATGAGTAATATTATGGTGATTACACTACCCCCTTCATCAGGTCCATTACAGTCACTGTCCATCAGCGTAGTGAGATGCTATAGAATCACAACTTGTCTTCTCTGAGTTGTACTGCCCTCCCCGTGCCCCGCCAACATTACGTCTGCTAATTGTAATGCCCGTTTTTCCCTCTTATCCCTCCCTTCCAACCCATCTTCCCCAGTCCCTTTCCCTTTGGTAACTATTAATCCGTTCTTGGGTTCTGTGAGTCTCCTGCTGTTTTGTTCCTTCAGTATTTTTTCTTTGTTCTTATACTCCACATGAGTGAAATCATTTGATACTTGTCTTTTTCGGCTTGCTTATTTCACTGAGCATAATACCCTCTAGCTCCATCCACATTGTTGCAACTGGTAGGATTTGTTTTCTTCTTATGGCTGAATAATATTCCATTGTGTATATGTACCACCTCTTCTTTATCCATTCATCTACTGATGGACGCTTAGGTTGCTTCCATTTCTTGGCTCTTGTAAATAGTGCTGCAATAAACATAGGGGTGCATATGTCTTTTTCAAATTGGGCTGCTGCAGTCTTAGGGTAAATTCCTAGGAGTGGAATTCCTGGGTCAAGTGGTATTTCTATTTTGAGTTTTTTGAGGAACCTCCATACTGCTTTCCACAATGGTTGAACTAATTTGCAGTCCCACCAGCAGTGTACGAGGGTTCCCTTTTCTCCACATCCTCGCCAACATTTGTTGTTGTTTGTGTTTTGGATGTTGGCCATCCTCACTGGTGTGAGGTGATATCTCATTGTGGTTTTAATCTGCATTTCTCTGATGATTAGCGATGTGGAGCATCTTTTCATGTGCCTGTTGGCCATCTGAATTTCTTCTTTGGAGAAGTGTCTATTCATGTCCTCTGCCCATTTCTTAATTGGATTATTTGCTTTTTGTTTGTTAAGGTGTGTGAGTTCTTTATATATTTTGGATGTCAACCCTTTAACAGATATGTTATTTATGAATATATTCTCCCATACTGTAGGATGTATTTTTGTTCTATGGATGGTGTCCTTTGTTGTACAGAAGCTTTTCAGCTTGATATAGTGCCACTTGTTCATTTTTGCTTTTGTTTCCCTTGCCCGGGGAAATACGTTCATGAAGAAGTAGCTCATGTTTATGTGCAAGAGATTTTTGCCTATGTTTTTTTCTGAGAGTTTTAAGGTTTCATGACTTACATTCAGGTCTTTGATCCACCTTGAGTTTACCTTTGTGTATGGGGCTAGACAGTAGTCCAGTTTCATTCTCTTACATGCAGCTGTCCAGTTTTTCCAACACCAGGTGCTGAAGAGGCTGTCATCTCCTCATTGTATATCCAAGGCTCCTTTATCAAATATTAATTGACTGTATATGTTTGGGTTAATGTTTGGATTTTCTATTCTGTTCCACTGGTCTGTGGGTCTGTTTTTGTGCCAATACCAAATTGTCTTGATTACTGTGGCTTTGTAGTACAGCTTGAAGTCAGGGAGCGTAATTCCCCCTGTTTTATTCCTCCTTCTCAGGATTGCTTTGGCTATTCGGGGTCTTTTGTGGTTCCATATGAATTTTAGAATTATTTGTTCCAGTTCATTGAAGAAAGCTGTTGGTAGTTTGATAGGGATTGCATTGAATCTGTAGATTGCTTTAGGTAGTATAGCCATTTTGACAATATTTATTCTTCCTAGCCAAGAGCATGGGATGCATTTCCATTTGTTAGTGTCCTCTTTAATTTCTCTTAGGAGTGTCTTGTAGTTTTCAGAGTACAGTTCTTTCACTTCCTTTGTTAGGTTTATTCCTAGGTATTTTATTCTTTTTGATGCAATTGTGAATGGAATTGTTTTTCTCATTTCTCTTTCTGTTAGTCATCATAGGAAAGCAACAGATTTCTGTGTGTTAATTTTGTATCCTGCAACATTGCTGAATTCAGATATTAGTTCTAGTAGTTTTGGAATGGAATCTTTAGGGTTTTTTATGTACAGTATCATGTCATCTGCAAATAGTGACAATTTGACTTCTTCTTTACCAATCTGGATGCCTTGTATGTCTTTGTTTTGTCTGATTGCTGTGGCTAGGACCTCCAGTACTATGTTGAATAACAGTGGAGAGAGTGGGCATCCCTGTCTTCTTCCTGATCTTAGATGAAAAGCTTTCAGTGTCTCGCCATTAAGTATGATGTTAGCTGTGGGTTTGCCCTATATAGCCTTTATGATGTTGAGGTACTTGCCATCTATACACATTTTGTTGAGAGTTTTAATCATGAATGAACGCTGAATTTTGTCAAATGCTTTTTCAGCATCTATGGAGATGATCATGTGGTTTTTGTTCTTCTTTTTGTTGATGTGGTGGATGATGTTGATGGATTTTCGAATGTTGTACCATCCTTGCATCCCTGGGATGAATCCCACTTGATCATGGTGTATGATCCTCTTGATGTATTTTTGAGTTCGGTTTGCTAATATTTTGTTGAGTATTTTTGCATCTACGTTCATCAGGGATATTGGTCTGTAATTTTCTTTTTTGTTGAGGTCTTTGCCTGGTTTTGGTATTAGAGTGATGCTGGCTTCATAGAATGAGTTTGGAAGTATTCCCTCCTCTTCTATTTTTTGGAAAACTTTAAGGAGAATCGGTGTTATTTCTTCTCTATATGTCTGGTAGAATTCAGAGGTGAATCCATCAGGCCCAGGGGTTTTGTTCTTGGGTAGTTTTTTGATTACCAATTCGATTTCGTCACTGGTGATTGGTCTGTTTAGTTTTTCTGTTTCTTGCTTGGTCAGTCTTGGAAGGTTGTATTTTTCTAAGAAGTTGTCCATTTCTTCTATGTTTTCCAGCTTGTTAGCATATAGATTCTCATAATATTCTCTTATAATTCTTTGTATTTCTGTGGAGTCCGTCATGATGTTTCCTTTCTCATTTCTGATTCTGTTTATGTGTGTAGATTCTCTTCTTCTCTTAATGAGTTTGGCTAGGGGTTTATCTATTTTGTTTATTTTTTCAAAGAACCAGCTCTTGGTTTCATTGATTTTTTCTATTACTTTATTCTTCTTAATTTTATTTATTTCTTCTCTGATCTTTATTATGTCCCTCCTTCTGGTGACTTTGGGCCTCATTTGTTCTTCTTTTTCCAATTTCAGTAATTGTGTCTTTAGACTATTCATTTGGGAATGTTCTTCCTTCTTTAAATAGGCCTGGATTGCAATATACTTTCCTCTTAGAACTGCCTTTGCTGCGTCCCACAGAAGTTGTGGCTTTGTGTTGTTGTTGTCATTAGTCTCCATATATTCTTTGATGTCTGTTTTGATTTGGTCGTTAACCCATTGATTAATTAGGAGAGTGTTGTTAAGTCTCCATGTATTTGTGAGCCTTTTTGATTTCTTTCTAAAATTTATTTCTAGTTTTATACCTTGGTGATCTGAGAAGTTGGTTGGTAGGATTTCAATATTTTTCAAATTACTGAGGTTCTTTTTGTGGCCTAGTATGTGGTCTATTCTGGAAAATGTTCCATGTGCACTTGAGAAGAATGTGTATCCTGTTGCTTTTGGGTGTAGAGTTCTGTAGATGTCTGTTAGGTTCATCTGTTCTAGTGTGTTGTTCAGTGACTCTGCGTCTTTACTTATTCTCTGTCTGGTTGATCTGTCCTTTGGAGTGAGTGGTGTGTTGAAGTCTCTTTAAATGAATACATTTCTGTCTATTTCCTCCTTTAATTCTGTTAGTATTTGTTTCACATATGCTGGCGCTCCTGTGTTGGGTGCATATATATTTATAATGGTTATATCTTCTTGTTGGACTGACCCCTTTATCATTATGGAATGTCCTTCTTTATCTCTCTACTTTCTTCGTTTTAAAGTCTATTTTGTCTGATGCAAGTACTGTAACACCTGCTTTTTTCTCTTTGTTGTTTGCATGAAATAACTTTTTCCATCCCTTCACTTTTTGTCTGTGTATATCTTTGGGTTTGAGGTGAGTCTCTTGTGAGCTGCATATAGATGGATCTTGATTTTTGATCCATTCTGTTACTCTGTGTCTTTTGATTGGTGCATTCAGTCCATTTACATTTAGGGTGATTATTGATCGATATGTACTTATTGCCATTGCTGGCTTTAGATTCGTGGTTACCAAAGGTTCAAGGGTTGCTTTTTTACTATCTAACAATCTAACTTAACTTTCTTGTTAAGTAATTGTAAACACTGTCTGATGTTTCTTTATTTCTCTCCCTTCTTAGTTTTTCTCCTCCATTCTTTATATACTAGGTGTTTTATTCTTTGACTTTTGTTAGTATTTGGATGGTCTGCTTTCTTTGCTATGATTTTATTTTCTCTGGTGACGTCTTTTTAGCCTTAGGAGTGCTTCCATCCAGAGCAGTCCATTTAAGATTTCCTGTAGTGGTGGTTTATGACAGGCAAACTCTCTCAACTTTCGTTTGTCTGGAAATTGTTTAATCACTCCATCATATTTAAATGATAATCATGCTGGATACAATATTCTTGGTTTGAGGCCCTTCTGTTTCATAACATTAAATATATCATGCCATTCTCTTCTGGCCTGTAAGGTTTCTGTTGAGAAGTCTGATGATAGTCTGATGGGTTTTCCTTTGTACGTGGTCTTTTTTCTCTCTCTAGCTGCCTTTAATATTCTGTCTTTATCTTTGATCTTTGACATCTTAATTATTATGTGTCTTGGTGTTGTCTTCATTGGGTCCATTGTGTTGGGAGATCTGTGGGCTTCAGTGGACTGTGAGACTATTTCCTTCCCCAGCAAGGGAAAGTTTTCAGGAATTATTTCTTCAAAGACACTTTCTATCCCTTTTTCTCTCTCTTCTTCCTCTGGTACTCCTATAATGCGAATATTGTTCCGTTTGGATTGGTCACACAGTTCTCTTTAATATTCTTTCATTCCTAGAAATCCTTTTATCTCTCTCTGCCTCAGCTTCTCTGTATTCCTGTTCTCTGATTTCTATTCCATTAACAGTCTCTTGCATCTCATCCAGTCTGCTGTTAAGCCCGTAGATCACTTGTCTGATTTCTGCATTGTCTTTCCTCACTTCCCTCACTTCCTCTCTCAGCTCTTGCACATTTCTCTGTAGGTCCGTCAGCATGATTATGACTTTTATTCTGAATTCTTTTTCAGGAAGATTGTGCATTTCATCCCTTCAGGCTCTCTCTCTGGGGTTGTCTGGTTGATTTTGGTCTGAACCATATTCCTCTGTCTTTTCATGGCTATAGAAGTGGTCACTGGTAGTTGCCACGTATGTCAGCTGGTCTCTTTAAGACTTTAAAAAGAGAAGGAAAAAAAAAAAGAAAGAAAAAAAGGGGAAAAAAGAAAGAAATAAAACACAAAGGAAAACAAAACAAAACAAAAAACAAACAAAACAAAAACGCCCACTGGGAGTAGATTCTGTGGGAATGCTGTAGGTGGCGCTGTTTCCCAACTATTCCGCAGTGGTGGCCACCCCGCTCCGCAGGGCCCTTTGTCATTCTGGCCGGGGTGGGAATGAATGGGAAACTATTGATCTCAGTGAGAATTGTAAGTATGGCCGTGCTTCCCCAGTCTCCAGCTAAGGTGTCTGAAACTCCCCAGGACTCCCAGCCTGCTGGGCTGAGTGTGCTGGGGCATTCCGGCTCCTCCGCTGGGCTCCTGTCTCTTTAAGACCGCTGAAGTAAGCGTGCGTTTTTTTTTTCCTTCACGGAGCCCGCTGCAAGCACCCTGGCACGTTCCCCACTCAGATCCTGCCCCTCTGTCTCTCCAATCTCCGCTACACTGTGTGATGTGGGTCAGCGCTCCCCACGCAGATCACCAGGGCTGGGTACTTTGCGGGGTGTACTTCCACTCCCTCCCGGCTCTGAATCCTCTTCTCCCGCTGATGCGCTGGGGTGGGGGAGGGCTCGGGTCCCGCAGGGTCGCGGCTCCGTATCTTACCCGCCTCTTGGGGTGCCGAGTCCTCTTGGGTGTAGCTGCACGCTGTGCGCTTTCCTGTGTATTCTGGTCTCTCTTTTAGGAATAGATGTATTTGCTGTATTTTCGTAGATAAATATAGTGTTGGGAAGAGATTTCTGCCGCCCTGCTCACGCCACCATCTTCCCGGAAGTCCCCAAAGCTTCTGATCGTGTTTAGGATTAAATCTAAAGTTAATGTGGCCTGCAAGATCCGGGACTGATTTTGCCTGTCCACATCAGCTACACCACTCTTGTTTCTCCTTGTGCTTAACAACATTTGTACATACTGTTCAGTTTGCTTGTACTCTTCAGTACTGTTCTCCCCACTGGGTTTATGACGAGAGGTAACATGAATTTCAGCCCTTGACCCAGTGTTGACATACAATAGGTGCTCAGTAAATACGTGTAAGGAATGAAAGATAGAATGAATGAATGATATCCTCAAAAGTATATTTAGATATTTGTAGAAAATACATTGTGGTCCAGTGATGGAAATGGGGCAAAAACATGCATGTTTCTCTTATTAATGCTTAATTGAATGTATATTTTTCTCTCTAGTCTACAACTTTTCTACAAAACCTTTGAAGAGCCTTTTTCCCTCTCCCTAGCCATGTAGTATTTCAGTCAGCTTTCATCAAATCCAACTGCTTGCGTAACATTTTTTCCTCAGATCACTAATACTAATTGTAAAGTAGGAGCTCTGATTCCTCTTAAAGTATTCCTAATCTGAGACATTAGCAGGGGCTTCAGAATATCGTAGCGCTGGAAATTTTCCCAGGTCTTAGAGTCAACCTGCTGACAGCTTGTGGTAATAAACTTTTCAGAGGAGCAAAGCTGTTAGATCAGTTTGTCTTGTAGAAGTTCTAAGACAGTTTGTTCACGCACACTTTCTGATATGTTCAGCAGTCTACAGCTCTTTTGCTGAGTTGATGAGAGACATGACTACCCAGATGTTAGAACAGCTGTCATGTTCACCCCTGAGGGATCACAGCAATTGCTAAAATTTTTGTTTTCTCTTTCCTCCTGGATAAAATGAGAAAAGTATTTGTAACTTTGTTCTATGAGGACTGATCCTCAGTGTTCAATGTTGCTACAAAGACTCCTATGTCTGTGAGTTGGGCTAGTGCCAGGGCAGGTGTGGCAGGGGTAGAATGATCATAGATGAACTCATGGTAGGATTTTAGGGGAAAAAGTATTTCTTGATTTAGTGGACAAATGAGTATCTTCATTCCAAAATTTAGTCAAGAGGCCTAATATTTAAATAAGTCCTGCTAGAAAGAAATATGAAAGTACCAGGAGGACCCTAATATATGAGGCACTGCATGTATTAGAAATTCCTATGAGTGTATGAATATACCATCATATTATAAGTTAAATATTCTTGTTTAGGAATCTAAGTACATTCAGTAATTTTTAATAGTTTCTGACAGCATTTCTATGGTAGTAAGAGAAGAGGGGAATCAATTCATAGATATGTGTGTATGTGTGTGTTCCTGATTCTTTTCAGAGAAAACAGAAATTGTATTATCAAAATATTTTATAGATAAGGAAACTTAAAACAGGAAATATTTGCCCACTATCACAGAAATACTTAGTGACACAGTCTGATCCAGCACTCAGCTATCCTGACTCATTCAAAGATACTTTCCATATCACACAGATAGGTTTATTAAAAGAAGAAAAAAAAACCAATTCTGTCATTCTACAAGTAAATTTTCTAGTTTAATTAAGATGTATGATGATTAATCTTTTAGTTGTGCTTTAAAATTTGCAACTCCAAATCTCATGCAACTAAGACTTCTTCCCCTACTAAGAAACTGAATTGATTCACACATCAACTTATACTAATTAGGTGCATTTGACATCCAAAGGAATAGAAGCTTTCAAGAAATGAAACTAGAAAAGGAACTCTACATAAAGTACACTCACATATTCTTTCCAGAAGGAAAGATTCTTGTGCTAAAGCACAATAAACAAATTGCAAAATAAAAGCCATGGACTATTTGCTTCAACTAATATTTTATCTTCAAATGCAGTTTTAGCCATTCCTGCCCTCTGCTCTCTAGAAATGAGGACAGGTTACTTACAGTAAACCACCAAGATAATTTCAAAAGCACCAGCCTCTTTATTTACATGTATAAAGCAAGCATAAACTGTTCCCTTGGATGTTGGACAAAGAAAAATATTTTCTTGTAAAGATACAGAGTGACATAAATGTCCATCAGCAAGTTTCATCTACATAAAGGAGAAAGGTTTTAATATAAGGGAAAGTGATTGATACAATGGCCACTGTTAGCAAATGTAGTAATAATAACAGTAGTACTGCCAGTAGTAGTAGCTACACTTTTTCCGTTTTTGCCCCAAACAGGAAGAGCCTTTGACACACCCACTTGTTATATTGGCTCCTATGCAATGAAGCAGATGGAGAGGATCCCTGACCTAAAGGATGAAATGTTTTATACTTTGTCCCATAATTATGCAGACACCTGCCAATTCAAATCTTGAGCCAAAGGAAGTCATCTGTAGACAAGACATTAGCTTATAAGATCTACAAGGATAAGAACCCAGCCCAAAAGAGCATTCAGCAGTGCATACTGAGCATTTAACACAACCTTTTCAGAAGCTCTTAGGGTATTTGAAAACAAGATCACACAGCTGCCCACAAAGTGCATGACACAGCAACTGGTATACAGCGAATACTAATAAATAAAACTAGCACTGGGTGTTGCCATAGAAGCAGTCTAGATAGCAGAGAGGCAAAGACAAGGTGAGTGACGAGAATGACACATGGTCAGAATTGCTTTGGGGTTACCAGGATATCCTGGATGAATATTCTTTCTCCATAAGAAATCAAATGAGTTATTGATGTAGCATCCTGAGAATTTTGACCTTTTGTTTCATCAAAACCAATTCCATTCCCCTTGGTGAATCCTGCCCTTACCACCCGAAAGAGCCTAACTCTACAGAAGAGGCTACCAGTCAGGTTCCTGGAACATTTTATCATATTTAATGAAACACATTTAGTATTCTTGGGCAGAGGGAATAGTGTTACTGTCAACTTTCTGTCCCTTAACCTTGTCTAGTGACCATTTTAATGATTTTGACAGAATGGAAGCAAATGGATTTCTCTTCATAAGTTGCTAATATTTGGAAGTATACTGTATGTAAGGAGGCAATATAACCCCATGGACCTGCCACTCTTCCAGTTTGTCTGAATTGCTAAGGAATATTTTGAGAGAAAACTCAAGACTTAAGAAAGGCTTACAGAAACTCAAAACTTAAGAAGGACTGATCTTTTACAGATGTACTTAGAAATGACTGCTGCATTATTTTCTTTTACTATTTGTGGACAAAGCTGAAAGGAGTAATTAGTTGTGGTCATATATCAACATATGCCAATAGTTTCTGTAACTGAGAAAAGCAGGGCAATGCAATTTGAAGGCAGTACTGTTTTATAGAATGTATCCAAGCTGCAGAATATCATAACAGCCTTAGCTAATAGCACCACCTGGTAATTCTTACCTCAGATAATAGTGATGAAGAAGACAACGGCATATCTGCTTTTATTTTTTACTTGAAAAAGTAAGTTGTACTAGAACAGAGCCAGGAAAATAAAACAATCCGTAAATCTGGACACAACACTGAGAATGAAGAGGTTTCAAGCAGAAATTCTAAGGAGAGAAAAGAGCTAGTACAGACTTAATTAAGGGATTTAACCTTGTGAAAGGCATATACTAAAACAGGCTCTTTGTATGCTCATTCTCCTCTTTCTACAATTCTACAAAAACATGAACAAAAAATTACTTTCTCAAAACCAGGGAAGTTGAAATGAGTTTCTGTAAGCAATCTGTATTTCAGGGTTGGTTTTGGTAGGTGACATTGGGGCGATGGTAGATATTCAGCGAGCGTTTCCTGATTTGTGATGCTTAATCTCAGAACCTAAGGGGACTTTAGATAACTATCATTTATTGAGCACATATGATGACACAGGCATTTTATTTAGATTATCTCACTTTATTCTGACATCATCCCCCAAGTGGGGACTATTATCTCTATTTTAAGGATAAGATATACAAAGCTTTGGAAGGTCCAAGTGACTTAATCAAGAAAGATCTGTCTGTAGCTAGAATTGAATTCCACATTTAGGCTTGAAAGGCAGAACTTTTAGACTATGTCTTTGGGTTGTTGCTTCTTCTAACCTCCATTCTTTCCACAAGGAAACTTCTTTTTTTTTAACTGAGGTATTGAAAGGTTAAACAACCAACGCTGGACCTGGAAATTAGTCTCAGTGCTGTTCATTCCCTAACCCTCTGTCCTTCCTGCCATTTTATGTCATGGTTTATCTTTAGTTTAAGGCATGCTGACCTGGAACACATGTGGCTTAAGCCTGCAGCCTTTTACATGATCTTGGATAAGTCATTTCATCCTTCTGAGTTCCAATTACTTCATGTTTGGTATGAGACCCTTATGCTATCAACCAAGACTCTTCTTTCCATTTCTAAAGTGTGGCACTTCTCTGTTTCTGCGGCCTGTGATGCAATCATCAATCTATTTAGCAAATGAAGCTACAATCCCAATTTTTGATCAAGAATATCAGTATACTATGATTTCTAGGACTATAGTCATGGTCTGAGACAGAAAACCTATGCTCAAAACCCAGCAAAATTTTCTAGTTATGAGAACTTGGAAAATGTACTTAATAGGTCTGGATCTCAGATCTCTCATCTGTAAAATGAAGTTAAAAACTGTCCCTACCTTAGAAGGTGGTATGAGTTAAATGAGATGTCTCACATAAACTTTGAAGAACTGGTGGGGTTAAGCTCTCAAAAAGTAGCAAATGATGGTGTAAATGATGGTGATCTGGGATCTGTCTTATGATTACAAGGCCTGAAGTCTATTTCTGTATTGTTAAATGCAACATAAATTTGTTCTCAGTGGGGACATAATCTTTGATAATGATGTTCCATAAAGACTTAAATAGAAAAAAGACAATATAGAGGAAGATGAGTGATTGCAATTATAATTAAGTCTGATAAATCCAGAAGTCATTTGACTAATATAAGTAGTTTCTACCTCACTCCCATTCCATATTCCTCTCTCCCTTCATTTCCTCCCTCCCCATCCTCTTTCTTACCTCCCTCTCTTGCTTCTATTAATAAATCTGATTTAAATGGCTTATTTCCCTAGAAAGACAATAATGGATTTATAAGTATATAACATTGCATATAGTGTATGACATTGAACTGTTAGAAAACATTTATGTAAATTATATACACTTACATGAATATAGTTTAATAATACATGTATAAAAATTTTCCCCCAAATGTTAACAGATGTGGATTATGATATTAATGTTTTTAACTTTTTTCTGTACAAATGTCTGCCTTTCACTAATAAGTGTGCATTACTTCCAGTTTAGGAAGGATACTTTTCAAGTTACTAAAAGTCATAACAAAAAGACTAAGGAATCAGAGTCCTTCAAAATCTTAACAATGGTTATTTCCAGATGGTAGGATTAAAGGTGGTATTCACTTTACTCTTTATCAGCTATTTTCCAAATTTTCCAATTGAGCTTGCAGCCTTTTACATATAAACACTTCAAAAGTCTATGGGAAAGAGATTTCTATCCACTATTCAACCATTTGATGTATGGGTTTAAACAACCCTCTTGAGAGACAGGTGCATCCTCACACCTGAGCAGGTCTCAAATCACTTGACATTAAGCAAGTTATTAAATGTATGTCTAACTTTCACTTTTTGGCTATCATAAGACAAATATTTCCTTTGCAGGGTTATAAAGAGGATTAAATGAGAAAATGTACATGGAGTGTATATAACAGTGCTTGGCATTTAGCTCCAAACCACCATCAAACCACCCCCACTCCGCCCCCCAGCCTCACACTCCAACACTCTCTTTCATTTCTGCTAATGTCTGCAGAAGAAGAGGTAGGCCTCCTGGCCAAGAAATCACTGAATTCAAGCTTCCCTCGAGTCTCTGGTGCATCTCTGCACAACCATCCCATTGTACTCTATTAAGAGTTCTGCAAAAGATCATAACCATTAGGATGACACCACATAATCGAAGAATTACTGCTTAATTTAACAAAGCCGGTATGAATGCCTTCAAAAGGAAAATACAGCAAGTTGAATTATGATCCTGAAGCAAAACTGTTTACCAGAGTGCATGTATTCAGGCCTAAGTGCAGGATAATTTGTCTGTATGGAGTGGTCGCAATGCCCAGCTATTCCCATCAGTACTGGTGCCCTTCTTCAACAGTGTGACGTTAAAAGGAATTGCTTTGGATAAAAAATGTTGCTTCAATTCATCGTGCATTTAAATCTCATGTTGTTCACTCACAGTCTCTGCCACATTAATTCTATAGCTCCTTGTTTACTCACAAACCAAAAGAGGAGAGTAAACTTGGAGGAAACTAAGATCTAGCTCCATAGTGTGAAGACATCACGAGATTTGATAATTATCATCTCAGGTATGCAAGTGTCTGTCTGATGTGAGAAGACACACGGTTCCATCACAAACTACTTGTTGGTAAGGATGGTGTTACAAAATCAGAACTGCAGTAGCCATTTTGCTGGGCCAAAGGCAAGTGAACATTTTTGCCACGGCTGATCATCATAGACTATATCAGAGGGCCTGGCACATAGTAGGGATTTGATAAATGTTTATTTGAATAAATTGGAAGGTAAATAATACTGGCTTCTCATCTGAATTTTAGTTTCTTGAATAGTGTACATAAATATTATGAACTATCATTTTTTTTAAATTTCTGAGCTTGGCATTTTAAAATCTATAGTTTCTATTTGGGTGGCAGGGAGGCTGAGTGTATGGGTGCTGAAGACAAGGGGTAAAAGGATTACAGGACTCAGTCACATGAAAAAAATAAAAATTCATAATTGAATTCATAATTCAAATAATTTAAAATATTTCCTTAAAACTTTCTTTCATTGTGTACATCTTCAACAAATCTTTAAAGGAAAAATCACACAACAAAGGTATACTACAGCCCAGCCTTCCTGAATTATAACAAATACCGAGTTAATGAAGTCTGAACTGATCTAGTTTAAAGCAGCAATAATTGTGAGGCCCAAGCGAGAGAAAGGAGAATGGTTATTTAGACTCTGTTTTGCTTTAGAAGATAGACTGTGGCTTGCTAACTGCCTGTGCACAGACAAACTGCTCCATCCAGTGTTTGTGAGGAATACAAATGTGTCATATAATGAAAGACTTTCACCCACGAAATTCATAGTGGATTATAGTTCTAATTAATGTCATAATCTACTCCTAGGCTTCTGGGTTGTTTTAACTGCCTTGAGAGAGCTAGTGCAGAGGTAGGCAAATTTGTTTTATAAGGGATGGACAGTAAATATTTTCAGCTTTGTGGGACATTCATGTTCTGTTGCAACTACATAACTGCTGTCATCACACTAAAGCTGCCACAGACAATATGTAAAAGAATATGCATAACTATACAGTGACACTTTATTTACAAAGACTTGCAACATGACAGATTTGGCTGCTAGGCTGTAGTTTCCTGACCATTATCTAAACCTTTCATTTTAGAAGTGAGGAAACTAGATCCATAGAGAAGTTTACTTTTCCAGGTGAACCTAAAAACAATGGTTATATAAAACTGTCTAGATCTAGAGAAAAATTCAATAAAAACATGAATGTTTGACTTCATAATTTTAAACTATCCTCTCTAATTCTCATCATATCCAAGGAGTATTTATTGACTATCCCCCGAGTACAAAGTTCTGTATGGTGCATTTAACTTGCAAAGTGTCCCTTTAGCTAGGTTATGGCTTTCTCTTGTGTTCTTGCTAAAGCTATCCAAAACCTCTCTAATTTCATCAGCTTTCAATATGCAAGTTTTTGTTTAATTTTCTTTTATTGAAACTTCTAATATTCTTTTCAACTCTCCATCTACACCTATTTATTAGGGGATCTAGACAACCAATGATAGTGGCCTATTAATGATGTCGTATTTCATCATTAATGGCAGATAATATTTTCTTATTCATATCAAGCATCAAACTCTCTGTCTGTGCATCTACCAGGCAGATATGTTTCTACCACGTATAGAGCAACCATCTGTTTGCTCTGCTCAGGCCTATGTCTGTACTCCCGAAAGTCAAGATCTTTAAACACAACAGTCTTCTGCTGTCACTGATGTGCTCATCCTGGGTAAACCTGGCAGAGCAGGGGATGAAGTGTGGTTTTGCTCTTCAGTGATTTATTGAACCACATAATAAGAAAATATTTCCATTTCAACTAATCTGTGAATAAAAATTTAAATATAAAAGAATGTGGCAATTTAGAATAATACATCTTTTCCATCTTTGGGGGCATATTGCCTCTCTTAGTTTCAGATAAATAAAGGAAAATTTTGTTTGGCTTAAAGATGTAACTGAATACATAGCTAAACTGTATTGTACAGTCTCAGGGGCCAAAGAGGACTTGAACATCAGCAGGTTAATTGCTGATACTTCTAATAACCTATTTTTGCCTCATATGTTGAACAGGGAAAGTGACCAAAACTCTTTAGCTTGGCATTCAAGGTACCCAACATGCTTATTTCAGCCTTTCTTTTCAGTTCTAATTTTTGGAATTTGCCTTTATCAACTCCACATTGATCATAAACTTTCCCCCAGTTTTTTATGCTTTGCTTTTCAATGCACCATCTCTCTTGCCTAGACTTGTCTTCCTCCTTGTCTAATACCCTTACATTTCTACCCCTTCCTTGAGGATCACCCACATGCCTGTTTCGTCATGGAGCCTTTCTTGATCTATTCAGCTAATTTGATGTATCCAGCTCATTTCTCCCATATGTAACTCAGAAATCATGTTACGGCTAACTCTGTTAAGAGATTTAACATATATTGTTTCATATTGTACTTGTTCATAGATATCCTCCTTTAAGGTTTTTGTTTTATGCACCTCTGCATCTTATTCCAACACAAACAGGTTCTTCTGCCAGCCATTCCCCTGCTCACCCACTGTGAAAATTTATGAATTGTTTAAGGATTAAAGGATAATTGGAAAATTACACTTTAGGTTTTGTCTCAATGGTTTAAATTTTGCATAATTATACTTTATAATGACATTGAGAACATCTTGATACAGCTTATGGTATAGGTATACTGCACATTGGAAAGAGAATGAAATGTAATTACTACATACATATTTTTAAAGACCTGAACATACTCTCTCACTTGAGAATGTAGTGTGACCACCTCTCTCAGAGAATGAGCTATGTCCTAAAGCACAGAGTGAAAGAATTTTTACAAATTCCCAAAACCATCGAAGTTAACCCCAGGATATATTTTATATTCTATAAAAAAAATGCTCAGTCATGATTAATGAGGTAAAAAAAAATCACAAAATAAATTTTGATGGTTTTTCTCCCTTCCTCCATACAACATACCATCTCATGTGCCCTCTTTTCTTTTATATATGGTCTCCTTTAAACACACTCAAATTGGCTGAAGAAATTGGCTAATATGATAAATTAATACTCTTTTCTATCTGGAGACAATGTTCTAAAGAGAGGTTGCTTTAATCTTTGATATAATAGAATCAAAGCATTTTTATTAAAGCCCACCAAGTGTACAAATGGGGATTCAAGCAGATTCTAATGGTCATGTCACCCCAAAACATTTCCTCCTTGCCCTTGATTGAGGCTAAGCCCTTGTCCCCATCAGCACAGGATATTCTTAAATTCAGAAGGAACTTTAATTTTTTTTTTCACTTTTTTTTAATAAATTTTTTTTTCTCAATACACTATCATTAATCAACTCCAACCTTAATTCTCAACAGTCTCCAATCTTTTGGAGCATAACGAACAAGTTCCAATACAGTGAACAAGCTCCCACAAGGTGAACAATGCAAGGAACATAGTGAACAAGTTCTCACAAGGTGAACAATGCAAAGGCAGTCATATCAGAGAAACTAATTCAGTTACTATAATCAATCAAGTCAACTATGCTTATTCATATGATTCTTATACTTAAATTATAAGTGAATCCCACATTTCCCCCTTTTTTGTTTTAACTGACACAAATGCATATGCATATATTTGTGGAAGGTACCAGAATAATGATTAGCTGGGCTCGGCCTGTGACATAGCTTGTCACAGGCAATGTCTTTCTCATCTGGAGGGGTGAGGTTCTATGCCTCACCTCAGTTGGCCCCCATGTTGCTCACCTGAGGTCCCTTGCGACTGAGCCTGTCTTAGGTTGTTCGTCCCATGAGGAATCTTACCCGTCTCTGGCTAACCAGCCATCTCCTGGGACCAAACAGGGAGATAAAATACGAACGAAAGGACAGCCAGCAGCTATAATTCTGGATAAAATCACAATATACATGATTATTTTCTTGCAGCAAATGCAGGTGGGGAATAAGTATATGTTTTCACAAAGTTGCTTAAAAGGAATCACTTATTTCTTGAAGTTAATTCTTGAAAAGTAGCATACGCTTGTATTGGCTTTAAAAGACAAACAACTGCCTTCCGCACACACACTAGGAGAACAGGAATATAAATGCATAACAGTATTAGACCTACAATAATAGGCCATATCCAATGAAACAAAGAAAACCAATTAAACTACCCCCTTCATCAGGTCCCCCCCACCAACCCCATTACAGTCAATGTCCATCAGCATAGTAAGATGCTATAGAATCACTACTTCTCTGAGTGGTACAGCCCTCCCTATGCCCCCCCAACATTACATCTACTAATCATAATGCCCCTTTTTCCCTCTTATCCCTCCCTTCCCACCCATCTTCCCCAGTCCCTTTCCCTTTGGTAACTATTAGTCCGTTCTTGGGTTCTCTGAGTCTGCGGTTGTTTTGTTCCTTCAGTTTCTTCCTTTGTTCTTATACTCCACATATGAGTCAGATCATTTGATACTTGCCTTTTTCGGCTTGGCTTATTTCACTGAGCATAATACCCTCTAGCTCCATCCACATTGTTGCAACTGGTAGGATTTGTTTTCTTCTTATGGCTGAATAATATTCCATTGTGTATATGTACCACCTCTTCTTTATCCATTCATCTACTGATGGACACTTAGGTTGCTTCCATTTCTTGGCTATTGTAAATAGTGCTGCAATAAACATAGGGGTGCATCTGTCTTTTTCAAACTGGGCTGCTGTATTCTTACGGTAAATTGCTAGGAGTGGAATTCCTGGGTCAAATTGTATTTCTATTTTGAGTTTTTTGAGGAACCTCCATACTGCTTTCCACAATGGTTGAACTAATTTGCAGTCCCACCAGCAGTGTAGGAGGGTTCCCTTTTCTCCACATCCTCGCCAACATTTGTTGTTGGTTGTGTTTTGGATATTGGCCATCCTCACTGGTGTGAGGTGATATCTCATTGTGTTTTTAATCTGCATTTCTCTGATGATTAGCAATGTGGAGCATCTTTTCATGTGCCTGTTGGCCATCTGAATTTCTTCTTTAGAGAAGTGTCTATTCATGTCCTCTGCCCATTTCTTAATTGGATTATTTGCTTTTTGTTTGTTAAGATGCATGAGTTCTTTACATATTTTGGATGTCAACCCCTTATCAGATAGGTCATTTATGAATATATTCTTCCATACTGTAGGATCTCTTTTTGTTCTACTGATGGTGTCCTTTGCTGTACAGAAGCTTTTCAGCTTGATATAGTCCCACTTGTTCATTTTGGCTTTTGTTTCCCTTGCCCGGGGAGATATGTTCATGAAGAAGTCGCTCATGTTTATGTCCAAGAAATTTTTGCCTAAGTTTTTTTCTAAGAGTTTTATGGTTTCATGACTTACATTCAGGTCCTTGATCCACCTTGAGTTTACCTTTGTGTATGGGGTTAGACAGTAGTCCAGTTTCATTCTCTTACATGTACTCTCCAGTTTTTCCAACACCAGGTGCTGAAGAGGCTGTCATCTCCCCATTGTATATCCAAGGCTCCTTTATCAAATATTAATTGACTGTATATGTTTGGATTTTCTGTTCTGTTCCACTGGTCTGTGGGTCTGTTTTTGTGCCAATACCAAATTGTCTTGATTACTGTGGCTTTGTAGTACAGCTTGAAGTCAGGGAGTGTAATTCCCCCCGTTTTATTCCTCCTTCTCAGGATTGCTTTGGCTATTCGGGGTCTTTTGTGGTTACATATGAATTTTAGAACTACTTGTTCCAGTTCATTGAAGAAAGCTGTTGGTAGTTTGATAGGGATTGCGTTGAATCTGTAGATAGCTTTAGGTAGTATAGCCATTTTGACAATATTTATTCTTCCTAGTCAAGAGCTTGGGATGCATTTCCATTTGTTAGTGTCCTCTTTAATTTCTCTTAGGAGTGTCTTGTAGTTTTCAGAGTACAGGTATTTCACTTCCTTAGTTAGGTTTATTCCTAGGTATTTTATTCTTTTTGATGCAATTGTGAATGGAATTGTTTTTCTGATTTCTCTTTCTGTTAGTTGATCATTAGTGTATAGGAAAGCAACAGATTTCTGTGTGTTAATTTTGTATCCTGCAACTTTGCTGAATTCAGATATAAGTTCTAGTAGTTTTGGAATGGAATCTTTAGGGTTTTTTATGTACAGTATCATGTCATCTGCAAATAGTGACAATTTGACTTCTTCTTTGCCAATCTGGATGCCTTGTATGTCTTTGTTTTGTCTGATTGCTGTGGCTAGTACCTCCAGTACTATGTTGAATAACAGTGGAGAGAGTGGGCATCCCTGTCTTGTTCCCGATCTTAGATGAAAAGCTTACAGCGTCTCGCCGTTAAGTATGATGTTAGCTGTGGGTTTGTCGTATATGGCCTTTATGATGTTGAGGTACTTGACATCTATACCCATTTTGTTGAGAGTTTTAATCAGGAATGGATGCTGAATTTTGTCAAATGCTTTTTCAGCATCTATGGAGATGATCATGTGGTTTTTGTTCTTCTTTTTGTTGATGTGGTGGATGATGTTGATGGATTTTCGAATGTTGTACCATCCTTGCATCCCTGGGATGAATCCCACTTGATCGTGGTGTATGATCCTCTTGATGTATTTTTGAATTCGGTTTGCTAATATTTTGTTGAGTATTTTTGCATCCACGTTCATCAGGGATATTGGTCTGTAATTTCCTTTTTTGGTGAGGTCTTTGCCAGGTTTTGGTATTAGAGTGATGCTGGCTTCATAGAATGAGTTTGGAAGTATTCCCTCCTCTTCTATTTTTTGAAAAACTTTAAGAAGAATGGGTGTTATTTCTTCTCTATATGTCTGGTAGAATTCGGAGGTGAATCCATCTGGTCCGGGGGTTTTGTTCTTGGATAGTTTTTTGATTACCGATTCAATTTCGTTGCTGGTGATTGGTCTGTTTAGTTTTTCTGTTTCTTGCTTGGTCAGTCTTGGAAGGTTGTATTTTTCTGAGAAGTTCTCCATTTCTTCTAGGTTTTCCAGCTTGTTAGCATATAGATTCTCATAATATTCTCTGGCCAGAAGAAAGGCGCACAAGTCTGCCTGTCACAGAAGGGGTTCTTGGAGCTGTGTAGGCAGCCAGGGAGCTGGAGCACCTGAAGATCGTGAAAGCTCCCAACCTGCTAGGCAGAGTGCACCTGGACAATTTGGTCTGCCTGTCCTTTCTCCTGAGCAGTGAGCTCCGTGCAATCCTTGCCCCTTTAGCAGCTCTCTTGCTAAGGGCTTCTTTGTTAGGAAGTCTCTCAGACTACCTGCCTTTCTTTTGTCCCCAAGCAGCTGGGTATGGATCCCTGCTTTCACCAGCAGCTGGATTCTTAGTCTCTTCAGGAATTCTGCCTGTTTTAGCTTTCCAACCCCCTAATTACAAGAGTATCATGCAAGCACCATGAAATGTAGGTTTGTGCTCCCGAGCAGATCTCCAGAGTTAGGTATTCAGCAGTCCCACATCTCCACTGCCTCCGTGCTCCGTTCCTGTTCCTCCCACTGGTGAGCTGGGGTGGGGGAAGGGCTTGGATCCCGCAGGACCACAGCTTTAGTACGTTACCCTTTTCTGTGTGGGCTGCTCTTGTCTCCATGTGCATGCAGTTTGTTGCCATCCTCTTTCCCGTTGCTCTTTCAAGAGTAGTTGAAGTAGCTTTATTTTCATATTATATGAGGTTTTAGAAGGAAGCCTCTGTCTCACCTCTCACGCCACCATCTTTAATCCAACTCCCTCGGAACTTTAATTTTGATACCTACAACTTATAAGTTACTCTGCTGGTCCCTAAAGAAGTTTAGAAAAAGAGTTTTATTGCTTATTTATTATTAATTAAGAACAAGTGAGAATGCTGGAGTATAAAAACCATGGGCCTTTCATGTTGAGGAAAATTGGAAAAGTTTGGAGGAGACAAATGCAAGGAGCCTTGGATACAGAATCTTTGCTAAAGAAGCTTCAGGTCTGGCTACAGTTTTATCTGAATAATACACAGGGTATTAGCAGACTATTAGTCTGCAAAGTGGAGAACACTCTTCTTGTACTAAGTAACTGAAGACAGATAAACCAGTTCTCAGACTGGCCACCAGAGCCACAGCACCTTCTGTGTAACTGTCTCACCTAAAGCCCCACTCTGTTCTAGCAAAACAGCACACTCAATGACCCTTTGTGAGCCCCAAGGATGATGGGATTCTTGGATGATGATACCAAAAAGACAGTAAACTTTCACACTGGTCTGATGAAGTTACAGCCTAAAAAAAGAATAGGCGGGGTCAAATAGAGGCTCAAGAATTCATTCTAAGTCAACATAAAATGACAGAAAATTGGCCCATCAGTAGAAGGATGACCAAAGGATGCCTTAAAACAGAATTTGATCAGTGACAGGTCCTAATATATCAAACCTATGAGTAAACCAAGTTAAAAGAAAGAAGAAACATAAAGGGAAAGAAAAATCAACAGTATGGAAAGGGAAAGATATCAAAAAGGAGAGAACTCATTTCAGTGGCACTAATGTTACAGAGTTTTCCTCCCTCCTGTTGGTCTGGCTTGTCAGCTGTATCACATTTTACTCAGAATTAGATTCTACAGTGAGTGCATACGACAAACATTGAAGATAGTCATCATCTCCCTTGAAAACCCTTTGGGAGAATGCCACTATAGAGACTAAAATGTCATTTTTTTCCTTCTAGCTTTGGAGCAAACGATTTCTTTCATTGAGTACTAGATGAAGTGACTGTCTTGCTTTTGGAAGAAATTTTGTGTGAAAAATATGCTTCTTTAAAGGCTGTAATCCCCCAGGGTTTCATGTGATGTTCTTGCTATGAGGGAAAATGACCAAGGAAACAGACAATTCCCATCTTCCAGCTCATACTCACTCTTGGGCTTCTGATTATTAAGCGGAATCCTCATAGGACGTCACACACATTTTCAGAGTCTCATCCCTCTCCTCAGAAAAGCAAGCACAATGGAATTTGCACAAATTAACAATGCCTATCTGAAGATGCGCTCTAGGTTACTGCAGATGCGTAGCCTCCTAAATAAGCCCTAATGCTTTTAATAAAATAAGAAAGCCTCAGTCCCTTGCAACCAAAAGAATCTAATAGAATGGAAAAACCAGCTGTTTTATCAATTTATCTTCTTACAGAGAAATAGACAATCAAAAAATACCTAAAATCATCCCTGTTCAGAAACCACTGAGAAGAAATGTACAGCGTGTTACTCACAACAGTGTTATACCTCCAAGCTGAAAAATCAATAAGCTGGCTAGTGGATTCATTAAAAATAACCCCTTCTTTCCACAGTGGATTTGCCCGTTATTGGATAGTTCCCCTTCTGTTTCACTAGTGTCTGTATTGAACACGTCACCCACTCCCCGTCACTGCCCTCTTGGCTCCCCCTGTATTCTAAGCACTGCTGCAGCTTCACACAGACGTGACCTCACAGCATCTTGCCCCACGGCCCTGGCTCTCTGCCCTTTGGCTTCTCTTTGCAGCAGCACTGGAGGTTAGCTGTGGGAGACCAGCCAGCATTCACACGCATGCAAACCAGAGTGAAAAGGAGTTAACATCCAAGCTGGGGAGAGAAGTTCCCACAGATAAATTCTCCTTTCTTCTGTACCTCCAGTGAGTAATCCTGAGGCACATTCAATATGCTCCTCAGACCACACCCGGCCACTGTGGAAACAGACTCTGGAACACAGCTGTACAAAACTTTCCCTCTTTCCCTAATGCTCTCACTCCAGCAGCCCCGCCCCGCAACTCCTGCTCCCTGAGATCACTTCTCAAAGTAAACTAACTGCATGCAAGCTCTTGGGTGAAGCTCTGCTACCCAAGAGTCCTCAAATGAAGATATAACCCAAAGTATGGAAAAGGATTATGAAGGCAACTAACATTTATTGAATATATACTGTGTACCTGGTGGTTAGGTTGTGTTTAATTTTCATCCCACGTTATTTAGTTGGCTATTATAATAACCCTTTTGTTTAACATGAGTTAGATGAGATTCTTAAAGGTGACTGAATTTACAGAAATCACACAGCTAATAAGAGATAAACTAAGGACCTTCAAATCCTGATCTGAGTCCAAACTTACCTTCCTTTACCAGCAACAGTCTCCCTGTTATATAAATAAGCCAGGTTGGCTTCCATATGTTGGCCTCCAGGTTATTTCTTCATGGCAGACTATGACCCAATGACTAAAAAGCCTTCTAGCACCAAACAAGTTTTTACATATATGGCTGCTTTAAACATACCCCAAATAAGCAGACTTTTAGCCATTTGGAGCCTGTATACTTTGCATACCCCCTGACACTTCCTCCATCATAATCCCCAGAGCCATATATACCTCAAACTGCTGCTGCCCCTTTGAGGCTTCCTACCTACCATACCACTGAGCAAGTTCACCTAAACGTTAAGCTTCCTCTCTGACCCATCTCTCCCTAGGAGTTCCTTGCTCTCCTCCTCTTCTGGATGGTGTCCCCCATCCTGTAACCTCTGAATGGTCTCATGCTATGAGGGATTTCTTCAGATGCAAACCTGTCAGAGGGTGGCCCAAATAAACCCTGTGTGTGCTACTGTCACCTAGTGGTCGTATCTCTTTTTTGATCAGTCACCAAACCTCTTGAACTCCCTATACTACCGCTGTAGCTGGACTATTCTTCTAGTCTGTTTGTCTGTCTCATACGATAAAAGTTCCCTGAAAAAGTAAAGAATGAAACTGTGGACTAATAAAAGACTTGAGAAAATAAATGTATAAAATATATTAACACAGGAGTGGCCCAGGTTGCAAATATAAATTGTGCCAATAAAATTTTTTAAAATTCAAAGATGACAATGCCATACTGGGATTTTTTAGACTATGATTGTTATATGCATTGAATCTTTGAGATGAGGATCAAGAAGGTTAAAAAGTTGAAAGGAAAGACTGTTTTTTATTACACAGGTTTCCTCCATATCTACCCAGCACAATTCTTAGTAACAAGAAAAATTCTTTTCCTTATTGGTGAAAGTGGGAAGTGGGCTGGAAGTTGAATTCTTCTTGGATAAAGCACAGGATCGAGCTATTACTACACTTTGGCTACCAGCTCTCCCTCCTCACTGTTTGTGGCTTAAAGTGATGATATGAGGTCTACAGATAAAATGAAAATGCTTGTTCATGATACGTTCATTTGAGTCACTTGAAAGTGGAATTGTACCTCAATTCCAAACTCATTGGAGCACTGTCACTCAGTAAAATGGTACTAGTTACCAGTATTTCTCACACACAACCTCTTACCTACCATCTATATTAAACCTCAACACAATAGAGAAGACTTCCTTATTTCAACCAACCAGCACATCTTGAAAGTTGGGAAGACAAGCTTCAATCAATCATTAGAAATCCTGTAATTATGAAAGCATTGGTTCAATTTGAAAGGTTATGTAATATGAAAAAAGTCATAAAGCCATTATGAGTC
Organism: Smutsia gigantea; assembly: GCA_032199065.1. Taxonomy (NCBI): domain Eukaryota; kingdom Metazoa; phylum Chordata; class Mammalia; order Pholidota; family Manidae; genus Smutsia; species Smutsia gigantea. The sequence goes on along the minus strand of JAVSCE010018145.1, from coordinate 241,061 downwards.
TGTATACTTTGGTTTCCAATACCAGCTGGCCAAGTTCTAACATCTAATCTTTTCAAACTTTGGAGTCTCCAAAATATGTATCATCATCAATGCCATCATAAATGTATAGCAATATCTAGTAATCAAACAACAGCTAATTACCTCTGAGGGCTACAGGCTCTCTCTCTCCCTGTGCCCATTAAGAACTTTGGTTTGGCTCTTTCAATACTTTTCTCCCTCCATCCATCTGTTACATCTCAAGAATGAGGGTAGGAAAAGAAGACAGGACACTCCTGGGACTGACTTCAAGTAATTACTATTGTAGGCTATACATTCCCCCTCATAACTTGAGTCATGTTAATGTTATCCTTGTTTTCTAGACTGTTTTATTTTGAAACACTCTGCCTCACTGAGAAGGGGATATGCAACCAAGATGAAACTTTTCCTGGGTGGCAGAGTCAGGTCTCAGGTTCATGTCTTGCTGGTTACAAAGTCTGTCCTACTTCCATGACATTAAAGATCATTCTTAGATCAGGTTGTAATGTATTGCCTAGATTTGATTCCCAGCTCCTTCACCGGATTTGGATCCCAACTTTCTGGACCTTGGCTAAACTGCTAATCTCTCATTGTCTTACAGTCCTCTTCTGTAAAATGGAGATAATAATACACATCTGATAGATGAGTGGTAAGAAATAAACTGCATACCCTGTGTAGAAACAACACAACAGAGACCACACATAATAAGTACCCAAGAAGTGTTAGCCAAATTTATATTTTCCTTTTTATCACTTTTCCATAACTATCTGAATCACCTTGAAGGAAGATATTTACATTAAATAAATATGTATTACCTTTTTTGTGTTCTCTTCCCATATATTGGGGCAGCTAAGCCCTGAAAATGTAGTTAAGATGTGCAACCCGGTGACTGTGTGATTCAGTTCATTTCTGCTCCTGACTTGTTGTTACACAGATGATACATTTGTATTCAGTGAACATAAAATCTAAAATAACCAGTTTTCTGAGTACCACAATTTTAAGGGACGTCTTAATTTAAATAAAGTGCTTTCTAATTCTCCTTGCTTTAATGAAATGATGATACCCATCAAATTGAACTTTTTTCTGGGATGCTCAATTCTTCCCTTGTGGGTTGGCTACTTACACAAAAAGAAAATCAGCCAAAATAGAGCTATCCCAAATGGTTCACCCAGAAGCAAGGATAGTTTATGAGCTGAAAAATCAGCCAATAGGAAAACACACATCAATAAAAAGATATCTTGAGATCTCCTTTTTAAAATTATTCTTACTGATTTTACAAGAGCAGCTGAACCACATTTTGTAACCAATTGCTGTCATTTCTTTTTTTAACCATATTGAGAATCCTTTCTCCTGTGATCTGCTTTTGCATCTTAATGCTTTTTTGGGAACCAATGGACTAAAAAAAATATTATTTATGTTAATTGTGCTTTGAACTGCATTAAAAAGAGTTTAAAAAACATTTGTGATATTATGCATTTAAATTCCATCTATATCTTCACCCTTTGGTGACAGCAGCATTTGCACAAATGTTAAAAGATTGAGAATAAATTAATTTTTTGTGACAAGCCTGCAAGTGCGAAAGCAAGTATTAATGGCAAGGTATGAACAAATGGAAAGCACTGAATTTTCACAAAAGAGAATTTCAAGTAGCGCTGCACCCAAGAACAGAGTTTAAAGGTATGCGGGTAACTCATCCACATGAATTCCTATAACTTAGACCTGGACTAATATACCTGCCCTTGCTAAAATGAAGGGCCACATTGTGAGTGTTATTAAAGACACCAATGACAAATCTCTTCTCAACTCAAAGAAAGAAAGAAAATCAAGAACTCTTAAGTGAAGAATCAGTCCAAGTCGTACATATAATTAATGGTAGGGCAACATGGAGTGGGGGAGAACTCATTAACTATATACTAAGACTTCTACTTAAATAACTAGACTTTTACCGTTGTCACTGGCTTCCATGTATTATACATGCAAGTACTATACAAGTATAAAACTAAAATTATTTAATTAAAATGATCTCAACTTAATCTTATAATAATCCTTCATGTGATAAGAATAAACAGTATCTTTCTAGAGAAGATAAAACTAACACCAGGGAAGTTGTGATTTGCCCAAGTTAATAGGCGATTATTTTCCTGTATTCCATATCACAGACTTTTTGAGAACTCTTTCAAAGAAATGCATAGATACTCCTAAATCAAGTTTCCCTTCCATGCAGTAACATTTTATCTGTTGAGTGGTGATACTTTATGCCACATACAATACAGTGCTGGCATCATCATTGTACTGGTTATTGCACAATATAACCACAAACTTAACAGCTTAAAACAACACACACATTATCTCATACTGTCTGTGGGTCAGGTATCTAAATATGGCTAAATGGATCCTCTGCTTAGGGTCTCACAAGACTGACATAAAGCTGATTTGTCTGGGGTTACCATTTTATCTGAGGCTCAACTGGGGAAGTTTCTGCTTTCCAAACTCACTCATGTTGGCCAGTTCTGTCTCTTAAAGTTGTAGAACTGAGGGCTTCACTTTCCTGCTGTCTATTGACTGAAGGTCTAGAGGTCAGCCCCCAGAGGTCACCCTCAGTTCTCTATAACGTGGAATTCCCCAACATGGCCACTTGCTTCCTCAAAGTAAGTGACGGAGGTAAAGATTTCAGCAAGAAGAGCTTTATGTAATTTAAACATATACTCACTTACAAATAATCATGTATATCCTATCACTTTTGCCATATTCTATTAGAAGAAAATCACAGTTTTTTTAATTAAGGTATTATTAATATACAATCTTGTGAAGGTTTCACACAAGCAACATGGTGGTTTGAACATTCACCCATATTTTCAAGTACCAACCCACCCCCTTGCAATCACTGTCCATCAGCACAGTAAGAGGCAACAGAGTCATTACTTGTCTTCTCCGTGCTGTACTGCCTTCCACGTGACCTACCTATATTGTGTGTGCTCATTATAATGTCCCTTAATTCCCTTTTCCCTCCCCAACCCCTTCCCTTTGGTCACTGCTAGTCCCTTCCTGGAGTCTGTGAGTCTGTTGCTGTTTTGTTCCTTCAGTTTTGCTTTGTTGTTATACGCCATAAATGAGTGAAATCATTTGATACTTGTCTTTCTTCCCCTGGCTTATTTTACTGAGCATAATACTCTCTAGCTCCATGCATGTTGCTGCAAATGGTAAGATTTGTTTTCTTCTTATGGCTGAATAATATTCCATTGTGTATATGTACCACCTCTTATTTATCCATTCACCTACTGATGGACACTTAGGTTGCTTCCATATTTTGGCTATTGTAAATAGTGCTCTGATAAACATAGGGGTGCATATGTCTTTTTGACTCAGGCATCTTGTTCTCCTCAGGTAAATTCCTAGGAGTGGAATTCCTGGATCAAATGGTATTTCTATTTTTAGTTTTCTGAGGAACCTCCATATTGCTTTCCACAATGGTTGAACTAATTTACATTCCCACCAAGAGTGTACGAGGGTTCCCTTTTCTCTATATCCTCGCCAGCATTTGTTGTTTCTTGTCTTTTCTATGTTGGTCATCCTAACTGGTGTGAGGTGATATATCATTGTGGTTTTAATTTGCATTTCCCTGATAATTAGAGATGTGGGGCTTCTTTTCATGTGCCTGTTGGCCATTTGAATTTCTTCTTTGGAGAAGTGTCTGTTCAGATTCTCCACCCATTTTTTTATCAGGTTATTTGCTTTTTGGGTATTGAGAAAATCACAGGTGTTTTTCACACTTAGGAGTATGGGATCACATAACAGCATGAATACCAGGAAATGGGAATTATTGGGGTTACTTAGTCTATTTGCCACAAGCATTACCAACTTATGCAATGGACATGAGTTAACATTTGTTTTTTGTCCTTGTTATGAAAAGGTTAAAAAATATTTTAAATGTGATAATATTACTGATAACAACTATTAGGTTTATTGATTTAATACAAAGCTAGAAATAAGTATGTAAATATTTAGTCCCTGTCAGATACTATTATAATTTAAATTGAAGTGGAGAAAAAAGAAAATAATATGTAAAAGATTCTAAATATATATTGACTTAAACAATATCTAAAAGAAAATTAGGAAATGTATCACTTGTAGCTCTCTTAGAATTCTTCTTACAGAGTACAAGGACATAGTTCAATTTTTCACACATAAACTTCATACAAGGACACATACCTTCACTGGATATAAAAGTAAGCATTGTCTGTAGTTATTAAGTGGCCAAAGATTCTGTAATACCTATTGGAGTTTCATCTCTAAGTTTAACCACCAAAGTTTATATCATATTAGGGTAGCCTCTGCTTACAATTATCCAACAGCTTTCAGTAGCAGTTGCACACAAAATAAAGTCAAAATCCTTAACGTGGCCTGCAAAGCAGTGTAATCTGGTTTATGCTCACCTTCCCATCTCTCCTCACATTCATCTCAATCCCTCTTAGCTTCACATGCAACCCACACCCCTTCATACATACCAGTCTGGCAGTAATCCATGCTCCCTCATCAGCCTCTTCCTTACTTATTATCACTTACTAATATTGCAAGTATGCCTTTCTCAGGAATGCCAAGTTCTTTTCTAAGTTCTTTTCTGAAAAGTGGTGTTACTTTTTTCGTAGAATTTATCTCAGTATTTATATGCTTATTTAAAAAATGCATTATTGTTTGATGAATGTCTTCCTATCCATTAGACCAGTAGTAGGTAAAGCCATAGCTTGGCCAGATCTAATAACATGCTCTAGTGTATCCATAGTTCTTGGGACCAAGCTTGGGACATGTCCAAGATGAATAAATATGTCCAAAAATGAATCAATCAACTGATGACTAATCAATCAATGATTATCCAGGTTTATACACAGGAACCTCTAACTTCCCCCTCCTAATTCAATCTCTTTTATTTCCCTCTTTAACTCATTGACCATTCTACGTACTTTTAGAAGTAAACCATAATCCATTTTCAACAGGTAGAGTTAAGTGGGATGTATCTTTTCTATTTGGAGGATAAAGGGCTGCAATTGAAACTTTGAGAATAAAAAAAGTATTTTAAAATTTTATTTTCTACATTTTCAATGAAGATAGTGGCAAAAAGCTTCTAGAAGGGGTGAAGGCTTTTAGTATCAATTTCATCATAGACAAGTAGGACCCAATCTCTCTCTTCTGTAGCTTGCAAGAGATAGATTTTTGGAGTCAGGAAGTGGATATTGTTAAATTCCTCATATTCTGTTGAATTTTTTCAATTGCAATTAAGTAGCAAAATATATTTTTAAGAAGTAAGAGAAATTTTCTGAAAACTAAATGTAAGAAGCAATCCTCACAGAAGGTAGATAACCAAAGGGAACCCATTTTACATTGAAAGAAAACTAAATAACTAAAAACTAAATATTTTGGATCATGGTCTCAGATTTAATCAAATTACATTCAAATAATCTCAAATTACATTCAAAATCACAGAGAAGAAAAAAACCACAGTGATTCTGAGATGAGTCTGTATGATTTATCCACTGTTATTTCACTGCAGTCTCAAAATGGAGTAAGTCTTCTGAAATTCTCTTAGAATTAATAAATGCTGATTGTAAACAGATTTGGGTGACTGTTCTCTCCTCCTACATGTTATAATAACTATTTCTGTTAAGAGGTTTCCCATTTGTTGACTCTATAAGTGAACTCCTTAGGCTCTGCCACTGCAAATTGTTTTGTTGATCAGACGTGAGCAAATATGTGGTAACATCAAATGAGGATAGATAGCACATGGATCTTTTTTAATAACCCCTTTAAGTTCTAAGGCACTGCAGAGAAAATTTGGTTAAACTATCTCCATTAACCCCAGGGTGGATGTTACAATCAACATCACAAAGAGTAAACACATCTGAAGTAAAAAAGGAAGCAGTGGTATCGGAGTCATCCACCTTTTCTATTCTTCTGCACAGAAAACTAGGGCAAGATACAGTTTCCCTCAAAGCATTAATGGTACACTTAATCCAAAGGCTCTTAAAACTTCAAGTCAAATTAACTGTAACATTATTTCCTCTACACCTAGCATCTCTGCTAATTTTCTTCCCATTGTGACAAGATATTTGAATCCCCAAACCATGTCTTATTAAATTGTTCAAATGTTAGGTTATTAGTATTATTTGAAATGAATACCAGGGTATTAATGGGAAATGTTGCCATCATGGCTGAGGTTTAGAATCTCTTTTCTAAAGAAATCTGGACGCTTTTCATAAGGAGACATACGCTTTATTTTCAGAGATCTCAACAGGGCAGAGATTTCAAACTGCCTCTAGTCATGAAACAGAAAGCACTGGGAAAGCCAGAGTGTTCATTCTGTGCTGGGTCAACCAAGCCCAAAGAACCTGTTCTCTTTATTAGCATACACAGTGCCTGAATTACCCTGATTATTGTCTCAATTCTTCCTTTTCCCTTGCCTGTGGGGACAGTCAGCCAACATTCAGGGCTTAAACCAAGAATTACAAAAATCCACAGGGGGCTCCACTAGGCTTTTGCCAGCCAGGAGAGAACTGGAGCAGAAATATGAGCTACTCATTATCCTTTCGCAGTGTATTTCAGTCTTTCTCTGCCCTTCTTAAAATATCTATAGGTATTTTTCACATGCACATTATAGATTAAATCACATCATTCACTTCAACTGCCCCCTAAGACTGATGTTTTTAAGAGTACCCAAATTTCCAAGAAAATGAAGGTTTGCTGAATCAAAGCTCCCTATCAATAAGGGGTGGCCAGAAGCAGGATGAAACGAATCACTTGAGCCTTAATGAGACATGCATCATCTGATTCGTTTTGCTAGATTCGAAAAAAAAGATGAGTTGATTATCTTCCTGAGGAATAGGTAGGCTGAAAACTATGCAGTTCAACAGCATCACTTTTATTTATATATGCAAGTAAGTAGCTAAGGAGAGCCAGTTCTATCCAAGGTGTGAGCTAGGTACTGTTGGATTTGAGGACAGGCTATAAAGACATAAATGATTTTATTTCTAGCCCTGACCTTCCCTCCAACCTAGAGAATACTATAATTTAATTAGGAAAGGAAGGGCTTATATACAGCCGCTAAGTAAAGGATTAAGTAAAAAGAAATCTTACAAGGGGATCAAAGAAAATAGTTTATGTATCAAAAGAATTGAAGTATTTATGCCAGTGTAACAGGGCAAAGTAAGAAATCAGAAAGACGTCAGGGGATCAAGTATGCACTTGAGCAGTAGACTGGAAAAGAAAGGGGACAGGTCATGAGCAAGATCTTCAAAAAATCTGGGGTGTTTTTGAATGGGATCATCTTTGTTCAGTTATAATAAATCAATTAATTTTTAAGAAGGCTATTCAAACAGTACAGGATATTTGGCATTCCTAAAGGATGATATACAATGTCAACACAAGGGTCTATGCACAAGAATACAGTGATTACCAGACCATAAAAGCTGTGGGAAAGACTAAGTACAAGAAAGAAAAGAAAGAGCAACCTCCACACTCCAGAAAACTGGTGCACTGGTTTCCTTACACTGTATTACAAACCTAGTAGCTTCCAACAACACACATTTATTTTCTCATAGTGTCAGAGGTCTGGGTTCCTTATAAATGGATTCTCTGCTCAGGGTATTATTAGGCTACAGTCAAGGTGTCAGCCAATCTATGACCTTTTTTGGAGCTGGAAGTCATCTTCCAAGTTCATGTGGTTATTGGCAAAATTTAGTTCCTCACAGTAGTAGGACTGGAGTCCTCCTAAGGTCTTATGCAGCTCCTTGCCATGGGGCTCTCTCTATAAGCAATTCACAACTTAGCAGCCTGCTTCCTTAAGACTAGCAGAAGAGTCTCTGTATCCAACCTCCACAGACTGAGCCTTATATAAGCATTCCACCACCTTTGCCACATAACATAACCAATGACATCCAAACACCTTTCTAATATTCTTTTAGTTGAAAATGAATTACAGATCCCATCCCATTTGTGTGCCCCCTCCACAAATGGAAATAACACAAATGGAATGACAGACTATTATACTGATCAACTCAGCAAGTACAAATTGGGCACATGACTTTGTCCAAGCATGAATTGGCATAATTCATTTTCCTTTCCCAGTGTGTACAGAGGAATAAAATTTACACATAGTAACAACCTTAGACTTAGGCATCTAGGTCACTGTCCTGGGCCTTATGATGCAGAAGTCCCTGCTGTGTCCCTACTATAGGAAGAGGGGTCTATGGGGCCAAAGAAATAAGCCCAAAGTAAGCCCACATTCCTCCTCTTTTGTGCTGCCTGCCATCTGGACACTTCAGTTTGCAAAACTCCCTTCCCCATGAGCCCCAAGCCTGCTTCTGGCAGCGGGCAGCCCTTCTCCTCAGTCTGTCCTTTCAAAGGCAGAGCCGGCCACTGAGGGACATACCTTTAGGTCCTAGGAGTGCTTCATGGGGTAGCTCTCTGCAGGAAGGCACTGGCTAACAGAAGTGGGACGTGTGGTTTCAGGAGTCCACAAACATGCTCCTGACTCTCTGCAGAATGGGCTGGAACCAAAGGAAGGAGAATAAAAAGATGGCATTAGATGGAGGTCTCTTCATTTGTCCCCTTTCTCCAGGCCTTTCCTGATTACATATAGAAAGTAGAAACTCCACTTGGAGCAGATAATTTCATTCATTCCCATAATGGCAGTGACAACCCACTCAAGTATTTTTCCTCTTTGCTGACTGAAGAAAAATCTCTTGAGAAGTACATAAAATGCTACCTCCACAATAAAAGCAAACAAACTTAAAAAAAACTCACAATCATTTGGGGGAAAAAATGGTTCTCTGTAGGGTAACTGTGATATAAGATACCTGAAATACTTAAATGTCTTAAACCATACATTTTTAAAGGGAGTAAAAGATGTGCGAAAATCAGTCTGGACTCTAATCATATGAGGCAGGAGATACATAATAAAATGTTGAATGTAAAACTTAAAAGACACACTGCGGGAAAAAAAATTCTCACAGAAACACATGAATTGGAAATATTGTTCAGAGATGAAAAAAGAAAGACATCTCTGACTTGAGGTTTTTAGGGTGAGCGCAAGCACTTGCGTGCATCCTCTATGACCAGAAGAGGTAAGAGAACCAGGCATTAACTGCCACCCCTTGGAGGCCATCCTGCCTGTTTACAATATGGCACTGAAAAGCTTTGGGAACTCAATAGCTTTCTTCCTAGATTCATTTTCCAACATCACAGCCATTCCAGATAAACATCTGTGCTTCATATTGTGTGCTGGGCACACTGCTACTGTTCTGATATCAAATGGCTTTCCTCCATCTGCTGCCTGCTGATGTAACACTTGATTAATTTTTTTTAAAGCAGTTCAGGAGGGACTTCCGGGAAGATGGCAGCGTGAGCACGGTGGTGGAAATCTCCTCCCCAAACCATATGTATTTATGAAAATACAAAAAGTACTATTCCTAAAAAAGAGACCAGAAGATACAGAACAGTACATAGCTTGCAGCTACACCTGAGAGGACTCGGCACCCTGCGAGGCAGGTAAGATACGGAGCCACGACCCAAGCACTCCCCCACCACTGTGCACCAGTGGGAGGAGAGGATTCAGAGCCGGGAGGGAGTGGAAGAACACCCCGCAAAATAACCAGCCCCAGTGACCTGCACCGGGAGCGCTAACACACATCGCGCAGTGTAGTGGAGATTGGAGAGACAGAGGGTGCAGAATCTGAGTGGAGAATGCATCCGGGTCCTTGCAGCAAGCTCCCGGGAAGGAAAAACAAAAAAAAACAGAAAAGAGCGTGCTTTTTTCAGCGGTCTTAAAGAGACAGGAGCCCAGCAGAGGAGCCAGATCGCCCCGGCACACTCAGCACAGCAGGCTGGGAGTCCTGGGGAGTTTTGGGCCCCTTAGCTGGCGACTGGGAAAGGGTGGCCACACTTAGACATCCCACAGAGATCAACAGCCTCCCATTCGTTCCTACCCCGACCAGAGCTATCAAGGGCCCTATGGAGAGAGGCAGCCATGGCTGCCCAATAGTGGAGCAACAGTGCCACCTACAGCATCCCACAGAATCTACTCCTGGTCGGCGATTTCTTTGTTGTTGTTGTTGTTTTGTTTTGTTTTTTCTTTTTTCTCCTTTCTTTTTTTTCTTTCTTCCTTTCTTTTTTTTTTCTTTTCTTTTTAAGGTCTTAAAGAGCCCAGCCGACATGTGTGGCAACTACCAGTGACCACTTCTATACTCATGAAAAGACAAAGGAATATGGTCCAGACTAAGATTAATCAGACAACCCCAGAGAGGGAGCCTGAAGGGATGGAAATGCAAAATCTTCCTGAAAAAGAATTCAGAATAAAAGTCATAACCATGCTGATGGACCTACAGAGAAATGTGCAAGAGCTGAGGGAGGAAGTGAGGGAAGTGAGGAAAGACAATGCAGAAATCAGAGAAGCGATCTACGGCCTTAACAGCAGACTGGATGAGATGCAAGAGACTGTTAATGGAATAGAAATCAGAGAACAGGAATACAGAGAAGCTGAGGCAGAGAGAGATAAAAGGATTTCTAGGAATGAAAGAATATTAAGAGAACTGTGTGACCAATCCAAACGGAACAATATTCGCATTATAGGAGTACCAGAGGAAGAGAGAGAAAAGGGGATAGAAAGTGTATTTGAAGAAATGATTGCTGAAAACTTCCCCATGTTGGGGAAGGAAATAGTCTCACAGTCCATGTAAGCCCACAGATCTCCCAACACAAGAGACCCAAGGAAGACAACACCAAGACACATAATAATTAAAATGGCAAAGATCAAAGATAAAGACAGAGTATTAAAGGCAGCTAGAGAGAGAAAAAAGATCACCTACAAAGAAAAACCCATCAGACTATCATCAGACTTCTCAACAGAAACCTTACAGGCCAGAAGAGAATGGCATGATATATTCAACGTAATGAAACAGAAGGGCCTCGAACAAACAATATTGTATCCAGCACGATTATCATTTAAATATGATGGAGGGATTAAACAATTTCCAGACAGGCGAAAGTTGAGAGTTTGCCTCTCATAAACCACCACTGCAGGATATCTTAAACAGACTGCTCTAGAGAGAAGCACTCCTAAGGCTAAAAAGATGTCACCAGAGAAAATAAAATCATAGCAAAGAAAACAGACCATCCAAATACGAACTAAAGGCAAAGAATAAAACACCTAGTATATAAAGAATGGAGGAGGAAGAATAAGAAGGGAGAGAAATAAAGAGACATCAGATGGTGTTTACAATAACTTAACAAGAAAGTTAAGTTAGATTGTTAGATAGTAAAGAAGCAACCTTTGAATCTTTGGTAACCACGAATCTAAAGCCAGCAATGGCAATAAGTACTATCTATTGATAACCACCCTAAATGTAAATGGACTGAATACATCAATCAAAAGACACAGAGTAACAGAATGGATCAAAAATCAAGACCCATCTATATGCTGCTTACAAGAGACTCACCTCAAACCCAAAGATATACACAGACTAAAAGTGAAGGGATGGAAAAAGATATTTCATGGAAACAACAAAGAGAAAAAAGCAGGTGTTGCACTACTTGTATCAGACAAAATAGACTTCAAAACAAAGAAAGAAGCAAGACATAAAGAAGGGCATTACATAATGTAAAGGGGTCAGTCCAACAAGAAGATATAACCATTATAAATATATATGCATCCAACACAGGAGTGCCAGCATATGTGAAACAAATACTAACAGAATTAAAGGAGGAAATAGACAGCAATGCATTCATTTTAGGAGACTTCAACACACCACTCACTTCAAAGGACAGATCAACCAGACAGAAAATAAGTAAAGACACAGAGCCACTGAAGAACACACTAGAACAGATGGACCTAACAGATATCTACAGAACTCTGCACCCAAAAGCAACAGGATACACATTCTTCTCAAGTGCACATGGAACATTTTCCAGAATAGACCACATACTAGGTCACAAAAAGAACCTCAGTAAATTCAAAAATATTGAAATCCTACCAACCAACTTCTCAGATCACAAAGGTATAAAACTAGAAATAAATTTTAGACAGAAAACAAAAAGGCTCAAAAATACATGGAGACTTAACAACATTCTCCTAATTAATCAATGGGTTAACGACCAAATTAAAACAGAAATCAAAGAATATATGGAGACTAATTACAACAACAACACAAAGCCACAGCCTCTGTGGGATGTAGCAAAGGCAGTTCTAAGAGGAAAGTATATTGCAATCCAGGCCTATTTAAAGAAGGAAGAACATTCCCAAATGAATAGTCTAAAGACACAATTACTGAAATTGGAAAAAGAAGAACAAATGAGGCCCAAAGTCACCAGAAGGAGGGACAGAATAGAGATCAGAGATGAAATAAATAAAATTGAGAAGAATAAAACAATAGAAAAAAATTAATGAAACCAAGAGCTGGTTCTTTGAAAAAATAAACAAAATGGATAAACCCCTAGCCATAGGCATTAAGAGAAAAAGAGAATGTACACACATAAACAGAATCAGAAATGAGAAAGGAAAAATAATTGCAGACCTCACAGAAATACAAAGAATTATAAGAGAATATTATGAGAATCTTTATGCTAACAAGCTGGAAAACCTAGAAGAAATGGACAACTTCTTAGAAAAATACAACCTTCCAAGACTGACCAAGCAAGAAACAGAAAAACTAAACAGACCAATCACCAGCAACGAAATTGAATCAGAAATCAAAAAACTACCCAAGAACAAAACCCTGGAGCAAATGCATTCACCTCTGAATTCTACCAGATATACAGAGAAGAAATAACTCCCATTCTCCTTAAAGTTTTTCAAAAAATAGAAGAGGAGGGAATACTTCCAAACTCATAAGTAGTGATTCTATAGCATCTCACTAAGCTGATGGACAGTGACTGTAATGGGGTTGTTGGGGGGGACCTGATGAAGGGGGTAGTTTAATAACCATAATATTGCACATGTAATTGTAGATTAATGATACCAAAATAAATTATTTTAAAAAACTGCAATACAAAGCATTTTTGTATGTAAATTAATCCTCATTAAACTTGAATTAAAAAAAAAACTGTTGAGTGAGACCTGTGGGAATATCATATTGTAGAGGAAGGTAAACAGAGGTCTGATTACTTTGGACTTGTCATCTATACATGCTAAATATTATAGGTAGGCAGTAACGTAATAGAATGTAAAACTTCAAAATAAATAAGGTTTGAATAAAAAAAAGCAGTTCAGTAAAAGCTCAAGTTCTATCATGTTTGACCCCTAAAAGGAGAGAAAATCTGGGGAAGAATTCATTTATCATTAACAGCAAAGTGAATTTGCATACGTGGGGCTTTTTGTAGCTTGTTATGAATACCTTAGGAGGTGTACGTCATAATTGGCCATGGGTTTCACATAGCCATGCCTGAAACATCAGTGCAGAAAATGCATTTGGTACAAGGCTACAGGAGTGTGGGTGTGCATGGGCGACGTTACACAGGTATTCACTCTCCTTGGCCTAGCTCCTTTTATTAATTTTTCCAGGAGTGTCTTTTTTAAAACACTTCATCGCTAAAGTACAATGATGGGCAAGAAGATAAAGTCAAAGGAGATTGAACTTGCCACTTTGGTCCCATCAGCACTGACTTAACTGCCAACTCAGTTTGCCAAACAATTTTTAAATGATAGAATAAAAAATGACAAATTTCCCCCATGAGCCTCACATTTTGAAAGATTATGTCAACTAAATAGCATCTCTTAATTCTAAATATGACATTGTTTATTACAAAGGTAATATGTAATTGACAGTCAACATGATTCATCTATATGAAATCATCACTGGTTACTGGAGTAAACTGATCTCTGTGAATACAAAGCAGGAGCAAAGTAATTGGTTTTCAGTTATCTGTATCTCAGATTTTGAAATATGTGAGAGTCCATAAACCCTTATCAACCTTTAGACCAAAGACTAGGAAGACATTACTCCTGTTAAGAGTTTAAGTTTTTAACAAATTACTGTAAAATAAGGAAAATTAAATAATGTAGTGAGTTTATTATATCAAGCATCTTCATGTTAAAGTATCTTTTATCCTGAGATGTTTTTCCCCACTTAATTTTGTTAACATGATTTTTTCCCTGTGAAATAACACTGACAGCAATTCTTTCTTCTCTTTCTGCTTTTCCCCCCCTCAGCTTCTCCCTGTGCTTCTCCCCTTTCACTTACACCTGATGGTGATCTCTATTCTTAGCTCAAATTCTCAACAGGTAATTTAATTAACCAACACATGAATGGATGCCAACCCCAAATCAGCTGTCCATTCACGTTCCAATCAACAAAAGCCACTGTGGATAGAATCACGTGTCACTAACATGTCTCCTGTATGTAACTGCATTTTTTTAAGTTACAAAAAAACTCCAAAAAATGCATGTTTAGAATACAAATCAGTATGGGTATAATAATCACTGCTTTTTAAATAAAATTATATAATACATTAGGATAGATAAGAGACCCATTCCCACCCCTCCCACAAAAAAAGCTTCACATCTCTTTGAGCCTGCTTCTAGAGTTATTAAGTAGTCAGCAAGAAACGTAAAGAGCAATTAACATTTGAAAATCTCATTTCAATTGCAGGCACTGCTCTTGCCATAAAGCAGGATGTATTATTAGTATCAGTCCTTCAGTACTTGACACTACTCATTTCTCATGCTTTGGGCTCTGCAGAAGTGTGTGCAGAGAAGGTGCTGGCAGGGGAAATCAAGCATGAGAAGGGATGAAAGGACAGTATTTGTTGTCTAGGTATTTGGAAGTAAAAATTTATAGGCTGATTTGGATGCCTTTTATTTATTTTCCTTGCCTAATTACTCTAGCTAGAACTTCCAGTACTATGTGTTGAATGGCAGTGGTGAAAGTGGACACACTTGTTCTTTTCCTGACGTTAAAGGAAAAGTTTTCAGCTTTTTGCCATTGAATATGATGCTGTGGGCTTGTCATTCATGGCCTTTATTATGTTGATATACATTTCCTTTTTTTTAAATCAGCATAATTTAAGAGATAACACTTTTCAAAAAGTAAAAACACTATAGTTACTTCCTGAGTATAAAGAACTAAACCTTCAGTAACAGTTATATAATTAAGCAATTGGAAGTACATATTTCTCTGCATTCAATTACACTTTATAAAATTCATTCTTAAAAATATCATGTATTTTGGAACTTTAATGTTTCAAAACAAAACAGCTCATTTTCAACCAGTGATGCTGAGGTATGTACGATGTCTCTATCAAATTTCAGGTCAATCTTTAAAGCAGTGCTATTGAGGTCAACAGGCTGCATATTACATACAACAAAAATAATTATTCCTCTTGGGAGAACCTTGCTATTTATAGATGCTGCGTCCATTCTTCAGGAAGGACCAGCAGTGCACTGCTGGTATCCACTGTACCTCTAGTATGTGAAGCAACACTCACATTGTTGGAAGGATTTAGTTCCTTGCAGCTGTAAGAAAGAGGGCTTCTATTTCTTGCAGCTTTTGGCTGAAAGCCACTCATAGTTCTAGAGGCTGCCCATAGTTTATTGCATTGTGAGATTCCACAAGAGGCCCACTTGCTTCCTCACAGTCAGGGTGAGACAGATTCCAGCAAGATGAACACTACCATTTTATAAGACATAGTCACATACATTCCATCACCTTTGCTATATTCTATTGGTTAGAAGTCACAGGCCCTGCCCATATTCAAGCAAAGAGGGTCACATAATGGCATGAATACCAGGCAGTGAAGATCATGGGGGCCACCACATAGGGCAGAGTGAATACCTGTTGAATAACATGAATTAATGGTGCCTCAAAGAACTCTGGCAGTCTTCAAATGCAAAATCAAAGCGGGGTAGTTTTCTAGCCATTACATGCGAAGTAAGGGGAGAGGCAGGAGGATGGCAGCATTACACAAAACATACATTATTAGAATTTAAGTTTGGCTTTAAAAATTGTATTTCCTCATGTCTTTATATGCATTACATTGTTTAAAGGGAAAAAATGAAAAGTGTACAATTAAATAACTGAGGCAATTTATAAAGATTTCTGAAGATCTGCTTCAGTTCTTATTATCTGAGCACATCTGTCAACGTTCCTGATTTCTTTCAGATGAGGTAGAAAGACCTCTGACATTTCAAATACATCACTCTAATCAAATGTCCATCCTCCGGAATGAATTCAGAGAATGTATTACAGGCCTAAGGAAAGTCCTGAATGCCTACCATTTCAAGCACAATAGACCAACTCAGAAAAAGAGGTAGTGAGGAAAATAAGAGGCCAGGGGTCTTAGAGCTGGTGCCTTTACATTCCTCATGATGGAGGCAAAAATTGTCTATATGTGCTTTGAAGCAAATGAAAGCATATATCTGCACAGGCATATAATATCAACTCTATTTGAGTGACACATTTTAGTTTTTGGTATTTGTGATGCCAAGCCCAAAATTGGCTGGGGCAAAGAAGCATCTTGGTGCATGCTAATTTCATTGGCCAGAAGATATGTGCCTATGGTCTTCCTAGACTACAAACTGTCATATTCCATGACTGGATTGCAGATATTTAGGCTGAGGAATTCTAGTCTATTAAATGTGATTTTGGAAAAAATATATCAACTCTTTTAGACCTCAATTCACTCTGTGAAATGAGGATACATGCCTGTCATTTCCATAGTCTGCCCATTGATCTGTGCCAGGCTTTCTTTAAATTGTCTTATTTAAAAACATAAGATTCCCTGATCTTTCCATCTGGAGACTGTGATACAGCAAGTTGGGCTGGCCTGAGAATATGTATTTAATTCCTCCCACCCCACCCCAGGAGATTATAATGCAGGTTTGGAAACTGTAGATCATTAAGTGTACTTTGTATCCAATATTCTATGCTTCTATCAACAGAGTTCCAGGTCTTGGAAGAAAGGCTAATCATGAGAGCTTGAGCCCTAGGTTAACTTGATTTGGAAAAGTAAAGTATTGGCACTTACTGTAAGAAGGGAATATAAGAGGACATCTGGCTGAGACAGATTTGGCTTCTATTTTAAACTCGTTACTCATTGTGTGTTGCGATCGCTCATATTTCTTTACCTGTGTTACAGAGTGAATGTTTGTGTCCCCCCAAAATTCATATGTTGAAACCTAATCCCCAGTGATATTATTTAGGAAGTGCTTAGGTCACGGGGCTGGAATCCTTATGAATGGGATTGCATTAGTGCTTTTGTAAAGAGACCCCAGAGAGTTCCCTCACCCCTTCCTCCATGTGAGGACACAGTACAAAACACGGCTGTCTGAACTAGGAAGGGGTGCTCACGAGACCCCACATCTGCCTTGATCTTGGACTTCCCAGCCTCCAGAACTGTGAAAAATACATTTTTACTGTTTAATAAACCACCTAATCTATGGTTTCTGTTAACACAGCCCATACACACTAAGACAACCCATTTCACTGCCTTAACCTCTGGTCCGCTGTCATCACTCTGATGGAGGGATCTAGCCTTCTGCTTTACCCACTGCTATGTGTGCCTTATGACTTCGAGCTAACACTTTCGCTCCATTCCTGCCCTGAGTACTCCAGCCTTGGTTTATTTGCCTCCCACCTTGATTCACAGCACATAAACCAGGGAGATGCCAAAACTGCAGGCACTTGTAGGAACCTGTTTGTATTGTAACGGGCAGCACAGGTGCTGAATGGTAGTTCCAGGTGCTGATGGATCGAGGGATGACACAGAAATGTTAGAACAAAAGGAGGAACAGAAATAAACCCAAAGCCTACTAACCTGGTGGAAACATACTTTTGTAGGTGTGAGAGGATCTGACGCTCTTTAGGAAACCTGATCCCCCTTCAATGGCTTTTCCTTCTTTACATATTTAAGGCAATCCCTTTGAGAAATTATTCAAGGCTCTCTGCATTTAGCCAATTTATCTGTGGTACGTCGAATAATAGCCCTACCTCCAAGATGCCTTCATCATAATCCTAAAACTGCAATTATGTTACTTAATATGGCAAAAGGGACCCTGTAGATGTGATTAAGTTAAGGACCTTGGCATAAACAATTTTCCTCAATTTCTGGGCATGTCCTATCTAATCACATGGGTCCTTAAAACTGGAGTGCTTTTCCTGGAAACAGAGAACCAGATAGAGCAGCATATGAAGGACCTTTCCTGCTGGCATTTGCTCTGAAAATGAAGGAAGGGAGCCACAAGCCAAGGAATGCAACTGGCCTCTAGAAGCTGGAAAAGGCAAAGAAACAGATTGTCCTCTAGAATCCCAACAAAAACACAGACCTGCCAATGGCTTGATTTTAGCCCAGTGAGGACTTCTAACCTGCAGAATTGTAAAAATGTGAAGTTGTGTCATTTTAAGCCTCAAGGTTTGTGGTAATTTGTTACAGCAGCTCAAGAAAATTAATAACACCACCCAATAAAATGTTTGCCATGCCTCCTGAAACTTTTTTTCCAATTAAACTGGTAAACAATCTGCCCCTTCCCCAAATCTTTTGCTTCTGGAGTTTTGTGCCTTTGTATAGCTTTACCATTTGTGACTTTCCTACTCTCTCTGCCTCTCCATCTGATCCTACATTTCCTTTAAGGTCCAAAGTCCTACCTTCTTTATAAACCTTGTTCAAATCACACTAAAGGTTGCATATATGTTATTCAAACTTTCATATCATTGTATTCGCCATTCATTTCACCTCTCGTTATAAGCTTGTACTGTTAGTATTTTTCTCAGTATTTAACACTTCAAAAATGACACATTTTTAAAAAGGAAAATACTGTTTTGTTACAATTTAAAATCCCAGTTATACCTTGAAAGGGTAGAATAGCTCTGTTTAAATATATACATTTGCTTTAAAACCCATTCACCTGAGGGAAGAAGTCTAATAAAAAAGAGGGAAAGATGAAAGAAAAAATAATTTTTTGACAGTTGCTTGACTGTACGACATGTTCTAGACACAGAGCAGATGTGTGGTTAGAAGACTTACTTGAGAAATGGTGAAGGAAATGAAAAGATCTTGACTGGAAATTTCATCTCCTAGAAAGCAAAGGAATATAGTTAGGCAATGGTTCTCAGCCAGAATGATTTAACCTCTAACAGGGCATGTGGCCATGTCTGAAGAGATCATAACTGGGGAAAGGTGCTACTGGCATCTAGTGGATACAAACCAGGGATACTGCTAAAAGCTCTACAGTGCACAGGACTGCACCCCACAATGACGAATTATCCAGCCCCAAATATGATAATGTTGACAATGAGGAGCTTTAATGTAAGGAAATTGTGACGCTTGCCTAAAAAGGAATTTTGATTGGTGAAATAAAAATGACAGAATTTTTAATGGACTTAGAAATGACAGTTAATTGTAAATAAAATTAGTAATTTTACTTTTTAAGCTCTATCAAGTCACTGGTTATCAAGTAACAATCATGGATTTTTAAGTAGGCAAACTGTGAAATATTCAGTTCATAGGAGTGATCCATGACATTTTACACTTTCAAGGTAGCTAAGAAATGTAATTCTGACCACAAAATTGTAAATTACCTCAGTGAGGGTAGAAAAATGAAAACAGGGTGGTGGTATAACAGGATCTAGTTCGGAGTATAGAGAAAACAGAACAAATATTTGTAGATTCATATGTATTAGAGTTGGAGAAAATTTTAGTTGAAATCTCCATTTTGTAGGCAAGTAAATTAGGGCAGAAGAAGGTACCTTTATGTAGTTCACAAATGAGCTGATTCATTAAAATAAAAAGAAAGAGGCTGTCTCAAGCAACTATTTAAATTTCAGTCAATTGTAACACTAGCAAATATAGCAGAAACCAATAACAAATTATAAAGAAGACCTACTGCCATCCCCCTCTGGATGAATAAAGCTGTAGTTGTTGATGATTAAAAGGTAACTGGCTCCAAATTTCTTCCCTGTACTTTAAGTACATTTAAAACGTATAATACAGCTATTTACAAACACTAAAAAATCAGTTTCTCTGAACACTGAGGTTTTGTTTCCAACAAATGATCCACATGGGCCTGAGTAAACATTTAAAGAATGCCTTTATAAGGCAAACAGATGTGCAGGGGAAAAAAAAAAGAACAAGAAAATTTTATTGTTAGCAATTCTTGTTACAGACATGGAAATAAACTGTGCAGTTCTGGGTTCCTGAGTAAGGTCAATAAACCTACACACTGGCATGAGAACTTGCTGTTTCTTCCAAATAAAGTTAGATAAAATGAAGGTGTTGTTTATGTGAGCACATGCATGTATGTAATACTACTCTGAAATGCAAAAACCATATTCTTATCTTAAGGACAAGAGAAGGTACTGGTGACAGCCTCACTCAAAGGAAATGACTGACATTTTTATGGCTGTCCTACAGCATCTCAGCCAAACCAAAGTCAATCTGCAAACCCACAAGGGTTGGAAAAGAGGGCTCCTGTTACCAGCTCTCAGGACTAGGACTTGATGGAGTTGAATTCAGGGAAAACAGTGGTGTTATCTGTTGATATAATTAAATATTTATTGCAATTGCATGGGCAAACTTGGTGAAATTAACTAAATCACTCATTTATTTCTTCCTGTCCTCATTCAACAACTTTCAGTGAATATTTACTACATGTCAGGCACAGCAGTAAGTGCTGGAGATACAAAGATAAATGAAATTCAGCCTAAGGTTTTACAGTGTTTTAGGAGACACATCTCTCCAACAAAATTTTGCAGTGAAGCATAATATATCCTAGCAGAATAAAATCTATTAGGTAAATGGTGATCGATGGAGGGAGAGATAAGCAAATTAATGGAGTTTATTAAGGGAAAGTTAGCACAAAACCAGCCATTAATAACCTTAGAAATTTGTTCTGAGTTTTATAGAAATCTCTGCTTAGAACAAAATAGTTAAGTTGGCATTTGTCCTGACACTGGAGTATTAGTTGTTAATTTTACCTGAGTTTCTATTAGGTCGAACCATAGCCAGAAAATCTAGAAATACGCAAGTCCTGTCAGAGAATGCATCTGCACCACCAATTTTCTCAAGACAGCTACAAACACAAGAAACAGTGGCATCACAAAGTAGAAGAGTAATGTATTGTGATACCCAAACTGTAAGTCTAGCTTTGATGCATCGTAAGAGGCCTCCTTCCCCCACCAAACTGAAACATGAATCTCAGATACTGCTGTACTCCAGCAAAATACTTGGGTGAATAACCACAGAGAGAGAGAGAGAGAGAGAGAGAGAGAGAGAGAGAGAGAGAGAAAGAGACAGAGAGTGAGGAAATGAAGGTCAGATCCACACGTGGCCTGAATCCTCCCCATTCTCAGGCCACACAGAACACAGAGCCTGGCAGAGATAGCTACATCTATGCACAATAATCACAGCCATGCAACAATCAGACAAATTCATACCAACTCCTCCTTGTACAGTCTAGGTAAGGATGAGGATGAAAGAAGAGGAGATATTCCTGGAAACCCTTTCCTCAACAGGAACACTGACCTACAGAAAGACGGCATTCTACCCAAACTGTCAATCGAGAATGGGACTTGGAAGTACACCCCACTAACCTTTTGTCCTACAACATAACTTACATATTATAATCTATAGATTGGAAATATAAAGATTTCCCTATCCATTTTTATATTTCTGACCATCCACAACACCATTCTGTAAGACAGCAGTTTTCAGTGCCTTGCCATTTATAAAACAGACTTTTTGTTTGAATAGCACCCAACATAAAGCCATCTACTTTAAAAAAGATTTTTTTCAGGTTAGGGCACTAATAAAACAAAACATAGCAACAGTAACTCCTACCAAATACCATCATAATATGCCATAAAAGAAATAACAATTTTAAAACCAAAAAGTAGGAAAGAGAAATAATTAAAGAACTTTTTAAATTAATAATAATAGCATTAAGAAGAATTGACAATATTCTCACCTCAATACAGATCAGTGAAAGCAGTACCTTATATTTGTAATAGGCCACAGATGGTTATATGGAGAAAAGTGCTCTGTAAACTTCACACCCCCCTACTTATCATTACACCATCTAGAAGAAGCATCTTAAGAATTTTGGAAATTGTCATATACTAATGCATTGGACAGAGACCATAGAACCTCATCCTCTCCTTGACAAAGGAAACTGTTCATTAAAAGTCACTACGGTCACCCAAATTGAGTGTATTTGAAACAATTCTTGAACTGACAGATTTACTTCCCCTCGTACAAATCTAAATCTCTTCAAATCCCACCTTCCCGGTCCTCAATGTGAGTGACATGGTTGGCAGGCAAGGGCACTGACTTAGTATCTGAGGGAGATTTGTAAGCATGTGTCTGCTTTCAAAACCCCTAGAATCAGTCCAGTCATTAGAGATTATTTTGTTTTTCAGTGTTGTCCACAGTAAGAGAATGGTGAATGTCACATTAACTACAAAATTAGGGATTTTTCCCAGAATAATGAACCTCAAAACAGTTTTAAAATGAGAAAAAAAGTTTGAGTATACGGCACAGAGATGTCAAATTAAGCATAATTTCCAAAAAAGAAAATTGCTTTAAGAAAGATGTGTAGCAAATTGTCTAATTCAAAGGAAGGCTCTCAAGATCCACTATGCCCAATGAAAATATTAGTTGAAATAGTTTTCCAGCCAGAACATCAGTTGGGAATTCACCTTGTCAGCCTAAGTTTATCTGTAATTAAAACAAGATAACTTATGACAACCACTGAAAGAAGGGGACTGGCGATCCTTTGCTACACAAAGGAGTTCTACTACGAAGGAACGTCCATGTCCATCCAAGCTTGATGCCACTGCAGTGCTGGTGTTTAGGCAGAATTCTGTAAGCAAAGCATATCTTATTTCATAAATATTCTTCTCTTTAAAACACAGGAGTCCCCCAAGAGTAGTCTCTGTATCACATAATTCTCTTCAAGCTAAGTTCTAAATATATTTGCTCTCTGCAAAAAGGGACTAACTGGATTTTAGCCAATGAGATCTTGTGGCCCTGGTTACACATCACTGCCTTGGTAAAAAGAGTCAACTAAGTCTCACTTGGGTTTAAAACGTGAAATTACTGCCCATCAATTGAAATTAAATAAGGCTTGATGGAGTTACACATTATACTCCCATCCGTCAGGCTCAGTGTGTGTGGGTTAATGAGCCATCTTTCCTTATAATGTAACTTCTGTATCTTTTACATTTTTAAATAAAGTAGCTTGTAGGAGCCAGTAAGGTCTGAATATCTAACTTGTATGACTAGAAATTGTTATCCCAGCTCTGTATTTATGTGGCACCTTTTGTTTCCTTCAAAAATCACATTACTTCATTTTATTCTGCCGGAGTCATTAACTGGTAATAATTAACCCCATACCTTATATTCAAATCCATTCAACTGGTCCTCACCACTGAACTGACAATTCCTTGGAACCTCTACCTCGAGACAGAGAGACATACTTCCTCCTGACAGTAAGTGGAACTTACTGCCAACCAATTTGTGCTATGGGAAGCTGACAACTAAGACCTGCATCACCCCAGCTCCACCCCCCTGCCCTCCCACTGGATTCAGGCAGTAGGGGCAGGGGAAGTGGCAGAAGGAGGAGGAGAATGGAGTATCTGCTCCTTGCTCCATGTTCTCTCCCTGCCCGACAATTCTTCTAAGCATAGCAGTCCCCCTCATCCAGTGTCCATGACAATGACTTTCACTGGGCTCACCCTGACCTGGTCCCTTCTTTTGCCTCCTTTGGGCTGGAGTGGTAACAGCAGCTGAGGAGTCTGGCTCCTGTCAAAAACCTATGTGAGGTTTCTCAGGCCTGGCAGTAGGCCATTAGAACGGCTTTACCTGGATGGGCTTCATGGGGGAAAGCTGCCCTGCTCACGTAAGACCTGGTGCACAGCCAATGCAATCCACTGCTGAAAGGCATTGAAGTCAAACACCATGCCCCTCTGGTCATACATACTCTTCTGCATTTGCATTCCCAGGCCTGCACCTCCATTGCTAGGTCTCTTTATCTGAGGCCTCAGGCAGGGGGATTCTTCAGGTGCCTTTACTGAGGTTTCCTTATTGGAAGAACAGGGAAACCCTGAGACCCTGTTCCCCACTCTGTCTCAATGCCCAGTACTTTGTTCCTAGCACTTCCCCCCTCCACCCTCTCCCCACTGCTCCCTGACTCAGAGTCCATTAAACACCCAGAGCCTCTGGTTTGTGACTCCCTCAACACAGAAGATGACCCTTGCGATGACATCTATGCTGACCCCTCTGACCCTTGACCTGTGGGCCATTCCAAGGGGGAAATGGAACAGGGGAGTCTGAGCATTCTCCGGTTTTAGATGCTTGCTTTTACCACTGCAATAAGTGACCAAGGGCTTAACTCTTTTGTCTTTGGCTTGTTGCTCTAACTGGCTACTCCAACACTCCCTCTCCCAGATACGTGGAGCTCCTGACAGTGTCTTGCTGTCAATAATGCTGGATGCTCACCATCTTTTGGTGGTTTCCATAACTCTGCCCACATTTCTGTAATGAGTAGTTTTATGAAATTATTTTCATTACTCCTGATGGCTATGCCATGTGTCCTGAGAAGCTGAATGATACACTGCCTACATGGTTCTAACATGCAGGCAGTTTTGATATATACCTTGGTACTGATATAAACCTTTTATGCCATTAGGAGGAATAAGCATTTGACTACTGTATTAGTTTCTCAAGTCTAGCATAACAAAGTGCCACAAACTGAGTGGCTTGACATATAAATTTACCGTGTCACAAATCTGAAGGCTAGAAATCCAATAACCAAGATGTCGGAGGGGTCATGCTTTCCGTCTGAAGGTGCTCAAGAAGGACCTGATCCAGGCCTCTCTTCCAGCCTCTAGAAGCCTCCTGGCTTAGGGTGGTACCACTCCAATTTTCACTATATCTGAGTGTGGCAGTGTCCAAACCTCCCCTTACACAGATACCAATCATACTGGATTAGCGGCCATTGTTCTCAGGTATGGCCTTATCTAAACTAATCACATCTACAATGACATGTTTCCAAATAAGGCCAAATTCTAAGTACAGGGGTTGGGATTTCAGCATAGGAAGCTGGGAGGGCTGGGCACAATTCAAACCACAGTAATAGATGTGGTTCAAGGCAGTGTTGATACGGCTCAGGGCTCCATGCGGAACCTCTGACTCAGATCTAGTCAGTTAGAATATTCTATCTAGTGGGCTACACTGACTGGCCCAAGAGAGGCCAATGAGAGTAATACGCCTGAAGCTATCAGAAAAAAGTCCCTGAGGCTTACGGATGCCTAGAGCTGCCCATGCCCCTGTTTATAAATAAAGAACCTGCCAGTAAAGGACATGACCTTGAGGAAAGCATCCCCAAGAGCTGGAGAGAAACAATGCCAGGACGACACCATCTGATCTCTAGGGGAGTGAGCTATTCTTTTTGATTTCCTTGGCATGGGAGGCAATAAAAATCCTCTTGGTTTAAAGTAACTTGAGTTCTGCCACCTGCAAACCTCATAGTCCTGATACATACACCCAGCATGAAACAACTAGGTCTGATTTTAGGGCACTGGTTCTTAAACTTTCGTGAGCAACAGAACTGAAAGGCTTGGTAAAGCTGATTCCTGGCTTCCGTCCTCAGTTTCTAATTCATTAGATTTAGAGTATGCCCTAAGAATTTCATTTCTAGCAAGTTCACAGTTGATGCTTAAGTACCTGGGGCTGCTGCTCCAGGAAATACACTTTGAGAGCTACAATTTTAGATCATTTAGGGGGTCATTTAGTGGATAGAATAATTCTAGACAGCAGAACTAAGAATTACATTACATATACTCTTCTTAAAGTTTTTAAATTACAACTGATTCGATGAAAATGTTATTTGGTACCTGGCATTATATAAGCATTTCTCTCTTTCAGTGATGTCCCAAACAAAATCAGGTCTGAAGTTCCAGGACTTCATCTAATTTCCATGAAAATGACTAGTCTGGGGGTTGTTTTCTCAATATCAAAAACCATCTGTACACCTCTTCAGAGTAGTACTTCATTGCTACTAGACTGATGAAATTTTCCATGCAGAACTCAAACTGCAACAAATCCCTTGAGGCTAAAGGAATTTATTATTACCATCAACAACAACCAAAAAACATAATCACGTGCTGCCTATCCATGTATGATGGATCACTTTTGACACCATGAACCCACCTACAACTTCCCTAATGTGAAATCAATCCTACAGTGATTTTTTTGGATACCAACCACCCTTGAACCTTAATAAGGTCGAGTGTTGGTCGACCAGTGAATGTGTTTCTGGATTCTAAATGTACAGGTTTTCAGGAAAGACATTAGAAAAACTAAATACCAAAGACTCCAAAGCCTCACAGTCTCAATGGTTGGCACCATGGTCTACAGGGACCGAGGTCTAGGGGTCTAAAGCTGGCCTAAGAATCTAGAGACCCAGGCTTGAGTAATGGTTTTGGCAACACTGGGATGGACTACCTTGGAAAGCTATTTAACTTTTATGAGCTAATCTGAAAAAACAGTAAGTTAAGCTACTTGGAATCTATGTTTCATCTCTTTGTCTTCTGCCTGTGTATATTTTTCATTCCAACTGGAGAGGTGAACATTCTGACTTGGAATTGCATTTGGTAAATAGAAAGCAGGTGAGTAAGTTCAGAGAAAACCAAAGCAGCTCTGGATTCAGACACAACAGGGATGAATCCTGGCTTTGCCACACGATAACTATATAACCCAAGGTAGATTTACTAAACTACTCTGAGTTATAAATTCCTCATCAGTAAACCTGAAGTAAAAGTACTTACCTTGAGGGTTCTTGTGAGGATTAGAGATAATATATGCAAAGCATCATGCATCGGTTCTCAATCAAGGGTGGTATAAATCACTTGGCATTTTAAGGAATTTCTAGAAGAAAAAGCTTCTGAATGTGGAACAGATGAAAATAAGTAAAACAGAATCCAGTGGCATCAGGGCCCAGCCCAGCGAAGTTCTATCTCTTTGCTCCTGATGAAACATCCCATGTGTGATGGGTTTTGGCCTGAACTGACTTTCTTGCTTCTGCTTCTGCTTCACCCTGAGTAACTCTGACTCGTTAGCTCTGGGCCAACCTTGGCTTTACTCCTGCTTCCCTGTTATGGCCATCACCTGGCTCTACTCCAGGCTCTCCAGCTTTCGACTTCTTCAAATGAGTATTTTGAGGCCTGCTTCTGGCTTATGACATGGTTGCTCCATCCCTGGATTCTACCTCTGCCTTAATACTACCGTGTTTGTACAGATAAAGGTTTATGTAACCAGTATTTCTAATAAAAATAAACTCTAATGAAACATGTTCACAGCTTACTGATTCCTTGATACCACTCTGAATGCAAAAGAGCAAAAGTGCTGCTAGGACAGCAGCTGCAGGTAATGGAAATAGTCAGAAAACTCAAAGCAAAGCCGAAAGGGAGTTTTAAAGGCAAAGACACAGGTGCCAACACTGGACAGCGTTGTAGGCAATTCCCTATTTCTAAATTTAATGGTGAGAGTCAGAGACACAGATCTCAAGGGAAAAGATTATCTCCTATAATAAGTAACAAGAGACTGGCATTCCCACACCCTGGTAACCAAGACAAGGATAGATTCTGCAAAGCAGCTCTAAAGCTGGTAAGGCTTTGAGCATCCGAATGTAGCAGTCACTCTGGATTGCCAAACCTAATGTTGCATTTCTAATAGCTTTAAACAAATTAGGTTTATGCAGCAGGGCAGTCCAAATGTCTGAGCCACTCCAAAATTGGCCTTAAGGTAGGAGGATGATCTTTATGATGTATGGCGAGACTTGCATTACAAAATAATTTCAATTACTGGACAGGTTAAAAAGCCACTTTGAACCTGTTAGAAAAATTTACAAATAGACTTTAAATACATCTAACGCAAAACAGGCTTTAACCTTCCTATTACAATTCCATTTTCACTCTAACCTGTGAGAACAAGCTGGGGAACTGATTCAGAGATGAGCAGGATGCTCCCAGGGAAACTGGATGAAATGAAGCAAAGAAAGACTTTTTCCAGCTTAGGAGATACTTCCTCATTGGAGTGAAATTCAAGGACCCAACTGAAGATGCCTTACCACTTATGTTATTTCAAACTGCACCAAAATAGTGACAATTTAAAAACCTCACTCTATGGGCAACTAAAGAATTCCTTAAAGACCCCTCCAAATTCTCACCAAGTTTCCCACCCTGGTATTGAAGGCTCTCTATGAACTGGCTCCACTTGGTTGCCTGTTCAACCTTCGAAAGCACGAACTCTGAAGATGTGGTATGTTTTACTTATCACTGTGCCTGAAACACTGGGTAATTTGGGCAAGTTACATAACTGCACAAAACCTGAATTTTCTGGTTCATAAAGATGAAACTTCTCATTTAAGTTTTTTTGAGATTAGACAAAACTACATCATTCAAATGACTTGGCACATTATAAAAAAAATTAGTCATACCATCAAGGAACATTCTCTGCTCCAATCACACTGGTTTCATTGTTCCCCAAAGACACCAATGACCTCTATTTGCCCCTCACTGAAAACATCTGAAGCTTCTGCAACTACGCATAGTCTACCTATGCTTTAAAATCTAATTCAGTCTCTGATCTTTTATGAATCCTTCTCTGCATACCCCAAGCTGTATTCATCTATCCCTTTCCTGAACCATCACATTTAATGGTACATCTCATTATGATAAGTACATAAAGCTGTTTCCCCCCTCAGCTGCTTCACATGAGCAATCCTATATCTTCCCAACCAGAAATGAAAGTTTGAGATGACAAGACCAGATTTAAACAAATTTGTTACTGCCTTCAAGACCCAATGCCATAATATCCACAAAGTAGTGTAAGAATCCACAAAATAGTGTAACTATCAATGATGTATCTATCTTTAATAAGTTATTTTCTCACCACAGAGACAACCATAAATACAAGTAGGAAACTAATACAAGTTAACATGTAGTATGGAATCAAAATAAGCAGGATATTAAATCTGTTTTCCTTGATTTCAGTTTACATGGTATGTGGAAAACAGAAGTTCCTATAGCCAGGATCCTCACTTGATCCTAAAGTACTTACTGGTGTAATTGTCCTACTGGTAGGCTACTGATTCCGGACCCGTTGGCAATGAGTTATTACTAAGTGAGGTACCGTATAAAGAGCTCCATCCAGTGCTCTGGGCGGAGGCAGAAATGGTGGTGGATTATGGACCTGCAGACTGTTGGATGCAGATGTGATCCTTGTGCTGGACCTACCACCATGAGAATAAAGCCAAGTATAAACCCTTTTACCCCAAGAACTTTCATTGTCATTCCTAGGTCTCTCTGAATCCATAGTGAACTTGCCCAGGCTTGAAACCCTTAGGCAAGGCATGTGGTAAGGTAGAGAGGATGACAACAAAAATACTATGAAGCAGGCAAATGAATTCTAAACTGAGTATTTCAGGAGAAGCACTCTCAATACCATATAACAGAAAACATGACTTAAAATGAAAACTTAGTGGTTCCCATAACTTAAGAGGGCCAGGAATAGGGACCAGACAGTTGGATATCATGACCCAATCTCCCTGTCCACGGGGCCTCTCATTCTCTTTGGGGTAGCGATATGGGGTAGAGATCCAAGCCTCCATTCGGTCATGACAGAGATGAGAAAAATAGAAAAGAGTGCTTGTCTCTCAGCAATACCAATAAAAGTCCCATTTTTTTTTGACTGATTACCTGCCTATCACTGAACCAATTACTATAGCGATGGGCAGGGCATATTCTGCTTGGCCAGGCTAAGAAACATACCCTCTCCTGGACCTGGCAATATAGCTGACTCCACAGAACACCTGTAACCTGGAAGTAGAGTAACAGAGTGGTTCCCACAGGAAAGCTGAGCCACTGTTATCAGAACAAGAGTGAATAGCTTCTGGGCAATATCAACAGTGACCACAGGTGGAAAGTGACCAGTTGGTTGATATTTAAATCAACAGACATGTAAATCATCTAATTCCTCCCACCTCATACACATTTTTTAAGTTCTTGAAGGAAACATCCATAAACACAGTGTGTAAGATTAAGAACAATTCTTTGGAGAAACATAACTTACTAAGTTTCCCCATTATGTGATCTGTTGACTTCCCCAGATCATTCAGTGGTATGACTGGAGTTCCCAAAGGCCATCTGCCTAAGTCACTTACTATTAGGCCCAGATATGAAATAAGAGGACCACGTACCAGTCTACTTTCAATCTTCCAACAAAGAACATACCACAGAGCTTTGGAAGTTCACAGACAGTAAGAAGGGATCTTCCAGTATTAAAAAATTTCTTTTAAATAAGATGTAAAAACAGGATCCTAAGAACTACATCATTATAGATTTTCATCCCCACCCTGTTTTCTCAAAAGCAAACTCATTCCACTTTGCTTAATTACATCTTGCCTCCAAAAATATTCAGTTTAGGGTTCAGTTTTCTCTTCACTTTATTTTCAGTTGCACTTCTGTATTATGTCTTAATTATTATAATGCAACTCACATTAGATGTTGCTCTTATTTCTTTAAAAGCAAACAAATCCATGCCCTGCAATGTCAATAGCTTACAAAAATATCAACAATGAACATTTATTGAGCACAGACCATGTAACAGATAGTTTCAGTCTCAAAAGATAAGTGCTCTACAAGTGATGAAAATAGGGCAATGTAATCAAAAGGGCTGGATAGTCAAAGGAAAATTTTTTCAAAAGGCAATAGTCCTATTGAAATCTGAATGACAAGAAAGGTAGCCAAGCATGAATAAAGGGGAAGAACATTCCCTAGTGCAAAAACAAACACCCCTAGTGCAAAAACCCTGCTACAGATTGAGTATCTGTGTCCTCCCAAAATTCTTATGTTGAAGCCCTAATCCCCCTTGTGATAGTATTTGGAGTTGGCCCTTGGAAGGTAATTAGGTCATGAAGGTGGGGCTCCCATGAATGGGATTAGCGACCTAATAAATAAAAGCCAGGGAGCTAGTTCACTCTCTTTCCACCACATGAGTGCACAAAGAGAAGTCAGGTATCTGCAACCAGAAAGCAGGCTCTCACTGGACACCATATCTGCAATCACCTAGGTCTTGGACTTTTCAGGCTATAGAACAGTAGGAAATAAATATTGTTTAAGCTACCAGTCTCTTATATTGTTCTAGCAGCTGAAACTAAGACACACCCTGAAATGTGAGCAAGGTCAGTGTGTTGAGAACAGAAAAAAGTGTGTGTATGTGTGTGTGTAGTTTTATTTTTCTTGACTATGACAAAGTTGGAGAAGACCATCCCATACTTGGGTATGAAATGGTTCAGGAATTGGTCAAAGGACTGGTCTTATGGAATTTTGTTAATAAGAGTAAAGGGTTAGGTTAAAATTCAAAGTTCCAATGGATGGTTTTATTTTTAGCAAGAGGAGTCAAGTTATTGGAGTTTTTAAAAGACTTAATATGAAGGTATACAGACAAAGGTTTTAGTGAAGAAAAATGAAGGCCAAGTATTTCTTAAAGAAGTGCAGGCAGATATGGTTATGATTTGGATGAAAGCTGTAGCAAAAAAGAGTAGTGGGTGCATACTTGGTATGTTTCAGAAATAGAGTCAAAAAAACTTGATAGTGGATCTTATGTGATACAGGGAGGGAATATAGAGCTAAAGAATCCTCAGAGATTGTTGGCATGAGTGAGCAGTTTTGACATTTACTTGAATAAGAAAGAACACAAGATGAGTACAGTGAGGATGGGAAGCAATCAAGAGTTCAAGTTCATCTCTCTTAAGACTGGGATAGGGGTTAGGTAGTCACATATACTTGTGTAGAGTTGTAGGAAGAGCTCATGCTGTGAGTAGTGGATTTGAAAGTGCAAGGCATATAGATTGTAATTAGACAGGAGAAGAAGTTCAAGTAGGAAGAGTGAGTAGTTAGGGAGGAGAAGGGGGTCCAGGACAGAAGCATGGGGCAATGCAACATTTAAAAGGTGAGAAGAGGGGAGCAGTTAGCAAAGTTGGTCAAGAACAAATGGCCATCAAAGTAGGAGAAAATCCAGCAGAGTTTTCTGGCACAGAAGCCAGAAGAGAGTTTGAATAGTAGTGGAATAATCACCCATGGTTAGTGCTTATGAGAATTTAAAATAAGGACAGAGAGCAAATCACTGGGGGAGCAACATGGATGTCACTCGTAACTTTGACAAGAATGGTCTCAGTGGAATGCAGGGAAAAACAATAATCGTTGGTTGATAAAATTATGCAAGATGATAAAGTGGAAACAGCAACCACATACCACACTTTTAAGAATCTCATAACAAAGGTGAATAGACAAATATGGCATTGCTAAGAGGAAGCCCAGTAGAGTCAACAGAATGTACTTTAATAGTGATAGACACACTTTTGGGGGGGGGGTACCTACTTTTACAGTGAACGGGGAATCATCCAATAGAGAGGGACAAACTGATGATATGGAGAAAGTGTATAGACAGCAGGAGTGAGGAGAGAATAGATTTGGGAGCCCAAATGGATTCGGTCAGCCTTGTCCAGGAGCAAGAACACACATCGAACAGTCAGATAAAGGCAGCCAGAACGAGAAGAAAGAAATGCAGGTGGACTGGCAAATACGATGTTGGAAAAATGAGGAAGTACCTATTGATTTATTAGTTTGATAAATTATGAGGGAACTTATCAGCTTAAAATAAGGGATTGTTGAAGTGGAGAAGGCTTGAGGAGAGTCATAAGGCTGTATACAGTCTTTTGGAGGGTGGGAAAATATACATAACTGATAAGTGTAGTACAAATCCTAGAGAATACTAAGTCACATTTGAGATAGGGAATAAATATAAAGTAAACAAAACCACTATGTTAGATGGTTCCCTATCAATCTTTGACATTTGCCTATAAGCAGGAAAAATGTAATCTTTTGAGGAAAGTCCATTATTTCTGTAACATAGAGATCTTTGTCATGAGCAACCAAGGAATGTTTGCTCAATAAAGAACTCAAATGGTGTAAATTCTGACCATGAAGAGGCAGAAGATACTGGTAAGGGAACATTGGACATTCAGAGAAGAGAGAATGGTAGAAAACTGGATATGCACACAAAGCACAGCCTTTTCCCAGTGAACAACTAGGAACACGCAGGACTAAATATTAATTCATTTAAGGAAAGCAAAGGCTCCTGGCAAATCTAATAGAGGGCACTTGTACCATCAGTGTGCACTGTAAGCAGTGTCTGCCTATCCCACAAATTCCCTCCTGTGATACTTTGCCCTGCTCAACCTGAGGAATGAGCCCCCGCAGCCTGTTTGCGCTTGTGGTCTTCCCCCCATGTCCCTTGCTGATTCATGCAGAGAAGGATAGCACATCCAAATTGGTCAATCAACTTTGTCTTAGTTATCTGAACCAAGATTCATGGCTGCTAACCAGGCTTGGGTGGTCATTTGAGCTAGATCTATAAACTCAGGACCTGAAGGATGAAGGAGAAATGCTGAGAAAAGCAGTGATGGCACTGTGCATCTGGATAGGGAGGCCTTTCTTGAAATCTGCTTTGATTCTTGACAGTTTTACAGCCCAGGTTTCAGATCTCACTGAGGCATGATCCCCCTTCCTAACCTAGGGTTCTGGGAGGAAGTCCTAATATCCTTATAATGAAGTCTGTTCTGTGGCCTAAGCATTTTGAGTGGGTTTTTGTAATTTGTAAAGAAAGAGATTCCCAAGGCTTCAAGTGAACTTGGAGTAAGTATATAAGCAATGGCAAGAATCTCCTGAAAATTATAAAGGGTCATGAGGAAGTAAAAGCTCAGTGTGGACTGCCAAGCGCTTAGTCACAGGACAGGAGGAAGAAATTAAGTAGAAATTTGGGTGCTATCAAAAGGGGGGGACTCTCTTCTCAGCTAGCCCTAGCTAAGAGATTTTACTAGCTACTTAGAAGAATGAAAATGGAGTATCCTCTGTACAACATTCAGAGTAGCCATATTTAATCATGCTATTATAAATTATGTAGCATGGTATATATATTTATTCAATAGTGTGGATTCATTCAGCCTCAATTAATCTGCTGTTTTCATAAAGCTTAAACCTCAGATCCTATCCAGATAACATTAAAGATAAATAAATCCATGGAACTGACACATCCTACCTGGGTATTTTAGACATGATTCTTATGGTCAGAATGAGTAAAACAAGATAAGCAATATATGAGAAAAAAATGTGGCTTTAACCACACTTACATCAATCCAGTTGCATTACAGTAAATGTTATGATGAACCCTGGCACCTTAGAAGAGACAAGGGGGAGAAAAGGACTGAAGTAATTCTCATTTCTGTCAAAATCTATTATTAACTGAAACTAGTTCTTTGATGTCAGTGTGGATGTCTTGAGGAATGCCTAAGAATCCACAGTATTTTCACTACCAGGCAAGAACAAAAGACAAGACAGACTCATGGAAAAACTCCAAAACATATATCAGGGAAATAGAGTTTTTATCCCAACACTGCCAATACTTCATCTTTTTGGCTTTAGTCCACTGGGTCTGTAAAAGCTCAGGGAATTCTGTTAGTTATTCTTAGCTGCAGTTCATTTCAAAGTAAATTTAGTTAATCTCTAGTATTCATCTGTGCTTTTAGTTTATGATATTAAAATCAATGTAGATTTTTGATTTCCTTAAGTGAAAATTGGCAACAAAAATATTTACTAGTATCTACCTCAAAGGGTTGCAACATATGTAAGCCACTAGAGTGACTCTTTCAAGCAAGGACTGGCATTAAATTGAGAGCAGATAGCTAAACCTGTATTTTTATTTTAACTATTTTAATGCTTTCTTTCAGTTGGCACAGAGGGACTGTTTAATCTTTTAGTCAATTTAAAAATCTATACAAGCAAATAAATAATAAATGTGGAGGGCACCACACTGATTCAATTTAATTTGACAAATATTTATGGAGTAATTATTATATACATGTGACATGATCCCAGATTATGAGGTGTTCACAATCATGAAGGGAGATAGTTTTATAAGAAAGGTATTCTAAGGAAATATACAAAGTAATTCAAATAATGAAATAGCATATGGATATGTGTGTGCTTACGTACATGAATATCTGCATATAGTTTCAAGTGATGCTCAAGAATGGTAACAAGCAGATGGGTAATAGGCACAAGAGGTGGATATTCTAGCTAGGGGGTAAGATTAGGATTGTTTGAGGAGGTAACATTTTTTTTTTCAAACGGTTATGTTTTTATTTTTATTTTTATTGATATACAATCATATTAGTTTCAAGTATACAACACTGAGATTCAACAGTTACACATATTATTAAATCCTCACACCCACTAGTACAGCTACTATCCATCAACATAGGAAGATGTTACCCATTGGGCATTTCAATAAACTAATGTGTATTATGAATCTGAAGAGGGGGAAAATATGCTGTGTTCCCCCTACTTCTTTGATCATATAACTTTGTTTTGGTATTATTAATGTACAATTAAATGAGAAACATTAAGGTTACTAGACTCCCCCCATTATCAAGTCCCCACCACATATCCCATTACAGTGACATCAGCATAGTAAGATGCTATAGAATCACTACTGGTCGTCTCTGTGTTATACTGCCTTCCCCGTATTCCCCCCATCCACTACATTATGTGTGCTAATTGTAATACCCTTTTTTCCCCCTTATCCCTCCCTTACCACCCATCTCCCACAGTCCCTTTCCCGTTGGTAACTGTTAGTCCATTCTTGGGTTCTGTGAGTGTGCTGCTGTTTTGTTCCTTCAGTTTTTGCTTTGTTCTTATACTCCACAGATGAGTGAAATCATTTGTCTTTCTCTACCTGACTTATTTAACTGAGCATAATACCCTCTAGCTCCATCCATGTTCCTGCAAATGGTAGGATTTGTTTTCTTCTTATGGCTGAATAATATTCCGTTGTGTATATGTACCACATCTTCTTTATCCAATCATCTACTGATGGACACTTAGGTTGCTTACATTTCTTAGCTATTGTTCTTTAGGGTTTTTTATGTACAATATCATGTCATCTGCAAACAGGGACAGTTTGACTTCTTCTTTGCCAATCTGGATGCCTTTTATTTCTTTGTGTTGTCTGATTGCCGTGGCTAGGACCTCCAGAACTATGTTGTATAAAAGAGGGGAGAGTGGGCATCCTTGTCTTGTTCCCAATCTTAAAGGAAAAGCTTCCAGCTTCTTGCTGTTAAGTATAATGTGGGCAATGGGTTTGTCATATATGGCCTCTATTATGTTGAGGTACTTGCCCTCTATACCCATTTTGTTGAGAGTTTTTATCATGAACGGATGTTGAATTTTGTTGAAAGCTTTTTTCAGCATCTATGGAGATAATCATGTGGTTTTTGTCCTTCTTTTTTTTGATGTAGTGGATGATGTTGATGGATTTTTTAATGTTATACCATCCTTGCATCCCTGGGATGAATCCCACTTGATCATGATGGATGATCTTTTTGATGTATTTTTGAATTCAGTTTGCTAATATTTTGTTGAGTATTTTTGTATCTATGTTCTTCAGGGATATTGGTCTGTAATTTTCTTTTTTTGTGTTGTCTTTGCCTGATTTTGGTATTAGAGTGATGTTGGCTTCATAGAATAAGTTTGGGAGTATTTCCTCCTCTTCTACTTTTTGGAAAACTTTAAGGAGGATGGGTATTAGGTCTTCACTAAATGTTTGATAAAATTCAGCCATGAAACCATCTGGTCCAGGGGTTTTGTTCTTAGGTAGTTTTTTTTATTACCAATACAATATCTTTGCTGGTAATTGGTCTATTCATATTTTCTGTTTCTTCCTGAGTCAGCCTTGGAAGGTCATATTTTTCTAGAAAGTTGTCCATTTCTTCTAGGTTATCCAGTTTTTTACCATATAATTTTTCATAGTATTCTCTCATAATTCTTTGTATTTCTGTGGTGTCCATAGTGATTTTTCCTTTCTCATTTCTGATTCTGTTTATTTGTGTAGACTCTCTTTTTCTTGGTAAGTCTGGCTAGGGGTTTATCTATTTTGTTTATTTTCTCAAAGAACAAGCTCCTGCTTTCATTGATTTTTTCTATTGTTTTATTATTCTCAATTCTATTTATTTCTGTCTTAATCTTTATTATGTCCCTCTTTCTACTGACTTTGGGCCTCATTTGTTTTTCCTTTTCTAGTTTCATTAATTTTGAGTTTAGATTGTTCATTTGGGATTGTTCTTCTTTCCTAAGGTAGGCCTGTATTGCAATATATTTCCCTCTTAGCACAGCTTTTGCTGTGTCCCACAGATTTTGCAGTGTTGAATTATTTTGGTCATTGATTATTTCGGAGCATGTTTTTAAGCCTCCATGTGTTTGTGGGATTTTTCATTTTCTTTAAATTATTTATTTCTAGTTTCATAACTTTTTGATCTGAGAAGCTGGTTGATACAATTTTTTGAATTTACTGAGGCTCTTTTTGTGGCTTAGTATACGATCTATTCTTGAAAATGTTCCATGTGCACTTGAAAAGAATGTGTATCCTTTTGCTTTTGGATGGAGTGTTCTGTAGATGTCCGTTAGGTCCATCTCTTCTAACACGTTGTTCAGTGCCTCTGTCTCTTTATTTATTTTCTGTCTGGTTGATCTGTCCTTTGGAGTGAGTGGTGTGTTGAAGTCTCCCAAAATGAATGCATTGCATTCTATTTCCCCCTTTTATTCTGGTAGTATTTGTTTCACGAAAGTAGGTAATCCTGTGTTGGGTGCATAGATATTTACAATAGTGATATCCTCTTGTTGGACTAAACCCTTTATCATTATGTAATGTCCTTCTTTGTCTCTTGTGACTTTCTTTGTTTGGAAGTCTATTTTGTCTGATACAAGTACTGCAACTCCTGCTTTTTTCTCACTATTAGTTGCAATGAAATATCTTTTTCCATCCCTTTATTTTCAGTGTGTGTATGTCTCGGGGTTTGAAGTGAGTCTCTTGTAGGCAGCATATAGATGGGTTTTGTTTTTTTTTATCCATTCAGTAACTCTCTGTCTTTTGATTGGTGCATTCAGACCATTTACATTTAGAATGATTGTCAATAGATATGTACTTATTGCCATTGCAGGCTTTAGATTC
This sequence comes from Smutsia gigantea, assembly GCA_032199065.1. Lineage (NCBI taxonomy): Eukaryota > Metazoa > Chordata > Mammalia > Pholidota > Manidae > Smutsia > Smutsia gigantea. Next base: position 202,949 of record JAVSCE010018145.1, on the reverse strand, counting down.
ATGGTTACCAAAGGCTCAAGGGTAATTCCCTTACTCTCCAACAGTCTAATTTAACTCACTTCATATGCTATTACAAACACACCTAAAGATTCTTTTTTTTCCCCTCCTTTTTCTTCCTCCTCCATTCTTTGTATGTTATGAATCATATTCTGTATTCTTTGTCTATCCCTTGGGTGACATCTATTTAGCCTTAGGAATACTTCCACCTATAGGAGTCCCTGAAAAATGCACTGTAGAGGTGGTTTGTGGAGGTAAATTCTCTCAGCTTTTGCTTATCTGAAAATTGTTTAATCCCTCTTTCAAATTTAAATGATAACCTTGCCGGGTAGAGTATTCTTGGTTCGAGGCCCTTCTGCTTCTTTGCATTAAATATATCATACCGCTCCCTTCTGACCTGTAAGGTTTCTGTTGAGAAGTCTGATGATAGCCTGATGGGTTTTCCTTTGTATGTGATCTTTTTTCTCTCTCTAGCTGCTTTTAAAAGTCTGTCTTTGATCTTTGCCATTTTAATTATTATATGTCTTGATGTTGTCTTCCTTGGGTCCCTTGTGTTGGGAGATCTGTGCATCTCCATTGCTTGAGAGACTATCTCCTTCCCCAGATTGGGGAAGTTTTCGGCAATTACCTCCTCAATGACACTTTCTATCCCTTTTTCTCTCTCTTCTTCTTCTGGTACCCCTATAATGCGAATATTGTTGCGTTTGGATTTGTCACACAGTTCTCTCAATATTCTTTCATTCTTAGAGATTCTTTTTTCTCTCTGTGCCTCAGCTTCTTTGTGTTCCTCTTATCTAATTTCTATCCATTTACTGTCTCTTCTACTACATCTAATCTGCTTTTAAATCCCTCCGTTGTGTTTCATTTCAGATATGGAATTTCTTAATGATTGAATCTCCATCTTAAATTCATTCCTGAGTTCTTGAATATTTTTCTGTACCTCCATAAGCATGTTTATAATTTTTATTTTGAACTATCTTTCAGGAAGACTGGTGAGTTCAGTTTCATTTGGCCCTTTTTCTAGGGTTTGTGAGATTTTGGTCTGAACCATGTTCTTTTGACATTTCATATTTCTGTGTGGTGCCCTCTAGTGCCCAGAAGCTCCAGTCTCTGTAGCTGCTCTGCCCCTAGAGTGAGGTTGGGGGTTGTATGGGTGCAGAGCTGGTGCCTGGGGGGAGAAAATTTCTGTTTCCTGATTCCTGTCTGCCATGCCTGTCTCCCATATCAGAGCCAGTGGGCCGTGCACACAGGTGTAAGTCTCTGTGCTTTGTGTCTGTAGCTGTTGTAGGTGGGGCCTCCTTCTGACTGGCCTGACGCCAGCGCAGTGACTGCCGCTTTGCAAGCTGGTGCCATCAGGCCAGGAGGAAGGCTTGGCAGGCTGCGTATCACAGTGGGGGGCCTTGGAGCTGAGTAGCCAGCCAGGGAGATGGAGTGCCTGAAGCTCCTAAGTTCCCAATCTGCTGGGCAGAGTGCACCCAGACAACCTTGTCCCCCTATCCCTTCTCCCGTGCAGCAAGCTCCATGCAAACCCCACCCCTTCAGCAGCCCTCTCGCTGCTAGGAAGCTTCTCAGACTGCCTGCCTTTCCCTTGTCCCAGAGTGGCCGGGTATGGATCCTGTCCTCCACAAACAGCTGGATCTGTCTCTCAAGCATTCTGCCTTTCCAAGCTCCCCATCCTCCAGAGCACCACACAATGTAGGTTTCTGCTTGCAAAGCAGATCTCCAGAGCTCAGTGTTAAGCAGTCCCAAGCTTTCACCCCCTCCATGCTCCGTTTGTCTTCCTCCAGCTGGTAAGCTGAGGTGGGGTAAGGGCTTGGGTCCTGCCAGATCAAGGCTTTCATACATTACCCTATTTCGTGAGGTCTGCTCTGTTCATGAGGTCTGTATGCAGTCTGGTGCAGCCCTCTTTCCTGTTGCTGTTTTAGGGTTAGCTGTATTAACTATATTTTCACACTATCTGTGGTTTTGGGAGTTCTCTCTCTTACCTCTCACGCCACCATCTTGAATCCTCTCCACCGAGGAGGTAACATTTTTAAAAGATGTAAATGAAGTAGGGGGAGGTGTGTCATATGAAGATGTAGTAGAATAGCATTCCAGGAAGGAGAATAGCATGGGGCTGAAGAAACCATGTGATGTCCAGTGTGATAGAAGCAACATGAATGGGGAGGGTGGAGATGTGGTCAGAGAGGTAACCTGTAACCAATAAGAGAGCCTTGTTCAATCACAGTAAGAACTTTATTCTGAGTGTGATGGGAGACCACTGACTGAATGGTCTTGAAAAGGTAAATGACATGATATGATTTTTCTTTTTTATTTAATGTCCCATTGGCTGCTGCATGGAAAATTGATGTGAGGAGGGCCAGGGAAGAAGCAGGGAGACTAGATTAGAGACCAACATAGCCAGCCAGATCAGAGAAAATGTCATCTTAGATTAGTACGGTAACAGTAGAAGTGGTTGGACTGGGGATATGTTTGAAAATAAAGCTTGTAGAACTTGCTGATTGGAGCTGTATGTGAAGAATCAAGGAAGGCATACTGATTTTTTACTTGAATGAGTCATTGAAAAGTGGTGCTTAAAATTTTACAGAAAGGGGATGTGTATAAGAAAACTGGAGAGTTACGTTTGTCAGGGAAGTGTCAGAGGTTCTGCTGGGGAAATGTTACTATCAAGTTGCCTGTTAGACATTCAATAGAAGGTATCGAATATGCAACTAGATGTTCATGTGTGGAGCTCAAGGGAGAGGTCAGCTAGAAATTATATTGGGGAGTCATCAATAAATGCATGGCATTTAAAGCCATGAGGCTGAATGAAATAACCTTGGGAGTGAGTGTAGAATGAAACTAAAGAAAAATGAGTAATGAAGATTGAATCATATGCATAAAGCAGAGAAAGCAAGAGCTCAAAGATGACTTCAGGAGTCTTGGCATAGACAAAGTTATGCTATGAGGTTTAATACTATTATAAATAATGGAAGCTATACACAAAAATATACACACAAAAATTCCCCATAGCCTCACAATACAAAATAGTTATTACTCTCTGCAAACCCTTTCACATATCTTTATTGTTTTTTCAGAACTATAACAATACCGTACATAAATTTATAATATTCAGTAATAAGCACATTACAGGCAGCTGCAAATGTGACCTGTGCTGCATGAAGGATACAAGAAGGGGGTCGCTCAAGAGTAAAATTACCATGTGATGCAAGGGATTACAGAGAAGAGCTCAATAATGATTTGTTGAAGTATTAAATGAATAGGTATATTCCATATCCAGTCTCCAAGCCTGAAATTATACTAATAGATCCCTAAGGAAAAGAGATCAGAATCACCCCCATACACCTACAAGTGCCCTAGGGAGCGTCATCAGGATGGTATTTCCTCTTTCTTTGGACAAATGTGCCAAAATGTCACACATGGCAAAGAAGGCTGGACATTTTTCTACCAGGCTCCCCATGACTCACTTCATTCAAATAAAAGCATAGCATTTTAATGGAACTTCTCCAATATTTTGTTGGTTTACACTGAATATTCAAAGATCAGTCCCAGTGTCAATTAATCGTAAATGATGAGAATGTGCTTTCCTTTTGTTAGGTCCAAAAAGGATCATTCTACAAACAGAACAACGTGTAAGGACTCAGAAGGGTGGAGTTACTCATGTGTGTTAATAGTAGTTTCCCTGCTGACAAAACTCAATTTTGCCCACCAGCTAATTCCATTTCTTTATCTTATTTCTGTGGAGGAATAGAGCTACTTCACACTGGTGTTTTCCCTGCTATAACCAGGATAGCCCAACATAAACTCCCTTTATTAATAGTATAATGGTAGGTGCCATTTAACCAGGATCTATTATGTGCTTAGATTTAGAATAGGCTTAATACAGCATCTCATTTAATTCTCATGGCAACCCTATACTGTGGGTTTAGTGTAATGTATAATCCATATGTGTGTGAATGTGTCCATGCATGCATGCATAGATGCATCCAGTGTAATGAAAGGTATAGGTGGCAAAGCTGGTGCTTGAATTAAGATCTATCTGATGCCAAAGTTGCAGTCTTAAGCACTATGCTACACAAAAGGACCCAGAGTTTTCCCACAGGGGCCACTGGCAAAGGCAGTGATATGGTATAAAATGGATGGATTTCAAAGTTAAATATCCTTAAGTGAAATACCAGATACTGAACCTGAGTTTTTCATTGCTCATGCATAAAAATTGAAATAATAAATTGTTTCTTTCAGGACTATTATGGGGATTAAGTGAGAAAAATCTATGCTAAGTCACACAGTATTTATCTGGTATTTACTGCATTCCAATCTCCTTAAAACTCTGTTTATATTTCAAGCTCCTAGCCCTGTATTTGTGAAAAAAAGGTAAATGCATATATGTCAAATGAATAGAACATAGTAGGAGAGCTACATATTACCTGCCTCATTTTGTCTTGGGAATCAACAAAATAATCTGTGGATTCTTTTTACATTGGCTAAAAAGGGGAATATGAAAGGTAAGAGAGTTCATTGCTTCAATTCTGAAAGTACAGCTTCCTCATTCAGATATTTGGCTGTGCGACCATATTGCTGGGTGCTTCCTAAAGAGATCATAGGTGTCTGAGGGCGGTGGGGACCAGCTCATTTTAGGCTGAAGTAGTTTCCAGGCAGTAGATTTACATACTTGACACTTAGCCTCGCTAATGTTGCTTACAGTAAGTTGCTTTTACTGGGGAGATTAAATGGAACTCTCCCAGGAGCACTGTTTTAGATGAGGACATCCCCTGAGCCACAAGGATACTTAGAGAAATCCACAGTGCTGCCACTGACTAATGTCATCCCATTTTAACAACAGATAATTTTCTCAAGGAACACAGAGTAGATGTGTGTTTGTGTGTGTGCATGTATGCATGTGTAACAGCTGAAACAAAACAGAAAAAAATATAGAGAGAGAGAGAAATGGCAACCACAACATCCAACTGCCTTCCCAGTTGATGGGACAACAAATTAGGGGAGTCAAAGAGACAGTCACTGACTATAGCCAAATAAGCAATGAATCAGGTCAGTAATGAGTATAATGAAAGGGACTTGACACACATAAGATTTATCAGTAACAGCACTATCCACAAAGGAGACAACACCAAGAAGAGCCCAACGAAAGTAGACAAGACAGAGGCCAATATATTCAACAGCGTCTCAGTAATTTAGATCATGGGAGTCACACAGATCCACTTTGAGTTTAGCTCTTTCATTTATGAGTTGAGTGTGACCTTGGGAAAGCAATTTCTAAGCTTCAGTTTCCTCATCTATAAGAGAATGGTAACAACTAGTTTACGGGGCTGCCAGGAGGTTTACAGTGAGAGCACAAGAATAATGCCTGGCATTATTACAAACCCAATAAATGTTGGTGAAAGTGGTGGTAATACTCAGTGCACAATAAATGTTAGTTGTTATTATGGTCGAGGAGCTAAGCTAACTATATTTAATCTTCCTAAGCCTTATGAACTAAATGCAATTATTTTCTTCCTGTAACAAGACTGAAGCATAGGAGACTAAATAACTTAACAGTGAACATCAGCTGGTACCTGGTAGAGAAATAACTGAATCCAAGGCAAAATGGCCTAGTACCTGGGCTCTTAACAGCTAGGGCAGTGGAGATGGCAATGACAGTGGTAGATCTGTAGAAGGGTAGTACTTTATTTAAGGGCATTAATGTCATCCTTCTTTAATCAAGCATTCAATCATCTATTTATTCATAAAATATAAAATGAGTAGTTGCTTCCTGCTAGACACTCTGAGATTTAGAAAGCAGTGACTAACTTCATGGGAGCCTGAGGAAGTGTGTACAACACACACTGGGATTTGAATTCAAGCCCTGCTAGTCCTGTGTGACATGGGAAGTGTTGCTTACCTCCCTCTGCTTCAATTTCCTCTTTGCTGAAATATCACATCATTGCTATGAAGATTAAACTAACATGGTATTCATATAAAGCACCTAACCAATCAGAAAGCATTTGATAACTGTTAAGCCTTCTGTAGTAGGTCTTCCCTTGAACTAGTTGAGTAGACTTTAATTTACATCTAAAAAGTTAAACCAAAAAATGGCCTTTCGGGACTTGTCTTTTTCAGCATATGTGGAGTATAAGAACTAAGGGAAAAAAAAAAAAACTAAAGGAACAAAACAGCAGGAGACTCACAGAACCCAAGAACGGACTAATAGTTACCAAAGGGAAAGGGACTGGGGAGGATGGGTGGGAAGGGAGGGGCAAGGGGGAAGAGGGGACATTAGGATTAGCAGATGTAATGCTGGGGGGACACGGGGAGGGCTGTACAACCCAGAGAGGACAAGTAGTGACTCTATGGCATCTCACTACGCTGATGGACAGTGACTGTAATGGGGTTGGGGGGGGGACCTGATGAAGGGGGTAGTGTAATCACCATAATATTACTCATTTAATTGTAGATTAATGATATCAAAATAAACTTATTAAAAATTTTTAAAAAATGGCCTTTCGGTGACACCTTAACATAATGCATGCAAGATAAATTCCTTACTTCCTTCTGCACATCTTCCTTCCTTCCATCATATACCATGTACTGTGTATCCTCTACATGCCATGCGTTAGGCATAGCACAAGGGATATAACAACAGACAATAAATACATGTGTAAGTGCCATACTTAGTGTTCCAGAGGGAGAGATTACTCTGTGCTAAAGTCATTAGGGACAGCATTACATGTAAGATGAAACCTGAATTTGCCCTTGAGGATGAAGAATCAGGAGAGGAAATAATCTAGGAGAGGGGAAAAGACAGAAGTAAATGTAAGAGGACAGAATGTGTGAGATGTTTGCTTGTCAGTGAGGGATATCATTTGGAAAAATAAACAGTTCACAGAAAATAGCCATTATAACTAATTCCCCTAACACCCCTATAGAAAATTACCTTTAACAATAATCTTGCAATGAAGCCCAACACATAAACCAGATAAAGCTGCAGTATTCCCACTGAAGTTAGGGAAAGAAATCTGGAGATCTTTCCAGGAGCATGCCTCTTATTCCAGGACATCTACAGAGATCCCTTAGCACTTTCTGGAGTAAAACGTAAAGCAAAGGCAGACAAAAGCTCCCCTAAGAGAGTAATTAAAGTTTAAAAATTCAGCTGGGGAGAGCCCAAGGAGAATTTTGAATACAAGTCTGAGTAAGCCTGTACACAACAGAAACTCAATGAAGAATTTGAACAGGAATATAATATAATGAAATGCACGCTGGGGAAAATAACCTGACTCTGCATGAGAGTCTTATTTGGGGGACTAAGATACTGCCTGTGAGGTAATTAAATGGATATTACTAAAGGGTAGTTTTAATTCACTCCTAAGATTCTTATAGAGAAATCATGATGGTCTGAGTTGCAATAAGGATCTAACCACAAATTTGCATATAGCTCTGAGTGTCTCCTTCAAAAGAGAAGATAATGGAGCCCTATTATTTTCTATCAACTTCTGAAGTGTGAATGCGTTTGTGTACAAAATCAAATGCATGAAACTATTCTTCCACAGTGATTTACCCAGACCCATGACAATGTGAATGTACATCAGCAGCTTACATCTTTACCCATCACCTAGAATCCCAAACACAGGTAAAATTGTACTCAGTAAATTTATATTTGATTTTACTCACACATGTCTCACTGGAAATCTTAAATTGCTTTAGATGCTAACTGGCTTACCACTTGAGAAATTCAAATAAAGCCTCTGAAATATATTTCCAACCTCTTTCTAGTCCCTGTCTGGCCCATATGGTAGGTAGCCCAACACAGTGAGCCCCCACTGATGTCCTTGTTCTCATCCCTGGAACCTGTGAATATGTGACCTTACATAGAAAAATGGACTGTTTGGTTGTGATTAAGCTAAAAATCCTGAGATAGGAAATCATTCTGATTGTCCAACACAATTACAGGAATCCTTCTAAGTGAAGAGGAAGAAAGAGCCAGAGAAAGGAACTTGATGATGAAGCTAGAGTCAGGGTGAAGAGGGAAGACAGACTTCACTGGCTGTGGCTGACTCTGAAGATGGAAGGGGGGTCACAAGCCAAAGGACATGGGTAGCCTCTAGAAGCTGGGAAAAGAAAGGCAACAGATTCTCTGCCAGTCTCCAGAAGGAAGGCAGCCCCATCTACACCTAACATTTTAGCCGAGTGAAACCCCCTTTGTTCTTCTGACCTTCACAACTGTAAGGTAACACATTTGTTTTGTTTCAAGCCACAAAGCTTGTGATAATTGGTTACAGCAGCCATAGGAAACTCATACAAAATGATCTCAGTAATTGGAAAGATAAGGATAGAGAGAATCTTGATGGTCAAGAGGCTCATTGACCCATTCCTAGACAATTCTTGGAAGCGCTCTTCTCTGGCCATCTAATTTTTCTTAACAGTTTCCAGCGACTACACCCTCGGGTTTTCAAATCATCTTGAAGCCAACACATTGAGACACTCATCAGTTGGATATTTATGGAAAAGTAATAATCCTTTCTAGGTCTCAGTTTCGATTTCTTTAAAACAAGGTCAATAAAAGCACCTATTTCATACACTTTTTTTAGAGGTTCGTGAGGAAAGGGGCTGGAACTTAAACAAGAATGGTATAGCTTTAATATGTTTATTCATTTAAACAACGCATTTGCACGGAACACTACTGGGTGCTAGGCAGTTTGTTAAATTCTCAACACAAACAATATAGACATGGTTCCCAACTTCAAGGAGTTTACAGTCTTACACACTGCAGGTGCTCTGTAAATACTGACCCTACAATGTTGGCATGTAACAAGTGCTCATAAAGATGATGTTGAACACAGTAAATGTCAGTAAATATTTACCACCATTGTTGATAAATGTATGTTTAGCTAATAAAAACATGGTGGGTCACCCAATGCTTTTATACAGTACTAAGTGTCTTACTAATACTAATACATGCAAGGGTGGTATACAAAGAAACAAATATTTTCTCCATAACTATACATAACTCATCTGACAGATTATTGGAAATTTGCTATAATATGACCTGCGTAATGTGTCAGTTGATAGTAAATCCTACCGTGAAAGCTATTCTGTGCTTAATTACATCCCTTTGGAAGAACTCCTTTGTAGCTGTGGCACACTATGAATTGTCTTCTCTGGTCCATGACGCTATGGAGAGGTATGAATGTATGATCAATGCACTAATGCTCAAACTAATGAGCTGTGGCAGTTTGCCCTGTACGGCAAGTTGACAGAGGGCACTTAGCAAATGCAAGGAAGTTTCCAAGCAAAAGGCAGATTCCTTATTTTACTCATTTCTGAATTTTTCCAGTGTACATATCTCCCCAGTAACAGCAACGTGCATTCTCTAGAAGCTGCCAAATGAACACAGGAATACGAATAGACTGGTGCACTCCCACTTACGTAAATCACACCAGCCCTGAAGCCTGGAGAGGGTGGCAGGGCAAGCTGGACTTTCTTGAAAAGATTAAAGTGCAGTTCAGGGAAAAGTCACTGAAATGCATACTTCACATTCGAAAGCAACATATATTTACAGAAAATGAAATCTTGGTTAAAACATTTTTGAATCATGTCTAAATGTTCACTATAAACTGGAAAGATTTTGCTTGATTTACTCGGTTCAATTTCTAGGCTTATCCCCCCTCTGTGCTAATGGCAAGCTATCAATCATCAGAGCTATGATCAGATTTTGCAGAAGGCCACCAGCATCATTTTCAATCATTTAAACTTTGCCAGCCTGCCTCCCGTCTTTATGAATCACAAGATTAATGTGAAAGGATTTCTAAATGCATTTTTAAAAAATTAGCAAATTATGATTGTTCTTTAACTCACAGCTTTATGCATAGCCTGTATTGTGACTTCTAACAGCTTTACTACTCAGAGGAAGAAGAATAGAAAAGCATCCTATACTTAACATGGGATGGCTCTTTGGACACATAATGCATATATTCAAAATAGAAAGCTTTAGATAAAAGTGCTTTTGTGGTTATGTCTTTTTACCCCCAAGATATTTCCCTGAATACATATCTCCCAAAGTAAGCTGTGGTTTAAACAGCAATTTTTTTTAATCCCATGCATTTTGTCTTCAAGCTGGTCACCTTTTGAAATTCCTCATAGTGAAATTCATCAGGTACAAGATTTTTGCTTCAACTTGAACAAGAACAGTTTTAGATTTCAACCATAATATTTTCTTTTAAAAACTTTTTCCAATCCATTGGATTTTAGAATTATTATGTTTTCCTGTTTACATAAACATTGAATGCTTATTTTAAAACAGCAAACACAAGAATAAAGTATAGCAAATAAACCTAAAATGACCCAAAATCCCTTCAGTCTGAGGTACCAGCCATCAATTTTAAGACAACTCTTATATATGTAGATCTATTTTAACACCTTTGTTCTTCATCATTTCTTCTCTTTCTCTCTTCCTTCTTTTGCTTATCTTCTCCCTTTTTTCCTCACATTCCAATATCCTTAATCTCTGTGTTCTTCCTCCTCAAACACAGTTAGTAACTTGATTTATTCCACCCTATTTTTCCCCATGCATATATAAAACATATAGATGATCATGTATATATAGACACACATAGCACACACAGCAGACAAAATATCAGTAATGACATAGTTGAATTCAACAACAATATCAATCAACTGGATATAACTGATATCTATAGACTAATTCATTCAAAAACCACAGAACACACATTCTTCTCAAGCTGATGTGAAACACCCACCAACACAGACCACAGTCTGGGCCATAGAACACATCTTAACATATTTAAAAGAACAGAAATCATATGTCTTCTCTCAGATGATAATGGAATAAACTAGAAAACAATAACAAAAAAGATGACTGGAAATTCCAAAGCATGTGGAGATTAAACAGCACAATTCTAAATAACACATAAGTCAAAGAAGAAATCTCAAGAGAAATGAAAACTAAATTAATATTTGAATTAAATGAAAATAACTTATCAAAATTAGTGTGATACACCCAAAGCAGTGTTTAGAGGGAAATTTATAGCATTGAATGTATATTTCAGAAAAGAAGAAAGATTTGAAATCAATCATCTAATTTTCTGCCTTGGAAAAGTAGAAAAGGAATAAATCACACCAAAGTAAGCAAAAGAAAATAAAAGGATTTATAAGAGAAAACAGATTCCTGAAAATATGAAATCAATAGAAAATAATCAATGAAACTAAAAGCTGGTTCTTTTGAGAGACCAATAATATTGATAAACATTTAGTCAGGCTAACAAAAAGATAAAGAAGACACAAATTACTAATATAAAAATGAAAGAGGGACCCTCTCTGCAAATCCCATGGGGATTAAAAAGATAACAAAGGAATACTACAAAAAACCCTATGCCCACAAATTTGATAGCATAGATGAAATGGTCCAATTCTTTGAAAGACACAACTTGTTAAAACTCATACCAGGAAAAATACACAAGGTGAACTGGATTATATCTATTAAAGAAATTTAATCAATAGTTAATAACTTTACAAAACAGAAAACACCAGATCTTGATGGAGCCAGACAAATTACAAGAAAAATACAAACCAATATTTCTCATGAACATAGATGTAAAGACCTTCAATAAAATATGAACAAACTAAATCCAACAATAAATAAAATGAATTATATACCATGAACAAGTGGGCCTTAACCCAGGTATGCAAAGATATTTTAACATTCGAAAACCAATTAATTTATCACATCAACAAATGATCCTATCAAAAGACGCATGAAAAGCATTTTATAAAATTCAACACCTATTCATGATAAAAACTCTCACTGAACTTAAAGGGGAAATACCTCAACTTGATAAAGAATATCTAAAAAGACATATAGCTAACATTATAATTGATGGTAAGAAACGAAACCTTCCTAAGATCAGAAACAAGGTAAGGATGTCCACCTCACCACTCATTTTTAGCAATGTACTAGAGTACTAATACAAAAAAAAATTTTTAAATTAAAAGGCACGCAGCTTGGGAAAGAAGAAATAAATCTGTATTTGTTTGCAGATGACAGGATCGTCTATGTAGAAAATATGAAAGAAATTACAACAAAACTCCTGGTACCAGGATGCAATTATAGCAAAGTCATAGTATACAAGGTTAGTCACAGAAGGCAATTTCTTTCCTATGTACCAACAATGAACAAGTGTCATTTAATTTGAAAATAAAAACATTTTCATTAGCACCTCAAAAAGTTAAATACTCAGATATTAATCTAGCAAAATATAAGCTCTATATGAGGAATAATACAAAACTGACAAATGAAATCAAAGAACTAAATAAATGCAGAGATATTCCATGTTCATAGATAGGAAGACTCTATATTGCCAAGCTGTCACTTCTTCCCAATTTGATAGATAAATTTAATGCATTCTCAATCAAACGCCCACAAAGCTACTTCGTGCTTATCAATAAACTGTTTTTGAAGTTTATATGGAGAGGCAAAAGACCCAGAAAAGCCAACACAGTATTGAAGAAGAACACAGTTAGAGGACTAATGCTATCTGGCTTGGAGACCAATTACAAAGTTACAGTAATCAAAGCAGTGTGGTATTAGTGAAAGAACAGACAAATAGATCAGTAGGACAGAACACATATCCTAAAAATAGATGCACATTAATATGCTGAACTTATATTTTAAAAAGGAGCAAAGGAAATACAATAGATCAGAGATAGTCTCTTCACCAAATAATGCTGGAACAATTGGACATCCACATGCAAAAACATGAATCTAGACACAGACCTTACACTCTTCACAAATACTAACTCAAAGTCAATCACAGACCTAAATGTAAAATGCAAAGCTACAAAAGCACTAGGAGATAACATAGGAGAAAACCTAGATAACCTTGAATATGGTGGTTTTTAGATACAACACCAAAGGCTCAATCCATGAAAGAAATAACTGATGTTGGATTTCATTTAAAATAAAAAACCACCCTGTGCAAGGCTATGTCAAGAGAATGAGAACAAGAGCCATTTAATGAGAGAAAATATTTGCAACAGACACATCTGATAAAGGATTGTTATCCAAAATATACAAAGGACTCTTAAAATTCAACAGTAAGAAAACAACCAACCAGAATTTTTAAAATGGACTGAAGACCTTGGCACCTCACCAAAGTAATACAGATGACAAATAAGAATATGAAAAGAACATGGTGAGTCGGGGGGTCATGGGAAAACAGTGTGGCACAGAGAACACAAGTAGTGACTCTGTGGCATCTTTACACTGATGGACAGTGACTGCAGTGGGGTGTGATGAGGGACTCGATCACATGGATGAATGTAGCAACCACATTGTTTTTCTTGTGAAATCTTCATAGGAATGTATATCAATGAAACCTTAATAAAAAAAATTTTTTAAGAATATGAAAAGATGCTCCAGATCATATGTCATCAGGGAAAGGCAAATTAAGATACACCTATTAGAATGGCCCAAATCTGGGACACTGACAACACCAAATGCTGGTGAGGATATGGAGCAATAGAAACCCTCATTCATTGCTGGTAGAAACGGAAAATGGTATAGCCACACTGAAACACTGTTTGGCAGTTTCTTACAAAACTAAAAATACTCTTACCATATGATCCAGCAACCATGCTCAGTGGTATTTACCCAAAGGAGTTGAGAACTTATGTCCATATAAAAAATACAATGTTATGATGTTATAGCAGCTTATCTATAATTCTAAAAACTTGGAAGCAACCAAGATGCCCTCCAGTAGGTGAATAAATAAACTGTGTTACATCTGCACAATGGAATTTTATTCAGTGCTAAAAACAAATGAGCTACCAAACAATGAAAAGACATGGAGGGACCTTAAATGCAATTACTAAATGGAAGAAGCTAATCAGAAAAATCTATATACTGTATGATTCCAAATATATGACATTCTGGAAAGAGCAAAACTATGGAGACAGTAAAAAGATCAGTGGCTGCCAGGAATTTGGGCATTAGGGAGAGATGAATAGGATGAACACAGGATTTCTAGGGCAGTAAAAAGTATTCTTTATGATACCACAGTTATGGATACATGCCATTATGCATTTGTCCAAACCCACAGAAAATAGGACACCAAGAGTGAACCACAATGTAAACTAAGGACATTGGAGGATCATGATGTTTCAATGCAGGCTCATCAGTTGTAACAAGTGTATCACTCCAGAGGATGTTGATAATGGGGAAGACTATGGATGTGGGAAGTTGGATGTGTATGTGAATCTGTCTACATACAACCACTCTAAAAAATATCCGTTAATTTTTTTTTTCAAAGATAACTTCAAGTCTCTGGATAAAATAATTTAATTTGCTTCTGGATATGTAGCTAGGCCAGAGGTGCACTGTCTTAATTCAATCAGTGTTTAAAAGTATTCAAAATTTAGCTTTAGTCCTTGCGAGGGTTTTCAATTTCCTTTACTTTTATTCTTAGGATGTAGGTGTGGGGTAAATTGTAGAATTTCCAGAATCTCCCAACTGGCCTTAGTCCATTTACATACCAATAGGTGTTTACCTCTGCAGCCTCCTGCAGCCTCCCAGGCAAGGGGTGGAGATAAAACAGCCATTCTCTCCTCCCCTCTGTTCCTAGTAAGTAATTGGCCTGGTGTCTGCCAGTCACCAAAAACAACCATTGGAGTACCTCCTAGAAGGGGCAGGTGAAAAGTAGAGAGGGTATTGTGGAAGGAGAGTCCAAGTTGTGGCTGGAAGAAACAAACAGAGATGTGGCCAGAAGGATGAATGGAGCCATGGCCGGAAGAGATGGATGGTGCCAGGCTTGGCTAATGACTATAAGGAATGAAAGCCTTTTTACCAACCTGCCCTTTCCTTTAACTTATTTTGGTTTCACTGGTTTCATAGGAGAACTCACCCCAGGCTAGGAACACCCTTCTCGCTGGAGCTACAGTAGCCCACCAAGGTGCAAAGCCTTGGTTGCTTTTCAGGGCTTTTCCTTCTTGATGAGGCATGAATTTCAAAGTTTTGTTCTCCTACATATTTTAAGATTAATTAAAGCTATGCTCAGTTTTTCAGCCATGACTTTTACTTTGCCAGAACTGGCAGAGATACTAACATTTGTACATTATCTCAAGGGGAAATACCCTTACTTCTTTTGAATTTCTGTTTTCTACACATTGGCCCAGCAAATTATCAAAGCCTTTGGTAACTCTCTCATTCTTTCAGAAGAAAGATACATTTTTAATATTTTATTCAGTTTTATACTTACTATTTGTGGGTGAGATTGTATGAAACAAAATAATCAACTGGAAGCACAGTCCTTTTGTAAGTTACCTTATTTTCTTGTCCATTTTTCTTTTGGATCATTTGCCTTTTAAAATAAATTATAAGTGCTATTTGCATATTATAATTTTTATAAATTAGTATCAATAACCATACCTTTTACCCACAAACCAGGAAGCTCTACCTTCCTCTCATTTCACTTTTTGGCTAAAGATATTTAATGATTACCTGTTTGTGAAATACTACACCAGATGCTAAGGTACAATGACAACAGTCAGCTCCTGAGCTTATGAAACTTATAGTGTCTAGTGGGATAGACAGAAAATACAAAAATATTTTGCTAAGAATTTAAAATAGAATTGTAATACTATGAAGAAAACGTATGATGTGTAGAAAGGAATCTTGCTTAGTCAAGAGGGGAAGTTCTGAAGAAGTTACTTTGAAGATAAATGAAAGTAAGTTATCTGGACAATGGAAGAATGGAAATACATAGACAAAGGCACTGAGTTAGCAAGGACCCTCGTGCATTACAGGAATGGAACAATGAACAGCATCACTGAAGTTTTGTGTGCCAGGAGAAATGTGATACAAGATGAGCCTAAAGGAGCAGGTATAAGAAAGATGACTTGGATTCTTATAGGACATGTGTATTATTTATAACCTACAGAATATGAAATTACTCCAAAACAGCATCTTAAAACAATAAACATGTTATCCCACTCATTTTCTGTGGGTCAGAAATCCAGGACTGAGTTAGCTTGGTAGTTTGGACTCATGAATCTCATGAAATTGCAATCAAGCTCTTGTGCAGGCTGCTGGCATCTGATGGCTTACCTGGGGCTAGAGGACCCATTAGCAAGGTGGCTCATGACATGCCTGGGGAGGAAGTACTGGTTGTTGGCAGGAGTCCTTCATTCCTCACTACATGAACTTCTCCAGGTAGCTGCTTGAATTTACTCAAGATGTGACAGTGGCTTCCTCCAAAGTAATCTAAGATTGAGAGAGGTAGAAGCCATAATGCATTTTATCACCTAGCCTTAGAAGTCATACCCTATCATTTCCACAAAACCCTATCAACTACACAGATCAGCTCCATTCAGTGTATGAAAGTGCTAAAAAAGTGTAAATACCAGTACCAGGAAGTAATCTTGTGGCTGGTGAACACATCATCACTGATTTTTGTCTTTCTTTTAACAGCGATTTGAAATTACTGTAGGATTTTTACCAGGAGACTGCCATGATGAAATTTAAAGTGTAAGATGATTTTGACTCTAATGTAAATAAAAACAATGGAAAGAAGCAAGAGTGAAAGTAGGACACTTATTAGAAAGTTTCTACCATGGTCCCCACCCCCACCCCCATCAAAGATAATGATAGCTTGGATAAGTCTAAAGATAATAGAGATGGAATTAGGAAATGGGGATTTGGGAAACGATTGTTTCAAAGTTTTTGTTTATAAAATCCAAATAGGCTCGTCATAAAAAGAAAAAAAGTCTTCATTCCTAGTTTTTCTTTTTTTCCCTTTTTTGGAACTTCTGATCGCAGTCTCATCAATATAATGCTGAAACCAGGGAAACAACTTCCTAAGGATGATATAGCATTTTAGGATGATCCATCCCTCTTCCATCAAATGACATATGCTTTAAAAGAGAAAGCAGTATTATTTTCCTGAGTTACAAACACCACCTGAAGTATGACCTTTTTTTCTTAAGAACTAGGATCATTTGTAATTACAGAGAATTGCATAAAAGAGGAACAAAACGTGGAGACACTCAGAAAAATAAGCCAATGGATTTGAGGCTGTTATCAGCACAAATGCCCTATCTCTGAGCCCTGGTAGAATTTCAGTGTCTATCCCCAGATTGTTTGTTTTTCATGCTTAGATCTCCATGAAGTTAGGTTCTAAATACTAATCCTTCCATAGAATCATGGTAGTTTATTTTTTCAGTTGTTTGGGATCAAATCCTTAGTTCTGGGCTTCCTGGAATGTCAACTTTAATCCTTGTCTGAATTATTTCCACTTGAATATTATTGCTACATCATTTGATGGAGCAAATTTTCAGTAAGTATTTATTGATGGAGATAGATATTTAAAGTAACTAGATGGTAAATATTCATTATACATTTATTCATATAGTCATTTATTCATATATATAAAATATTTATTAAGCACCTCCTCGTAGCACTCTATTAAACTATGGGACATAATTTTGAATTAAATGGAAACAGTCAGCCTATACCCTTATGGAGCTTAGTCTATCCTTGTCAAATTGGTTAGGATATTCTTACCTGCCCTCCTCTTTGCTCTTTTCCTAGCAAAAATTTCACTGGAGCTCTTACCATGTTCTAGTTTATACTGGTTTTAGGTTGATTTATTTTTACGTACTGGTTGATCTGCAAGGAAAGAAAGAATAATAACACCTTAAGTAATTTAGTGAAATTTTGACAACTGGCTCTCTATATGAAATAGACATAAAAGTTTTATACATCTGCTGCTCCTTAATCTAGACATCCACCCTTCTTTACCACCGAGGATCGAGATTCTTTTCCTATAGTCTCAGTCCTAGAAAGTATGTGTATGTGCATGTATTTGTGTAATTTTTGTTCACTTAGTCAAAATCAGCAACTCTTGTTTGGTCAGTAATGATGGTGGTGATGAGAAGCGAACCATGCCACTTTTTTTGAAGGATCTTTATTTAAAAAATGAATATAGGGTTTAATCTCATAAAATAAAAGCAAAAACATTTGCCTCGCTAAGACCCATGGATTGCGTGGACTCTACTCCAAATCCCTTTCCAGATGTATCCTGTCCTTCCAAGTCAGGTTTATATTTCACCTACTTCAAGAAACCTTTGTTTTATATTTTCCCCCCTGATGATCATCTCATAAACACTGTACATTCAAACACTCAATTTCATTTCACTAATTATGTCTTTGTCTTTAAACCTGGTTTCCCATTGCTTGAGGCTGGCAATCATGTAGCATTATTTTCATAGGAAAACCATGATGCTGAGCACATAGCAAGAGAATAAGGGATACTAACTGAATTTTTGTTCATTCATTCATTCAGAAAATAATCATTGGGCATCTACTATATAACAGATGTTATATTAAACATAGAGCTGTCAACAAGACTCCAATAATATGGTACAAAGGCAAATATTAAACACAAACTATTGGAAAAATTACAGTTATAATTATCATGTGTGTCAGGAAAAAGAAATGAGACTATATGGATAGCTACAACTGGAAAAGCCACTCTAGTGTTCCCTGATTAATATTTAAGCTTCCTAGCGACGGAGATATTGGAGTGAATATGAAGTGAATTAGGAGAGTAAGAGATAAAGAGCTCTGGATCCTTAGGGAGTCTGGCAAGTGAGGCTATTCTAATTGGCTGCAGGGATTAAACTGTCTCAGAGCATAGCAACTATTCAGTGATCACATTCTTTGAAGGCCACAAACAGAGCCAGTACCTATTCCAGATTCAAAGTGGTGGTTCCCTTGTGTAAGTGGCCTACTGAAGGCACTCTGAAAGAGTCTAGAGTTATTTCCTTGGCATTACCAATTAAAATCTCAAGATTAGGTAGTTATCTCCTTTTGACTGTTCATAACAAGTAAGCAATTTTCACCTCTTGTGCAATGTTATGGACTGGATTGTGCCTTTCCCCTCAAATTCATATGTTGAAGCCCTAACCACTATCTCAGAATGTGGCTTATTTGGAAATAGAGTCTTTATAAAGATGAGGGTAAGTTAAAATGAGGCCATTAGATCCTAATCCCATATAACGGATATTCTTTTAAGAACCACATGCACATGCACAAGGTAAAGGTCATGTGGAGACACAGAAAGAAGGTGGACATCTGCAAGCCAAGGAGAGAGGCCTCAGAAGAAACCAAACCTACCAACACCTTGATGTTGGATTTGTGGTCTCTGAAACTAAGAAAAATAATTTCTGTTGAAGTCACCAAGTCAGTGGTATTTTGTTATGGTAGTCCTAGCTGCCTAATATGTATAGAACCATAGAGGTCAACTTAAGTTCTCAGCTTAACTGATCTAAGATTCAGCCTCTGATGAACAGAATATTTACCTCTTCCTCACAACCCACTGAAATCTTACTCCATTTCTTCTTAAACATTAAAATAATATGATTTGACTTCCGGGAAGATGGCAGTGTGAGCAGGGCAGCCAAAATCTCTCAAAACCATATGTATTTATGAAAATAAAACAAGTACAACTATTCCTAAAAAAGAGACCAGAAGATACAGGACAGCACATAGCCTGCAGCTACACCTGAGAGGACTTGGCACCACGCGAGGTGGGTAAGATATGGAGTCGCGACCCAGCGGGACAAGAGCACTCCCCACCCCAGCGCACCGGTGGGAGGAGAGGATTCAGAGCCGGGAGGGAGGGGAAGTACAGGCCTGGGAAATAACCGGCCCTGGTGATCTGCGCTGGGAGCGCTGACACACATCGCGTGGTGTAGCAGAGATTGGAGAAGCAGAGGGTGCAGGATCTGAGTGGGGAATGCACCCGGGTCCTGGAAGCCGGCTCACGGAAAGAAAAAAAGAAAAAAAGAAAAGCGCACGCTTTTCTCAGCGGTCTAAAAGAGACAGGAGCCCAGCGGAGGAGCCGAATCATCCCATCACACTCAGCACAGCAGGCTGGGAGTCCTGGGGAGTTTCGGACCACTTAGATGGCGACTGAGAAAGGGTGGCCGCACTTCGAATTCCCCCAGAGATTAGCAGACTCCCAGTCGTTCCCACTGCAGCCAGACCTATAAATGGCACTGCGGAGCAGTGTGGCTGCAGCTGCGGAATAGTGGGGCAACAGTGCCACCTACAGCATCCCCACAGAATCTACTCCCAGTGGGCGTTTTCTGTTTGTCTGTTTGTTTTTTTTGTTGTTTTTTCTTCTCTTTCGTTTTTCTTTTCTTTCTTTCTTTCTTTTTTTTTCTTTTCTTTTTAAAGTCTTAAAGAGCCCAGCTGACATACGTGGCACCTACCAGCTACGACTTCTATAGCCATGAAAAGACAGAGGAATATGGATCAGACTAAGATCAAACAGACAAGCCCAGAGAGGGAGACTGAAGGGATGGAAATGCACAAACTTCCTGAGAAAGAATTCAGAATAAAAGTCATACACATACTGATGGATCTACAGAGAAATGTGCAAGAGCTAAGGAAGGAAATGAGGGAAGTGAGGAAAGACAATGCAGATCAGACAAGCACACGACGGGCTTAACAGCAGACTGGATGATATGCAAGAGACTGTTAATGCAATAGAAATCAGAGAATAGGAATACAGAGAAGCTGAGGCAGAGATATAAAAGGATCTCTAGGAATGAAAAAAAATTAGGAGAACTGTGTGACCAATCCAAAAGGAACAATATTTTCATTATAGGAGTACCAAAGGAAGAAGAGAGAGAAAAAGGAATACAAAGTGTCTTTGAAGAAATAATTGCTGAAAACTATCCCACACTGGGGAAGGAAATAGTCTCGCAGTCCATGGAAGCCCACAGATCTCCCAACACAAGGGACCCAAGAAAGACAACACCAAGACACATAATAATTAAAATGGCAAAGATCATAGATAAAGACAGAGTATTAAAGGAAGCTAGAGAGAGAAAAAAGATCACCTACAAAGGAAAACCCATCAGACTATCATCAGACTTCTTAACAGAAACATTACAGGCCAGAAGAGAATGGCATGATATATTTAACGTAATGAAAAAGAAGGGCCTCAAACCAAGAATATTGTATCCAGCACGATTATCATTTAAATATGACAGAGGGATTAAACAATTTCCAGAGAAGTGAAAGTTGAGGGAGTGTGTCTCTCATAAGCCACCACTACAGGATATCTACAAGGGACTGCTCTAAAGGGAAGCACTCCTAAGGCTAAAAAGGTGTCACCAGAGAAAATAAAATCATAGCAAAGAAAGCAGACCATCCAAACACTAACAAAGACAAAGAATAAAACACCTAGTATATAAAGAATGGAGGAAGAAGAATAAGAAGGGAGAGAAATAAAGAAACATCAGACAGTGTTTACAATTACTTAACAAGAAAGTTAAGTTAGATTGTTAGATAGCAAAGAAGCAACCCTTGAACCTTTGGTAACCACGAATCTAAACCAGCAATGGCAATAAGTACATATCTATTGATAATCACCCTAAATGTAAATAGACTGAATTCACCAATCAAAACACACAGAGTAACAGAATGGATAAAAAAGCAAGACCCATCTATATGCTGCTTACAAGAGACTCACCTCAAACCCAAAGACATACACAGACTTAAAGTGAAGGGATGGAAAAAGATATTTCATGGAAACAACAAAGAGAAAAAAGCAGGTGTTGCAGTGATGGTATCAGACAAAATAGACTTC
Source organism: Smutsia gigantea (assembly GCA_032199065.1). Lineage (NCBI taxonomy): Eukaryota > Metazoa > Chordata > Mammalia > Pholidota > Manidae > Smutsia > Smutsia gigantea. The sequence continues at coordinate 181,287 of JAVSCE010018145.1, read as the reverse complement.
AAAACGAAGAAAGTAGCAAGAGATAAAGAAGGACATTACATAACGATAAAGGGGTCAGTCCCACTAGAAGATATAACCATTATAAATATATATGCACCCAACACAGGAGTGCCAGCATATGTGAAACAAATACTAACAGAATTAAAGGAGGAAATAGACAGCAATGCATTCATTTTAGGAGACTTCAACACACTACTCACTCCAAAGGACAGATCAACCAGACTGAGAATAAGTAAAGACACAGAGGCACTGAACAACACCCTAGAACAGATGGACATAACAGACATCTACAGAACTCTGCACCCAAAAGCAGCAGGATACACATTCTTCTCAAGTGCACATGGAACATTTTCCAGAATAGACCACATACTAGGTCACAAAAAGAACCTCAGTAAACTCAAAAATATTGAAATTCTGCCAACCAACTTCTCAGATCACAAAGGTACAAAACTAGAAATAAATTTTAGAAAGAAATAAGAAAGGCTCACAAATACATGGAGACTTAACAACATTCTCCTAATTAATTAATGGGCAAACAACCAAATCAAAACAGAAATCAAAGAATATATGGAAACGAACGACAACAACAGAAAGCCATAACTTCTGGGGGACGCAACAAAGGCAGTTCTACGAGGAAAGTATATTGCAATCCAGGCCTATTTAAAGAAGGAAGAACATTCCCAAATAAATAGACTAAAGACACAATTACTGAAATTTGAAAAAGAAGAACAAATGAGGCCCAAACTCACCAGAAGGAGGGACGTAATAAAGATCAGAGAAGAAATAAATAAAATTGAGAAGAATAAAACAATAGAAAAAATCAATAAAACCAAGAGCTGTTTCTTGGAGAAATAAACAAAATAGAAAACCCCTAGCCAGACTCATTAAGAGAAAAAGAGAATCTACACACATAAACAGAATCAGAAATGAGTAAGGAAAAATAACAACGGACCCCACAGAAATACAAAGAATTATGAGAGAATATTATGAGAGTCTATATGCTAACAAGATGGAAAACCTAGAAGAAATGGACAACTTCTTAGAAAAATTCAACCTTCCATGACTGACCAAGCAAGAAACAGAAAAACTAAACAGACCAATCTCCAGCAACGAAATTGAATCGGTAATCAAAAAACTACCCAAGAACAAAATCCCGGACCTGATGGATTCACCTCTGAATTCTACCAAACATATAGAGAAGAAATAACACCCATTGTCCTTACAGTTTTCCAAAAAATAGAAGACGAGGGAATACTTCCAAACTCATTCTATGGAGCCAGCATTACTCTAACACCAAAATCGGGCAAATACCTCACCAGAAAAGAAAATTATAGACCAATATCCCTGATGAACGTAGATGCAAAAATACTCAACAAAATATTAGCAAAACGAATTTAAAAATACATCAAGAGGATCATACACCATGATCAAGAGGGATTCATACCAGGGATGCAAGGATGGTACAACATTCGAAAATCCTTCAACATCATCCACCACATCAACAAAAATAAGAACAAAAGCCACATGATCATCTCCATAGATGCTGAAAAAGGATTTGACAAAATTCAGCATCCATTTATGATTAAAACTCTCAACAAAATGGGTATAGATGGCAAGTACCTCAACATCATAAAGGCCATATATGACAAACCCACAGCTAACATCATACTTAACAGCGAGAAGCTGAAAGCTTTTCATCTAAGATCGGGAACAAGACAGGGATGCCCACTCTCTCCACTGTTATTCAACATAGTACTGGAGGTCCTAGTCATGGCAATCAGACTAAACAAAGACATACAAGGTATCCAGATTGGTAAAGAAGAAGTCAAATTGTCACTATTTGCAGATGACATGATATTGTACATAAAAAACCCTAAAGACTCCACTCCAACACTACTAGAACTAGTATCTGAATTCAGCAAAGTTGCAGGATACAAAATTAACACACAGAAATCTGTTGCTTTCCTATACACTAACGATGAACTAAAAGAAAGAGAAATCAGAAAAACAATTCCATTCACAATTGCATCAAAAAGAATAAAATACCTAGGAATAAACCTAACGAAGGAAGTGAAAGACCTGTACTCTGAAAACTACAAGACACTCCTAAGAGAAATTAAAGACACTAACAAATGGAAATGCATCCCATGCTCTTAGCTAGGAAGAATAAATATTGTCAAAATGGCTATAAGGCTATACTACCTAAAGCAATCTACAGATTCAATGCAATCCCTATCAAACTACCAACAGCTTTCTTCAATGAACTGGAACAAATAATTCTAAAATTCATATGGAACCACAAAAGACCCCAAATAGCCAAAGCAACCCTGAGAAGGAGGAATAAAACGGGGTGGAATTATGCTCCCTGACTTCAAGCTCTACTACAAAGCCACAATAATCAAGACAATTTGGTATTGGCACAAAAACAGACCCACAGACCAGTGGAACAGAATAGAAAATCCAAACATTAACCCAAACATATACAGTCAATTAATATTTGATAAAGTAGCCTTGGATAGAAAATGGGGAGATGACAGCCTCTTCAGCAGCTGGTGTTGGAAAAACTGGACAGCTACATGTAAGAGAATGAAACTGGACTACTGTGTAACCCCATATACAAAGGTAAACTCAAGGTAGATCAAAGACCTGAATGTAACTCATGAAACCATAAAACTCTTAGAAAAAAACATAGGCAAAAATCTCTTGGACATAAACATGAGCAACTTCTTCATGAACATATCTCCCCAGGCAAGGGAAACAAAAGCAAAAATGAACAAGTGGGACTATATGAAGCTAAAAAGCTTCTGTACAGCAAAGGACACCATCAGTAGAAGAAAAAGACATCCTACAGTATGGGAGAATATATTCATAAATGACGTATCCAATAAGGGGTTGACATCCAAAATATATATAGAACTCATGCACCTTAACAAACAAAAAGCAAGTAATCCAATTAAGAAATGGGCAGAGGATATGAATAGACACTTCTCTAAAGAAGAAATTCAGATGGCCAACAGGCACATGAAAAGATGCTCCACATTGCTAATCATCAGAGAAATGCAAATTAAAACCACAATGAGATATCACCTCATACCAGTGAGGATGGCCAACATCCAAAACACAAACAACAACAAATGTGGAGAAAAGGGAACCCTCCTACACTGCTGGTGGGAATGCAAATTAGTTCAACCATTGTGGAAAGCAGTATGGAGGTTCCTCAAAAAACTCAAAATAGAAATACCATTTGACCCAGGAATTCCACTCCTAGGAATTTACCCTAAGAATGCAGCAGCCCAGTTTGAAAAAGACAGATGCACCCCTATGTTTATCGCAGCACTATTTACAATAGCCAAGAAATGGAAGCAACCTAAGTGTCCATCAGTAGATGAATGGATAAAGAAGAGGTGGTACATATACACAATGGAATATTATTCAGCCATAAGAAGAAAACAAATCCTACCATTTGCAACAACGTGGATGGAGCTAGAGGGTATTATGCTCAGTGAAATAAGCCAAGCAGAAAAAGATAAGTATCAAATGATTTTCCTCATATGTGGAGTATAAGAAAAAAGAAAAAAACTGAAGGAACAAAACAGCAGCAGACTCACAGGACCCAAGAATGGACTAATAGTTACCAAAGGGAAAGGGACTGGGGAAGATGGCTGGGAAGGGAGGGATAAGGGGGGAAAGGGGGCATTACGATTAGCAGATGTAATGTTTGGGGGGCATGGGGAGGGCTGTACAACTCAGAGAACACAAGTCGTGATTCTATAGCATCTCACTACGCTGATGGACAGTGACTGTAATGGGGTTGGTGGGGGGGCCCTGATGAAGGGCAACCATAATATTGCACATTTAATCTAGATTAATGATACCAAAATAAATTATAAAAATAAAAAAATAATAAAAATTAAAAATAATATGATTTTATATCAAGCACCTGCCACAGAAGAACTTCAAGTCAAATTAAATGCTCTTCATGCCGAACATGATGAGTTCAGGCATGGATGGCATTGGAAACACAGAAATATCATTTGTTACTACCAATGCCCTGCTTCTTCCCCTTCTGTCATCCCTAAGTTGCCAGGACACAGAAATACTATCCTTAGAAAATACCTCCTCTTAAAATATTTTTATATGAAGAGGAAAGTGCATAACTTTTGATATTTTAACTGGCTAGTTCCTGTCTTTTACATGACTTTTCATGACTTATATCCTCCCTGGATTTGCAGAGCTCTTTTCTGAAATACTGTATCTTGAGTATCATGACTTAACTTGCTGGCAAAATTTCTTCAGAGCAGCTAGATGAATCTTATGTACTTGAGGGTCTTTGATTTATTATTTTTCCAGTTTCAAGGAGCTTGTCAAAGCGTATTTTAAATTCGGTATTACAAAGAAGTGTGCCTTTGGAAAAGTCACTTTCATACGCAGATGGTGTCATTTGTCCTTGTTCTGAGGCAATATTGTGTAAGCATAAAATAATCTTCATTGAATTCTCTTAGACCATATAACATTCTGGGCAACTGAAAAGGCTCTTTCCTGGAACTAGATATGGAACACTGCGGAACATTCCTGGTTCTCTTTGGCTACAGGGGTACCTTACGTGCGAGAACCAAAACTTTTATGGTTCAAGAAAGTCGTGATCTGAATCATCTGGACTTCACAAAGTTGTTTAAACATTTCAGAGAAAAAATAAATTGTGGGCAAAATGTGATGGAAAGCTTCATATGCAGAAGTGTATCTGAAACACTGATAGTCTCTAGTACTCATTTGTTTTAAAGATAAATCTAATATATTACAAATAGAAATCCAGTGCTTTTAACAGAGTAAATACTGACAATCTAAAACTAAGTGAAATAAGCCACCTCCAATAAATTCATCAATAATCATTATTCTTCCATTTTATCATCATATTCCCAGAAACACAGTTGAATTTAATTCTTAGAACTTCAGGAATCTGCTATTAGCAGAATAAGAGCATCAAGAACCTGATCTTACAGGGTATATATTATTCACTGTTATAGAATGATGAGTTATTCAATACCCAAAGTTTGATTTTCATTTCAAACTAGGCACTTGATATTAAATAGGAAAAAAAAATAAAGAAGTCTCTCTGTTCATTTATTTACTATCTTAATAAGAAGAAAAGAAGAGAAAATACAAATAGTTTTAAATACTCTTTCAGGTAGATTTTTTAATTGGGGAATATATTCTGAAGGCTAGCATCCAGCAATTGAAGTTTTGGAATTATACAGAATTGTTTTTCTCCTCTCAATCTGGAAAAGTTGCACAAAAAGGAGGGGATTTTAGGTGGGCTACAGAAGCCATATGTGGTAGAACCAAAAGGATATCTCTATGTCCACTTTGACAAATTGCCACATTCTCTTACTATTTACTAAGGATATCATAGTAACCCCACATATGGTGAGTTCCTTCTTACACCTCACCACTCCCTCCTCAAATGAAAATTACTTAATCCAAACACAGTTCCTTTAAAATGAATTAATCAGAGGGTCAATTCTTTGGTAACATAATCAGTTTTGTGATAAGCTAGCATCACAAATGAGCCCTCAGTGTCATTAATACAACCTCACTGATTTGCTCATAAAGAGCCTAAAGCCCACAGGCATTTGAAAAGTCACACAGCTGGTGATCTAACTGGAATGGAACACTGGGTTCCCTTACTCTTAAACCACAGCTCTTCCCAGCCTAGCATGCATCCTTTCCAGCTTGAGCTAGACCAGATGAACGGTCCCACACTGAGCCTTCCATTAACACGTTGCCCATCCTCAAATTTTATCTGGTCTTAAGAAAGTATGCTGTTAAGAAAGATTTTCATGGGCAAAGACAGACACAGATTACATAACTTTGCCTTAATGTTATAGGTGGCATTCCTCCTAAAACTTGCTATTTATATCACCATTAGATTCAAATACAGTTAACAGTTTTCATAAATTACTCATTTGAAATTTCTCTGGGTCCAGTCGATGAACTGAGATTCTGAGGATTCAGAAGTAATAGTACATTTCAGATAGCTTCATCTCTCATAGCATCATTTTTTGCATGACTTATATCATGAATACATGGAAAAAAATTTCCAATATACCAAAGAACAGCTAAACACTCAATGTGACTTGTCAGCACATTCTGGGGGTTAGTAGGATGGGATCAGATATACCATGGCATTTAAATGTTCACAGACCTATGTGATATTCTTGGAAAAAAGTGTATTTTACCATCCCTATTCATTTTCATGCAATGCTTAATTATATTGGAGGGAAAAGGAAATACAATGTGAGAGGAAGTAATCAGCCATGCAGTACTCTTCAAAGAATGAAACATACGGAAAATTTTTAATAATAATAAGATGACATGAATATTACTGCTCTATAAAAGCAAGCAGAGGTCTTTTAAATTTACAAAAAGATTGAGGTTAAAGTAGAATTTATAATTTTTTCTTTCCTTCATCTGTAGAAGACTGTTACCCAAATATTGAGTGGACATAATTTGGAAATACACAGATATGACCCTCATTTTAAGCTAAGAGGAGAAATTTAACTCCAAAACAAAGATACCCCAAATGACTTCACTTCGTTCTTCAATTTTAAAGAACAGACATCTCGCCAACCTTCTACAGTTCTGTTGGCTATGGCTGATTAATTCATTAAAATCAACAAATGTGAGTCTCTGCCAAGCCCCAAGCAGTGTTCTTCCCATATTCTAGTTGGAAGAGATAAAAAAAATAATGGCATAAATATATCATGTCAGGTGGTGGTTCATGAGAAGGAAAGGGACATGGAGAGTGAGGCATCACATACGTGTTCTTTTATATGAAGTCATGGGGAGAAAATGCTGTAATAAGATAATATTTGAGTAGAGATTAGAAAGAAATGAGGGAGCAAGTCATACATATGCCTGGAAGAAGAGCATTCTAGGGAAGGAAAAGACAAGTACAAAGACCCTGAGGTGGAAGTATACTTAGCATGTTGGAGGAATTAATAAAAGAATCTGAAGTAGCCAAAGAGGAGGCACTGAGAGAGCAAGTGGCAGGGGAGAGGTGGGAGAGATGGAAGGGGATGTCATTGGGATGTTGGTGTTTATTCTGAATGACGCAGAAAACATCTTACTGGTTCTAGACAGTTTTGAGGGTTAACAACTATTGGCTGATGTATGGAGAGTAGACTATAAGGGATACAAGTGAGAACTGAGAAATAAGTTGATCCACATGACAAACATGTCAGCTCACACCGAGTAATACCTGATGAACATGCGGTCTATTCATTCTTAGCTCTTTGGCCTCTTCAAATGACCTTCACTAACTTAGCTGACCCTGCCCAGGGAGGTTTCCCTCTGCTAAATATGCCACTGAGGACTTCTGGAGCTGGCTACACTCTCTTTCTACCTTCTGGCCTAGGCTGTCACTAGAACTGTAGTGGATCCAGGCAAATATACTGACTCCCAACTCTGTAGTCAAAATATATGGGAGCCTAGAGAGGCTCTTGAGTACAAACTATTACATTCATTCTCCTCTCACGGATACTCCTCTCCACAAGCTCTGCTTGGGTCTCACATTATTAGGTAGGTGAGCTATGAAGAAGGGCTTCTGCCAGTGTGGGAGGAAGCACCTGTACTATTGGCTTTCCCCTCCACCCATACCTAGAGAGGTAGTCACAGGTGTACATGTTAGCATCTCTCTTCTGATTGCTTTCTTCTCCCCGCCTTCCTTTGATATTTTTTCATTTTTTTATTGGAATATAGTTGGTATTACATTAGTTTCATATGTACAACATAGTGATTCTACAGTTACATACATTACTAAACGCTCACCATGGTAAGTGTAATTTCCCTCTGTTACTATATCAAGATATTACAATATTATTGGTTATCTTCTCTAAACTGTACTTCCATGCATGTGACTAATTCATTTTATAATTTAAGTTTTCACCTCTTTATCACCTTTACCTATATCACCCATCCCCATACTCACCTCCCAATGGCAATCAAGAGTCCACTGTCAGCATTTTTTGACTATTCTGTTTTTGTTTTTTAGATACTACATATAAGTAAAATCATATGGTATTTGACTTTATCTACCTGACTTATTTCACTGAGAATATTACCCTCTAAGTCCACCCACATGGCCACAAATGGCAAGATTTCCTTCTTTTTAATGACTGTGTAATATTCCATTATATATATGTACCACTTCTTTATCCATTGATCTATTGATGAACACTTCAGTTGCTTCCATTATCTTGGCTATTTTAAATAATGCTACAATAAACAGGGGTGCATATGTCTTTTTGAATTGGTGATTTTGTTTTCTTTGGGTTCCCAGAAGTGGAACTGCTGGGTCATATGGTATTTCCATTTTTGGTTTTCTGGTTTTTTGAGAAACTTCTATACTGTTTTCCACAGTGGCTGTACCCCACCAACATTCACACCACAGTGTATGAAAAGGCAACCTACTACATGAGAGAATGAGAGAATGATTTTGAAAATGATATATACAATAAGGTAAAAATACCCAAAATATATAAAGAACTGATGCAACTCAACACCAAAAAGACACAAATAATGCAATTAAAAAATGGGTGGAAGACCTGAACAGACATTGTTCCAAGGACATACAATAGCCAGTCTCTACATGACAAGATGCTCAGCATCACTAATGATCAGAGAAATGCAAACCAAAACCACGACAAGATACCAACTAACACCAGTCAGAATGACAAAACCCAAGAAGACCAGAAACAGCAAGGGTTGATGAGGATGTGAAGAAAAGGGAATCCTCTCCTTCCTTTTGATCCATTCTGGAATGAAAAGGTTAACTCTTCTATAATAGTCTTGGTGGCATATTATAATAACGGCAAGTCTTAGCCTAGCCATAACAGGTAAAGGGAGACATTTTCTCCAAGAGAGGAGAAATACAAAGATCTGAGTTTGGGATTTGTTCTCCACAAATTAAAGAAATTGGATGTCTCACTGGTTGCCTTTCTAAAGACAACTGATTGTTTTACTGAAAAAAAGTCAAGTACCTACTTCCTTACTACTTTGAGTTAAGGACCTGACAGGCCTGAGATGGAAAGATACAGGGTAACATGATTTAAAATTAAAATAGACCAGTTTGTCATTCGCTAGATAGTAATCCTGGAAGAACCATGGTAAATGCCAAATATCACATCAGTAAGGAAAAAAAAGATAAATTATTCAATAAATGGTGTATATTAGCTTCTTATTGCTTTTGCAACAAATTACCATAAATTTATTACCTTAAAAGAACACAAATTTATTCTATTACAGTTCTGGAAGTCAGAAATTCACAATCAGTCTCAGGTTAAAATCAAAGTGTCTACAGGGCAGTGCCATTCTAGAGGCTCTAGGAATCCATTTCCTTGTCTTTTCTATTTTATAGAAGTTTCCTGCATTCCTTGGCTCCAGGCCCTTTCTTCCATTCTCAAAGTGCATAGCTCCAACCTCTGCTTGTCATCATTAACACCTTCTCTGGCTTTGACCCTCTGGTTTTTTTCTTTTTTTTTTCATTATGTTTTTTAATTTTGGTACCATTAATCTACAATTACATGAGCAACATTATTGTTACTAGACTCCCCCATCATCAAGTCGCCAACATCTACCCCATTACAGTCACTCTCCATCAGCATAGTAAGATGCTATAGAATCACTACTTGTCTTCTCTGTGTTGTATAGCCCTCCCCGTGCTCCCCCCTACATTATGTCTACTAATCATAATGCCTCTTTTTCCCCATATTCCCTCCCTTACCACCCATCCTCCCCAGTCCCTTTCTCTTTGGTAACTGTTAGTCCATTCTTGGGTTCTATGAGTCTACTGTGTTTTGTTCCTTCAGTTTTTTTCTTTGTTCTTATACTCTACATATAAGTGAAATCATTTGATACTTGTCTTTTTCTGCCTGGCTTATTTCACTGAGCATAATACCCTCTAGCTCCATCCATGTTGTCACAAGGGGTATGATTTGTTCTGGCTGAATAATATTCCATTGTGTATATGTACCATCTCTTCTTTATCCATTCATCTACTGATGGACACTTAGGTTGCTTCCATTTCTTGGCTATTGTAAATAGTGCTGCGATAAACATAGGGGTGCATATGTCTTTTTCAAAAAGGGCTACTGCATTCTTAGGGTAAATTCCTGGGAGTGGAATTCCTGGGTCAAATAATATTTCTATTTTGAGTTTTTGAGGAACCTCTATGCTGCTTTCCACCGTGATTGAACTAATATACCTTCCCAACAGCAGTGTAGGAGGGTTCCCCTTTCCTACATCCTAGCCAACATTTGCTGTTGTTTGTCTTTTGGATGGTGGCCATCATAACTGGTGTGAGGTGATATCTCATTGTGGTTTTAATTTGCATTTCTCTGATGATTAGCAATGTGGAGTATCTTTTTATGTGCCTGTTGGCCATCTGAGTTTCTTCTTTGGAGAAGTGTCTGTTCAGCTCCTCTGCCCAATTTTTAATTGGATTGTTTGCTTTTTGTTTGTTGAGGTGCATGAGCTCTTTATATATTTTGGATGTCAAACCTTTATCGGATATATCATTTATGAATATATTCTCCCATCCTGTAGGATGTCTTTTTGTTCTATTGATGGTGTCTTTCGCTGAACAGAAGCTTTTAGCTTGATATAGTCCCACTTGTTCATTTTTGCTTTTGTGTCCCTTGCCCAAGGAGTCATGTTCACAAAGAAGTTGCTCATGTTTATGTCCAAGAGATTCTTGCCTATATTTTTTTCTAAGACTTTTATGGTTTCATGACTTACATTCATGTCTTTCATCCATTTGGAATTTACTTTTGTGTATGGGGTTAGACAATGGTCAAGTTTCATTCTCTGACAAGTAGCTGTCCAGTTTTGCCAACACCAGCTGTTGAAGAGGCTGTCATTTCCCCATTGTATATCCATGGCTCCTTTATCATATATTAATTGACCATATATGTTTGGGTTAATATCTGAACTCTCTATTCTATTTCACTGGTCTGTGGGTCTGTTCTTGTGCCAGTACCAAATTGTCTTGATTACTGTGGCTTTGTAGTAGAGCTTCAACTTGGAGGGCATAATACCCCTGCTTTATTCTTCTCTTTTGTGGTTCCATATGAGTTTTAGAACTATTTGTTCCAGTTTATTGAAGAGTGCTGTTGGTATTTTGACATGGATTGCATTGAATCTGTAGATTGCTTTAGGTAGGATAGCCATTTTGACAATATTAAATCTTCCTAGCCAAGAGCAGGGGATGAGTTTCCATTTGTTAGTGTCCTCTTTAATTTATCTTAAGAGTGTCTTGTAGTTTTCAGGGTAAAGGTCTTTCACTTCCTTGGTTAGGTTTATTCCTAGGTATTGTATTCTTTTTGATGCAATTGTGAATGGAATTGTTTTACTGATTTCTCTTTCTGCTAGTTCATCGTCAGTGTATAGGAATGCAACAGATTTCTGTGTATTAATTTTGTATCCCACAACTTTGCTGAATTCAGATATTAGTTCTAGTAGTTTTGGAGTGGAGTCTTTAGGGTTTTTTATGTACAATATCATGTCATCTGCAAATAGTGACAATTTGACTTCTTCTTTACCAAACTGGATGTCTTGTATTTCTTTGATTTTTCTGATTGCCGTGGCTAGGACCTCAAGAACTATGTTTAATAACAATGGGGACAATGGGCATCCCTGTCTTGTTCCCGATCTTAGGTGAAAAGCTTTCAGCCTCTCGCTGTTAAGTATGATGTTGGCTGTGGGTCTGTCATATATGGCCTTTGTTATGTTGAGGTACTTGCCCTCTATACCCATTTTGTTGAGAGTTTTTATCATGAATGGATGTTGAATTTGGTCAAATGTTTTTCAGCATCTCTGGAGATGATCATGTGGTTTTTGCCCTTTTTGTTGATATTGTGGATGATGGCGATGGATTTTCGAGTGTTCTACCATCCTTCATCCTTGCATCCCGCAGATGAATCCCACTTGATCATGGTGTATAATCCTCTTGATGTATTTTTGAATTCGGTTTGCTAATATTTTGTTGAGTATTTTTGCATCTATGTTCATCACGGATATTGGTCTGTAATTTTCTTTTTTTGTGGGGTCTTTCCCTGGTTTTGGTATTAGAGTGATACTGGCTTTAAGAATGCGTTTGGGAGTATTCCCTTCTCTTCTATTTTTTGGAAAAATTTAAGGAGAATGGATATTATGTCTTCTGTATATTTCTGATAAAATTCAGGGTGAATCCATCTGGCCTGGGGTTTTTGTTCTTGGGTAGTTTTTTGATTACTGATTCAATTTCATTGCTGGTAATTGGTCTGTTTAGATTTTCTGTTTCTTCTTTGGTCAGTCTTGGAAGGTTTTATTTTTCTAGGAAGTTATCCATTTCTTCTAGGTTTCCCTGCTTATTAGCATATAGATTTTCATAGTAGTCTCATAATTCTTTGTATTTCTGTGGGGTCCATCGTGACTTTTCCTTTCTCATTTCTGATTCTGTTAATGTGTGGAGATTCTCTTAATAAGTCAGGCTAGGGATTTATCTATTTTGTTTATTTTTTCAAAGAACCAGCTCTTGGTTTCATTGATTTTTTATTTATTGTTATATTCTTCTCAATTTTATTTATTTCTTCACGGATCTTTATTATGTTCCACCTTCTCCTGACTTTGGGCATCACTTGCTCTTCTTTTTCCAGTTTCAATAATTGTGACTTTGGACTATTCATTTGGGATTGTTCTTCTTTCTTTAAATAGGCCTGGATTGCTATATACTTTTCTCTTAGAACTGCCTTTGCTGAGTCCCACAGAAGTTGAGGCTTTGTGCTGCTGTTTTCATTTGTCTCCATATATTGCTTAATTTCTGTTTTAATTTAGTCATTGATCCACTATTATTTAGGAGCACGTTTTAAGCCCCCATGTGTTTGTGAGCCTTTTTGTTTTCTTTGTACAATTTATTTCTAGTTTCATACCTTTAGGATCTGAGAATTTATTGGTAGAATATCAATATTTTTTAATTTACTGAGGCTGTTTTTGTGGCCTAGTATGTTGTCTCTTTTGGAAAATGTTCCATGTGCACTTGAGAAGAATATGTATCCTGCTGCTTTGGGGTGTAGAGTTCTGTAGATGTCTGTTAGGTCCATCTGTTCTAGTGTGTTGTTCAGTGCCTCTGTGTCCTTATTTACTTTCTGTCTGGCTGATCTGTCCTTTGGAGTGAGTGGGATGTTGAAGTCTCCTAAAATGAATACATTGCTGTCTATTTCCTCCTTTAATTCTGTTAGTATTTGTTTCACTTATGTTGGTGCTCCTGTGTTGGGTGCATATATATTTATAATGGTTATATCCTCTTGTCCTTCTTTATCTCTTGCTACTTTCTTCATTTTGAAGTCTATTTTGTCTGATGCAAGTACTGCAACACCTGCTTTTTTCTCCTTGTTGTTTGCATGAAATAGCTTTTTCCATCCCTTCACTTTTAGTCTGTGTATATCTTTGGGTTTGAGGTGAGTCTCTTGTAAGCAGCATATAGATGGGTCTTGCTTTTTTATCCATTCTGTTACTCTGTGTCTTTTGATTGGTACATTCAGTCCATTTACATTAGGGTGATTATTGATAGATATGTACTTATTGCCATTGCAGGCTTTGGATTCGTGGTTACCAAAGGTTCAAGGGTACCTTCTTTGCTATCTAATCTTCTAACTTAACTCTCTTATTAAGCTATTATAAACACAGTCTGATGATTCTTAATTTCTCTCTCTTCTTATTCTTCGTCCTCCAATCTTTATGTGTTATGTGCTTTATTCTGCACTATTTTGTGTTTCTTTTGACTGCTTTTGTGGATAGTTGATTTTATTTTTTGCCTTAATTAGTATTTGGCTGGTCTGCTTTCTTTGCTGTGAATTTATTTTCTCTAGTGACATCTGTTTAACCTTAGGAGTGCTTCCATCTAGAGCAGTCCCTTTAAAACATCCTGTAGAAGTGATTTGTGGGAGGAAAATTCCCTCAACTTTTTCTTGTCTGGAAATTGTTTAATCCCTCCATCAAATTTAAATGGTAATTGTGCTGGATACAGTATTATTGGTTAAAGGCTCTTCTGTTTCAATGCATTAAATATATCATGCCATTCTCTTCTGGCCTGTAAGGTTTCTGTTAAGAAGTCTGATGATAGCCTGATGGGTTTTCCTTTGTAGGTGATCTTTTGTCTCTCTCTGGCTGCCTTTAATACTTTGTCCTTGTCATTGATCTTTGCCATTGTAATTATTTTATGTCTTGGTGTTGTTCTCCTTGGTTCACTTGTGTTGGGAGATCTGTTGCCTTCCATGGTCTGAGAGACTATTTCCTTCTCCAGTTTGCGGAAGTTTTCAGCAATTATTTCTTCAAAGACACTTTCTATCCCTTTTTCTCTCTTCTTCTTCTTCTGGCACCCCATAATGCAAATACTGTTCCGTTTGGATTGGTCACACAGTTCTCTTAATATTCTTTCATTCCTAGGGGTCCTTTTATCTCTCTCTGCCTCAGCTTCTCTGTATTCGTTTTCTCTGATTTCTGTTCCATTAACAGTCTCTTGCACCTCGTCCAGTCTGCTCTTAAGACCTTCTTTTGATTGTTTCATTTATGTCATTTCCCTCCGGACTTCACCCCTTAGCTCTTGCATATTTTTCTGCAGGTCCATCAGCATAGTTATTACTTTTATTTTGAATTTATTTTCAGGAAGATTGGTTATATCTAACTCACCAGGCCCTCTCTCTGGGGTTGTCTGAGTGATTTTTGACTGGACCATATTCTTCTGCCTTTTCATGGTGATAGAAGTGTTTGCAGGCTGGTGGTGCATGTGTCAGCTGGGAGAACAAAGTCCTTTCCTGCTTGTTGGTCACCTTGCCCTTCTCCACTGCCTGTGCCATCTACCTGCACACTGGGAGCAGTCTCTGGGATAATCTCCTGAGCTGCCATCGGCGGGGCGGCTTACACTGTGGGGGTGGCAGACATGCTGGGTGTGTTCTCCTGTGAGAACGGTGCCCCTTCATGCCTTCTGGGCCTTACTCTGGCTTCCTCTGTCCATCCCAGTTAGCTGCACACTGGGAGGAGACTCTGTATGGTTGCTGTGGGCATGGCTGTTCTCTGGCTGCTCTGCAGCTGTGGCAGGTCAGCTTGTTTGCTTGCAGCCCCAGCTGAGGGGAATGAATGGCAGGCTGCTTGTTGCCGTGAGGGGCTTCAGGGCTGCATTACTCCCCAGGGTGCTAGGGAGCCTGAAGTTCCTCAAGATTCCCAGCCTACTGGGCTGAGTGTGCCTGGACAATATTGTCCAGTTGTTGAGCCCTTGTCCCTTTAAGACTTTTAAAAAGCACCCACTTTTCTTTTGTCCCAGGGGAGCCAGCTGTGGGGACCTACTCGCAGTCTCCATCTCAGATTTTACTTTTCCGTTTCTCTAATATCCAGTACACCATGCAATGTGTATCTGTGTTCCTGGTGCAGATTACTAGGGCTGGTTATTTATCAGTCCTGTGCTTCCACTCCCTCCCAACTCTGATTCTTTTCCTATCACTGGTGAGCTGGGGGTGGGAGTGTTCAGGTCTATCCCAGTCATGGCTTTGTATCTTACCCTTTTCGTGAGATGGTGAGTTCTCACAAATGTAGATGTAGCCTGGCTGTTGTACTGTAGCTTCTGGTCTCTCTTTTAGGAATAGTTGTATTTTCAAAAATCTATATGGTTTTGGGAGGAGATTTCCACCACCCTACTCATGCTACCATCTTGAGCCCCCCCTCCACTCTCATCTTTTTTTTACATGATTCTTGTGATTACATTGAGCCCATCCAAACAACCCAGAATAATGATAAGGATCTCAAGAGCTTTTACTTAATCATATCTATAAAATTCCTTTTGCCATGTAAGGAAACATATCTGGAGGTACGATTACTAGTGAACATCTTTGTGTGGCACATACTCTTTGGGTGGCATTTACACATGATTCTAGAGAAATTGCCTAATCACTTAAAAATATAAAATTATATCTAAACTTCACATTATGTACCTTAGTAAATTACACACAATTAAAAAATTAAAATGTTACGCATGAAATGACTTGGCTGGGCCATGGTGCCCAGATAAGTGTTCAAACATTGTGGATGTTTCTAAGGGTGTTTTGAATGAGCTTAACATTTAATTCAGTAGACTTTAACAAAAGCAGATTGTTCTCCATAAGCTGTGTGTGTCACATCCAATCACCTGAATAGAAAAAAAAGGCTGAGCTCCCCTAAGCTACAGGGAATTCTGCCAATAGAGTTTTCAACTGTAACTGCAACATCAGCTCTTCCTGAGTGTCCAGCCTGACAGCCCCCTGCAGATTTTGAATTTGCCAGATTCCTAAATCACACAAGCCAAGTCCTTAAAATATCTTATGATACACACACACACACACACACACACACACACACACACACATATGCACACACAAATCCTATTGGTTCTATTTCTCTGGAGAATCCCAAACTAATACACAACGTTAATGGCCAAACTCTAACATACAAAACAAGAAGCGTAAATATCCTAAATACATACAAAGTTCTTGCAAATCAAAAGGGGGCAAAAAAAAAAAAAGGAACAGGGAAATATGTGGAGAGAAAATTTTAAAAAAGTTAAAAACAAGTCAGGTGCAATTGTTTTCAGTGAGATTCTGTTTAAAACAGTAGGATAGAAAGACTAGAAAAGATCAATGACAAAGATCAGTAGAATAGAAAGACTAGAAAAGATAAGTCCCAGTACTATTTGGTAAAGTGAAATCAGTATTTATAACCTACTGCTTAGAAAGTAGACTGCTGTTTACATACTAGAAATCAAGTTAAAAGTATCAAAGTCTAAAAGAAGGCATCTGATCTATCAATTATACAGCTCTGTGAATTTTTCACTAAAAATAAATTATCAAATATTCAAAGATAATATGCAAGCTCCTTTCTTGTCATAGGTTGACAATTCAGATTAATATAGGTAGCCTAATATCCAATAGCTGTGAATCTTTAAATCATATAGAGTAAAAATGAAAAATAGACAACCACTAAAATTATAAACATGCATCTCATATAAATTATACTTTGAAAACAATGACATATAGTATATTTCCACATATAAATTCTACACACACATTAATATATGTACAACATCTGCATACTTATTTACATAGGAAAATCTGGAAATATTTATAACAAAGTTTTAGAATTGATTATCTTTTGGTTATAGAATCTAAGTTGATTTTCATTTATTTTCCTTTCATATACCTATATTTTTTCTTTCTATCCACTGGTTATTTTTTATTTGTATATATTACATTTTCAAAAATAGGTTAACCTGCAACATTTTAAAAAAATATTATTCTGCATAAGAAACATAGTGTTATTATTTGGTTGGTTGTTTTTTACATAAATAGTTAATAAATAATGGAGAACGCCCACAAGAGTAACATGGAAGTTTCCTGCTTTAGGTGTATAGGCAGGAAAGCAGGAAAGAGGAGGGGGTGCTCTGTGTGACAACATGTCCTTTGTAGTGAGGATATTATTTTCCTTGGTGTGCGTATTAAAAGATGAAAATCTAAGTTCCATTTTTAGTTCAAAACTCTAAGTTGTTTCATCTCTTTCTAAGAGATCATTTAACCAAATACTGACACACAGACAGTCCAGGGATGTTTTAATATCATCACAAACTGAAATAGTTCAAAAATGTCATTCAAGAATTTAGTGAAAGCTAATGTATATTTAAACACCTCCCTGTTTATTTGTTTTGTCTCTCAAAAACATCATCTCTAAAACATATAATTATTTAATACAATTTGTGGAAAAATCATAATATACTTGTAGAAGCCTATATAAAAAGTTCAAAGATATAGATTATTGCAGTCATCAATACTGGGGGAGTGAAGACCAAATTCAACCCAAATCATCTCCTCTATAACAGCAAGAACACTGGCAAAAACAGAATCAAAACCTTTTTAGAACTCTGGAAATTAACCAAAGGTTTGCAGTAATCTGGGGAATGCTTATTCAAGAGAAACAGCTGACTCTAAGTAAGAACTTCCTGATTTGTGGCAACTTAACTTTACTATTCCCAGATCCCCCACCCCAGATCTGTTATCATCCTTGAAAACCAATAGTCCACACGAATAGTAATAAACAATGTGAAGGAGGTAAAACAGGATTATAGCTCTTCCAAAGCCACTTCTCAGGGAATTCTCATTATTTGACCTGTCAGCTTGGTGGAAGATCACATTTTCAAGGTTGACTTTATTTGACCTGACTCAGCACACACAGTACAAAAAGCCTTTTCCCCCAAGATATTTACTGAAAACCAGAGGCAATTGTCAAACATTCTGACTGGCTGAAGTGCTATGTAACAGGGCAACCAATCGGCTAATCAAAAAGCTTAATAGGAAAAGCTGGGGAATGAGATATCTGTAAGTGCATTTGATAACCTCAGAATACTTCTGGAAAACTAGAAGGCCATATATATGTATAGGGCACTGCATATCTCAGAAAAGACCTGAGAAACCCCTAACCTCTAAATTCTGGCTAACTTTGAGCCTCTGTGCAAGCAGAAATTCAGGTACATGTGGCCTTGCAAATTGTCTGGTTATGCGTTAAAGATACCAAACACATATATGGAGCCCTCAGCAAAAACACTTATTGGTTCCAAGCATCAAAGGAAATATTTAATAAATAACTGACTTCTAAGCTAAATGAGCAGACTTTAGTGGCCCCACCTGGATGAGAGAATAGACTTTACATAATTAATTCAGAAAATTCACTAAACAAACAACAAAAAGAAAAAAGAACAGTGGAAATAGGAAGAATCCAATTTCCAGAATTGTCACATTTTATTATTTAAAATGTCCACTTTTCAACAAAAAATTACAAGTCATACAAAGAAATAAGAGAATATGCCCAAGAGGGAGAACTAAATTAATCAATAGACACTGAGCTGGAAGAAGCACAGACACTGGGGTTACTGGACAAAACTTTAAATCAGGTGTAGTAAATGTGTTAAAGCCCTAAAGGAAACCAAGTCTAAAGAACAAAGGGGAATATGAAAATGACATCTAAAGAATATCAAAAATCTAGAGAAAAATATTTAAAGGACATGAGTTACGAGTTGAAAAATATAATAACTCAATGAAAAAAATCAACAGAGGGGCTTAGTAGCAGATTTTACCAAGAAGAAGAAAGAAATCAGCAAAAGGGAGAGAGGATAATTGAGATTATCCAGTCTAGAAAACAGAAAGAAAAAAAAGAATGAGGAAAATGAACAGAGGCTTCAAGACCAGTGAGACACCATCAAGTGTGCCAATATATGCATACACATTCTGGAGGAATCCCAAAACACAGGAGAAAGAAAGGGTCAGAAAGAATATGTGAAGAAATAATGGGTAATACATACCACAGTGATGAATAACATTAATCTGTATATCCAAGAAACTCAAAAAATTCCAAATAAGATAACTCAAAGATAACTATACCTAGACACATCATAATTAAACTGTCAAACACAGAAAGCAAATCTTGAAAGCAGCAAAAGAGTCAGCTCATGTATAAGAGCTTGTCAAAAAAAGATTAACAGCTGATTTAATATCAGAAATCATGGAGAACAGAAGACTATGGGTGACATACTCAACCTGCTTTAAAAAAAAAAGAGTGTTAACCAAGAATTCTATGTCAAGTAATTATCTTTTAAGTATGAAATGATATTAAGATAACATTCTCAAATAAACAAATCTAAGAGAATTTTTCCATAACAGATCTGCCATGAAAAGATATCTAAAGGAATTCTTAAGTCTGGAATAAAAGAACATTAGATGCTAAAATAAATCCATGTGAAGAATTAAACAGCACCCATTAAAGATAATTATATAAGTAAATATAAAAGATAAATGATAAACATATTTTGACTATAACACTTTTTTCTTCTATTTGGTTTAGAATACAACTGCATAAAGTATTAATTATAAATCAGGACTGATATACATATAATGTATAAGTATGTAATTTATAAGACAGTAAAGTAAGAGCAGAAAGGAGGAGGGAATGGAGCCATAAAGGAGTAAAATTTTGACATATTATTATAATTATGTTCATATTAGTTCCAAGTAGATTATTATAAATCATGATGTTGATTTTAATCCTCAGAGCTACCATCAAAATAAATTTTTCAAGTAATAAAGTAAAGACATGAAAAGGAAATTAAAATGGTACAATAGAACATATCTGTTTAATACATATTAAGGTAGCTATGGAGTAACAGACTAATAAAAAATATGTAGCAAATAACCAATGGCAGATGTAAATCCTACCTTATAGGTAATTATATTAAATTTAACTGGACTAAATATTACAATTTAAATGAAGAGATTTGTAGAAAAGATTACAAAAATAACCCAACTATATATTGATTCAAAGACACAAAAATTTGAAGGCAAAAGGATAAAAAGTATATATAACATGAAACAGTAACAGAAGAAAACCTTCAGTGAGTATACCAACATTAGACAAACAGAATTTAAGACAAACTTGTTCACTAGTGACCAAAAAGGCATTTCATAATGATAAATCTGTCAACCTGTTGATATCACAAATATAAACATATAAGCCTAAAACAAGAGTCCCAAAACCAATGAAGCAAAAACTGACAGAACTGCATGATTGAAGAGAAAAATAGACAATTCAATAATAATAATAGAAGACTTCAGTACTATAATTCAACAATATATTGAACAAGACAGAAGATCAGCAAAGATGTAGAAGACTTTAAGAATACTATAAACCAACACCTAAAACATGTCTATAGAACAGTCCACTCAATAACATCAGAATACACACAGTTCTCAAGTGTACATGTAGCATTCTCCAGGATAGAGTAGATGCTTGTCCATAAAACAAGTGTCAATATATTGAAAATATTTGAAATCATACAAGTATGTTCTCAGAGCACAATGGAATAAAATAAAAATGAATAACAAAAGTAAATGTATAGGATATTTACAAAAATGTGGAAACTAAATAATAAGCTCATGGGTCAAAGAAGATATCAAAACAGAATTAGAAAATACTTTGAGATGAATTAAAACAAAAGCACAGAATACCAAACTTATTGTGCACAGCAAAGGCAGTCTTCAAGGGAAAATTATATTATAAATTCTACATCATAAAAGAAGTAATGTCTCAAATCAATATTTATTCTTCTACTCTAGGAACTAGCAAAAGAAGAGCACACTAACTCTAAAGCAAGCAGAGGTAGCCATTAATAATATGAGAGAGGAAATAAATGAAATAGAAAATAGAAATAAACTAGAGGAAATTAATAAAACAAAAGGATAGTTTTTGAAAAATATTAACAAAACTGACAAAACTTTTTTAGCTAGAATGACCAAGAAAAAAAGAGAAGACTCAAATTACTTAAATCAGGAATAAAAGGGGACATTACTACTGACCATAGAGAAATAAAAATAATTCTATGGAATTACTATGAACAATTCCATGTCAATTTTAATTGTCAATAATAACTTGGATCAAATGAACAAATTTCTAGAGATGCACAAATCATTAAGCTTGATTCAAAAATTTAAAACTCTGGCTAGACATGTAACAAGGGATTGAGTTAGCAATTTAAAAAATTCTCACAATGAAAAGGCCAGCACCAGCTTGCTTAACTGGCAAGTTCTGCCATACATTTAAAGAAGAATTAATATCAATCCTTCACAAACTCTGCCAAAAATTAGACAAGAAGAAAACACCAGTTCATTCTATGAAGCCAGGGTCACCCTGACAGCAACACTAGACAAAGATATAAAATGAAAACAAAAACATACAACTTGAATTTTGCCACAAAAGTCCTTAACAAAATAAAAACAAGTTCAATCCAGAAACATGTGAAAAATATTCCATGCCATGGCCATGTGGGATTTATCTCAGGAATCTCAGGTTAAATCAACATATGAATACCATATTCATAGAAGAAAAAGAAAAATTATTAATAGGATAAAGGACAAATCTCAATTTCTGTAAGTACAGAAAAATTATTTGATGATTTCCAACACACTTTCATGAGAAAAACACTCAACAAACTGGGAATAGATGAGAATTGCCTATACATGATAAAGTTATCTATGAAAACCCGCAATAACTTCATAATAAATGGTAACAGACTGAAAATGTTTCCTCTAAGATCAGGAACAAGGCATGGTTGTCCATTCTCACCACTTCTACTCAACATTGTACTTCAGATCAAGAAATTAGGCAAGAAAAAGAAATAAAAGTCATCCATTTTTGAAAGAAAAATGCAAAATTATCACTATTTGCAAATGACATGAACTTGTACATGGAAAATCCCAAGGAATCCATCAAAAAAACCATTAGAATTCATAGAGTTCACTAAGTTGAAGGATAAAAGATACATATACAAAATGCAATTGTATTTCTAAACACTAGCAATAAACAATCTGAAAATAAAATTCAGAAAATAATTCCATCTAAAATAGCATCAGCAACCATAAAATACTTAGGAATAAATTTTATCAATTTATTCCTGCAAAAGAAGTGCAAGACTTATACACAGAAAACTACATTGTTAAAAGTAATGAAAGTTTATATAAATGGAATAGCACCCAGTCTTCATGAACTGGAAGACTTAATGTTGTTACAATGGCAATACTCAAATTGATGATCAAAATTCCAACTGCCTTTTTTTGTAGAAACTGACTAGTTTTGAAAGGTAATGGACCCAGAATAACCAAAACTGGAAAAAGAACAAAGCTGAAGAACTCACTCTTCTCAGTTTCAGAAGTTACTGCAAAGCTACAATAATCAAAATAATGTAAGTACTGGCATAAGAAAAGTCATATAAATCAAAGGAATAAAATTGAGAGTTTGATAGATGATTCCTTCACACATCCATTTATTCATATATACACATACACGTACATGCTAGGAACGTGTAGCACTGTCAATTTTTTTCATAAATTTTTTTTTATAATTTATTTTGGATCATTAATCTACAATTACATGTGCAATATTATGATTATTAAACTACCCCCTTCATCAAGTCCCTAAAACATAGATTTAGGCTATGCCTGAGGAGACATATATCTAAACTTCAAATTAGTTATTTTATATAAAAGGAACACAGCGCTGCCCTATACACTTGGTAAAAATCAAGCTAGGTATTGTATCAACTAAAATTATTTATGATTCTTTTTCTGTCTTGGTATCATCTGACAATTTTAAATATTTTTATTAATTTTTCTGCATTTACATCCTGGATGATTGTAGAAGATAAAATTGGCAGTAGACTTGTGAATATATAAAGAAAACCTAATTAAATTACAGTTTTAAGTTTGATAAGCCAAAATATATGATTGGATTGGACAGGGAAAGCAATGGAGTAATATCTAACAACTGGGCAATCTACCCCTGTATGCAGTAATTTGGACCTTTATCAGCCAATATACCTAATTGAATTCTACATGATGAGGGCTGCAACTTCCTCCAGTCACTGACTGTAAATATATCACTGTCCTATTTTAACTACTGAGACACCTACTTTGAGGCATAACAACTGAATGGTTAACAACAAGGTGAATAAATGACCAAGTCTCTGAGGCCCAGCTTCTGTAATGTAGTCCTTTTGCTACTTTTCAAAAGTGATCCTTGGGAGATGCAAAATGAGAAACAGTATTTTCATAGATGAGAAATGAAGATTACTCTCACTTCCCTGTGATTAAAAATTTGTGAGAACAAATAGCAAAAAGGAATCACATAACGCCAATGTATTACAGCGAGAACAGGCAACAACATAACAGAAAAGGTTATTTTTTTCCCCCAGTGTTTGGTGACTAGTAGGAATGAGTGAAAGTTCTCCAATAATAAAGCCCACTGCCAACTTAGAATTCTGATTGTGACATTGCTGCAGATTTAAACTGTCATTTTTTAATTACATGGTTCAGGTAAGGAAGTACCAACTAGGATAATTTACTTATTTAAAAGCTCCCAGGAGGTCTCTGCCCTAGGCTTCTATTTTTGCATAGTAGGTTACCACAAATTTAGTGGCTTAAAACAAAACACATTTTTCCCCACAGTGTCTGTATGTGAGAAGTCTGGACTAACCTTAGCTCAGTTCTCTGCTTTGGGTCTCATAAAGCTACAATCAACAAGTTGGATGGGCTGCATTCTCAGTTGAAGGCTTGACTGGGAAGAATCAGGTTCAAAGTCATTCAGGTAGTTGGCCAATTCATTTCCTTACAACTGATAGGTCCAAACATTCTGCTGTCAGCTTGGAGCAGTTTTCAACTCCTAGAGGCCACCCACAGTTCCTAAAGGTCTCCTGTACCAACCTTGCCACATAGGCTTCTCCAACTTAGCCACTTATTTTGTGAAACTCACAGAAAGAGTCTCAATCTACTAAGATAAAGTCTCATATTACATAACATAAAATAGGATAACATCCCACCATCTTTGCTATATAACATAATCAGGAGAGTGACATCCTATCACATTTGTCATATTCTACTGGTTAGAAAAAAAGCCACAGGTCCTTGTGCACACTCAGGTGGAAGGCAATCACCACAAGGGTATGTACACCAGAAGGTAGGTAGTCTACCACACTGCCCTTGGGCTATTTCCAAACCCAAAAATTCATGCCAAAGGCCTAAAAAGTTAAAAACCTATACTCAAAGTAAGGCAGACATTCTCTGGGACTCATTTTGTACTGCAATACTAATGGACTTTGCTTCCTTCAGGAATATCACTGCAATAACAACCAGTTAATCAGTGCCTACATGCTGGAACTCTAATTTCCTCATCAACACCCCATAGGTAATATCCATGACCCTTGCATCAAAAGCCTGTGCAATAGGAATACAAAAGCAACCCTTAAATAGAGGCCAATTTAAAAAATAGCAACTACAAACTATACTGTAATCTCCTGTGGAAGGAGGTAGTGTACATCCTTATGCCTTCATGTTCTGGGCATAACTTTTGCTTCTAAAACTAGTAGGCTCAGCCCTTGGTACCTTAAGGACCCTATTAATCAAAAGCCAAAATAGAATATTCCCTTTCTATCAACCACAATTATCTGAGGTTAAAAACACATGCATATGGGTTATCCTAGGAATGAGTGGAACAATACCTATCACTGTACAAATCTGTAAGGAGGTCAATGTCCAGAAATTCCCCCCAGGTGCTTGGCTTGCTTTAAAAAATAGATATATACTTTGTTCTCTTTTATTTTGAGAGAATAAATTATGCATCAGATTCAGGTCTCAAACTGATGACTGGCTGATTCCAAAGCAAGCATTTGTTGGTGTTTTTGACGTAGCATTGAAACATTTCCACAGCCAATCTCAACTCCGGCAAAAGTCATGAATTCTTAGGAGGAAGAGATGAAGGTTTCAGGTGTAAAAGGCATCAAGGATTGAGGGGCAAAAGAGCTTGGGGTTTCCAGGAAAACAGACAACATGATCAATTCTATTTGTTATCCTTAATTTTTGAAACTACCTCCTCTGCTGACCTATTTGAGACATAAAGAATTAGTTCTCACTACTATTTAAGCACAGGTAGTTATCTGGTAATATAAACCATTTTTTAAAAGGTTTTTAAGCTACTTTGCTCTTTAAGAAGATAAACAGGGTGCTATTAAACACCTCACAAACCTATGTCCCTTGACACCCCCTGCAGGCACCTTCAGAGGTAAACTCATTACACTAGGTATTTTCATCAAATACAAATTCTTTAAAACTAAATGGCAGGCGGGTGGTGGGGAATCATTCCAACAAAGAACAAAGTACACCCTGTTTTTAGTGGGAGGTGGAGCAGACTAAGAAAAAGCACAGGACATGTGTTAGAGGCCAATGATACATTTCAAGTGGTTTTGAAGGATAGAATATTAAAAGCATGTCTATTCAATGTTTCCCAATCATGACTGTGCCTTAGAACTACCTGGGGAGCTTTTAAAAATGCTAATATCAGGGCCTAATCTTGACTAATTATACCAGCATCTCTATAGATGAGGTACTAGCAAGAACTTGATTTGAAAGCATCCCAGGTTATTGTAATTCAGCTATGGTAGAAAAGCTCTGCCTGAAGCTAGAGGATATCAATTTTATATGAATACAAATGCCTTCCTTAGTGTTAACCCTCTTGGGATACACTCAAAAATTCTGGGACACATGCACAAAACAGAATCAAACCCTCTGGGGTGGTGATCTGAATAGTTTTTTTAAACCCTCTTAGCTGATCCATAATTCACAGGCTTTTAGAAACCACTGCTCAAGGATGATGATCTTGCTTCTTTGTTCTTGCTAACTACTGATGATTCAGGGTTCAGGATGCAGCACTGTGTCTTAGAAAAGCTGTTTATTGTTTACTAGATTCATAAACATTTACATCACATCAACTTTGGGCTTACACATACACAAATACATAATACTTGGTTCTTGTTCCATATTGCCAGCAACCTGGAAAGCTTCACATTTATTATTATGAGTTATTGATCTAGAGATTCAGAAAAAGGAAGAAGTCATGGGGATCTTGTGAAGGCAGAGAAATCCTCCATAAGGGGTACTCATTAGGGTAGGTAGGATTAGAACTACTGAAGAAAGAATGAGTGTGGAGATAGGTATTTACAGAACAGAGGAATAAAAGATTAAGACATATTTGAGAAATAGTAAACATGGTTAATGCTGAGGAATAGTAAGGCAATACTAAAAATGGAGGCCAAGTATGAACTGAATGTCAGCATTTAGTGTCTTATCCTAGAGACAAAATATGGTGTTACACACCAAATTTATGGAGATGTGTTTGGGTTTCTTAAGGTAGACAAGAGCTCTAACCACAAATAGGCACATTTTGTACCCAATTACTGATGGAGATATTAGACAAAGGTGAAATAAATATCTATAAACTCAGTGTGAGTAAACTTGACATTTATTCAGTATCCAGTTATTAGCATTTTCCATCTGCCTCCAATGTCATATTTTTGCAAAGCAAATATACACACATACATATACACCTTCGTGTGAGCACAATATATGAAAACACCACTTGATGTGAAATGAAGTTTTCTTTCTACATGTTGCTTGCCCTCCAAAGGAGATCATGCTAAGAGAGAGCAATAAGATATTCAAAGCTCAATAGAGATGTTGAGATTTAGGGGAAAGATAACTTAGATACTGGGATTTCAGTTTCTTTTTGGTGCTAATTAGCAGTGTGACATTGGCAAAATTGCTTCCAACACAAGAAGTAAATTTCAAGAGAGAATTAATTTCTTAATATTTCCAGAATTACATAGCATAATCCATGTGTTTAATATATTAGATGTAGTTGGACATTTTTCAATGAATAGACTTTACCTTCTGCCAACATCAAGATAATAAAATATATATTTTCTAGTGAGTTATTAGAATACATTTGGGATCAACGGGCTGACATCATTATTATTTGCAGTTTGCCAAAAATTCATCCTTTGCTCTCATATATCCTAACATTCTGCAAAACATTTACAAGTGAAAAAAATTAGAAAAAAATACATACCAACTAGTCATAATAGGTCATAGCACCCATTTCTGTACAGCATCATACCCCATTTCCAAATTAAAATCAAGCGATTTTCATATCATTAAAGGCTTCTATAGGTTTAGATTGGGCTTAAACCTAAAGAAGTTACTACTAACTTTCAAAAACTGCATTAAATGTTTTAAATTTTTTTCCAAAGGCAAAAATTTTCAGAGAAAAGGACTTTAATTCCACGTACAGATATATAAAGATATTTAAGTGTAGGTGGATTAGAAAGGAAGTTAAACCAAAGAGAACTAATGTCTGGTGTTGGAGAAATAATTTAAGGCTTACTGATAAAAACAGAACTTGCATTGCACTTCCATGAATTTATTCAATGGATTATGAATGGTTGCCAGACCAATTCTGTGGATGAATGTGAGACAAAAATGCTGTAGATGAAATGGCTCCAAATTAGTCAAATCAAACAATTTTCCAGAAACTAACTTTCCCTTTGCCTTTAGAAATCATCCTAAATGAGTAGTACATTTCTTTCTAGACATCTAAAACCACTTAGGACATAAACTGCCTCAATATCAGATAGAGTTAAGAATTAAACTCAGAGTATTTACACTGCACTCCCTATTAATCCGTGACAGTGACTTTTCAGGTTTCTTGCTATTTCTTCTTTCTTTCATTTTCTTGAACATATATGTTTCTCAAGTTAAAAAAAAAAACTTTCAATGCTAAAACATTTAAATACACCCAGAAGTAGAGAGAATGGTGTAATAAACTCCCAATACCATCACCACCTTAAACAGTTATGAACATAGCCAATCTTGTTTTATGTAAAACTTCCTACATCCTCTTCCTCCTTCTAAACTAGGTTATCATGTCATTTCTTCTGTGAATACTTCTATATGCAACTTCAAAAAAAAATTGTTTTTCACTAACAAAATCATACCATTTCCATATCTAAAATGACTCAAATAACTCTAATATAATCAAATATCCAGGCACTATTGAAATGTCTTTTGTATAGTTGCTTTCTTTAAATCACAATCCAGTGAGGTACCACAGATTTAGTGTAAATATCTTTGACTGTCTTTTTATAATTTTATATTCGTTTTTGGTAAAATTTATCTTTGAACAGTTTTAGAATGTAAAAAAAATTTAATAAATAGTACCAAAGTTCTCACATATGTCATACTCAGTTTTCCCTATTATTAATATTTTGCATTATTATGGTACATTTGTTATAATTAATGAACCAAAATGGATATATTATTATCAGCTGGCATCCATACTTTACTCAGATTTTGTTTCTTCTAAACATCTATTCCTGTCCCAGGATCCCATCCAAAATGCCACATATGTATATTTGTTACATATGCATTTTATAACTTCTGTAGCTCCACTATGACAGTTTTTCACTTTTCTTTTTAGTCTTGACCTTGACAGTTTTTCAGAGCACCTTTCAGGCACTCTGTAGAGTGTCCCCCTACTGGGATTTGTTTTGATTTTTCTCACAATTAAACTGGGTCACAGATTTTGGTGAGATCACAGAGAAAGGTGCCATTTTCATCATATCACATCCGTACATACTATCTGTATGGCTTATCATTGTTAATATTGACCTTGATCGCCTAGAGGAAGCAGGGTTTGTCAGGCTTCTCCATGGTGAGGTTACTCCCCCAGCCCCACAAACACCCTTTTTTCCATACTGCACTTTGGAAGTCACTCACTGCAGTGCAGCCCACACTTAAGGAGTGGGTGATTATGTCCCACCTTGTTGAAGGCAGAATATCTACATAACTATTTGAATTATTTTGCATGGCATATTTTCACTTCATCTCCATTTATATTTTCATTCAGTTATTTATCAGTATGGACTCACAAATATACTTTGAGTTATAATCCAATATACTTTGTTTTGTATTTATACTCCATTACTAATTTATTTATACTGTTGCTCATTGTTCTAGGTATAGCCCTTGGGAGCTCTTTCAGTAGACTTCTGTGAACCTTAGACATAGCCTCATCATTGTGTTTTGTTGTGTTTTTAAGCACTTCCTTACTTTCAGGTGCTACAAGATGCTCCATCCTCATCTTGTATTATTTCCTGCTGCAGTCCTAGAACCAGCCATTTCTCTAAGGATCTTGGTTCCTTGTACTGGTGAATGGTATTAGAAATCAAGATCTGGGTATTAGCTGTGCTCACTGTTACCACAGTATTTCTTTTAGGGCTTCTCAGCTGACAGAGCAAAGAAACATACTGTGTATATTAACCCATGTACATTCACACATCTACAGACACATATATGTGTGTGTATATATATATATGTCTTTTTAACCATCTGTAACTTATTAAGCTAAACATAAGTTCATATTGATGTCTCCAAGTCAAATTCATTACCACGTGAGTCATTCTAGCCACCTCCCCTTGCTTATCTGTAAACTCCTTCTCCCTCAGTGAGAAATCTGGCTCACATGATCTACCATCCATTTATTGAATTGTTCAATTCCAGTGTACATGTATTGCAGTGTCAGATTTGTTAGCCTATATCCCTATGGCAAACAACTTTACCAACTGGCATATTATACTTATGTGTGGTTTATTTTGCTTTGTTTTTTTACAAACTATTTATTTCCAAAGTTATTTATGTTAGCCCATTTCCTCAGCCCCTTCAGTGAGTTGTAAAAGTTAGACTATTCTGCCCCATTTTGTATTTGATCATGGAATTCACCCACTTACTAAATGATTTTTAAGTTTTATATACATTAAGGCCCATTCTTTGTGTTATAAAGTTCAATGAATTTTAATAAATGCATACTGTCATATACCCAACCTGAGGTCACACAGAATAGTTTAACCACCATAAAAAGTCCTCCATGTTTCACTAATTCAACCCTCCTTCCTCCTCTCAATTCCTGACCACCATTGATGTTTTTTACTATCTCCAGTTTTGCCTTTTCCAGGATGTCAGATAATCAGCATACCACAGGATGTGATATTCAGATTATATGCATCTGCTATTCATCCATGTCCTTTCATGGATGAGAGCTCATTCATCACTGAACAACACTCCATTGTATGGATGCACCACAGTTTGCTTATATCACCTACTGAAGAACAATGTGGTTGCTTTCAGTTTTTGGCAGCTATGAATAAAGCTGTTATTAAGACTGCATGCAGGTTTGTGAGTACATGTAAGTTTTCCAATCAGCTGGGTAAATACTAGGACCACAATCACTGCATCATATAGTGAGGCTTCGTTTAGGTTTGTAAGAAACTGACAAACTGTTTTCCAAAATGGATGTTAACATTTTGAATTCCATTAGCAATGAATGACAGCTTCTGTTGCTTCACTGTCTTGCAAGCAATTGGCATTTCCCTCTTAACTGTCTTGTAATCAGTATGTACCTCTTCCCATTTTTTTTCCTTACAATTAATACGTTAAAGAAACTGTATTTTTGTTCTCTGCTATTTTATGGATTTTTCTAACTTGCACCTCCATGTTTCTCAGTCCCCATATTGCTTGGAACTAAATACTAAATTTAGAAGTGTGATCAGATTTAGGTTTGATTTTTTTTTGGCAAGAACATGCCATAGGTGGTTTAGTATGTCACCTATACCATCCCAACCAGTGACACATAAGCTTTGGTTGACTCTTTTTGTGACCTTAAGCCTGATAAATAGGCTTAGGTGTAGTCAGTCTGATGCATCATTTATAACAGTCCCTATCAGCTTATCTTTAATCGATTTAACAACCATTGCCTCAAACTATTATTAAGGGTTGTCTCCCACTTTTAAGTAGTGTACCAATGGAAATTACTCTGACTTCTGTATTTCCACACCTGTTCTTAGGATTTGTCCAGCTTCACTTGCTATTACAGAACTATCACTTTGCTAATAAGTAATAATTTTGAAATGCCAAATATTTTTTCAAACTATAGGCCTCTCATTAGATTTAGATAGAACTTCCTGGTGGGATTTTTTTTTATGGCCCCACTATTCCATGATAATTCAATACCTCCTGTCAATTTTACCTGCTCTGTATTCTTTAAATAATTCTCTCATTTTATGTCCTTACTTTATCTCTTTTTGACTACATTTATGCCTGACAGAAATTTCTATAAACTCAGTCTCACATCATAAATCACCACCTGAAGCTGTTTAATCATTCCCCTCTTCTCTCATCTGTCTCTGGTTTATTCACTTGGCATCTTTCGATCAATGTGTTATCCAAAATCCAAAGCCATGTTGCAAAGGAATAATTAGAATTGACATCTATCACAAAAGATTGTTTTAAAGATTAAAGGAAATAATGTATATAAAGTTCCTATCACATTATTAACACATAATAAATATTTTTAAATTGCTTGTTCTTAACCTCCCCAATTTTATGTCCCATCCCAAGGAAACTTCATTGGTACATATAAAAATGATATTTTTTCAGAAGGTAGATTAATGCTATTACATTTTCATTGTAGAAAATCTGAAAAAGTCAGCAAAAAAGGAAAAAGATACCCATAATTCTTACAATAAAAATGGTTATAAACTTACCTTCTTCACTTTTTTTGCATAGTGGAGCACATGCTATATAGAAATTTCATATTTGATTTTTCATTTAATTTACCTTATAATTTTATAATGTCTTTTAACTTACTT
The DNA here is from genome assembly GCA_032199065.1 of Smutsia gigantea. NCBI lineage: Eukaryota > Metazoa > Chordata > Mammalia > Pholidota > Manidae > Smutsia > Smutsia gigantea. Next base: position 149,105 of record JAVSCE010018145.1, on the reverse strand, counting down.
GGTGGATATCATGTTTAATGCTATATATTATGTTTCATACAATACTTTTGACACAATTCTTTCTCAACTCCAGTTCTTCAGGTCTATAATCCTATTCATCTCACCCAAAAGCCTTAACTTGCACAAGTATAATTCATATCACTTCAAACTGAAAAATCTCTTTTGTCTGTATTAGATCAAACATTCCCAAGGCAACCTCCCTTAAGAATCAAACACACCTTGAAACAAGGAAATGTCTTTTTAAAATATCTCTCTTTAAAAAATGAAGGAAAACAAAACATTAGAGAGCTTCTTAAACCAAAGACAGCATTCTGAGCTAACTTAAAGCCCAAGTCCAAATTCTCTGTCTTACTTTTAGCTACCACATCACTTTACTTCCAAATTCTATCACCTTCCTACTTCTCTTTAGATTTAAGAAAAAAAAGTAGATGAGGGAAAATGACATTGTGAGCTGGTCTCATTGTCATGCATTGATGTATTAAGTTTTTAACCCTTCTAAACTGACAAAGTTTCTAGCAACAAAGTTTGTCTCTCTGAGACCTCAAATGAGTTATTAAAATTCAGCTTCTCTCAACAAAATTGGATGAAAAAATTCAGCTTCACTTTAAACCCAAATAGATCAGAATAGCCTACTCTTCCCCAAACTAGATACTCTGCTGTTGATTTTTCACTGTTTGAGACCTTAAGTACTTTTCCACACACAAAGCACTACTCATTTTCCAGAAAATTTGAAATGATATGCATTTCACTAGAGAGTATCACATATAATAAAATAAAAAGATATACAATCACTTCCTTTCCATACTCTATTAATTTGGTAATCCTATCAAAAAGCTATTAAATTCCATCTGTCACATTTTTCTTTATAAACCAATTCTATTTATTGTTCATGATTTTGTTACCTTTGAGAGGTTTTTACAGGTTCTTCTTTTTAATAGTTGTCCCATTATTGAAGGATTTAAGTTACATTCACTGAACCATAATTACCATGACAGTGGTTCTTTCGATTGTGGAAAATTGAAACAATGTTGGCATTCAATTCTGTCATTTCCCATCTCTCAGTAAATTTTTATAAATAACCATCAGCAGTGCTTCAGTAAGTTTTTCAACAAAATCCATTAACACCTTAGATGGTACATCATTCAGACCCTGCATGCTTATTTTGCCCAAGTGTACCCTTACCTGTTTTTAATCAACAGCTATTTTTGAAAGTATTATGTTTCATTGAGATCCTAGAGTAAAAATAATGATTTGTGTAAAGCAATTTCTTTGCGTGAAATATAATTCCCATATTCACACTGTACAATAAGAGTGGCAATATTGTGAGGAATTATATCAGACCACATATGGGCTGATAACACACCATGTGAGGTCTGTGTTTAGAGAGAGCCTCCTCCCTGCTATGACTGCTCCAACCTTGTATCTTTCCTTTTTGGCTATATAGAAGACACCCTGTTCATGTCTCAGGACATGTTTAGTTTCTGAAAGTGAAGATGAATCACATTTACCTAAATATATGATGACATTATAGTGGGTCGAACAGTGATCCACTGTTCCCAACAAAACTAGAATTTGCTCACGTCTTATACCTAACCACTGTGAATGTGATCTTGTTTGGAAAATGTTCTCTTTGCAGATGTTATTAAAGATCTCAAGATGAGATCACCCTTATTTAGATGTCCTGTGTCCCTGTAAGAAAAAGACTTTAGAAACGGGGATATACAGAGCACAAGGTCATGTGAAGATGGAGGCAGAGATTTGAGTTATATTGCTATAAACCAAGGAATGCCAAGGATTGCTAGCCACCAGACTCCAGGAGAGAGGCATGGACTGGATCGTCTCTCTGAGCCTCCAGAAGAAACCAGTCCTGCTGATACTATGAATCTGGATGTCTGGCCTCCAAAACTTTAAGAGGATAAATTTTAGTTGTTCACAAGTATGTGATGAATCCTTACAGCACCTATAGGAAAGTAGTAGAGACCCTTTGAGGGGATATGGTGAAACTGTGATCAAAAAATATTTAAGTATAAAAATCCTCTATTTGTTATCCATTTGTTAAGAAAAAGTGTGAAATGTTCTTCTAACTGGAATCTTTACAAAGCTGGTATTGTTTCTGATGACAGCTTTTAATTTCTAATTTCTTCAGTCATAGTCTTATACCTACAAACCAATAAACTTAGAGGGTAGGTTGGAAAGTGGATCTGATTTAATATTATTGGTGCTCAAAGTCAGTTATTTAAGCCATAGCATTATGGCTTAAATAACTGACTTTGAGCACCAATTATATTAGTGAGAGATTTGTGAGTTCAGCTATTTGTTCCCCTCACTAGGTACTGGCATAATCCTGACCCCATAGCCCATAGATTTAATAGGGGTTGACTACAAACGAAGAAAATTCTTACAAAATTGTTAAAGTGATTTTATAGGGGAAAACAATGAAGGCTTCAGTTGAATGTAATTGCACTATGAAGAAGCTAAAATATTCATAGATCATGGGTTGCACATGTTTTACTGCAAAGTAATAAAGTAACTCATCCAAAACTATTCTTCTAGGTCTTTAAAACATAGTGGATACATTCCCCTCTAAACTGCACCCTTGATGTATCACAGTTCATTTGGAGCACCATGACAGGTAAAATCATATAACTGGCTTCAAAGTCAAGGCACTTCCTTAGAGCAAACTCTTCCTCTTTTTACTTATGGGTCAGAAATCTTGGAAACCATGTTCCAACTAGTATAGAATATCAAATAAGCCAAAACTTATAGCATTCACTGATGGAAAGGAAACAGACATTCCCAGATAGAGAATGGAAATGAAAAGGAAAGAGTCAAAACTAAAGAAAATAAGGAATATATTTTAAATGACCTGTGGATAAAGAGATAATTGTTATGAACAAGACAGAAGAACATCATGCATAAATAAGTTAAGTGAAGGAAATAGAAGCATCTACAGATACGTGATAAAAATTGCAGACATAAATTCACAAAGTTATTAATTGTAGTGATTCCTAACACCATGACATATGAAATATACTAAAAATGAAAATATAGAAAAACAAAACAGTATAAGGATGTAATTGAAATTATGCTTAGGCAACAGTAAACCTAAAACAGTAGTACTTTAAGTAAGTTAAAAGTCAATATTACATTATATATATACACATGTGTGTGTGTGTATATATATATATATATATATACACACACACACATACATATATATGTACATACATATACAAACATATATATGTATATTTGATAAATCCAACCCTGGTATATGACTGTTGGGGATCCACATTTCCTCTGGTTTTCCATTCCACTATTATAAAGGAGTAACTCACATTCTTGATCCAGCATGGAATTTAGGTGATAAACATAATCATAAATCATATTTATATTCCAAGATAAAGAATGGAAAAACTTAGGAAAACAGGCCAACAATGCCTGACATCTGTGTCTTAAGGAAATTTCCAGAAGTTGACAGCATGTTTACATCCCATTGGTCAGAGCCTTATCATATAGCTACATGAAGGCCAAACAAACTGTCTTGATTCTAAGAAACTGTGACCCTGTCAAAAAGTTATAAAGGAAAGAATGGACAAATAGTAGTGTCTGATAAGTGTATAAATCCTGAAAAAGAGGAAATACTGTTTCAAATATCTATAGAACATGTACTAAAATTGGCCACACATTTTTAAAAAAATAGATTTTCCAAGATAGAAATAATAGAAATGTCATTATCAAAATAATATTCAATACAATTAGAATGTAACATTGAATGATAGTAAATAAAAGCTATAATTGTAATAATGAAAACACAACATTTTTGAACAGTTAAAGCAGGCATCAGTGAAAAAAACCCTATCTTTGCTTATATGGTAAACAGTCAATAATGAGAAAGATAAAAATAAATGGTAAAATTTAAAACAAGGAGATAGCTGGAGTGGCTACATTAATAGTAGAGAAAGTATAGAACCAAGGAAACAAATGGAATCAAGGGAAACATTGCATAACAGCAAACTATCAGTTCTCCAAAAGGATATAACAAGGTCAAATGTGTGCCCACCTAATAACAGTTTCAAAATAAGGAAGCAGAAATTGAAAAAAAGGGAGAAATGTACAAATCTATAATTATAGTTGGAAACTTCAACACTTCTCTTCTAATAATCAATAGAACCAATTGATAGAAAACTAGCAAGATACAGAACTGAGCAACATCAACTAATGGGATTTCACTGAATTTGCAGAAGACTAACAACTACAGAATACACATTTTTTTTCCAAACACATGAAACATCCACAGAAATGGGCCATACAATCAACCTTTACAAGTGTGAAAAATCTTGAATTCATATAAAATGTTTTGTAACTTATATAGAATTAATCTAGAAATCAATTACAAAAAGATAAAAGGAAATTCCAAGAACATTTGGAAATTAAGCAACATATATCTAAATAAGCCATTGGTCAATGAGAAATTATTCAGAGAAATTAGAAAATATTTTTAACTAAACAAATACAAAAGTACAACATATCAAATTTTATGGGATGTGGCAAAAGCATGCATACAAAGCCAATTTATAGCAATAAAGCTTATATTTAAAAGAAAGAGGATGTGGGAAATGGGGAAATATTGGTCAAAGGGTGCAAAGTTTCAGTTACAGATGAATAATTCCAAAGATCAATTTACAGCATGGCTATTATAGTTAATACTACATTGTATACTTGAAATTTGACAAGAGAGAAGATCTTAAATGTTCCCACCACAAGAAAAAAGGTAACTATTTGAGATGATGGATATCTTTACTAGCTTCATTGTGGTGATCATTTCACAATGTATTTCAAAACATCAGGTTCTACTACTTAAATATATACAATTTCTATTTGTTAATTATACCCCAATAAAACAGGGGGGAAAGAAAAAAAAATTTTCAAAGCAACCATCTCAGATTTTACCTTAAGAAATAAGAAAAAGTAGAGCATAATAAACTTAAAGCAAGCAGGAATAATGAAACTAAGGACTGAAAAACAATAGAGGTTCTTGAAAAGATCTGTAAAATTGATTAAACCTCAAACAAGACTTATCAGGGAAAAAGGAATATACAAATTACTCATAGCAAAATTGAAATCAGGGCTATTACTATAGACCCTGCAAATAGTAAAACCATTATGGGAAAACACTACAAAACTCTATGCACATATATTTGGTGATTTCCAATGCTTTGAAGCCACAAATTGCCCAAACTCACTCAAAATAATATAGATAAACTGAATAGTCCTGTAATTATTAAATAAGTTAAATTCATAGTTAAAATCCTTCTGAAGTAAAAATGTTCAGGCTCAGAGTTTCAATGGTGAAATCTACCAATCACGTAATAAGAAATAACATCAATCCTACATAAACTCTTCCAGAAAATCTAAGAGAATATTCCCCACTCATAGGAGGCCAAAATTAATGATATGAAAATCACACAGAAGAGTACAGGAAAATAATGCTATGTTACAGAAGAATATATCTCATGAAAAGATGCCAAAGTCCTAAACCAAATATAATTAAATTTAACAGTGTATAAAAAAATACATGAAAATCAAGTAGAGTTTACCCAATAGTGCACTATTTCAAAATTCAAAAATCAGTGTAATTCACCGTATTAATATTAATTAAAGGAGAAAAATTATATGATCATATCAACTGATCATGAAAAACATTTGACAGTTCAACATCTAATTGATAAAAAATTTCATCAAACTATAAATGAAATTCCTAAAAATTAAGAAAGGGTATTTAGGCAAAAAAAACCTACAACTAACAGCAGTAATTGTGAAAGACTTAACATTTTTCCTCTAATAATCCATACCAAGGCAAGGGTGTCCATTATCTCTATTCCTAATCAACTTTGTACTAGAAATCCTAGCCTAACAATAAGAAAAAAAAAAAGGCAATACAAACTGGAATGGAAGAAATTATCCATATTGACAGATGACATTATTTTCCACCTAGAAAATTCCAACAAGTCTGCTGAAAAGTAATTCCTAGAATTAATAAGGGAGATTAGCAAGGTCATAAGATATAGGTCAACATTAAAAATTAATTACATCTCTACACACTTACTACTAATAAATGACTGCATACTGATATTTAATGAATAATCTCATTTAAAATAGTTTCAAAGGAAAATACTTTGTTATAAATCTAAAAATCCCTGTACAGGATCTATATTCTAAGAAAATATACCAATAAAAGAAATCAAGGATAATCCAAATAAATAAAATGATATATGGTATTCATAGATTTGAAGATTCAACAGTGCAAAATCTTGCAGAAATCTGTAAATTATAGGTTCTAGATATCTGAAACTCTGTTTCTCATACTCTCCTTTCTGCCTTCTGTCCAAACTCAAGCCCTGATCACGTAAAAAAGGCAAAGAGAATGAGTCAGCCTAAGTAAAATGTTTGGAAACTACATGTATCACTGACAAATGTAAAACGGTTACCCTTGGTTGGGTAAGGTCAAGTTAAGAGCTTTGGAAGCATTTGTGAAACAAGAAAATCAATAGTTTTGTGTATTTAATGTCTCTTCTGTAAGCAAAGTCACCGAAGATAAACAATGCCACTTTGTTTGTAGTAGGCTACAGGAGATAAATACTTTCAAATGATCTGAGTCGGAGGTATACATTATCTGAGAGCTGGCAATTTAGCACAAGCCAATAAGTCATTTTGTTTGACCTAAAAACGTGTGGAGATGTGATAAAATAGCACCCAATGCACACTCTCTTGAAGTGCATATTTCACATGGTTGATTGATGGCTTTATTCACTCCTTCCCTGTAACATAAATTTAATGTACTATTTCAGATATGGAAGGCAGATGTGTGTTTGTGTTTTATTCACAATTCAACCACATTGAAAATGTCGTAAGTTTGTTGTGTTTGTTTTTTTTTTTCATTTAGTAACACTAATGCATTTACGATGTGGCTGTCCACATCTAAGTGAAATGTCCACCCACATTTACTCCAGGAGTTACTTTAATATGCAAATACTGATCTAAAATATTTCTACAAGTAAAAATAATTCACACTCTTACCTAGTCTCCCTTTACAATATGATTCACATTTATGGCCTTTACCTTTAACTCTATCATAACTCAGGTCCTAGATGCTCTGTCTCATCCTAATACTAACCTCTGAAGGGATATTCTAGTCTATTCTTTCTAAACTCCAATGCAACTTCTATATTAATGCCAGATTTTTCTTCTGAAAACACTATTCTTTTAAACCATCTTCCTTCTTCAGAATTAATGGGTCTCTTTTTATTAATTAATCATGAACACCAATACATAACATTCAAAGCCCCCTGTAATCTGGCCCAAGCCTGTCCCATATTTACACATACTATAAATCCAGCTGCACTGGATTATTTATCATTTTTTGAACACGTGGTGCATTTTTTGTAAGTTACTACTCTATATGAAGTTCTCTCCCTTCTAGTTTAATTCCTATCTACATAGATACTTCCATTCATCAAGGCAAATTTCAAATGCATCTTCCCCCAAGAAGCCTTCTCTGATCATTTCATAGAAAAAGGTGATCTTCTAGGTCATAGGACTTCCATAATACTTATCATTTAAGTTCTGTGATGACCAGTGGCCAAATACTGAACAGATCCTGAGTCTTGGCCATTTTCTATCCATTAGGAATTACAAAGGCCACACTCTCCTTTCTTAGTCCATACCTGGTGCACAGAAAGTATTCAATAAAAAATGCTGGATGACATACAAAATCAGACATGGTCTGCCCCAGATTTACAGTATGTATGATTTCTTTCCTAACACCTAAAATTATATTTAATAATTATATCTTCATTTTAACGTGTTTTCCTCTCACAGCCAGTTTTGTCTGATATGGATCCTATGCTCATTTCAGTACATCCTGTTGCTCTAGCAGAGGTTATTTTTCCAGAATAGTTTACTTTAGACATGACGAAACTTTGGTACATTGCCTAGATACCCCATCCTAATCCTAGAGTAAACATTAATAGTTGATCATAGATTTGAATCCAGATTCTGCATTAGCATCCTTCTCAAAATAGTCACGTGAGAAGCCACTAGAATTCAGAGTTCTTTGCATAAATCAAACTTACTGAACATTCCTAATACCTGTGACTTTTCTAATGTCAACAAAATGAGCAGTGTGATCTTTGAGATTCTTTCTGACCTGGAGTCTATATGGACAGTAACAACCACCAGCTAACCAAACAAAAATTCCTAAATAACATTTTTTTTTAGGATATGGATATTTAGAGAACTATATTATGGATGCAAATATTTTTTCTTACATACACAATCCAAAACTACTTGGCTATAAAACTCATTATGTGAATTTATAATAATCACTATCAATTACTCAGCACATTCTAAGTGCTGAGCATTGTACCAGATATTTAAAATATTATCATCCTTAATACAACAGAGTAAGTCTGGTCACAATGTTCGCCACTCCCTGATTTCCAGATCATCAGAGTTCATTTGACACCTCACTCTGACTACACAAAGGTTCCCTTTCTTCCCAATTTGTCTCTTTATAGCTTCTTCCGAACTTGCACAATCGTTTGAAGAAGAGGACCTTCCCAAGTAGAGAACAATTCTTTGGTCAACATTACATGGTATCCATCAGAAAGTCCCATATAGTTTCTCCAAATCCATTTGTAAGAAATCAAAGCAGCAGCCCCATTGCAGCCTGTCCAGATAACTTGAACCAGATAACACAGCATTCCAGAACAATTATTTGGCAATTACAGAATATATGGACACTAAAAATTGGGCTTATTAGTTGACTAATCACTCTTCCTTTCATCTTTTTTATTTGGAGAGTAAATCAGTTTTATCAATTCACATTGCTTAAAATGTTTCAATGGATTCCTAGTTCTCTTAGAATAACTAAAATACAAAATGTTTTCCTGGCCTAGCATCAGCCCACTTCTCCCACCTTATCTTCACCATCATCTCCATCGCTCACTCTGTCCTTTTTGTTGTTCAAGCTCTGCTGTTGTTTCTTTCACTGTGAGCCTTCCCTTCTTATTCTCTCTGCCTCGAATACTCTTTCCTCTTCTTCTCAGGGCTGACTTAGTCTTCCCCTATTAGGTCTCAGATCAAATTACACCAGCCCTACCTAACAACTGCTCTCCACCTCTTCATCCTGCTTATTACCCTCAGACTCTATAACAACTTACATCTTTTACTGTGATTTTTACTAGCTCATTGCATTTCTCACAATACCAACAACAATATTTCTCTCACAATAGAATCCCCTTTCTTTCTACCTTTCATTACATCATTAAACATTTACTGAACACCTATTATGTGTCAGGCACTGTCCTAAGCACTGAATATATAGGAGTAGACACCAAGTAACTTGCTTTCATGAATTTATGTCTCCTTGGGGCAGGGAAATGGGAATGGGAATAAAAAAGTAGAAAAACAAAATGTAACCAATTCTCCTTACTCACAGTAGTTACGTTCGATAAAGTCTCCACACACACTGAACTGGTGAGCCCTGAACCACTGCTCTTAGAGGAAAGGGTGGTTAGGGTATCTGCAAGCTTCTGGTCACAACTTTTTCAATAAGCAACCAACACATAACCTTGCTTTATGTACTTTGTGTAAGGGCATCTAATTTAATATATACTGTTGATTCATTAACATTGAACTCATGGCCAACACCTTTAACTCATGCCTGAATGACAGTTATCTAATACAGGTATTTTCTCTATGAGACACATCACAGCCTTCTTGCATTTAGGAATACTAGATAGACTTAAACTATTTTAAATAGTGAAATCACCAACAGAAAGCACAAAAATGGGAAAAATTTGGTACCGGCAGACTTCAAAAAGGACACATTAATAGTATGACAAACACTAAGAAGAAATAGAAATAGAAGTATGAGAAATACTAAGAGTAAAGATACAAAGGTGTGGGTAAGGGGGGCGAATGTGTTCTTCTAAATGGCTTGGTAGGGGAAGGCCACTATGATAAAGTAAAATATGAATAGAGTTAAATAAAATGAAAGAAGAGTTATTCATGTATTTGTGGGAAAGAGCATACCAAGCAAAGGGAAGCCATGTGCAAAATCTGGGAAAGAAAATGTGCTTGGAGTAGGAGATGGACAGAGAAGTGGTAGATAATACGACAGAACTGGGGTAGGGGTGTGGGCAGACCATACAGGAGGTCATTACCTGAACTTTGACTGTTACCCAGTGAGACAGAAAATCCCTAGACGGTTTTGATTAGTGGAGTCTCAGGATCCAAAATTTTTTAAATGTCTCTTCTGACTGCTCTATGGAAGATAGACAGTGAGGGTCAACCATGCAAGCTGAGGCCAACTGGGAAGGATTACAATATTCCGGGTACTAAAATTTGGTGGCATAGTGTAACACAACTGTAGAGAGAATCTTTAGAAGCCATGGAACTGGGAAAATATTTTAGGCTTACCATTAAAGTTGTAGATTGGATTTAGGTAAGTGTTGCAATTGCATGAGAGAAAGAGAGAGAGATTACAGATGACTCCAAGCTTTTTAGCCAGATCACCGAGAAGAATGAAGTTAGCATTTTTGTGGATGGAAAAGGGAAGAGGAAAAATAAAGAAGGGCAAAGACAGGGATGGTGAGAGAACAAGAGTTCCATTTTTGGACATTTAATTTGAAGTACCAAATAATCATCCCAGAGAAGATGCCAGTCACAGAATTAGATATATAAGTCTGAAGTCTGATGGACAGGTCCGGACTACAAATAATTTGGGAGTCAACAGTTTACACTTGATTTTAAAACCATGAGGCTGATGAAGCTGACCAGGGAGTAACTAGAGTTAGAGATGTGAGGAGATCTGAGGCCAATGGAATGCAATTTTCAAGAGGGCAGGGGTCGTATCTGTCTTCTTGACCCTTATCAACCCATTATCATTTTCATTGATTACACAAAAATATTCTCAGTAAATAATGCTGAATTATTTTTGAGAACACAGGAATATTTTTTTAATATGCACAACATATTTTTTATTTTGCATTTTCCAATAACGTTCAAATATGTTTTCCATGTGCCTGTGGAGCCAGAAAGAATAATTTTGCCATAGGCAAGTAATCTGGATTAGGTTTAATTTTTCATTTCATTTTAACAGAATTTATATATTCTTGGACCTTATAATTTTTCAGAGAGAGAGATTGTTTCTATAAATCTAGGTTGATGATTAGGGTAAAAAAGAATCACCTCCAAAATGTCAAACAGAGGAAGTGTGTTCCTCTGTATGATTTTTCACACCCACTCAGTGACTAACAGCTTTCTGAAATAACAATGATAATTATTGTTACCACGCTGTGAGCTAGTACAGAAGCAATTTTTAAATGTTAATTCCTATGCTGGCTCCTCAGAATTTCATCTTTCTTTTTTAAAGGTTATTGTATCCTCCTAATTGAGCAGCCTTCTCAGAAGAATGAGCCACCTGATTCATCATGAGAATGCAGCCTCAGAGACATCAAAAGGAAAAATAAGACAGACAAGGCAGCATAAGGCCCTGTTGTAGGCTATCCCCCTGTTGCACTATACATCTCAGAGATCTAAATAAAACCTAATAGTTACCTTCACAGCATCTATTTCTCAAAGCAACTGAAAGAAACAGCCAAACCCATTATTCTTTGCTTTGGTTCCAAGATAACTAACATCTTGAGTGTTTTTACCAACAACTGACATGTGCTTTTACAATGAATGGGGTCCCGGTTTGCCATGCATTGTGAAAAATGGGAAATACCATTCACTAAAATCTAGAGTAATAAAAGAAGAACCCAAGACAACAGAGGAAAAACTTGGAATCATCACTCTTGCATAAGCTCTTGTGCTTTTTAAAGCATGATAGCTTGCCAAGAGGAAGAGAGATCATTCCCATGGAGGTGAAGCAAATGACCTGGCTACATACTTACCTACTGCAGCAGTACATGTAACTGTATACAGTATAGGCATTTAAGAAAAACAAAATATTTTCCCCAGTGGTAAGTGGTTTTGTTTATTTTACATGGCATGATGTTAGAGTGTACTGTGAGAGCAAGTTTTCAATGGAGGGCAACTTTCTCAGCTCATTTCCAATGAATGGGCTCAGACACTGAGCTCCGGTCTAGTTGCTTTCCCACTACCCGTCTGCTCAAATTCACTGGGATGTTAGCTGGCTTGTGGTGGCTCCTAAAATAAATCCATATAAAGGATGTCTATGAATGATCAAGATAAAAATTGGCCTAAGTTAGCCACCTAGCTAAGGACTGCCCTTTCAAGACTCTAATTTTTCTGCTCTAATTTAGCACTAAAATAAAAACAGAACTTTATCCAGTGCATAATTTCAATACTTCAAACTAACCATAGTGATTCTGGTTTTGCTAGATGGCTGCTTAATGGCAACAAACCAAGGCTTACGGGGATTTGACTTTTATTTTTTTCACATTCTAGTTTGGAGGACCAAAATTAACTTCTGCACTATTAGCTCCATGCATTCATTCTTCTGGGATTTCTTCTTCAACTGCAAACCTTCATCCAAGCATGGAATGAGTTCACAGCTCCCAATAGAGAAGCTTAGGGCCAGGAAACCTGTTAGTGGAGAACCTCAAAAGCACCTGGAATCTCAATTCTCCAAATTCTTTCTAGCCTGGTAACACAAAAATGGGTACTCTGGCAGAACTACAGGTCATCAGAAGATTAAGAAGCCGGGGATAAGCCAATATTAATCGTGCATGTAAACTACACCAAAGTGTGGTTAATCTTACCTAACCAAATGGAGACAGCTAAATGACACAGACAGCATTTTTCATGATCCTAATGCCCCATCCTTCCACAATCATGCATTTTTCTTCCATTCTATAATTACATTGAAAGCCAAAGTAAACTTCCTTTCTTAGTAATAATCACAGTCAATATTTTAGAGAGCTTTTTAATTGCCAGGCACAATGTTAACTTTTATAGATATCATTTCATTTTATCTTCTCAATCTATGAGACAGGAGCTATTCTCACCCTCATATTTTCCTTTTTTCATTTAATTTTGTTTTCACCTGAAAAACTAATATATGCAAATGATAAAACTTCAAATGGAACAAAGAGAAATACAGTAAAATGTGACTCTTTTTGCTCTTAATCTATGGTGTTCTACATGACTCCTAGAGAGGACCCATTACAGACAATTTCTTGGTCATTCTTCCAAAAATACATATATACAAATATGCAAGCAAATATATTTCTCATGCAAATGAGCAGACATCATGCACTATTTTCTAGTTTGTTTTTTATATGTCACTGTTGATAATGAGCATCCTGTCTTACTGGCACATGAAGCTCTACCAGATCCTTTTTAATGGTATCATAGATTGTAGTTTATTTATAATACCACATACCACAGTTTATTTATCTCATCTTAATAGATGCCCAGCAGAGTAATAATACAAGAATAAAAATAATGTGTTTTCCACATTGGCTAATTTAATCCTCAAAAAACTCAGTAAGATAGGCACTATTATTAATTTTATTTTATAGATCAGGAAACAGTCTTCAGAGACATTAGTAATTCATGCAAAGTCGGAAAGCTAGTACACAGAATCTAGGTACTTAATCATGTTACCTGCTTATCTTTTATTTTCTACTTTCTCTCTGTCCCTCCCATTCCTTCCTGCTCTTTTCATCACTCTTCTCCACTCCCCCTACCACACACACACACTCCCAGTTATTTTCTCCCTCTTCTCCCTTATTGGTCTGGTTTGTGGCCAGAGCCCCATTACGTTAAGTCCAGAGCGAATGGGCTCACAAACCTCAAACAAGAGCCCCTCCTTGAAAATAAATAAAGGTTCCACCATCTTTTTCTGAGAAATTCTGCTCAAATCTCTCACTCACAGTGGAAGGAGTATCTTTATTTATAGGGTTGCTGTCTCTACATACTCATCTTTCTCTTCTTCCCCTTCTCCTTTTTTTCTTTTTTTAAACTTTTTTTTTCCTTCTTATTCTTATAACTACCATTAGTTGTGGTCAAACTTATATAATAAGTATATACTTTTAAATAAAAGAGAAATAAAAATGCACAACCATGTAAGTTGACCTTTTTCATATTAGTATATGCTCAACTTTCTCTTCATCAAATAATCAATTCATTAAATTGTTTTGCTTTTTGTGTTTTATTGTTTCATTTCACTTGTTGATTAGTTTGCTTTTTCTGAAGATGACAAGCTTAGTCTGTTCATCTCTGAAGCCCTTGCCCTTCTCTGCTGGTCTGTCACATCACCATCCCAACCCCACCATGGACTAGCCAATAACTGGTTCCAGTGCTTCCAGAATGTCTGTGCTTTATACACATACCTATGAGATATTTGTGCATCACGTGTTGCCTTGTACTTCTGTTTTACCTGACCTTGATTCATAGAACAATGTCCAATCACCAAATGGCACCAAATGACTAATACTAGATAAGGCAGAGTGAGTAGAAAGCTGGGACTATGATAAAATGGTATGAACAAGAATAAGAAAAGTTAATAATTGTTGAGCACTTACTATGGGCAAGACAGTTTATGTATATATAGCAGTTTGCAAGGGCTGCGGTAAGATAATGTCACCAATGAGATGGCTAAAAAACAGAATTTTATGTCTCACTTCTGGAAGCTAGAAGTCTAAGATCAAGGTGTCATCAGAGTTGATTCCTTCTGAAGGCTGGCTGGGAGAACCTAGTTCATGCTTCTCTCTCAGCTTCTGGCAGTGCACAAGCAATCTTGGGAGCCCTTGGATTAAAAATACATCACCCCAATCTCTACCTTCATGTTCACAGGTTGTTCTCCCTGTGGGACTGCCTCTGGGTCCAAATTCCCCCTTTGTATTAGGACAGTAGTCATTTTTGATTACAGTGCACCCTAATGAACTCCTTTGAACTTGATTACCTCTGTAAAATATTTCCATATAAGGTGGAAAGAAGCTCTTAAAGAAGAACTAATACTAACCCTTCTTAAAGTATTCCAAAAGGTAGAAATGGAGGGAACACTTTCCAACTTGTTCTACAAGGCCAGCATCACTTTAATACTAAAACCAGACAAAGATACTACAAAAAAAAGAAAATTTTAGACCCATATCCCTAATAAACACAGATGCAAAAATCCTCAACAAAATATTAGCAAACTGAATTCAATAATACATCTAAAGGATCATCTCTCATGACCAAGTAGGATTTATTCCAGGGATACAAGGATGGTATAACATTTGTAAATCAATCATCCCATACACCACATTAGCAAAAAGAAGGATAAAAACCACATGATCATCTCAATAGATGCTGAAGAAAGCATTTGACAAAATTCAATATCCATTCATGATAAATATTCTCAACAAAAAAGGGCATAGAGGGTATGTACTTCAACATAATAAAGGCCATATACAAAAACCCACAGCTAACATCATACTCAAAGGAGAAAAGCTGAAAGCTTTCCTTATAAGATCAGAACAAGACAAATATGCCCACTCTCACCACTTTCATTCAACATAGTACTAGAGGTCCTAGCTATAGCAATCAGAAAAGATAAAGAGATAAAAAAGCATCCAAATTGGTAAGGAAGAAGTTAAGCTGTCACTCTTTGCAGATGACATAATATTATATACAGAAAATCCTAAAGACTCCACCAAAAAAACTATTAGAATAACTGTATTCAGCAAAGTTGCATGATACAAAATTAATATACAGATCTGTTGCATTCCTATATACTAACAATGAACTAGCAGAAAGAGAAATCAGGAAAACAATTTCATTTACAATTGCATCAAAAAGAATAAAATAAATAGGAATAAACCAAAGAGGTGAAAGACCTACATTCTGAAAACTATCAGACACTCATGAGAAAAATTAAAGAAGACACCAATAAATGGAAATATATCCCATGCTCATGGGTAGGAAGAATGTTGTCAAAATGACCATCCTGCCCAAAACAATTTACAGATTCAATGTAATCCCTATCAAAATATCAACATCATTTTTCAATGAACTAGAATAATCCTAAAATTCATAAATCCATATGAAACTACAAAAGACACCAAATAGCCAAAGGAATCCTGAGAAAGAAGAACAAAGCAGGGGTATTATGTTCCCTGGCTTCAGGCTATACTACAAAGCTACAGTAATCAAAACAGTATGGTACTGGCACAAGAACAGACACACAGGTCAATGGAATAGAATAGAGAGCCCAGATATAAAACCATGCACATAGTCAATTAATATATGATAAAGGAACTATGAATATACAATGGGGAAAAGAGCCTCTTCAATAAGTGGTGTTGGGAAAACTGGACAGCTAAACACAAAAGAATGAAACTGGGTTACTAACTCCACACAGAAAAGTAAACTCAAAATGGATCAAAGACCTGAATGTAAGACATGAAACCATAAAACTCTTAGAATAAAACACAGGCAAAAATCTCTTGAACATAAGAGCAATTTTTTCCTGGATACATCTCAGTCAAGGAAAATGAAATTAAAACTGAACAAGTGGGGCTACATCAAACTACAAAGCTCCTGAACAGCAAAGGACACCATCAGCAGAATAAAAAGGCAATCTACAGTACTGGAAAATATATTTGTAAAGAGTTTATCCAATAAGTGGTTAATATCCAACATACATAAAGAACTCATATGCCTCAACATCAAAAAAATAAATAACCTGATTAAAAAATTAGCAAAGGACCTGAGCAGACATTTTTTCAAAGAAGTAATACAGATGGACAACAGGCATATGAAAAGATGCTCCACAACACTAATTACCAGGGAAATGCAAATCAAAACCACAATGAGATATCACCTCACACCCGTTAGAATGGCCACTATCCAAAAGACAGGAAATAACAACTGTTTGCAGGAATGCGGAGAAAAGGGAACCCTCTTACGCTGTTGGTGGGAATGTAAATTGGTATAGCCACTGTGGAAAGCAGTATGGAATTTCCTCAAAAAACCTAAAAATAGAAATACCATTTGACAGTAATTCCACTTCTTGGGATTTACCTGAAGAAAACAAATCCCTGATTTGAAAAGATATGCACCCTATGTTTACTGCTGCATTATTTACAGTACCCAAGATATGCAGGCAACCAAAGTGTCCAACAATAGATGAATGGGTAGAAAAAATGTGGTACATATACACAATGGAATATTATTCGGCCATTAAAAAAAAAAGAAATCCTGCCATTTGCAACAACATGGATGGACTTAGAGGGTATTATGATAAGTGAAGTAAGCAGGCAGAGAAAAACTAATACCATTTGATTTCACTTATTTGTGGAATATAAAAACAAAACAAAATAAAATGAACAAAATAGCAGTAGACTCATAGATACTGAGAAATGACTTGTGGTTACCATGGAGGAGGGGCTGGGTGATCAGTTAGGGATGGTGAGGGGAATAAAGGGGTACATAAATTCTCAGTCATAAAGAGGTGATACATTCTGAAGAGGTTAAAGCTTCAGTATATCTTTTTTGGGGGGCAGGGGTGGTAGGGAGAATGATTCAACCCATATCAGTATATTATCTCATTTAATTTTAACTACTGTTGAGAAGTAGGTGTATTATCATGTACACTAAAAATATATATATACTAAAGCTTAGAGAGATTAAGTAATTTATCAAAGGTCATACAAATAGAACATGGCAGAGCTCAGATATAACCCAGGGCATCTGAATCCACAACTTGCGTACCTAAACACCATACTCTACTATCTCTATGTATAATAGGTTCTTTTAACATATAGACTCAGCTGTGTGGTAGACATTCTCTATTGCAGCATTACCTGTGCATGCTATAACTTTACCCCACTGCATAAAGCTTCAGCTAAGGTAAATACTACCCATTAATTCTTTCTGTTTATTTCTGAGTAAGATTATGACTGATTACTGCCAAAGGGATTACCATCACCAAAAGTCTGCTCACTATTTTAGAATCACCTGTTATCTCCTCTAGAATGTATTTCCTGTCCTTCCCCATATCCCCAATGCTCAACTACATGTCATTCCTCAGGGACTACTATGAGCACTTCTCACAGTTTATTAACCAGCCTTAGTAATTTTTACCTTCTCTGTATCTTTCATTCAACAATAAGCATCTTGAGGGCAGGACCTTGTCTAGAGTTCCAGACCAGATGTACCATACCTGGCAGGAGGTCACTACTAAATACATGTGTGGGTAAAATTGAAATATTTCCAGAATCTCTCTCCTGGCCTTAGTGCATCTCCATATGAGTAGGTGCTTCCAAGGGGTGGAGAGAAGTAGTCCACCTCCATATCAATAGGTGCTTCCAAAGTGGGTGCAAAGTGAAGGCATATCTGGACTGGAGGGGTTTGATGTGGTCCTTTTTGCAGCCAGATCCAAGAGTGAGCAGAAGTAGATGACTGCTTGTAAGCAATAAATGGATTTCTCCCACTTTATTTCTTCCTTTGACTGATTTTGATTTCAAAGGTTATTTGCCCTGGGCTAGGAACATATTTTCCTCCAGGAGTTACAGCATGTAACAAAAACTAGACTGAATTTAAGTTCCTATTGATCTCAGCAGCTCTGAATATTTAAAAGTGAATTTATTTTCAACTGGGTAAAAAAAAAAAAGATTCCACAAGTAAGGAAAGATCTGTACCTTAAAAGCTGTAAGACATTGATGAAAGAAAGTGAAAAAGACAAAATAAAGGAAAGAAAACTTGTGTTTGTGGATTCAAATTAATATTATTAAAATATCCATACTATCCAATGCAATCTACAGGTTCAATACATTATCTATCAAAATTCCATTGTTATTTTGTCACAGAACTACAAAAAAATATCCAAACCACAAAAGACCCAGAATAGCCAAAGCAATCCCAAGAAGGAAGAACAAGGATAGAAGTACCACATTTCCTGATTTCAAGTTACAATATAGTAAGTTATGAGAAATATATATTTGATCCCTCAAATGACCAAAATATATTTCTTGGATATATGTGGTCTTTGTCCACAGGTCCTGAAAACACTTCAGAGCAACAAAGGTGAAATGGGTATCTTCTTATGTTAATGAGAGATTTTTGGACCTCACCCAAGAGCAGGGGTGGAAGTTGAATCAGCCAGTCATGACTACGCAATGAAGTCCTCACAAAAAACCATGAGAAGAAGGCTTTGTTCTCCATTTTGCATCCTGCATCTCTGGGGAACCAAAATGTTTCCAGTGCCACCAAGCCAGGCCTCAAGCTCCACAAGGATAGAAGCTCCTACAATTGGGACGTTGCCCTATGTATCTCTTTATCTGGCTATTAATTTGTATCCTTTATTAAACTGAGTTCTGTGAGCCTCTCTAGAAAGTAAATCAAAGCTTAGGGGAGGGCACTGGAACCCCTTATCTGGAGCTGGTCAGTCAGAAGCACAGACAACATCCTGAGGCTTGTAACTGGCATCTGGAGGTGGGGGTAGGGCAGTTTTGTAGGACAGAGCCCCTAACCTGGGGAATCTGGTGCTGTCTCCAGGCAGATAGTGTTAGAATTGAGTTGGATTCCTGGACACCCTGGTGGTGTTTGAGAATTACCTGGTGTCATGTGTGGAGAACCCCAGTTCTCCCTCACACACACAGCATGTGCACAAACACACACACATACAATGGAATGGGTCTGGAACCCCAGAGGACAAGTTATTTTGCAAAGCTACACCAAAACATTATGGTACTGGTATAAAGACAAACACATAGATCAGTGGAACAGGATAGAGAGCCCAGAAATGGGCCATCTATAGAGCCAACTCATCTTCGATAAAGGTGCAAAAACAAAAAAATACACAATGGGCAAAGGACAGTATCTTCAATGAATAGTGTTGGGAAAAGTGGATACCCATGAGCAAAAGAATGACACTGGACCCCAAACTTACATTGCTTACAAAAAATAACTTAAAATGGATTAAAGACTTAAATGAAAGACCTGAAAGTGCAAGACTTTTAGAAAAATACCTGGAGGAAAATCTTTACATGGGTCTTGGCAATGAATTGTTGATATGGCACTAAAAGTACATGTAACCAGAGCAAAATAAATGAGTAGGATTACATGAAACTAAAAAGCTTCCTCACAGCAAATAAAATATGAATAAAATTAAAAGGTAACCTACAGAAATGGAGAACACATTTGCAAACCATACATCTGATAAAGGGTTAATATCCAAAATATATAAGGAACTCATACACCCAATAGCAAACAAAAAAAATAACAACACAGATAATCTGATTAAAAGTTGGACAATGGACCTGTAAGGAAATTTTTCCAGAGAAGACATAATGGCCACCAGACCCATGACAAAGTGCTCAACATCACTAATCATCAGGGAAATGTAAATCACAACCACAATGAGATACTGTGGTTTATATTATTATACATTTGTATATTATTCGGCCTGGAGAAAAAGGGAAATCCTGTCATTTGTAACATGAATGAACCTGGAAGACATTATGGTAAGTGAAATAAGTCAGACAAAGACAAATATTGTATGTTCTCACTTATATGTTGAATCTAAAGAAGAAAAGTCAAACTCACAGGAACAGAAAGTAGAATGGTGGTTACCAGGGGTTGAGGAGCAGGAGAAATGGAGATGCTGGTCAAAGGGTACCTCCAGTTACAACATGAATAAGTTCTGGGAATCTGATGTGCAGTATGGTGACTACAGTTAATAATACTGTGTTGTATACTTTAAATTTCCCGACAGTAGATCTTAAATATTCTCACCACACACAAAGGTAACTATGTGAGGCGATACATGTGTTAGTTGACCTGATGGTGGTAATCATCCCACAATACATAGACATCAAATCATCACACTGCACACTTTAAATATATACAATTTTATTTGTCAATTTTATCTCAATAAACCTGGGTTGGGGGGGAAGAAAAAGGGAAATGGGAGATGAGTTGGTTCCAGTTAGAGATTAAGAAAGACAAATCTGAAGACAAGAAAAAATGGGGGAAATGAGGGAATTCTTCATGCTAATCTCAAACTTCATTGTCCATAAAATCCAGATTCCTCATTTAGTAGTTCTTAGATGGGACCAGGAAATCTGCCATTTTAATAGGCATCAGGACTAATTCTTATGAACACTAAAATCTGAGAATAATTGCTATAGGTCTTACAATAGAATCAATTTTAAAAAAAGACTATTGTTCTTTTTGTTTTCTTTACCCCTTTTCAGGGCATAATGTCATGATTTAAAAGAAGAACAGGTTCATTAGTCATTCAATCTACATGACTTCCTGTTTGTCGTATAGCTTCACTTTGCTTTGTACAAACCCTGGATAAGTCATTTCTCCTAGCTCTAATTCAACACAAAGCCCTTAACTAAAAATCTGAGCTTCATTACTTAATTACATATCATGTGGACGCTGATTGAGAAATTCACCCAAAGACATTTTATTAAGCCTTCTTGAAATAAAGAAGAGCTGTAGCTGAAGACACGGAGTTTGTGAAAGATCAGGTAATTAATGCCAGCTAATAGTTTCCATTCTCAAGTAGTGCTATAAAAGTATCTTTCTTGAAGATGATAGAATTTTTTTAATGTAAATTTATTCTCAGCCTTAATAGAAAAAAACTGGAAGCAAATATATAAGAGCATTTGACCAAATAGTACCACCTCAAAAAAAAGAAACCTGGACTTGTCTTGGCCAAAATATCTAAGTTTCTCTTTCTCAAATACCCTACACATTCCCGAATTTTAACCAGTGTTAAAATAACCAAATGTATTCCCTGGATGAAAGATACTGCCATAATGTGAAAGTGCTGAAATTACAGGCCCTAGAAGGCTAACCTGTCTCCTGTGGTTTATTAGTTATACTGTGTTCACAAATCACTTAGTACTTACTCCAGTTAAGTGATATTATCTGAAGGGACTTTCATACCCAGAGATTTAGGAGAAATAGGAGCTCTAACAACCTTGCTGGCTATATGTCCAAAGTAAAATGAATTATCGTTCAAGAACTAAAAATGTCTTCAGGAATAAATATATAACCCCAGTTAAAATCTATCAAAACAGCATGTCTGCTCCACACCCAAAGATTTCACAGCTACTTTAGGAACTTTTGCCAAACTATACCAGAGAGAGCTGGTGCTTCTCAGTCTCTCAAAGAGGTGCATTTGACCTCTTCATATAGAATGTTGAAGAGCCCTCCTGAGTGGATGTGTGGACTCCTATCCACTGAAGACTGAAATGTCAAGATTCTTGAGATTTATACTCTGATGACTGGAGTAGTTCTAAAGAAGTGAGTGTTACCTATAAAAATATTCTAAGAGATGAAAACATAAATTCTTTGGGTATAGCAAGCAAAGGGAGTTCTTAGTAATAAACTAAATTAAAAGCCATTTAATGACACTGAGTATTTATCATGTGTCAGGGACTATTCTTTGTGTGTATTATGTATCTTAGCCCTCTTAACAACTCCAAGAAGAGGTGTTACCACTGGTCTCATTTTGGTCCGAGGTGAAGAGGGCTTAAGCAGCCTGCCCAAGATCACACTATAAGTATTAGCAGAAATGGAATTCAACCCAGGCAGCTTGGTTTTAAAGCCCAAATGCTAAACCACTCCATATATTGCTCCTACCTACCTCTGATGGGCGGGCCCCACTTCCTCTCTCCTTCATGGTAAAAAAAAAAATGAAATATTAGCTTGCTTGATAATGAGATTTTTTTTTTGAGTTTGGAAAACATTTTATTT
This sequence comes from Smutsia gigantea, assembly GCA_032199065.1. Taxonomy (NCBI): domain Eukaryota; kingdom Metazoa; phylum Chordata; class Mammalia; order Pholidota; family Manidae; genus Smutsia; species Smutsia gigantea. The sequence continues at coordinate 126,371 of JAVSCE010018145.1, read as the reverse complement.
TTTCCATTTTTTTTAAGAGTTTGGAAAGGATTGGTATTAATTCTTCTTTGAATGCTTTGTAGAATTTACCAATACAACTGTCTTCTCCTGGACTTGCATGTGTTGGCAGCTGTTTGACTACTCACTCAATCTCCTCACTAGTAACCAGTCTGTTTATATTTTCTATTTCTTTATAATTCTGTCTTGGAAGGTTTTATGCTTCCGGGAATTTATCCTCTTCTTCTGTTACCCAACTTGCTGGCATATAATTGTTTACAGTAGTCACTTATGATCCTTTGTATTTCTGTAGTATTAGTTGCAAAGTCTCTTTTTTAATTTCTGATTTTCTCTGAATCCTTCCCTTTTTCTCTTGGTGAGAGTAGCTAATGGTTTTCAATATTTTTTATATTTTCAAAACACCTTCCTCAATGAAGAACTTCACACTTTCTGGACTACAATTCTAACATCACCAAACTGATGACCTGTCATTGGCCACACTCCGCATGGTGATGCTCCTCACCAGGGGGTCACTGGAGTCTTAGAACCTGTTGAAATTACTGATACCGAAATTTTGGAATGTCGTTATAAGTAAGGCATTTTTTATATGATCAGAGAGATGTGGGGCCTCTCCATCTACACTACCTTCCTTCTGAGCATGATCTAGGATATTGTCATTGGCCTTAGCAGTCTCTTCTTGGTGAAGATTAAACATAAAGGTGTAAGTTACATCTTACATTTCTTCTACTTTTGCTTTCTCTGACTTTTAGTCATACCCTCATCTGCCCTGCTGCTTCTCCCAATGTGACCAATATGCTAATTCTTAGTAAATAAGCTCCTTTTCTCCCATAAGCATATCAATAGAGGCCTTTTTTGCTGCCATTAATCAGGAAATGCACCTTTTTAGAAAATACACTGATGTGAAGTGCCTACATGGTCTCACTTTTGTTCAAACCAGTACCTTCCCAGCACCAGCTTCTCATGAATAAGCCCTCTAGAGAAAAGGGCCACCCCAAGCATCCTGCTACTTGTTTTTTTGGGGTCATGTACTGGGTGGAATTTTCATGTCATCTTTCTCAATCCTTGTATGGATAGTGTGTGATGCACACATCCTGGGTGCCCAGTCTTGTGGTCAGTGCCCATATAAACTATCAGTCCTTTGGTGCCAGTTAGTTCCAATAAAAGTATAATAAAATTAATATGATGCAAAATATGTGGCAAAAGTACCAATAATTTTTAACAATTTTCTGAAAAATAGATAATTCTGTTATCAGTGAAATCATTCGACTAGCACAGTTTGAGCTGATTTAAGTTAAATGTATGGAATTTAAATTTTGATATGACTAATTTTGAAACTGGTGCTGCCAACATCTCTGTGGGTTCTTTAGTCCAATGTCCATGGTAGGCTTATACTACCATATATTTACAATGTCCTTTCTTTGATTTTGAGTCTTCAGACAGAAAGACTTCTTTGTTTTTGAAGTGCATGCTGAAGATTTCATTGGTTATCAAATGTCTTATTGTTGTCTTCTTTGATTTCTTTTCCTTTAAAGATACTTAACTAGGTATCCAATTCTGACAATATTTAGTTATCTCTTTTCCAACTTCAATCAAGACTGTGAAGATTTTTCTCTCCTCTTATAGTTTATCTCTTACTGTTTCTTTGGAATTATGGAGTTTGATTATTATTTCTAATATGTATTTTTTCTTTTCTGACACATTTCCTATTTCAAGATGTGTCTAGATTTTAATTGTAGAAGAGTAATGATCACTTTTTGATTATTGTGCTCCATTATTTCTGTGTATCTAGTAAAGCAATTTTGTGTATTCTAGTGAAGCAATGTTTTGTTTTCATTATCTTTATATAAATACATTTGTATTTTCTATTTCATTTTTTATTGTATTTGCAGATTGATTCTGCTCCATAACTTAATGTATTTCTCTCATCAGCTCAGTCTAATTTAATATTTAACCTATGCATTAATTATAAAATTTTTTTAGTTTTCAATTGTTCAATTTATACTTTGCTCTTTTTCAAATATGCTTTCAACTTTATAATTTCCTGCTCTTATTCCATAATTTTTCCCTATTTTGTAATTGTTTTGACATACTTTTTATTAAGGTATCATTGATACACAATATTATGGTTTCACATGAACAACATTGTGGTTTCAACATTCACCCACAGTATCAAGTCCTCATTGCCCCCGCATTGCAGTCACTGTCTGTCATTGTAGTAAGATGCTGTAGAGTCATTACTTGTGTTTGACATTTTAAGTGCAATTCCAATATTCAAGATTTATGTGATATCTAATAACTTGTGATCCTTCATTCTGGTAGTTCAGATCCTTCTGTACTTCATGATTCATAATCTGTTTCTTACATTTGGGAGATATATTTTGGATGTTATAAACAGTATATTTACTTGTTTGTTCCAGTTGATCTGGGATAAGATGGTCAGTCTTGATCTGTTATCAGCCAGTATCCTGAGGAAACAGTTTCCTTCTCACTTTGATTAGTCCTTTGAATCTTTCTCTTGACTCATTTCTCTGATCCTGGGAAGCTGTTTTCCTTTGAGTTCTTTGGCCCATTTAAGGTATTCTTAAAATCTTTGGGGCTTTCACTTCCCGTATATCCTGTGCCCAGCGATTTGCCTTTGGTATCCCCAGGGAATGATGATGATGCCAGGGTTCTTGTTTGTGGAGTACGATAATGAGATTTTTGATAGAAGTTGCAAACTCTATTTACAAAGGACCCTGAATAGGCTTAAGTTAGAAATGAAAAAATTAAAAAAAAAAACAACCCTCTCATGCCATAGTCAATGTGAGCTATTTTTAGCTTTAAAATCATTTTCTCTCTTGAAGCTTCCCCTTGTCTCCCATCTTCAGAGCAATATTTGTAGTTGAGTTTTGACAGAAACCCAGTGAGCCAAAATTCTGTTGGAACAGCTGTTCTTGAGACATTTCTAGACTGACTGGACCCATGAGACACTCAGCATACCCTATTCATAAGCACTGAAAATGAAGGCCCTTTGTTGTTTAAAATGCCAATGATAGTCTGTCAAATGTGCAGTGTGATACATGTGAACGATATATTTCAAGGCTTTTAAATTTGTTTCCTTGAGCTGAAATTTACCTAGAGGCCATCCCAAATACTAATAGTAGCTAGTGAATTTTTTTCATATTACACAATACAAAAAATAGTGAATATTTGTCATCATTATTGTGTGAGCCAAAAGACTCTAATACCTCTATATTCCAAATCTTTGCCAATGGATGGATTTATTAAACTACAACTGTCCTTTGAAAATATGTTATGGAACTATAACTATAGAGATGAAGGTTTCTCTGGCCATTCTGTTTATGAGTAAATGAAATACCAAGCATGCAGATACTGCATCAGTTTTGTTGAACATTATTTTGTTTTATAATTATTTGAGTAAACTTAACATTTTTTCAATTATAGTCTTGGTGAATTCTTTGCTTACTAACATTAAAGTGCTATTAAATTCATGTTTAGCCTATGACTTCTGCCAAACATATTTTCCTTTGTACAAGACTTTCTCAGAATGAAATCCCTCAGCACTGTAGATTGGTACAGAAGGTGTTCTGAGGGAGATTCCAGATTTAAAGGCATATAGGCCTTTCCCTACATTATATTTGGGTAGAGGAAACTAAGAATTTTAAAACTTAAGAAAACATGAAAATACATCTAGTTGACAAGTCTTCAAATCATGTTCAGTGGATTTCTGGTTGTTCTGTAAAGTTGTCTCAAATACAAAGTCAATTTCCCAAGGAATGCAGAACCAAAAAATGGAAAAAATCTGTATCTTTAATGATATCATGGAACCTGGCCTAGGACCACCCTCTGTATTTCTTGCCCACTTTGCATAGTGTCTTCTGTGACCCCATCAAAAGAATCCTATACTGTCCAGTGCAATAGCCACACTCCTGGATGTGAGTCAGATGTAGTGGCCAAAGCTGAATACTCACATCAACCTAAACCAATAAAGTTCCACTTCTCCCTGACACACAGCAGACCATCCAAACACGGACATCACATATTCAACTTTATTCCTTGCCTTCGACTAACTAAACTTTTAGAGGGAAAGAAGCTAATTATCATCTTAGTTCTGAACTTTGAAATAAGGACAGTGAAATTTAAGAACTGAAACAATGTAAAATTTTCTCCAACCATTCATCAAGATGATAAGGGATTGGTTGTTCTCTTAACTTGCATCCTGGTGTCAATGCTGTACTGAGCTTTGTACTTTTTTTTCCCTAGATCTAAAATGTATGGTTTCTTTTTGTCAAGTGTCTAACATAAATCTGGTGGAAGCAGGTAACTTCCAGATGCATTTTTTACTGACTGAGAATACATACTCTCTTGGCAACTCAGTGAAGCCTTAGAAGTTTATCAGGAGTATAGTTCCGTTGCAATTATACTTCAACCAGTAATTATATCAAATCATCTGGTTCAGTGTGTATCAAAATGGTACATCTCTTTGTGAAAATTTCTAATTTGCACTACTTGTTCAGGTGGTAGCAATCTTCAAAAGGATTAATAATGTGTGTATGTGTATCCTAAATTACATCTTACTCCAATTAAGAATATAAGAAGCTCATGCCAAGAACTCGGGTGTGTGGTCAAGCTAGTTTTAATAAATTTGTTGAAACCACACAAATCTAAAAAGTTTTATTCCTCATTGTTCTGAGCTTTGTGTACATCTTCTGTCCTAGCCCCCATGCTGAGATCTCCAAGCCCAGAACCTTCTGCTTTGAAATAATGATAGCATTCAAAGTACTGATTGATTGAATCCCTAATATGTGGTTTGAATGATACAGTTAGTGGTTAGTGGTATGCACTTTTTTTATATTTTTTATTAAGTTATTATTGATATACACTCTATGAAGGTTTCACATGAAAAAACAATGTGGTTACTACATTTACCCATATTATCAAGTCCCCACAAATACCCTAACGCAGTCACTGTCCTTCACTGTAGTAAGATGCCACAGATTCACTATTTGCCTTCTCTGTGCTACACTGTCTTTCCCGGTGACCCCCCACACCATGTGTACTAAGCATAATACCCCTCTATCCCCTTCTCCCTCCCTGCCCACCCGCCCTCCTACACCCCTCGCATTTGGTAACCACTAGTTCCTTCATAGAGTCTCCGAGTCTGCTGCTATTTTGTTCCTTTAGTTTTGCTTTGTCTATATACTCCACAAATGAGGGAAATCATTTGATACTTGTCTTTCTTTGCCTGGCTTATTTCACTGAGCATAATATCCTGCAGCTCCATGCATGTTGTTGCAAGTGGTAGGATTTGTTTCTTTCTTATGGCTGAACAGTATTCCATTGTGTATACGTACCACTTCTTCTTTATCCATTCATCTACTGATGGACACTTAGGTTGCTTCCATATCTTGGCTATTATAAAAAGTGCTGCGATAAACATAGGGGTTCATATGTCTTTTTGAATCTGAGAAGTTGTACTCTTTGGGTAAATTCCAAGGAGTGGGATTCCAGGCTCAAATAGAATTTCTATTTTTAGTTTTTTGAGGAACCTCCTTATTGCTTTCCACAATGGTTGAACTAGCTTACATTCCCACCAGCAGTGTAGGAAGGTTCCCCTTTTTCTGCATCGTCACCAGCATTTGTTGTTCTTAGTCTTTTCGATGCTGGCCATCCTTACTGGTGTGAGGTGATATCTCATTGTGGTTTTAATTTGCATTTCCCTGATGATTAGTGACGTGGAGCATCTTTTCATGTGTCTGTTGGCCATCTGAATTTCTTCTTTGGAGAACTCTCTCTTCATATCCTCTGCCCATATTTTAATTGGGTTTTTTGTTTTTTGGGTGTTGAGGCTTATAAATTCTTTATATATTTTGGATGTTAACCCCTTGATGGATATGTCATTTACAAATATATTCTCCTGTATTGTAGGATGCCTTTTTGTTCTGTTGATGGTGTCCTTTGCCATACAGAAGCTTTTTAGTTTGATGTAGTCCCATGAGTTCATTTTAGCTTTTGTTTCCCTTGCTCAAGGAAATGAGTTCAGGAAGAAGTTGCTCATGCTTATATTCAGGAGATTTTTGCCTATGTTGTCTTCTAAGAGTTTTATGGTTTCATGACTTACATTCAGGTCTTTGATCCATTTTGACTTTACTTTTATGTATAGGGTTAAACATTCATCCAGTTTCATTCTCTTGCATGTAGCTGTCCAGTGTTGCCAACACCAGCTACTCAAGAGGCTGTCATTTCCCCATTGTATGTCTATGGCTCCTTTATCATATATTAATTGACCATATATGATTGGGTTTATATCAGGGCTCCCTAGTCTGTTCCATTGGACTATTGGTCTGTTCTTGTGCCAGTACCAAATTGTCTTGATTACTGTGGCTTTGTAGTAGAGCTTGAAGTTGGGGAGCATAATCCCTCCAGCTTTATTCTTCCTTCTCAGGATTGTTTTGGCTATTTGGGGTCTTTTGTGGTTTCATATGAATTTTAGAATGATTTTCTCTAGTTCACTGAAGAATGATATTGGTATTTTGATAGGAATTGCATTGAATCTGTAGGGAGGACAGCCATTTTGACAATATGAATTCTTCCTATCCATAAGCACGGGATGTGTTTCCATTCATTGCTATCTTCCTTAATTTCTCAAATGAGTGTCTTGTATTTTTCAGAGTATAGGTCTTTCACTTCGTTGGTTAGGTTCATTCCTAGGTATTTTATTCTTTTTGATACAGTTTTGAGTGGAATTGCTTTCCTGATTTATCTCTCCGCTAGTTCATTGTTAGTGTATAGGAATGCAACAGATTTCTGCGTATTAATTTTGTATCCCACAACTTTGCTGAATTCTGATATTAGATCTAGTAGTTTTGGAGTGGATTTTTTAGGGGTTTTTTTTATGTACAATAACACGTCATCTGCAAACAGGGGCAGTTTAACTTCTTCCTTGCCAATCTGGATGCCTTTTATTTCTCTGGGTTGTCTGAATGCCGTGGCTAGGACCTCTGGTACTATGTTGAATAGAAGTGGGGAGAGTGGGCATCCTTGTCTTGTTCCTGATCTTAAAGAAAAATCTTTCAGCTTCTCGCTGTTAAGTATAATGTTGGCTGTGGGTTTGTCATATATGGCCCTTATTATGTTGAGGTACTTGCCCTCTATACACATTTTGTTCAGAGTTTTTGTCATGAATGGATGTTGAATTTTGTTAAATGCTTTTTCAGCATCTATGGAGATGATCATGTGGTTTTTGTTCTTCTTTTTGTTGATGTGGTGGATGATGTTGATGGATTTTCGAATAATGTACCATTCTTGCATCCCTGGAATAAATCTTACTTGATCATGATGGATGATCCTTTTGATATATTTTTGAATTCGGGTTGCTAATATTTTGAGTATTTTTGCATCTATAGTCATCAGGGATATTGGTCTGTAATTTTCTTTTTTTTGTGGTGTCTTTGCCTGGTTCTGGTATTAGAGTGATGTTGGCCTCATAGAATGAGTTTGGAAGTATTCCCTCTTCTTCTACTCCTTAGAAAACTTTAAGGAGGATGGATATTAGGTCTTCACTAAATGTTTGATAAAATTCAGCGGTGAAGCCATCTGGTTCAGGTATTTTGTTCTTAGGTAGGTTTGTGATTACCAGTTCAATTTCGTTGCTGGTAATCGGTCTGCTCAGATTTTCTGTTTCTTTCTGGGTCATCCTTGGAAGGTTGTATTTTTCTAGAAAGTTTCCATTTCTTCTAGGTTATCCACATTGTTAGCATATAATTTATCATAGTATTCTCTAATAGTTCTTTGTATTTCTGTGCTGTCCATAGTGATTTTTCCTTTCTCATTTCTGATTCTGTTTATGTGCGTAGACTCTCTTTTTTTCTTGATAAGTCTGGCTAGGGGTTTATCTATTTTGTTTATTTTCATGAAGAACCAGCTCTTACTTTCATTGATCCTTTCTATTGTTTTATTCTTCTCAATTTTATTTACTTCTGCTCTAATCTTTATTATGTCCCCCCTTCTACTGACTTTGGGTCTCATCTGTTCTTTTTTCTAGTTTTGTTAATTGTGAGTTTAGACTGCTCATATGGGATTGTTCTTCTTTCCTGAGGTAGGCCTGTATTGCAATATACTTTCCTCTTAGCATGGCCTTCACTGCATCCCAGAGATTTTGTGGTGTTGAATTATTGTTGTCGTTTGTCTCCTTATATTGCTTGATCTCTGTTTTTATTTGGTCATTGATCCATTGGTTATTTAGGAGTATGTTGTGAAGCCTCCATGTGTTTGTGGGATTTTTCGTTTTCTTTGTGTAATTTATTTCTAGTTTCATACGTTTGTGGTCTGAGAAACTGGTTGGTACAATTTCAATCTTTTCGAATTTATGGAGGCTCTTTTTGTGGCTTAGTATATGATCTGTTCTTGAAAATGTTCCATGTGCACTTGAGAAGAATGTGTATTCTGCTGCTTTTGGGTGTAGAGTTCTGTAGATTTCTGTTAGGTCCATCTGTTCTATTGTGTTGTTCAGTGCCTCTGTCTCTTTACTTATTTTGTCTGGTTGATCTGTCCTTCAGAGTGAGTGGTGTGTTGAAGTCACCTAGAATGAATGCATTGCATTCAATTTCCCCTTTTAATTCTGTTTGTATTTGTTTCACATATGTAGGTGCTCCTGTGTTCGGCACATAGATATTCATAATGGTTATATCTTCTTGTTGGATTGGCCCTTTTTTCATTATGTAATGTCCTTCTTTGTCTCTTATGACTTTCTTTGTTTTGAAGTCTATTTTGTCTGATACAAGTACTGCAACTCCTGCTTTTTTCTCCCCATTAGTTGCCTGAACTGACTTTTTCCATCCCTTCACTTTTAGTCTGTGTATGTCTTTGGGTTTAAAGTGCCTCTCTTGTAGGCAAAATATAGATGGGTCTTGCTTTTTTTATCCATTCAGTGACTCTATGTCTTTTGATTGGTGCATTCAGTCCGTTTACATTTAGGGTGATTATTGATAGGTATGTACTTATTGCCATTGCAGGCTTTAGATTCATGGTTACCAAAGGTTCAAGGTTAACTTCCTTACTGTCTAAGAGTCTAACTTAACTCACTTAATATGCTATTACAAACACAATCTAAAGGTTCTTTTTTTTTGTTTCTTCCTCCTTTTTCTTCCTCCTGCATTCTTTATATATTAGGTATCATCTTCTGTACTCTTTGTCTATCCCTTGATTGACTTTGGGGATAGTTAATTTAATTTTGCATTTGCTTAGTAATTAGATGTTCTACTTTCTTTACTGTGGTTTTATTACCCCTGGTGACAGCTATTGAACTGTAGGAACACTTCCATCTGTAGCAGTCCCTCCAAAATACACTGTAGAGATGGTTTGTAGGAGGTAAATTCTCTCAGCTTTTGCTTATCTGGAAATTGTTTAATCCCTCCTTCAAATTTAAATGATAATCTTGCTGGATAACGTAATCTTGGTTCAAGGCCCTTCTGCTTCATTGCATTAAATATATCATGCCACTCCCATCTGGCCTGTAAGGTTTCGGTTGAGAAGTCTGATGATAGCCTGATGGGCTTTCCTTTGTATGTTATCTTATTTCTCTCTCCTGCTGTTTTTAATAGTCTGTCATTATCCTTGATCTTTGCCATTTTAATTACTATATGTCTTGGTGTTGCCTTCCTTGGGTCCCTTGTGTTAGGAGATGTGTGCACGTCCATGGCCTTAGAGACTATCTCCTTCCCCAGATTGGGGAAGTTTTCAGCAATTACCTCCTCAAGGACACTTTCTATCCCTTTTTCTCTCTCTTCTTTGTCTGATACTCCTATAATGCAAATATTGTTCCATTTGGATTGGTCACACAGTTCTCTCAATATTCTTTCATTCTTAGAGATTCGTTTTTCTCGCTGTCCCTCAGCTTCTTTGTATTCCTCTTCTCTAATTTCTATTTCATGTATTGTCTCCTCCACCATATTCAATCTACTTTTAATATGCTCCTTTGTGCTCTTCAATGATTGGATCTCGGACCGGAGTTCACTCCTGAGGTCTTGAATATCTTTCTGTACCTCCATGAGCATGTTAATGATTTTTATTTTGAACTCCCTTTCAGGGAGAGTCATGAGGTTGATATCATTTAAATCTTTCTCAGGAGTTGTATTAATAATTTTACTCTAAACCAGGTTTCTTTGGCATTTCATATTTGCATATGGTGCCCTCTAGTGCCCAAGATCTACTCTCTGGAACTGCTCAGCCCTTGAAGTAATGTCAGGAGTCGCAGGGGAGTGGTATTGGCACCTGGGGGGAGGAAAGAGCTGTTTCCTTCTTCCCAGCTGCTATGACTGTCTCCACTGCCTGAATCAGTGTGCCGAGCGCACAGGTATAAGCCTCTATGCTTTGCATTTGTAGTTGCTGTAGACAGATCTTCCCTCCGGCTGGCCTAACAGCAGGGTAGGGTTTGCCAGTTTGTGAGCCAGGTGGGGCTGGCCAGGAGAAAGGTGCAGTAGGCTATCTATCACAGAGGGGGTTCTTGGAGCTGTGTAGCCAGCCAGGGAGCTGGAGCACTTGAAGATCGTGAAAGCTCCCAACCTTTTGAGCACAGTGCACCTGGACAATTTTGTCTACCTGTCCTTTCTCCTGAGCAGTAAGCTCTGTGCAATCCTTGCCCCATTAGCAGCCCTCTTGCTAAGGGCTTCCTTGTTAGGAAGTCTCTCAGACTGCCCACCTTTCTTTTGCCCCAGAGCAGCCAGGTACGGATCCCTGCTTTCCATAAGCAGCTGGAATCTCAGTCTCTCAAGGAATTCTGCCTGTCTTATCTTTCCAACCCCCCAATTACGAAAGTATCAAGCAAGCACCATGAAATGTAGGTTTGTGCTCCCAGAACAGATATCCGGAGTTAGGTATTCAGCCGTCCCAGGGCTCCACTCCCTCCCTGCTCTGTTTCTCTTCCTCCCGCCAGTAAGCTGGAGTCGGGGAAAGGCTTGGGTCCTGTTGGTCCACAGCTTTAGTATGTTCTGTGAGGTCTGCTCTTGTCTCCAGATGTATGCAGTTTGGGGCAGTCCTCTTTCCTGTTGCTCTTTCAGGAGTAGTTTTATCAGTTATATTTTTGTATTATATGCGGTTTTAGGAGGAAGCCTCTGTCTCCCCTCTCATGCTGCCATCTTTAATCTCTCTCTCTCTGTGCTTTAGTTTTCAGAGTTTTTCTCTATACTTCCTTATTTACAAATTGAACCTGAGAAGCTATGTATGTTAACAAGAAGTGACAGGATTTTTGTTTTATGTTTCGTTCTCTAGAAAGGCACACTATTCCCTGGACAAATGCTGAAATGATCCCATGGCCTAGACTTTCAGATTTTCCTAGTCCATCCTACTGATCTCTTAAGCATTCCCTATTGTCTTCTTGGAGAAATTGGCAGATGATCAATTAATACATCTTTATGTTAACACAAAAGCCAACCCAAAACATCCTTAATAGTAAGGAAAATAACTCCTAAGAAATCCAAAGGTAGGGCAGCTCCAACCTAGTTCATTCATCAGCTCAACAACAACATCAAGGACACATGCATCATCACTTTTCCCCCTTAGCCATTTTCAGCTTATTGGCTTTGACCTGAGGTTACTAAATGATTTTCACAATTCAAGGTGTTACTTTCAGAAATAAAATTTTCCAACATAAGAAGAGGGAAAGTTTCTTTCTTGTGTTTCATATTATGAATATGGCAAGCATTCCCCAAAGCCTCCCCACAAGACTTTCCCTTGTCTGCTGTTGGTCAGAATTATATTATACACCTACTCCTAAACCACTCACAGGGAGAGAAAGATGAGATTCCCAGGACTAGCTCGGTGGGATATATGACCATGCTTAGGAAAGTGAATTACCCCAACAAAAGCATAGAATCTTTTAGACAGGCAACTGGCTGTGTCTATATGGCTTTTGCCCTATGGGAGGGTAGACCTGGGGACTGTGCTTTCACTAAATAGCACAGAATTAATGTGTGATTGCAAACTCCAGTAAAAAAAAAAAAAGTCTACCAATTTCTTAAATCTCTTAGAATAAATGTATCTGTTTTAATTAGTAGAAGATCAAGACAGTCTAAGGAAGGCAGGGCAAAAAAATTATTTTTAGATATGGCAAGGTTGTAGTTATTTTCTTAATGCTCCTATGCATGAAATCTTAATATTGATGCCAAAAGCCCAAAATTTCTCTAAAAAAGATGCCACAGACAGCAGCTTACCTTATGATCCAAGAGGCACTGTCTGCCTTCTTCAGACCAAGCTCAGTTCCTAAAATTCTGACCACCAAGGACTTAATATTCCTGATTTTAAAAAAGACAGACAAATAGATAATATAGATAATATATAGATATATGATTTATAATATATGACATATTATATACACAATGTATAAAATATATATATATCTTCAACTAAGTAGTGTCAGGTTGAGAAGTGAACCTCACCCTTTATCTCTGTACCTACCTAACATTTTAATGGTCCCTTCTCCTGATTTCTCATCACATTTTCAATACAAAATACTAAAGTGAAAGGGGGAAAATGTGATTTCATGACTATTACAGAACTGTCTAAGGAGTGCCTGCTGTACCAGGGCTTATTAGTTCTTCAGCAGCACACCATTTCTATGATAATTGAAAATTAAAACAAAGCACACATGCTCCTATCACCTTACATGATACCCACCCACCACCATGCCTATACGCTGTGTAGATACCTAATACTCCTGGTGTCATGGTATGCCTAAGGCTACCATCAGTTGAGAGATTCTGGGAAATTAAAGCAGTGCAAATATACACTTTTCCCCTTAATAATCCTTGTATAGAAGAAAGATATAAGCAATAGCCTAATAAGCAATAGCCTAACAATCTGTTACATAACAGAAGCATTTACAGCCTTCGCCTCCTTTCCATTCGTCTTCTGACTTCTTGAAAGAATGTATGAGTTAAGTGCACAAGTGTTGAAGGACAGCAAGCAGTCCTGTCTGTGGGGAAGAGTATGACCCATACAGAAACAATCTTCAATTTCTGCTACTTATCATTCTCAAGGCAAACCTCACACTAGCTCATGAGACCATGCCTTTTAATTTAAAATTTCATTTATATCCCAAGTATTATCGATTTTTCTACTATTTGCCTACTATAACCCAGATCTTTTATACTTTCCCACTGAATTTTAGGGCAAAAGGCAACTTTGAAGTACCTACACCATTTCTCAGTTCTACTGAACGTCAACCTTACTCCCAAATTCTCCCCTAAAAGTGAAATTTTCAGCTCTCTATAGCATAGAGTCTCATACATGTTAATGTCTCATCAATTAGATACACCAAACCCTTGGTGTAATTATTTTAGAAACAGAGACCACCAAAACCTATTATCAAAAGTCACATGTTACTCAACTTCTAATAGACCCAACTAAATGAATTAGTTCCTTGGGTATCCTCTAGATCTAGTCTTCTATATAAAGGTAGTACAATGGAATGTTCCTTAGTGTTGATGTACACAGTGACTTCATTCATTTTTAGGTCCTAGAGGTTTAATATCAATGTTCTAACAAAAGGTCAAGCTACAATATAACCATTTACTTATTCATTACTGTTGTTCATTATGTTCATTATTTCTACCTGTAGCTGCAGCAGCTGGGGAAATTTGGGCAAATTGCTTAAATCTTGAGGGCCTATTTACTTACCTATAAAATGAGTTTTACTAAGTAACCTCAAAGTTCACCTCTACCTAAAAAATTTGATGTATGAATGATTCAATGAATAGTAATAATTGTATCTACCAAAGTAATTGGCAGATAATTGGTTTTACAAATGGTCACGGAAATAATTCAGAAGAGTGAGAACAAAGGAAATATCAAAATATGCCTTAAGAAAGGTCTCTTTAGTTGACATGCTATGAGCCCCAGAGACTATAGTCTCTTGAATACATGTACTTCAGGCAGAAAAAGCAATAACTTTTACAGACTTCTTTACAGTTTTACCAAGTACTTCCACATCTGTTACACTGATGGACTCTCACAATAAGCCTGGAAGGTAGATGGCTGTTATCCTTCTCATTATACAGTTGAGTAAATTTGTCTCAGCTCAAATAAATAATTTACTCAGGCCTTAAAATTTGAAACTAGGGTTTCAGATTTTGCCATTGAACCCATATATAACATCAGAGATTTTCCTTTACTCTCACTGTGATGGTGGAGAATGGGCACAGCCCTTTCCCGAGCCTGCATTCCAGTGTTTCTCTGATGACTTTTCTCTTTTGTTTACTAAGTTGTCGTGCAACTTGAGGGACATGGCATTTTTTTTTCGGTATCATTAATATACAATCACATGAGCAACATTGTGGTTACTAGATTCTTCCAATTATCAAGTCCCCACCATGTACCCCATTACAGTCACTGTCCCTCAGCATAGTAAGATGCTATAGAGTCACTACTTGTCATCTCTGTGCTACAGTGCCTTCCCTGTGCCCCGCCCCCATGTTTTGTGTGCTAATCGCAATGCTCCATATTCCCCTTCTAACTCCTTTTTCACCGACCATCACCAGTCCCTTTCCCTTTGGCAACTTTTAGTCCATTCTTGGATTCTGTGAGTCTGCTACTGTTTTGTTCCCTCAGTTCTTGCTTGAGTCTTATGCTCCACAGATGAGTGAAATCATTTGGTCCTTGTCTTTCTCCTCCTGGCTTATTTCACTGAGCACAATACCCTCTAGCTCCATCCATGTTGTTACAAATGGTAGGATTTTTTTTCTTCTTATGCCTGAATAATACTCCATTATGTATATGTACCACATTTCTTTATCCATTCATCTACTGATAGACACTTAGGTTGCTTCAATTTCTTGGCTACTGTAAATAGTGCTGCAATAAACATAGGGATGTGTATGTCTTTTTGAAACTGGGATCCTGCATTCTTAGGGTAAATTTCTAGGAGTGAAATTCCTGGGTCAAATGGTATTTCTACTTTCAGTTTTCTGTGGAACCTCCATACTGCTTTCCACAATGGTTGAACTAGTTTACATTCCCACCAGCAGTATAGGAGGGTTCCCTTTTCTCAGCATCCTCGCCAGCAGTTGTTGTTCCTAGTCTTTTCTATGCTGACCATCTAACTGGCATGAGGTTATATCACATTATGGTTTTAATGCATTTCCATGATAATTAGTGATGTGGAGCATACTTTCATGCTCCTATTGCCTATCTGAATTTCCTCTTTGGAGAACTGTCTATTAATATTTTCCTCCCATTTTTTAATAGGGTTATTTGCTTTTTGGGTGTTGAGGAGTGTGAATTTTTTATGTATTTTGGATGTTAACCCTTTGTAGGATATGTCATTTACAAATATATTCTCCCATACTGTAGGATGCCTTTTTGTTCTGCTGATGGTTTCCATTGCTGTACAGAAGCTTTTTGGCATGACGTAATCCCATTTGTTCATTTTTTATTTTGTTTCTCTTGCTCGAGGACATGCATTCAGGAAAAAGTTGCTCATGTTTATATTCAAGAGATTTTTGCCTATGTTTCCTTCCAAGAGTTTTATGGTTTCATGACTTATATTCAGGACTTTGATCCATTTTGAGTTTACTTTTGTGTATGGGGTTAGGCAAAATAATCCAGTTTCATTCTCCTGTATGTAGCTGTCCAGTTTTGCTAACAACAGTCATTGGAGAGGCTGTCATTTCCCCATTGTATATCCATGCCTCCTTTAACATGTATTAACTGACTGAATATGATTGGGTTTATACCTGGGCTCTCTAGTCTGTTCCATTGGTCTATGGGTCTGTTCTTCAGCCAGTACCAAATTTTTTTGATTACTGTGTCTTTGTAGTAGAGCTTGAAGTCAGGGAGCATAATCGCCCCCCCCTCCACCCACTTTATTCTTCCTTCTCAGGATTGCTTTGGCTATTTGGGGTCTTTTGTGGTTCCATATGAATTTTAGAACTATTTGCTCTAGTTCATTGAAAATGCTGTTGGTATTTTGATAGGGATTGCATTGAATCTGTAGATTGCTTTAGGCAGGATGGCCATTCTGACAATATTAATTCTTTCTATCCATGAGCACAGGATGTGTTTCCATTTATTGGTATCTTCTTTAATTTCTCTCATGAGTGTCTTGTAGTTTTCATAGAATAGGTCTTTCCCTTCCTTGGTTAGGTTTATTCCTAGGTATTTTATTCTTTTGGATGCAATTGTGAATGGAATTGTTTTCCTGATTTCTCTTTCTGCAAGTTCATCATTAGTGTATAGGAATGCAACAGATTTCTGTGTATTAATTTTGAATCCCGCAACTTTGCTGAATTCTGATATTAGATCTAATAGTTTTGGAGTAGATTCTTTAGGGTTTTTTATGTACAATATCATGTCATCTGTAAACAGGGGCAGTTTAACTTCTTCCTTGCCAATCTAGATGCCTTTTATTTCTTTGTGTTGTCTGATTGCCATGGCTAGGACCTTCAGAACTATGTTGAATAAAAATGGGTAAAGTGGGCATCCTTGTCTTGTTCCCGATCTTAAAGGAAAAGCTTTCATCTTCTGTTAAGTATAATGTTGGCTGTGGGTTTGTCATATATGGCCCTTATTATGTTGAGATACTTCCCCTCTATATGAATTTTGTAGAGAGTTTTTATTATGAATGGATGTTGAATTCTGTCAAATGCTCTTTCAGCATCTATGGAGATGATCACATGGTTTTTGTCCTTTTTATTGATGTGGTGGATGATGTTGATGGATTTTCGAATGTTGTGTCACCTTTCATCCCTGGAATAAGTCATACTTGATCATGATGTATGATCTTTTTTATTTATTTTTGAATTCAATTTGCTAATATTTTGTAGAGTGTTTATGCATCTATGTTCATCAGGGATATTGGTCTGTAATTTTCTTTTTTTGTGGTGTCTTTGCCTGGTTTTGGTATTAGAATGATGCTGGCTCATAGAATAAGTTTGGAAGTATTCCCTCCTCTTCTACTTTTTGGAAAACTTTAAGGAGGTTGGGTATTAGGTCTTCACTAAATGTGATAAAATTCAGCAGTGAAGCCATCTGGTCCAAGGATTTTGTTTTTAGGTAGTTTTTTTTTTAATTACCAATTGAATTTCCTTTTTAGTAATTGGTCTATTCAGATTTTCTGTTTCTTCCTGGGTCAGCCTTGGAAGGTTGTATTTTTCTAGAAAGTTGCCCATTTCTTCTAGGTTATCCAGTTTGTTACCATATAATTTTTCATAGTATTCTCTCATAATTCTTTGTATTTCGTTGGTGTCCATAGTGATTTTTCCTTTCTCATTTATGATTTTGTTTATGTGTGTAGCCTCTCTTTTTTTCTTGATAATTCTGGCTAGAAGTTTATCTATTTTGTTTATTTTCTCAAAGAACCAGCTCCTGCTTTCATTGATTCTATTGTTTTATTCTTCTTGATTTTATTTATTTCTGCTCTAATCTTTATTATGTCCCTCCTTCTACTGATTTTGGGCCTTGTTATTTTTCTAGTTTTGTTAACTGTGAATTTAGACTGTTCATTTGGGACTGTTCGTCTTTCTGAGGTAGACCTGTATTGCAATATACTTCCCTCTTAGAATGGCCTTGGCTGCCTCCCGCATATTTTGCATTGTTGAATTATTGTTGTTATTTGTCTCCATATATTGCTTGATATGTTTTTATTTGGTCAGTGACCCACTGATTACTTAGGAGCATGTTATTAAGCCTCAATGTGTTTGTTGGCTTTTTTGTCTTCTTTGTGCAATTTATTTCTAGTTTCATACCTTTGTGATATGAGAAGTTGGTTGGTACAACTTCAATCTTTTAAAATTTACTGAGGCTCTTTTTGTGGCCTAATATATGATCTATTTTTGGAAATATTCCACGTGCACTTGAGAAGAATGTGTATCCTGTTGCTTTTGGGTGGAGTGTTCTGTATATATCCATTATGTCCATCTGTTCTAATACATTGTTCAGTGCCTGTCTCTTTACTTATTTTGTCTGGTTGATCTGTCCTTTGGAGTGAGTGGTGTGTTGAAGTCTCCTAAAATGAATGCATTGCATTCTATTTCCCCCTTTAATTTTTTAGTATTTGTTTCAGATATGTAGGTGATCCTGTGTTGGGTGCATAGATATTCATAATAGTTATATCCTCTTCTTGGACTGACCTCTTTATCATTATGTAATGTCTTTGTCTCTTGTTATTTTATTTTGAAGTCTATTATTTCTGATACAAGTACTGCCACCCCTGATTTTTTTTCTTTTTAGTTGCATGAAGTATTTTTTTCCATCCCTTTACTTTCAGTCTGTGTATGTCTTTGGGTTTGGAGTGAGTCTCTTGTAGGGAGCATATAGATGAGTCTTGTTTTTTTAATCCATTCAAATACTCTATGTCTTTTGACTGGTCCGTTCAGACTATTTACATTTAGGGTAATTATTGATAGGTAATTAAGCTTACTGTCATCGCAGGCTTTAAATATGTGGTTACCAAAGGTTCAAGGGTAATTCCCTTATTATCTTACAGTCTAACTTAACTCACTTAGTAGGCTATTATAAACACAACCTAAAGGTCCTTTTTTTCCCTCCTTTTTCTTCCTCCTGCATTCTTTATATATTAGGTATCATATTCTGTACTCTTTGTCTATCCCTTGATTGACTTTGGGTGTAGTTGATTTGATTTTGCATCTGCTTAGTAATTAATTGTTCTACTTTCTTTGCTGTGGTTTTATTTCCCCTGGTGACAGCTATTTATCCTTAGGAATACTTACATCTATAGCCGTCCCTCCAAAATGCACTGTAGAGATGGTTTGTGGGAGGTAAATTCTCTCAGCTTTTGCTTATCTGAAAATTGTTTAATCCCTTCTTCAAATTTAAATGATAATCTTACCGGGTAGAGTGTTCTTGGTTTGAGGCCCTTCTGCTTCATTGCATTAAATACATCATGCCACTCCTTTCTGGCCTGTAAGGTTTCTGTTGAGAAGTCTGATGATTGCCTGATGGGTTTTTCTTTGTATATGATCTTTTTTCTCTCTCTAGCTGCTTTTAAAAGTCTGACCTTATCCTTGATCTTTGCCATTTTAATTATCATATATCTTGGTTTTGTCTTCCTTGGGTCCCTTGTTGGGAGATCTGTGCACCTCCGTGACCTGAGTGACTACCTCCTCCCCCAGATTGGGGAAGTTTTCAGCAATTACCTCCTGAAAAACACTTTGTATCTCTTTTACTCTCTCTTCTTCTTCTGGTACCTCTATAATGCTAATATTGTTCCATTTGGATTGGTCACACAGTTCTCTAAACATTCTTTCACTCTTAGAGATCCTTTTTTCTCCTTTTGCCTCAGCTTCTTTGTATTCCTCTTCTCTAATTTCTGTTCCATTTATCATTTCTTCTACTACATCTAATCTGCTTTTAAATCCCTCCATTTTATGTTGCATTTTAGATACAGAATTTCTTAATGATTGAATCTCCATCCTAAATTCGTCCCTGAGTTCTTGAACATTTTTCTGTTCCTCCATGAGCATGTTTATGACTTTTATTTTGAACTCTTTCAGGAAGATTGCTGAATTCAATTTCATTTGACCCTTTTTCTGGTGTTTGCGAGATTTTTGTTTGAACCAGGTTCCTTTGACTTTTCATATTTCTATGTGGTGCCCTCTAGTGCCCCAATGCTCTAGTCTCTGAAGCTGCTCAGAACCTGGAGTGATGTTGGGGATTGCAGGGGAGCGGTGCTTGTGCCTAGGGGGAAGAAGAGCTGTTTCCTGCTTCTCGGCTGCACTGCCTGTCTCCACTGTCAGAACCAGTGGGCCAGCACACAGGTGTAAGCCTCTGTGCTTTGTCTCTGTAGCTGCCATAAGCAGGGCCTCCCTCTGGCTGGCCTGACACCAGTGCAGGGATTGCCAGTTTGCAAGCTGGTGCCGGCAGGCCAGGAGGAAGGCACAGGAGGCTGGGTATCACAGTTTGGGGGGGGGGGGGTCTCAGAGCTGAGTAGCCAGACAGGGGGTGGAGTACCTGAAGCTCCTGAAAGTTCCCAACCTGCTGGGCAGAGTACACCCAGAAAACCTTGTCCACCTATCCGTTCTCCCGGGCAGCAAGCTCCATGAAAATCCCTCCCCTTCAACAGCCCTCTCACTGCTAGGAAGCCTCTCAGACCACCCGTCTTTCCTTTGTCCCAGAGCAGCCAGATGTGATTGCCTGTACTCCACAAATGGCTGGAATCTCAGTCTCTCCAAGTATTCCACTTGTCTTAGCTTTCCAACCCCACTAATGTCCATAGCACCATGCAATGTAGATTTGTGCTCCCAAAGCAGATCTCCACGGCTAGGTGTTCACCAATCCTAGGCTTCCACTCCATCCCTGCTCTGTTTCTCTTCCTCCTGCCAGTGAGCTGGGGTGGGGGAAGGCCTTGGGTCCCACTGGATCAAGGCTTTGGTACATTACCCTGTTTCATGAGGTCTGCTCTCTTCTCCAGGTGTAAGCAGTCTGGGGCAGCCTTCTTTCCTGTTGCTCTTTTAGGATTAGTTGTATTAACTCTATTTTCATAATATATGTGGTTTTGGGAGGAGTTCTCTGTCTCAACTCTCATGCCACCATCTTGAATCCTCAAATCGAGGGACATGGTATTTTACAATATCTCCCTAGCAAATAATACAGACTACATCTCCATTCTTCAGTTTTTTTTTGTCTCTCAGTAGTTTTATAGTTTTCCCATGTAAGTATAGATTTTATTTAAACTTAAAAAAAACACATTTTTTCTTTCCCATAATATTTTCTAATTTATTACTAGTATGGTGAAAACTTGTGTGTTTTGTTTATTCATTTGCAATTGGTTTCTTTAATACTTTCTTGTTCATATCTGTTTCAGTTAATTTTTTAAATCCTTTTTGGCCTTCATTCATTCTACTCCTTAATGGACAATAGAATAAAACAAACTTCTTGATATAAATAAATATATGTCCTTATTATAAAGGAAAAATGTTGAAAGAAAATATAGTAGCAAAATTAAACACCACCATTAAGAGGCAGCTTGAAAAGTATTATGGTACATCATGGCACAAATACATCCACTTTTTTGTATGTGTTTATAAGACATTTCTTTGATTTCTTTCTGCAAAATTGGAATTATATAGCACATACAATTATATATTCCTGTATTTAATTAATGATATTCTCAGTGTCATTTTCTCGTGCCATTTAACTGTGACTTTAATGGCTATATATTTCAACATTTGGATATACCAAAACTTAATCATTGTAGTGAGTTGAATAATGGCCCTTCAAAAGAGCTATATTCATATCCGAATCCCTAAAACCTGAGAGTGTTACCTTATTTGGAAAAAGAGGCTTTGCAGATGTTATAAAGTTTAAGACATTTTGAGACTAGGTTCTCATCATGGATTATCCAGGTGGGCCCTAAATCCAATGACAAGTGTCTATAAGAGACAGAGAAAAGGAGAGGTAACCGGATCACAGAGGCAGACTCTAGAATGATGCAGCCACAATTCAAGGAACTCCAGCAGTCCCCAGAATCCAGAATAGGCAAACATTCTTCCTAGAGCCTCCAGAGGGAGTGTGTGGCCTTGCCAACACGTTGATTTCAGACCTCTGACCTCCAGATTGACAGAATGAATTTCTGTTCTTGTAAGCCACCAATTTTGTGGCAATTTGTTACAGTACCCATACAACACAAATACAGTGGTCAACTTACTACTGTTAAACATTTACATTACTTTCAGTTTTGAGCATTATAAATAACACTGTAATGTATTTATGTTCATCTCTGATTTTGTACTAGATAATTCCTAGGGAAAAGCATAATATAAGCTGTTTCTAGGGAAACTGTATTCCCAACCACTACACTCCCAAGAGTCATGGAAGATGGCACCCTTTCACTGTACCCTTGTCCCTAATATGTATAATGAGGGGGATTGGAGGGTGGTGGGCAGTACTTTAGAGCTACATTGGATCTGAGGGTGAGTGAGTCTTCAGAGCATCATACAGTTTGGGAGAGCTTTCTCATTGGTCAGGAGTAACCAAATTAAGAATCATTTCAATTTTTTTTTTCTGTTAACATCAGAAATATTTCACCAATGAGTATCCCATGAGCTGTTGAAAACATGCCACTCCATTTTAAAAGTGTTTTTTCCAGGGAAGCGATCACTGCCTCTTTCTGGCAGCTAAAAGAGTGCTTTTCAGGAAGACCTCTGTCCCCTAAAAATCCAAGGAAAAGAAATCTTTAATTTCTGTTTCTTCACCATTTCCTGAATTATGTAGGTGTTTGGAAGCCAAGAGATTTTTGTTCATGGGAGACTCTTAGTGGGCAATATTTAGGAGTTTTGAACAAAGGAGGGGCACAATTAGAAATGACTACAAGTGTTTTCCGCAAACTTGCTATCATACTGCGCTTGGGATCTATTTCCCATCTGTTAGAGCAACTTGGTTTCTGGTCAAATTCTAATGTTCGCCAAAGATATGGGTAAACTAATATTTCTGCAGTTTATATTTTTGTTGATTATTTCTTTCTTAAAATTTTCTCCTCTTCACCTTTTTGGCACCGGAATTTCCATCTGTGAATTACACTACTCTCTCAGTTTCCTTCCCTGGGCCCTGTTCTCATTTCTTTTCACAACCCATAATCATTATTCAAGTTTTGTTCTCAACCTCTCATTTTGCTCCCTCCATATTCCTCCCCAAGCTCGCTCACTGGTCTTTTTTGTGCCCCCAAACTTTAGCATTTGTCTCCTTGCAGATATAGCTGCCAAATCAGTATTCTCAGCCCAGATTACAACATTGCCAACTGCCTCTCAGGCAGCTCCTCTCAGAAACTATCCAAAGGAACTTTAGCCTTCTTCTCATGCATTTTATTTCCTACTTTGGTTAATAGCACTAACCACTGATGCTTAAAATCAGTTCTCCCTGACCCTTTCCTCCTCCTTTAATTTCCACTCTCATTACTCAGAGGCCAGGCTTTTAAATTTGACCCTGGTGGACTTTCATATCTGTCCTTCTCACTATATTTACTACCAAAGACAAAATTAAATCTTATTAAAATGACAATGGAGAATTATAATAACCTGTAAACTGAAATATCTATTTCCTGCAACTTCTCCCAAATAAAGTGGGCCGCTGATGTTCTGTGATCACCTATCCTAATGTAGAATTCTTATTTCATGACTACTTTGCAAGTGAAAAACCTGTCATTGCTATCACTTCTGCCCTGACATATAAGCGTCCTAATTTCAAACCCTAGACTATCTGTCCAGGCTTATCTCTCTACACTCTCTTATGTGTTTCCTTAATTTTATTCAAATAGTATTAATTTTCAAATGTACCACCTGTGGTAGGTAGAATTCAAGAGAAATCTCCCTACCTCCCACCCCAGACTTCTGACCTCGGGTTAGTCAAATACTAATCTAGGTAATGCTGTGAAAAGACTTTGCAGATGGAGTTAAACTTACTTGTCAGTTGATTTTAAAACAGGGAGATTATCCTTGATTATCTGGGTGAGCACAATGTAATCACATGCTTTGCCCCTAAAAGTAGAATGAGACTATGTTGAAAACCAGAAACCAATATAATATTGTAAATCAACTGTATTTCAATTTAAGAAATAGAAAATAACAAAATCAATACTTAAAAGCAGAATGGGAAAGGAAAAGAGAGAGACATAGTGGAAGAGAAAAGAGATTTGGAAGGAGACAGACTCCACCTCCAGATCCAACCACTGCTACTGGAGGGAGGCCACGTGTAAAGCAGAGGAGGAATGCAAGCAGCCACTAAGGACAGAGACCAGCCCCCTGCTGATGCCAGCAAGGAAAAGGGCACCCGTGGGGAAGTTGGGGTTCCTGTGGCCAGGATCCTCACTGAACTTAAACCGCCTGATGATGTAGCTGGCCTGTTGCTAGGCTACCGCTTCCACACCTTTAGGCAATAAGCCATATTGTACTATATAGAGAGCTCGGCCCAGTGCTCTGGGTGGAGGCAGAGACACTAGTGCTCAACCTACCACCAGGAGAACAAGCTGGGTAATAAACCCTTTCACCCCAAAGAACGTGTTGCTGTCAATTTCTTTGTTCACATTGAATCCATGGAGAACTGCCCGGGGCTGAAACCCATTGGCAAGACAGCACCTCAGTCCTACAACTGCTGAGAACTGAAGCTGGGCAATAAGCTGAGTGAGCCTGGATGTGCATCCATACCCAGGGCTTCCAGAAAGAGCCACAGACCTCTGCCAATACCTTTTTATTGGCCCTGTGAAACACTAAGCAGAGTACTTAGCTAAAGAGTGCGGCACCAATCTTCCAACCTACACATCTATGAGATGATAAATAGGTATGGCTTTAAGCCATTAAACTTGTGGTAATTTGTTACGGCAGCAATAGAAATCAAATAGGCCACCCATTTTCACACTTTCTTTTCCCATTGTATTCCATTTTCTAAACTGGGATGTTTTGTGCCAGGGTCTTAGCCTTTCCACAGTGATAATTCTAGCTAGAAATGCCTGCGGGTACACACCTGGGCACCAGGCAAGCCCCCACAAACATTTACCCTTTCAAAGCCAGTTGTGGCTGGACCAGCACCTGTGATTCTTAAGATTGAAAGACACACCTCAGCAACAACCATCAGGGAAATTTTAAAAAACAAAACAAACTGTCTTGCCAAAGGGTTTCAGCCCCAGGCAAGTTCACTATGGATTCAGCGTGACCAAAGAAATAACAGCAGAACATTCTTGGGGTGAAAGGGTTATACCCAAATTTATTTCCAGTGGCAGGTCAATCACCAAAATCCCGTACACTCAGAGTCTGCACATAGCAAGCCAGTCTCTGCCTCTGGGCCTCTGTTCTTGGCACTGCCACCACTCCAGCCTCTGCTCTCCTGCAGCCTTGCAGCCATGCCACCGTGTCGCCCAGAGCACTGGGTGGAGCTCTTTATAGAGAGTCAATAGCAACATATTGCCCACATGTGTGTAATGAGCAGCCAAACAGGGCCAAGTGAGAATCCTGGCCACAGGAACTTTCATTTTATCCACATTCCACCCCTCCAGGATTCTCTCCTCTTAAACTATGTCCTCTGCAATGGTCCCTGTGCAAGAAAGCTGGAGCATTGTAATAACAACAGAGGCTATGACAATATACAAATAACAAAAATTACAACAAATTATAATAACGCTCAAACATGAGGAGATCCATTCCATCCTGGCTGTATTCAAACCAGTTCTACTCAAAGGAGTTAACCAAAAGGACCATGGGTGGGCCTTACAATACCCACCTTCTGCAGCCTCTCCAGCAAAGTCTGGCAGACACACAGGCCAATCTTGTTGCTTTTTCTCTGCCTTCTGCTTTGTCCTCAGCAGATGCAACCGCCTCTCCGGTACCAATCACTGCCACAGCTCCAGTCATCCAATTTCTTTCCATCTGCTCCTGCCTTTTCAAACGAACCCACATCTGGGTCCTGGCAACCTCCACGGGGCCCTTTAAATTCTTCCTTCGAGAAACAGACCATATTTCCTTTTGTGCTTGAGCCTGAGGATAGAAGCAGAGCATGGAGCGCTCCACAACCTGAGGAGGGGGCTGCACCTCCCCTGGAAGAACCTGCAGTTGCCGAGTCCTTCTGGCTTTCCACCAGCTTTCAACCGGGTGGGATCTCAACCGTGGAGGGGCTTATGCCTCCGGCACCGGCAGGGCCTCCACCCCAACCTGTTCTTCAAACCTCCGCTCCATTTCTGGGGCTGACGGCTCCACTACATCCTTCCCCTGCCCCACGGCACTGGACAGCCTGCACTCCCACACTGCTGCTTCTCGTGCTGCTTCCTCTTGGGCCACAGCACTTCATAGTGATGCCATTTCAGTCAGCTTTCTCTTGGGGTGGACCCCAGTCCTCCACCCCTTCACAGTACCACATGTCCACAGGGGACACTCGAGTGTCTCCCCATCCATAGGTGCAGCCTGCTGAAACACTCCTTCCATGAGGGCAGCCTGTTCTTTTTCCTTGGTCACCAATGAACCCTGCCAACTGTCCCCAATTGTCTTGCCAATGGGTTTCAGCCCCCAGCAAGTTCACTGTGGATTCAATGTGACCAAAGAAATGACAGTAGAACATTCTTGGGGTGAAAGGGTTACACCCAACTTTATTTCCAGTAGCAGGTCAATCACCAAAATCCTATTCACTCACAGCTAGTTTGCATGCAGCAAGCTGGTCTCTGCCTCCGGGCCTCTGTTCTCAGTGCTGCCACCACTCCAGCCTCTGCTCTCCTGCAGCCATACCACCGTGTCACCCAGAGCACTAGGCAGAGCTCTTTATATAGAGTCAGTAGCAATGTATTGCCCACATGTGTGTAGTGAGCCAGCCAACCAGGGCCAGGTGAGAATCCTGGCCACAGGAACTTTCATTTTATCCACAGAAACAAACAAAAAAACAAGGTTTATTACTCACAAGTCCCAGAGGGACAAGTGTACATGGGGCCGAACAGGGAGGATGTGGGTAGAGGGAGAGCAAGTGCACAGGCCGGGGGTTCTCCCTTAATTGAGATGAAGTACTGGCATGCCTATAAAGTTTCACAGGTTCACTCTTTATTGGTGAATTTAAAACAGAAGAGCAGGAAGGGAAGAACAGCAATCAAATGTCAGTTACTAAGTCAACCAGAGATCTCTAAAACAATAGAAACTCCAGGGATGGGGTAGCCTGGCTCCTTACCTACTCAGGTATCTGGTGGTGTGTTTACTGGAGACTGCTGTGTTTGAGAGGGTACCTTGCCT
This sequence comes from Smutsia gigantea, assembly GCA_032199065.1. Taxonomy (NCBI): domain Eukaryota; kingdom Metazoa; phylum Chordata; class Mammalia; order Pholidota; family Manidae; genus Smutsia; species Smutsia gigantea. The sequence continues at coordinate 99,669 of JAVSCE010018145.1, read as the reverse complement.
CAGCAATCCACAGCTAAATGTCAGGCACCTGGATTGCAATTAAAAATAAAGGCTGTCAGGTGCTTACACTATAGACTTAGCCTTCTCCATCCTTCCCTGCCTCTCCATAACCTGATAAATTCTACCCTTCCTTCAAGAGTTTTGCCGTCACTTTTACAGTCTGTATACCTGAGGCCTCTCACCTCCTCTGTGATCCCTACTCCCCAGAATATGCTTCTTTCAAGACACTTCTATTTACTGAACAGTATAGTTATTTAAACACAAACCATTATTTCCTCTTTAGATTAAAGTGTATATGAGGGCAACCTTAATTTCTGTAGGTCAGCTTTTGCTGTGTAGCAAAAAACTCCAGTATCTTAGTGGCTTCTAACAAGAGCATTTATTCTCTGGCTCTTGGTCTGCAATTTAAAAACAAATTAGCTGATGTAACCTGAGCTCTGCTGGGAAGTACCTCAGGATAATTGGATCTAGCCATGTTTGGATACGGTCTAGTGTTGGGCTTGGATCTGTTCCTTCTCAAGTCTGAGCAGAAGGGCAACTACATACTTAAGGAAACTGCTTTACATGGCACATCAAAAGACACAAGAGCAAGTTCACCCACCCCGTCACATTTCAAGCTCCTGGTCCCATCACATCAACACTCATTTGCCAAAGGAAGTCACATGACCAAGGCAAAGCGAGGGGAAGGCGCCTCTATATACCAGGGCATTAGTGTAGAGGCATGATTCTACATAGGAAAGTGAAAAGTGGGGGCCTTTCATTCAATTAACCTAGGAGTTCCTCATAACCATACCCTTATCCTTGTCCCATCCAGTATAAACAAAATGGTTTATATAATGCATTACATAATGATTATATAATGCAGCCTTCTGTATGTTAGGTAGTCAGATAGGAATTGATTTAGTATCTCCTCCTGACCATACTTAGTTCCTTCAGGATAGCTGTTCTCTTCCTGATCATTTGAAACACATTTCCCTTTATTATACACATATTGCCTATGTTCAATTTAGCATTCAGTTCATTTATGAGTCTTAAAAATTATTTCCAGCATACATTTTACTTCCCCAGAGAATTCATGAATTCCTAAAAGACAACTCTGCTTCACTTACTTATTCTAAAGCTCCCACACAGTGCCTAGCTGCTGAGGGCTGAATAAAATGGATACCCAATGACTGCTATTTCCCGTTAAAAATGATGGCTCTTCTTTGCTGGGAATTTTCAGAATATGTTTCCTGTTTTACTATACAGAAAATACCAGTGGTATTCGTCTCATTAACTGTCAGCTTTAACTGTATATTTTTTAAAGGTGAATGAAGACACATAAAAGCTTTCATAGAACCTTGAGAAGCTGATGTATGACATTTCCTATCAATCTGAGCTTGTTCTGTCAGGGTAACTGACGCTATTATTGAAATCCCTGCTGAGAGAGAGCACACCTGTGCCTTTTAGGTATTAAAGGAATCCTTCCTTTCTTGTAACAAGTTACCAATGATGATCTAATGCTACAGTTTCCTGCTACATTTTATTATATTCTACAGGATGGAACTGAGGGTAGGCAAAGAAAGCTCTTCAACACACTCTTTTAGCTGCAAGGTAATATCGTATCCTTCGCTTCATTATTATTCATAGCTATACCTCTGACAGGTTAATAAACCATTGCAAAAAACTTTGGCATTGTAGTTCATGCTATGAAAAACAACCATGACATTAGAAATTAGGCTGAATCTCCAGCTCCTTAAAGATCTCCAGCTGCTTATACCCACAGCCTGTGACTAAGTCATGCTCTGGCTTTGTCACCAGACCATTGACACCAGAAGTATTGACGAAATAATCACTTTAGCATGTATATGAAAATGAGTGTCTCTGCATAAACCAGAGGAGCTGAATCACATGGGTACAGTGTTTACAGCAGTACACCAAGGCCTCAGGCCCAAACTCACTTAACTAGAGTACAATAACATTATATGAAAAGGTTATAAAACGAAAACTTACTGACATGGTGTTGGGAGGCCAGCAGGGGAAGCTCTCATGCCCACCACTCCTAAATCTCAGACCCCACCGGAACACTATGCCATACTGATTCAGCTACTTGACTACCTGGCTGGTGGGAAAATGGTTTCCACCTTCCACCACCCGCCTCTCGCCAACAGCCCAGCCAATGAGAGACTATCACAATCCAACCAATGAGCTGCCATGATACGTGGGACTCCCAGTTTACTCAAATCGGCTTTTTGCTTAAACGGCCTTCCAAGCTCGGCCCTTTCTTCTATATAAAATCATTCCTCTTTTTGTCTTTGGAGAGTGGCAATGGTTTTGCTATTGATTGCATGTCCTGGACTGCAGTTTTCTGCTGTTCCTGAATAAACCAATTTTGCTTGTAAAATGACTTATTTTTAAGGTTAACTATTATGTAGTCCTATGGCTACTATGGAATCAGAGAGACAGAGAGATATTTAATGAATGACTGCCTATCCACTAACTTCAAAGCTTCAGCAAAATCCTATAAGCATCTTTATATTTGGCGAAACTCTAGAAATCATGGTAGAAAGTGTACAGGACTTCAAGCCACAAACACTGCATTTAAGTCATGGCAATACATTGACATTGTACAAGTCAGTTAATCTCTGAGCCTCCACTGTCTCATCCATAAAATAGAAAACAATCTTTCTGCCTCCTCTACCTCCTGGAGTTGTTCTGAGAGTTGCATAACATCATATTTTGAAATGGTTCTGTAAACTAGAAATAATCACAGAGATCAATGGTTAAAAGTTTGCATTTTATAGGAGAAGCAACTCAGATTCAGAGAAACTGACTTTTCCAAAGCAAATAATTATTGCTATGCATGGGTTCTTATGGGATAACAATAATAGTAATAAAAATAGCCAGCACTTAATGGAAATTTACTGTGACCAACACTCTAAAGCATTCTATATTAATGTATCTAATCTCAGAAATAAACTACAAAGAAGCTACTCTCATTATCTCCATTTTCCAGGTGCAGAATCTCAGCAGTTTTAAGTAACTTGTTTGAGGTTATATAATCAGCAAATGGTGCAGCCAGTACTTGAACAAAGAAGTTTAGGTTCAAAGTCTACACTTCAGAGTAAGTTACAGAAATACTGTTTTTGCTGATATGCAAGATCTGCTTTAATAAATTTGTAAGAGCTTGTTGCATCTTTATTATTAGTGTTATGGCAATACTTTCCACTTTCTAGAAGCACCATAACTAAATGTGACCTTTCTCTAACCCTGACAAATTGTTCTTTCTCCTCTAGGGCTTCCCACAGAAATTTGGTGGTGGTAGTAATTTGTTTTGTTGTTTTATTTTGTTTTCCTTATGGCTCTGTCAGTTTCCTGAGTATTATATCTCAGCAATGAAATCAGCTGATTCATGAATCAACTGGATTCATATCAGCTGATTCATGTGGCCTGCAAATCAGTGAAGCCTGACTTATCATGCCATAAGGAACCTTAGAAATGAAGGACACTCACCTTGACACATTCATTTCACCCCTACATGAAATTAACTACCAGGCTTAGCTCAGTAACAGCTCTAGCAACTCCCCTACACAGAAAATACATATGTGATTTCTAAGCAAGTCTTTGTAGCAATATGCCCCTGGTAAAAATCATTTAATCCTTTTTAAATGAAAAACCTCTCTCTCCCTCCCCCATTCCATTTTCTCCCTCCCCTTGTCCTTCTTTCCTACTCTCTCCCTATATCTCTCTCCAACACACAAAGGAAATTTCTTGAAGTATCTTGCTTTTTTGACTAAAAGAATTAGACTTAATCCAACAGGCCAAACTCTGGCTTAGTTATTAAACATGAAATATAACATACTTTTGGGTGGGGGAAAAGCTTCCATAATTTAGGCCATGGCTGTACATTGCCAAAATAAATGAAAGAAAATGTAAGTCCAGAGAGAAATAATTCTGTACAGTTGCTTATAAAACTGAAGATTGTCAGGGAATTTTAGAGGACACTCTATCTTTTTTTGTAGATGCATGGATTACACATCCATTACAAAGAGTCACCTGCATAGTAATCAATTCCCCTGCTACTGAATCACAAGCTGGATTCCTGAGATACATGTTATATAAGCATATAGAAGAATGAGGTTATGTAACTATAACTATTAATATTTTATTTGTTTGACAAAGAATGAAAATACATATATCAAAGTGACACCAAGTGGCTTACTTTGCAAATTAGCCATGAAAATTCTTGGCATAGGGCCACATTTGTATGGATACTCAAATCTGTAATTCCTTGGTATATTTCCAATTTCTATAGAAAATCTAAATGTGCCAAGCTTCCCAGGTAAGTATCATACCTGTAGTAAACCACTGTTGTCTTCATCTACCCAACATTTTCCTCCCTTTTTGGAATAGGATCACAGCTTTTATCTGGAGAGTCATCTTTCCTCCATTGCATATAGTATTGGTGGGACTTCCTGTCAAAGAGCCCTGAATGCCATTTGGTGACTTGAGTCAGGCAAAGCTAATTCTCTGTCCCTGGAATTTGTCTTTTGAGAGGCACAATGCAGAGGCAAGAAATGTATAGAGCTGATCAATCCCATATTTGCAATAACGAAATGTTCAGACCATAAGATATCCAAGTGTTCAAAGGGTGGGCAAAAAGTTTTCTTTCATAGAGCAGAGCAAACAAGTTGAGAAAGAACCAGGTATAGAAAAGCTAGGTGAAAGAGTGGTTCGATGGACAGTATCAGAGGATGTTTTTCCCTGAGACTATCCTCCAAGGGCTATTAAGGAGAAATTGTTTGCTAGCTCAGGCAGAGGATAGGTCAAAGTTCAGGGGCCTACAGGAAGGAAAGAAACTTAACCGATTTGATTAAAGAACATTTTGTTCCAGTTCATCAGTGGAGACAAGCATTTTAGCTAGTCATTTAACAGCCAAAAAGAATGGGAATTTAGAGACTCTGAATCTGGTCTCATCATAAGCAAACAAGAGGGGCATTAATGAGCCTATTTAAGTTACATGGGCAAGGGTGGTTCTCTGTAGTAGACTGTTTCTCAAAACATGAAGGAGTTACTGGATTTCTTAAACGTCACTGTTTTCCAGAACCCTAGGGATCCAGTAGAGTTCAGCATTATTGGTTTATATTACTTGCAACAAAAGAACACGAAATAATGTACTACCTCAAGTCCAAGATTAATTTGATCTAGTGCTGCCTTTAATTTCTTGTATCATCTGATGCCTGATGTAGGCAGAGGAAGGGAGGGAGAAGGGAAAGAAGGGAGGGAGGGAGAGAGGGAGGGAGGGAGACAGACACCATGCTAACTCTAGCTACATGATGAAAGCTATAAAGAATGAAGATTCCATCCTGGATTATACAAGAAAAGGGGGCACAAACACAATCTAAAAATATGCAAATGTGCAAAGGCAAATAGACCCATTACTACCGTACATGTTTTGTCCAGTTCGTGAAATCTTTGGGGATGTTCCAACCATCTTTTCAGTGCATCTGAGAGATTGCTGCCAGAACTTTGCCTCACAGTTTCATTCTAGTGCAAAAACTGCTGACACAGCATGTGATGAATTCCCCTAAATGCCTCATTCCCCGAAACAGAAAAGAAAGAACATAAAGTTCTTTTTAACAAAAAGAGCTTTCTCTTCACTTCATTTCCTAGTCTCTATAGCTTCTTGAAAAAGACAAATATGAAAATCTCATCCTTGCCACTTTGACCATCACTTTGTATCACTTTGTCCTTTATTTTAGAAGTTGATCAGTAAAGAGATAACTTAATAAGAATATCCAAAGAACCACATGAAGTCAATATGTCTTTAAAGGAAAGGAAAATAATCACAGTTGGCTTAAAATACCATAAATTCTTCCTTAAGATCTCAAAAGTATGTCCTAAACGTCATAAATTCCCATTTGTCTCCTAAGACATGACTCAACTGTTTCCAGCTTGTAATTGTTCATCACCTCTTTACGCCTATTTTAACTTCTTTATGCCTATTTTATGGAGTCCCATCATGAACAACAATCTGCTTCTCCTAAAAGCACCTCCTTTATAGAGCACATCATTTCCATTTATCTGCTCTTGGACTATGTGTTAAATCCAACTAAATCAAATTTAACAAGCCCCTTCTTCGATTGTGGAGAAGCAATTAGCACCCAGTGATGTCACCCAAATCCCAGTAATTGTGAAGCAAACGTCTTCCATCTTTCCTCGCGGGTTTTAAAAATCTGACAACTTGGCATTGTTACTGAGCCATTTGCAAATGGAATTTAATGTGTCTGTTTAAAAAAAAAATCTCATTTCCCTAAGTTGTCTGAGTTACATCAGAAAAGAAAATATCTTGACACCCAGAAAAATACCTAGGAACTATCTTGGCTTTTAAGACTCCTGCCTCAGAAGCACGCTCTAAGGATGGGGCCCATCCTACCAGAATATGGTGTCTGGTTGACAGGAATTCTCTCCCCTTTCTTTCACGTCCTATCCTCATCTGTCTTGCCTAAGTGAAGCACCTTTTCAAGCTCTCTTTTTGGTTTTCTGGTTCCTTAATTCTGGTCGCATTTCATTATGCTAATCTTCATCTTGCTGAATTTGTTGCCTATTAGACCACATGCTGAGATCATCAAAACCCCTCTGTTTCAGTGTCATGGTCTTTTTATTATCCTCATTACTGAATCCCTCCAATATCATTTCAGTCCACAGATCTTTCCAATGACTGGAAACTTCCCTTCCCATCCCAGGCTCTCCTAAATCAAATGCCATGAGAATGACAGTGAGCATTTTGAAGATTTGATGTCTTTAATTATTCACAGAGACATGTTCACAATGTCCCCTTATTTTGAAGAGGAGATGAATTTGGTTTCAAGCAGGGAATGGATTTCAAGTTATCCCAACTCCACATGTAGGGAACATGGCCCAGGTTATAAAGGCAGATTCCTGTCTCTGTATATACTTTCAATGGAAGCTTCCTTTTTTTTTTGTTAATCACAGATAAATGCAATCATGACTTTCTATTTTTAGGAGGAGGAAAAGAAAAACATGCTTCCATTTCTTTGAAAAACAATAGAAAAAAATTTTTTAATGCATTGACCCTTAAAGGGAAGAAATGAAAAGGCATTACACATTTGAAGGTCATTAGATATTGAAGATTCTTTGATTCAAAGATTCAACCACCAACTAGGATTACATGCATTCAGTTGCACTGTAAGTGTAATCAGTTTAACTTAAGTCAGTTCCTGGCCTGATTACAGAATTATCCTTCTGAAGAAAATGTATTAAGACTTTGCAATAACCAAGTTACAACCACATTTTGGAACAAAAACAATGTGTAAATTGGGTTCTGAATCCTTCTGTACTCTGAAGTTTCCCAAACATTCTGTGACACAGATTCCCGGCTATAGTTATTGATTGTCAATGGAGAGCTGAGGGAAGGAATTGTACCCAAAAGTGGAGTTAAGTTTCAGGGTGGCCTGAGTACGGTAAAGGAGTTCAGTCCTAAAGGAGAAAAACAAAGAAAACCCCCATGTGTACAGACACTGCTACTAAAGACTTGAACAGGTTGAATAACAGGACCAGAGGGGATCCTGATCCCAAATGTGGTGAGACCCTGCCTCACCATCTCCTTACTCAGGCTCTCCTATCAGGTGAGAGCCATTGGATATGTTTCTTGGTTTCGTGACTCTTTCCCTCCTAGTTCTGTTTCACTCACAACATACAACTGCCTTGGGAAAAGTTAGAAGACATATTATCAAATCTATAATTATATGTCACAAAGGATTGCTATTTTTGCTCTCTGTCCTATCTAGTACCATCTCTTAAGTACCCATTCAATTATCTGATTTTGTTCCCATTTTTTTAAGGAATTTACTGGCCACTACATAATCATGCCAACTAGCCTCTCCTTGACTTGAGATTTATGGAAGCACTATGTAGGAGGCAAGAGTCCTGAATTCTTTTGGTCGTAGTTTCCCACCATGTTGTCTATATGGCTTTCTTTTTCGTGACAATGAAAAACTAATTTCTAGTCCTGATCATCTTCTTATTTCTTTTTTCTTAATTACTACACCAAGGACTTAAATTCCCAGTCAAGCCTCCTAACCCCACATGTACTTATGGATTAATCTTATGGTAACATCACACAACATTTCTTAGGAAGCTTGTCTCCCAAATAATAACTAACAATACTGAAGCTTTATTTTGCAAACAAGCACCTCTTTTAGCACTGTGTATGGATTCAGATGTTTGACCTTTAGAGCAATTCTATGGTGAAAGGAATCTGTATATTCTACAAATGGGGATATTGAGACATAAATGCAGCTAGTAATGATAGAATGGGATTCAACCTCAGTCTAGTTTCAGAACCCAAATTCTTAGCTTCAAGACTATAGTAAACTTTAAGTGTTATTGATAGGATTAAATACATGCAATTTCCATTGCAGGACGCATACAGCAGAACAACACTCCGAACAAAGCTAAGATCCAAATATAAAGGTTGTGTTGAAATTACTCAATTAGCATTTTGAACTCCTGAAACATAGATTGGGTTGTAATAGATCTCAGTGGGAGGTCTTGGTTGCATTCTTCAGGGACAATAATTAGAGTTGCCAAAGAAATAGCACCTACAAGTGACTAAGCATAGGCACAGATTTCTGCTGATGACCGGGTGCTGTGGACTGACCCCTGAATTTAGTGTCAGGGATCTGGATTTAATTTTAGTTCCAGCACTTACTACCTGTATTATCTTTAAAAGTCTATTTTTCTAATACTCATTTCTTCTTGGTGCTAGAAACACATTTTGCTAAAAGTCTATTACATGCCAGGCTCCCTGCGGGTGCTGTACATACATTTCTTCATTTAATTGTCAGATGTGTTGGGTATTTAATATTACCTCCATTATATAAGCTGGAAACCTGCAGCTTAAAGGCATTAGGTAACTTGACCAGAGACAATAACTATCTGCAGCTTAAAGGCATTAGGTAACTTGGCCAGACACAATAACTATCTAATAGCATACCTAGAATTGTAATCTAGTTCTGTTTGACTCAAAATATCTGATTCCAACTGTACCATACCAGCTTACAGACATTACACATAATGCTTGCCTCATACTATTTTGAGTTTTGATTGCAGAAATGTATATAGCAAAGTGACTAATATTCTAACTGATACCTGGTAAGCATTCAGTGTTAGCTAAATAGGGATATTAAGTTGACTTCAAAACAGTTCCCCAGATTTTGTACATTGGATCTTTAAAGCAGAGACTTGGTATAGCAGTCTACTTAACGTTATCTATTAGTCACATAACCAGACAGCTCTAAAGAGATCTCAACATTGGAACTATTAAGATTTTGTTTTAATGAGGGGTTCAATGCCCACTATACAATTTACCCTATAAAGCCGCCTTCATGTGCAGCTCTAGAGCAGATACTGTTGAGTCCCACATTTATCATCTGCCTCTTTACTATCTCAGTGCATGTGGGCTAGAATTTCAATTGCCAGCACATGAATCTGCCAGGTATTTCTATGGGTCCAGAGCCTCTCAGCCCATGTGCAATGCAGGCCTCACCAGTCAAGAGATCAATGCCCATCAGGAGCAGTACCCAAATCATGACTGATGGAAGTTGGTGGGTAAACAGTCCAAGCCCTCACCTCTGCTGGGATCACTCTGAGGCCATGTTCTACACAATATCCAGAGCTCTCCAACTGGGTAAATCTCCACTGGACATTGCGGAAACTGGCTAAAAACATGCCCTTTATTCCTCCCCTTCCCTTTTCTTTCTCACTGCCCTCGTTTGTTCTCTAATCTTTGTTCCAGGGTCTGCTTCAATGAGAGTGTAAAATATGATAGATCCCTCATCCCATTGGTGGAGGTTAAAGATAACAAAAAGAAAGCTTCTGTTTCTGTCAGAGTTCTGAACCCATTAAATTTTGTTTCAAAATACCTCACTTAAAAAATAAAAAAGTTGAGAACTTCCAGGAAGATGGCAGCATGAGAAGGGCGGCAGAAATCTCCTCCCAACACTATATTTATCTACGAAAATACAGCAAACACAACTATTCCTAAAACAGAGACAAGAATACACAGGAAAGCGCGCAGCGTGCAGCTACACCCGAGAGGACTCAGCACCCCTGGAGGTGGGTAAGATGCGGAGCTGTGACCCGGCAGGACCTGAGCTCTGACCCACCCCAGCGCACCCGAGAAAGGAGAGGATTTGGAGCTGGGAAGGAGTGAAAATGCCCCCCAAGAAATGACGAGCCCCAGTGATCTGCATGGGGAGTGCTGGCACACATGGCACAGTGTGGCAGAGATTGGAGAGACAGAGGGTGCAGTATCTGAGCAGGGAACATGTCAGCGTGCTTGCAGCTGGCTCCCGGGAAGGAAAAAAAAGAAAAAGAAAAGCAGACGCTTTCTTCAGCAGTCTTAAAGAGACAGGAGCCCAGCGGGGGAGCCGGATCGCCCCGGCACACTCAGCCCAGCAGGCTGGGAGTCCTGGGGAGGTTCGGACCCCTTAGCTGGTGACTGGGAAAGGGTGGCCACACATTGACTTCCCAAAGAGATCAACAGCCACCCATTCGTTCCCACCCCGGCCAAAGCTATAAAGGGCCCGGCGGAGTGGCGCAGCCATGGCTGTGGAATAGAGGGGCAACATTGAGACCTACAGCATCCCCACAGAACCTACTCCCAGTGGGTGTTTTGTTTGTTTGTTTGTTTTGCTTTGTTTTTCGTTTTGTTTTGTTGTTTAGTTCTTTGTTTCCTCTTTTCTTTCTTTTTTCTTTTCTTTTCTTTCTTTTTTTTTTCTTTCTTTCTTTCTTTTTTTTTTTTCCTTCTCTTTTTAAAGTCTTAAAGAGCCCAGCTGACATATGTGGCAACTACCAGCGACCACTTCTATAGCCATGAAAAGACAGAGGAATATGGTCCAGACTAAAATCAACCAGACAACCACAGAGAGGGAGCCTGAAGGGATGGAAATGCACAGTCTTCCCTGAAAAAGAATTCAGAATAAAAGTCATAACCATGCTGATGGATCTACAGAGAAATGTGCAAGGGCTGAGGGAGGAAGTGAGGGAAGTGAGGAAAGACAATGCAGAAATCAGACAAGCGATTGATGGGCTTAACAGCAGACTGGATGAGATGCAAGAGACTCTTAAGGGAATAGAAACCAGGGAACAGGAATACAGAGCAGCCGACGCAGAGAGAGATAAAAGGATTTCTAGGAATGAAAGAATATTAAGAGAACTGTGGACCGAATCCAAACGGAACAATATTCGCATTACAGGAGTACCAGAGGAAGAAGAGAGACAAAAAGGGATAGAAAGTGTCTCTGAAGAAATAATTGCTGAAAACTTGCCCATGCTGGGGAAGGAAATACTCTTGCAGTCCATGGAAGCCCACAGATCTCCCAAAACAAGGGACCCAGGGAAGACAACACCAAGACACATAATAATTAAGATGGCAAAGATCAAAGATAAAGACAGAGTATTAAAGGGAGCTACAGAGAGAGAAAAGATCACCTACAAAGGAAAACCCATCAGACTATCATCAGACTTCTCAACAGAAACCTTACAGGCCAGAAAAGAATGGCATGACATATTTAACGTTATGAAACAGAAGGGCCTCGAACGAAGAATATTGTATCCAGCACGATTCTCATTTATATATGATGGAGGGATTAAACAATTTCCAGACAAACGAAAGTTGAGAGAGTTTGCCTGTTATAAACCACCACTACAGGATATCTTAAATGGACTGCTCTAGATGGAAGCTCCCCTAAGGCTAAAAAGATGTCACCAGAGAAAATAAAATCATAGCAAAGAAAGCACACTATCCAAATACTAACTAAAGGCAAAGAATAAAACACCTAGTATATGAAGAATGGAGGATGAAGTATAAGAAGGGAGAGAAATAAAGAAACATCAGATGGTGTTTACAATAACTTAACAAGGAAATTAAGTTAGATTGTTAAATAGTAAAGAAGCAATCCTTGAACCTTTGGTAACCATGAATCTAAAGCCAGCAATGGCAATAAGTACATATATATCGATAATAACCCTAAATTTAAATGGACTGAATGCACGAATCAAAAGACACAGAGTAACAGAATGGATAAAAAAGCAAGACCCATCTATATGCTGCCTACAAGAGACTCACCTGAAACCTAAAGATATACACAGACTAAAAGTGAAGGGACGGAAAAAGATATTTCATGCAAACAACAAAGAGAAAAAAGCAGGTGTTGCAGTTCTTGTATCAGACAAAACAGACTTCCAAACGAAGAAAGTAGGAAGAGATAAGAAGGACATCACATAATGATAAAGGGGGCAGTCCAACAAGAAGATATAACCGTTATAAATATATATGCACCCAACGCAGGAGCGCCAGCATATGCGAAACACATACTAACAGAATAAAAGGAGGAAATAGACAGCAATGCATTCATTTTAGGAGACTTCAACACACCACTCACTCCAAAGGACAGATCAACCAGACAGAAAAAAAGTAAAGACACAGAGGCACTGAAAAACACACTAGAACAGATGGACCTAACAGGCATCTACAGAACTCTGCACCCAAAAGCAACAGGATACACATTCTTCTCAAGTGCACATGAAACATTTTCCAAAATAGACCACATACTAGGCCAAAAAAGAACCTCACTAAATTCAAGAATATTGAAAACCTACCAACCAACTTCTCAGATCACAAAGTTTAAAACTAGAAATAAATTTTAGAAAGAAATCAAAAGGCTTACAAATACATGGAGACTTAACAACATTCTCCTAATTAATCACTGGGTTAACGACCAAATCAAAACAGAAATCAAAGAATATATGGAGACTTATGACAACAACAACACAAAGCCACAACTTCTGTGGGACGTAGCAAAGGCAGTTCTAAGAGGAAAGTATATTGCAATCCAGGCCTATTTAAAGAAGGAAGAACATTCCCAAATGAATAGTCTAAAGACACAATTACTGAAATTGGAAAAAGAATAACAAATGAGGCCCAAAGTCACCAGAAGGAGGGACATAATAAAGATTAGAGAAGAAATAAATAAAATTGAGAAGAATAAAGTAATAGAAAAAATACAGGAAACCAAGAGCTGGTTCTTTGAAAAAATAAACAAAATAGATAAACCCCTAGCCAGACTCATTAAGAGAAAAAGAGAATCTACACATATAAACAGAATCAGAAATGAGAAAGGAAATATCATGACGGACCCCACAGAAATACAAAGAATTATAAGAGAATATTATGAGAATTTATATGCTAACAAGCTGGAAAACATAGAAGAAATGGACAACTTCTTAGAAAAATACAATCTCCCAACACTGACCAAGCAAGAAACAGAAAAACTAAACAGACCAATCACCAGCAACGAAATTGAATCAGTAATCAAAAAACTACCCAAGAACATAACCCCCGGACCTGATGGATTCACCTCTGAATTCTACCAGACATATAGAGAAGAAATAACACCCATTCTCTTTAAAGTTTTCCAAAAAATAGAAGAGGAGGGAATACTTCCAATCTCATTCTATGAAGCCAGCATCACTCTAATACCAAAACCAGGCAAAGACCTCACCAAAAAAGAAAATTACAGACCAATATCCCTGATGAACATAGATGCAAAAATACTCAACAAAATATTAGCAAACCGAATTCAAAAATAGATCAGGAGGATCATACACCATGATCAAGTGGGATTCATCCCAGGGATGCAAAGATGGTACAACATTCGAAAATCCATCAAATTCATCCACCACATCAAAAAAACAAGAACAAAAAGCACATGATCATCTCCATAGATGCTGAAAAAGCATTTGACAAAATTCAACATCCATTCATGATTAAAACTCTCAACAAAATGGGTATAGAGGGCAAGTACCGCCACATCATAAAGGCCATATATGACAAACCCACAGCTAACATCATACTTAATGGCAAGAAGCTGAAAGCTTTTCATCTAAGATTGGGAACAAGACAGGGATGCCCACTCTCTCCACTGTTATTCAGCATAGTACTTGAGGTCCTAGCCACAGCAATCAGACAAAACAAAGACATACAAGGCATCCAGATTGGTAAAGAAGAAGTCAAGTTGTCACTATTTGCAGATGACATGATACTGTACACAAAAAACCCTAAAGACTCCACTCCAAAACTACTAGAACTAATATCTGATTTCAGCAAAGTTGCAGGATACAAAATTAACACACAGAAATCTGTTGCTTTCCTATACACTAATGATGAACTAATAGAAAGAGAAATCAGAAAAACAATTCCATTCATAATTGCATCAAAAAGAATAAAATACCTAGGAATAAACCTAACTAAGGAAGTGAAAGACCTGTACTCTGAAAACTAAAAGACACTTCTCTAAGAGAAATTAAGGAGGACACTAACAAATGGAAATGCATCCCATGCTCTTGGCTAGGAATAATAAATATTGTCAAAATGGCTATACTACCTAAAGCAATCAACAGATTCAACGCAATCCCTATCAAAGTACCAACAGCTTTCTTCAATGAACTCGAACAAATAATTCTAAAATTCATATGGATCCACAAAAGAGCCCTAATAGCCAAAGCAATCCTGAGAAGGAGGAATAAAACAGGGGGAATTATGCTCCCTGACTTCAGGCTCTACTACAAAGCCACAGTAATCAAGACAATTTGGTATTGGCACAAAAACAGACCCACAGGCCAGTGGAACAGAATAGAAAATCCAAACATTAACCCAAATATATACAGTCAATTAATATTTGATAAAGGAGCCTTGGATATACAATGGGGAGATGACAGCCTCTTCAGCAGCTGGTGTTGGAAAAACTGGACAGCTACATGTAAGAGAATGAAACTCAACTACTGTCTAGCCCCATACACAAAGGTAAACTCAAGGTGAATCAAAGACCTGAATATGTCATGAAACCATAAAACTCTTAGAAAAAAACATAGGCAAACATCTCTTGGACATAAACATGAGCGACTTCTTCATGAACATATCTCCCCGGGCAAGGAAAACAAAAGCAAAAATGAACAAATGGGACTATATCAAGCTGAAAAGCTTCTGTACAGCAAAGGACACCATCAGTAGAACAAAAAGGCATCCTACAGTATGGGAGAATATATTCTTAAATGACGTATCTGATAAAGGGTTGACATCCAAAATATATAAAGAACTCACACACCTTAACAAACAAAAAGCAAAAAGTCCAATTAAGAAATGGGCAGACGATATGAATAGACACCTCTCTAAAGAAGAAATTCAAATGGCCAACAGGCACATGAAAAGATGCTCCACATCGCTAATCATCAGAGAAATGCAGATTAAAACCACAATGAGATATCACCTCACACCAGTGAGGATGGCCAACATCCAAAACACAAACAACAAATGTTGGCGAGGATGTGGAGAAAAGGGAATCCTCCTACACTGTTGGTGTGACTGCAAATTAGTTCAACCATTGTGGAAAGCAGTATGAAAGTTCCTCAAAAAACTCAAAATAGAAATACCGTTTGACCCAGGAATTCTACTCCTAGGAATTTACCCTAAGACTGCAGCAGCCAATTTGAAAAAGACAGATGCACCCCTATGTTTATCGCAGCACTATTTACAATAGCCAAGAAATGGAAGCAACCTAAGCGTCCATCAGTAGATGAATGGATAAAGAAGAGGTGGTACATATACACAATGGAATATTATTCAGCCATAAGAAGAAAACAAATCCTACCATTTGCAACAACATGGATGGAGCTAGAGGGTTTTATGCTCAGTGAAATAAGCCAAGCCGATAAAGACAAGTACCAAATGATTTCACTCATATGTGGAGTATAAGAACAAAGAAAAAAAAACTGAAGGAACAAAACAGCAGCAGACTCACAGAACCCAAGAACAGACTAATTGTTACCAGTGGGAAAGGGACTGGGGAAGATGGGTCGGCAGGGAGGGATAAGAAGGATAAAGGGGCATTACGATTAGCAGACGTAATGTTGGTGGGGGCACAGGGAGGGCTGTGCAACTCAGAGAAGACAAGTAGTGATTCTATAGCGTCTCCCTCCGCTGATGGACAGTGACTGTAATGGGGTGGGTGGGGGGGACCTGATGAATGGGTAGTTTAATAACCATAATATTGCACATGTAATTGTAGATTAATGATACCAAAATAAATTATATTAAAAAATAATAATAAAAAAATAAAATAAAATAAAAAAGTTTTTATTAGGGGGTAAATCATATAGGGACCATAAATATTTTTATTATGATAAATCTGATCAATATCTGTATATGAGTAGCCATATCTATCTGCAGGCGAATAGACCTCCTAACAATGACCATCAGTACTTATAGCTACTCCTTCTGTCTCAGGGAGCCCTGGACAGGACCTCTTCCACCTCTCCCATCCCAGAGGCTGACACCTGTAAGAAATATCGCATGGAGAGCAGAAGAGAAAGCACAATACTCTTGTTATATCACCTGGATAGAGAGAAAAGAAAGGATTTGGAAAAAATAGGCTACACTAACCAGTCAGGTATCTCTCCAACTCCTGGGAGCAGAGTGAGTAAAGAGACAAAGAGAAGTAAGAAGTATCCTATCAAATAATATTCATCCAAATGGAAGGAAACAACAAGAGTGGGGAAAACATGATCCTAACAAAGGTTTAGAGCCCATTAAAATGTAAGACAACACTTTAAACTTCATCCCAAAATTATTTTTTTAAATGCTACATTAGAATTTTTAATCTAATGTTATTCATAAGGAAACAGTAAATTTTAAGTACAACTTTCCATTACTAAACATTCCTATATTTCTTTAACCTCACTGATACAAAGATTAAGAACAAAGAAAGACCACTTATACCATTACCTGATCTCTTATCAGCCTTAGGTTCCACAGATACCAGCTAAACCAACTTTTATAATCTAAGTACAAATCCTAAACTAGAATGTCTCAAAGTCAGCCTATTAAAAAAACGGTTAGAATAAGAAATGGGCAAAATATTACATTTATAATTTACATTATGTATGAAATGCCCATCTATATTTTAACTACCCACTCCTATGTTTGAAATTATATTCAAACAATGTGAGGTAATCATTATATCATTTAAAATCATGTTTATCTGCCATAGCAAATAACTCAAGAATAGTGTAATGGTGTTTTGTGATTTTATAATCATAAACTTAGGAAGTTTAAAGATATCTTAAGATGTTGGATTCATTGATAAATTATAGTGAAACAGACTTTAACACCTACTAAATTAAAACAAAAATCATATTTAGTAGACACTCTCCAAAAAAGCAAATGACCAATGTCAAATAATTTTAATTTTACTTTGTTTACTATAAAGAACTAATCATGATCAGTTATGCTGAGAGACACAGCATAATTTTGAGTTCTCAGCATCAGATTTTCTATTGAAAACCATAGAAAGAGCCTCTGGAACCCACTATCATTATAGCACATGACACACTCTAACGTATCATCTCCCTCTTCTATATTTCAGGTCTCTGATAAAGTTATTGTATATTATTCATCCTCTGCTTCAAGCATCCTGCTTGGAGCCAGGAAACTAGTATAGACAATCAGTAAATTTTCTCAATGATCATTTAAGCCCCCTAGAGACATTCATATAGCCATGGCAGTTAGGGTGAAACACATACCACTAATATTGTTATGTATAAACTGTCTTTCCACAGTTAAATACCACAAAACTCTGGGAGTCTCAACTGAATATTAACCCAGGAAAATTTAAATATAACCCTTTGACTTTCCTATCCCTTTTTTTACTCAATCAAGAAAACAAACAGGATATCTGAGTAGAATAAAACTTATGCTCCCCCATACATGTGATGTTTTAAAGCTTGTGGATACCTCTTTAATCAAAATTAAAGGATATGAGGCATGTGAAATTCTTATCAGATACGTGTGTCAAAAACTGACTGTGATCCTTTCCTTGCCTAACATTTCACCCAGAGCTTGAGAAATTCCATCCAATTTTTAGGTGTTTTATTTCTTCAGTGGGTTACCATTTAATATTTGGAGATAATCACTGTATTATTTAAAGACTATTCCTTTATCTTTGGAAAGCTGTAAGCAAAGAGATTGTTACCTATTGAATTTTGTATGGGAAGTAATACAATAGTAAATTCGAGAGTGCAAAGTCATTATTAATGTGAAATATCAGAATTTGAAATACCTATGCCTAGGAGCTGATATGTAGTTTACCTTTACAAATCCTATGTATTCACACACATTGATACACACACATAACAGGATAATTAATATCGATAAAGTTATTATGATAAACGTGAATAATTTTAAATCAAATTACCCCTTTGGATTTTTTAAAAACCTGCTTTTTTTCTAACTACATAAAGAAAATATATCTGTGGTAGAAAACTATGAAAGGAAGGAATGTCACCTGTATTCACCTTCAGAGAGATTTGACGAATGCTTTTCTACTTTATATCACTAACATATATATTTACCTGAGACCTTTATGGTTGTCCCAAGCTTCACAATATATTTTCCCTTTGGTTTCTTGATTTCTTGTGTTTCATGATTTTCAATATGCCCTAAATTAACCAAGCATTCAGAGAATGGCTTTGAAGAGCTACAGAAGAATATGACGTAAGGTACAGCATTTCAGTATAGTTGACTATTGACCAAAAAAAATAACATGGTGTTAAAATAGCAAGAAAGGATGTTACTAGTTAACACATTTAATAGACAGGCCCTGATCTATGAAGACCAGTATGACTAAGAAAGACTACATGAAGGAGATGACATAAGGTTTCCTTTACTGATTTAATAAGTCAATAAAATTTCAGAAATATTATTTTAAGAAACAGCAAGTAAAACCTTCAGTGCAGTTTTCTAAAAGGAAGAAAAACATGGACTCACTGAAAGAAAAAAACAAAATGGCACCCAAAGTCTGATAGTTTGAATACATGAGAACCAATGATGAAATCATTTGTGCACAGCCTTTTGTGAGACTCCACTATGGGACAACTACTGGAGCTCATACAAAAATAAACTGTCTTCTCTGCCTTTCGGAATCTCACATTTCTATGCGGGAGAAAGATGTCTAAGGAAATAGTGATACCAATGACCATTATGTGACAATGTAATAAAGCTATGGTCCAAACATAGCTGAGTGCTTTAAAAATGCTGAGTGGTGAGGGATTTGCTCTGACCAAGGACTAAAAAGGGGCTTCCTTCACAAAGGAAGTCAAGAAAAGCCACTGGCTAAAACATTTCAAAGACTGATAGATTTTGACGTTATTTGTTTGTGTGTGTTTAACATCATTCACCATGTCCCAGTCACTGCACTCAGACATTTCAATGGGAAACTATCCTACTTTCACTCCAAGTTGTGACAAATGGCGTTGGCCTGGTCAATTAGATGCACTCCATGCCATCCAGATGGAAAAACTGATTCAGAGATGGGTCTGAGACCCACACCAATGAAATGCAGGTGTGGGAATCATTGATTACGCTCAACAGATACAATAAAAACCCAGAGCGGCACAGACTATGACAGCGTGGGAACCTGCCTGAGAATATAGCCCAGTAGGAAGACAAACTGGTATGTGGAGAGAAACAGATTAAGCTCTAAAGATATCATTTGAGGTCCTGAGAGTAGCTGTGAATAGAGCAAACTCCAAATGGGCTTTTCGGTGACATGATTTTGAGAAGGGAGGATGTGCAAGAAATTCCCTTTTGCTTAAGCCCTGTTGAGTTGGGTTGCATTCAAGTAAGAATAGGAAATGATGAGTGTTATAAGGAATTAATGATGAGTGTGTTATTCTGGATGAGGAGTTAAATATGAGAAGATAACATTAGCCCCACATGAACACAGAAAGAACTTTAAAAGAACCTCTATCTTTTAAAGTACTGTCAGCAGCAACATTTGGCGTGGTGGCCATATATTCTGCTTTATAGCACACCTACAAAGAACAAGAGCCTCTTTATTCCTAATTCTGTGAGTTATCATCACTAAACTGTTGCTGTGTGTGCTGAAAAACAGTCCTCTTAGGGACCCTGTAGGCTTTGTTTGTTTTGTTTCAGAAACACGATTTTTCTCCCCATGCTATTTCTCTTATTTTCATTGACCTGTCAGCAGTGTTAGAGATGGATTGCTGTGATTTCATTCATTGGTACCTTCTGAAATGAAAGCTGCCGCTAAATAATTACTGGTGAGAAGGTGCCTGGCTGTGGAGCCACTAGCCGCAGTGAAATAGAGAAAGGTTTCTCTTCGACTCCCTCTTCAGGAAGCTGTCTCATCACAGAATCTGGAAGCTACTTTTTTTTCCTTAAAGCGATTAGGATGAAGGCACAGCTAAGTAAGGATTTGCATGTTTTAAGTGATAAAAAACAAGAAATTGTTACTGAACTGGAAACCTACCAGACAGTAGTAATAATGGTAAAAAATGACTGATGATAATAAAAGGTATTTGTTCCCATCAAACAGAATGGTTTTCTTTAACCTGATAATAAATCGCCCTTGAGAAGTAGAAAAGTGCCTTCAGCTACTAATACTATGTAGTTAGTAAAAATAACCAATTAAGCAATTGGTTATTTTTAAAGTAACTAGGTCAACAGCCACTGTTAAAGGGACCCTGGACAAGCTGTGGTTGTAGTAGATTGTGGGGACAAGGATTCTGACATTATTCACTCGAAGGATGATTTTTCAAAAGGGCTAGAGAATGAAGCTGAATTGGGTGTAACTGCAGAAAAAAATGACTATAGCAGCAGCGGATTAATCAGCACAATACGGAAATGTGTTCACTGTAAATAAGGGCTACAAAATAGATTACAGGCCAAAAATGCTAAGTAACAATACCAGTGGAATATATTCCAACAATTGATTACTAACTAGTTGTGTAAAACTGCATAGGAAATTCACAAGTTCACTGCTTTTTTGTGTTGTTGCTTTGTTTGATGTTGATCTCGTTTTTTTGGGTGGGGGAAGGGTTGTAGCCACAGAACAATGGAGGGTTTAGTTCCACTTCCTAAATATAAAAGTCATAATAAGGATCATCATTTTATAATTATTCAAGCACGACCTATTATCAGTGGCCATTGCATCTGCTAGGTTACTCGTTGGTGTAAGACAAAACTTTGCAAAAAAAAAACACAGCTTTCCCCAAACAAAATAACACATTTTTTCAATGAAACAGGAAGGTAAAATACAGAGGTTTGGACCTTATTGATATTTTGGGAGGGGAGGACAGGCTGCACTTTTCTTGAAGTACTGCACTGATATTAGCAGACATTTGCATAGAAAAATTGTCAAACATGTTGTGGGCAGTCTTGAATTGTCTGAGAAGAAAAAATCAAGGCAAAATGAAAAATAAGCACTCAGACAATATTAGGAGATGATATGTGCATTGAATTCTCTAGTAGCGTCCACTCCTTGCCTGTATACATTCCCCAGCCCTGCTCTTGGTGACCTTGAAGCGGTGACCCATGAATTAAGTCTGCAGTGTTCTCACTGGGACAAGGGCTCACCACAGATACTTAGTCTCTCAGAATGACACTTTCTATAAGTTGGACTCAGGACACTGGAGCTGGAGTCACTAGTGGATCATTTAGTGTGTCTGCAAAACAAAACATCCCCTTCAAAAAACAAAACAAAACATCCTCTTCTTCTGTTCAATTGCTTCCCAAAGAACAACCCAAGTCCTCCTGCTTTCCTTAATCATCACTGCTAATCATCTCCCCTTTATCTAAATGTCCTTAGCAGACAATCTAATGTTCATGTTCAAAGGCCTCCCTGCTCCAGAACAAAGAACAAAATCACATCCTCTCCTGCCAGCTTTCCTGACATGTTAAAGTGTACTACCATCCTTCAGCCACTCTGGCTTACAAAAATGTTATGGGCTTAGATTCATGCTTCCCACTATCCTTTCCTTCCAGCTAACAATTTTATAAACATTACCAATTCTACTTCTGCAGGGTGTTTCATATATTTTCTCATTGTTCACAATCTCATGTCCAACTTCAAGAGGTCCCTAACCCTTCTGTCTCCTTTCCATTCCCTTTAACTGTAATACAGTATACACCACACACTTTATGAAATCTGGCTTTGCAAATACTAATCACAGAAACTTTTTCTGATTCCTAGTTACCCTTAAACATTACTCTCAGCTCCTCAGTCTTTTCTGATCCACAACTTTTTATGCAATCTTCTGTTAAACTCTATCACTCAGTACACAATTCCCTAGGAATTGGTGCAGAGAGCTGTGTGGGATTTTTGCACATTTTCCCATTTTAATATTTTACAATTAATTGTTTTGACTTCTTAAAATTTTGGTGTCCATTCTCTTTGAGTAAATAAGTGTATCATATGGATAAACCATGAAATGAGAAAACAGAAAAAAATTAACTAGCTTACTATGAAATACAGATATGCCCAAAGAAGTATTAAGTGAAACTCCCCTAAATGGAGACAGTTGGGAAAAAACTTAGAAGAGATGAGTGACTCGCTGGAGTGCATTAGGCTTCTTGCACATCAAGTATATCCTTTTATCACTTGTTTGCTCTGACCAAATGTTGAGCCAACAGAAAACAAAGAGGAATATCTCTTCAGGGAAACTTGCTCATGGTTATGCAGTTTATGGAATTAGAGGGATGCTACTTGGTTTTGATTAGTTTGCACATTTCTAACTGCCTGCAGGACAGTTATGCTCTGAATACCTCCAACAAAAGATAAGCTTACCTGAGCTCCAGTGAATCTATCACAAATATATTCATCACAAATCATCTCCTCCTTGAGACTTTCATAGTTTTGCTAATGACTCCACTATTTAAAAAACAATGATGGGAAAAACCCTAAAGAGTCCACTCCAAAACTATTAGATCTAATATCTGAATTCAGCAAAGTTGCGGGATACAAAATTAATACACAGAAATCTGTTGCATTCCTATACATTAACGATGAACTAGAAGAACAAGAAATCGGGAAAACAATTCCATTCACAACTGCATCAAAAAGAATAAAATACCTAGGAATAAACCTAACCAAGGATGTGAAAAGACCTATACCCTGAAAACTACCAGACACTCTTAAGAGAAATTAAAGAGGACAAAAATAAATGGAAATTCATCCCATGCTCTTGGCTAAGAAGAATTAATATTGTCAAAATGGCCATCCTGCCTAAAGCAATCTACAGATTCAATGCAATCCCTATCAAATTAACAACAGCATTCTTCAATGAACTAGAGCAAACAGTTCTAAAATTCATATGGAACCACAAAAGACCCCAAATAACCAAAGCAATCCTGAGAAGGAAGAATAAAGCAGGGGGGATTATGCTCCCAGACTTCAAGCTCTACTACAAAGCTACAGTAATCAAGACAATTTGGTACTCGCACAAGAACAGACCCATAGACCAGTGGAACAGAATAAAAAACCCAGATATAAACCCAAGCACATATGGTCAATTAATATATGATAAAAGACCCAAGGATAAACAATGGGGAAATGACAGCCTCTTCAACAGCTGGTGTTGGCAAAACTAGACAGCTACATGTAAGAGAATGAAACTGGATTACTGTTTAACCCCATACACAAAAGTCAACTCAAAATGGATCAAAGACCTGAATGCAAGTCATGAAACCATAAAACTCTTTAAAAAATATATAGGCAAAAATCTCTTGGACATAAACATGAGCGACTTCTTCATGAACATGTCTCCCCAGGCAAGGGAAACAAAAGCAAAAATGAATGAATGGGACTATATCAAACTAAAAAGCTTCTGTGTAGTAAGGGATAACAAAAAGACTTAATACAGTATGGGAGAATATATTCATAAATGACATATCTGCTAAGGGGTTGACATCCAAATTATATGAAGAGCTCATGCACATCAACAAACAAAAAGCAAATGAGCCAATTTAAAAATGAGCAGAGGACCTGAACAGACACTTCTCCAAAGAAGAAATTCAGATGGCCAACAGGCACATGAAAAGATGGTCCACATCACTAGTCAACCCAGTAATGCAAATTAAAACCACAATGAGATATCACCTCACACCAGTGAGGATGGCCGCCATCCAAAAGACAAACAACAACAAATGTTGGTGAGGATGTGGAGAAAGGGGAACCCTCCTACACTGCTGGAGGGAATGTAAATTAGTACAACCATTGTGGAAAGCAGTATGGAGGTTCCTCAAAAAACTCAAAATAGAAATACCATTTGACCCAGGAATTCCACTCCTAGGAATTTACCCTAAGAATGCAGCAGCCCAGTTTGAAAAAGATATATGCACCCGTATGTTTATCGCAGCACTATTTACAATAGCCAAGAAATGGAAGCAACCTAAGTGTCCATCAGTAGATGAATGGATAAAGAAGATGTGGTATATATACACAATGGAATATTATTCAGCCATAAGAAGAAAACAAATCCTACCATTTGCAACAACATGGATGGAGCTAGAGGGTATGGGTATTATGCTCAGTGAAATAAGCCAGGTGGAGAAAGACAAGTATCAAATGATTTCACTCATATGTGGAGTATAAGAACAAAGAAAAAACCGAAGGAACACAACAGCATCAGACTCACAGAACCCAAGAACGGACTAACAGTTACCAAAGGGATAGGGACTGGGGAAGATGGGCGGGAAGGGAGGGATAAGGGGGAAAAAGGGCTATTACACTTAGCACACATAATGTAGTGGGATGGGGGGGGGGGGTATGGGGAAGGCAGTATAACACAGAGAAGAGCGGAGTCCCAGGAAGATGGTGGCATGAACAGGGTGGCAGAAATCTCCGCCCAAAACCATATATATCTATGAAAATATAGCAAAGAGAGACCAGAATACACAGGAAAGCACACAGCATGCAGCTACACCTGAGAGGACATGCACCCCGCAAGGCAGGTAAGATACGGAGCCGTGACCCGGTGGGACCCAAGCACTCCCCCACCCCAGCACACCTGCGGGAGGAGAGGATTCAGAGCCGGGAGGGAGTCTAAGTACAGACCCGCGAAATAACCAGCCCTGGTGATCTGCGCCGGGAGCACTGACACACATTGCGCGGTGTATCGGATATTTACGAGGCAGAAGGTGCAGGTTTTGAGCTGGGAACACGCCCGGGTCCTTCCAGCAGGCTCCCTGAGACAAAAGAAAAGCGCGTGCTTTCTTTGGCAGTCTTAAAGAGACAAGGGGCCAGGATGGTCTCAGCACAGTCAGCCCAGCAGGATGAGAGTCCTGAGGAATTTCGAAGCCCTTGGCTGACGAATGGGAAAACGTAGCTGCACTGAGACTTCACACAGAGAACAACAGCCTCCCATTCATTCCCGCCCCGGGCAGATCTACAAACGGCCCTGCAGGGCTGCGTGGCCCGGGCTGCAGAATAGTAGAGCAACAGCGCCACCAACAGCATCCCTACAGAATCTACTAACAGTGGGCATTTTTTTCTTTGTTTGTTTGTTTTGTTTTATTTTTTCCTTTCTTTTCTTTTATTTCTATTTTTCTCTTTTCTTTCTCTTCCTTCCTTTTCTATTTTGTTTGTTTTTTGTTTTCTTTTGTTTTTGTTTTTGTTTTTTAAAGTCCTAAAGAGCCAGGCTGTCATATGTGGCACAAATCAGTGACCACTTCCATCGCCATGAAAAGACAGAGGAATATGGTACAGACAAAGCTCACCCAGACCCACACAACACCAGAGAGGGAGCCTGAAGGGATGGAAATGCACAGTCTTCCTGAAAAAGATTTCAGAATAAAAGTCATAACCATGCTGATGAATCTAGAGAAAAATAAGCAAGAGCTGAGGGAGGAAGTGAGGGAAGTGACGAAAGACAATGCAGAAATCAGACAACTGATCGACAGGCTTAGCAGCAGACTGGATGAGATGCAAGAGACTGTTAATGGAATAGAAATCAGAGAACAGGAATACAGAGAAGCTGAGGCACAGAGAGATAAAAGGATCTCTAGGAATGAAAGAATATTAAGAGAACTGTGTGACCAATCCAAACGGAACAATATTCGCATTATAGGAGTACCAGATGAAGAAGAGAGAGAAAAAGGGATAGAAAGTGTCTTTGAGGAAACAATTGCTGAATCTTCCCCATGCTGGGGAAGGAAAGAGTCTCCCAGTTCATGGAAGCCCACAGATCTCCCAACACAAGGGACCCAAGGAAGACAACACCAAGACACATAATAATTAAAATGGCAAAGATCAAAGATAAGGACAGAGTATTAAAGGCAGATAGAGAGAAAAAAGATCACCTACAAAGGAAAACCCATCAGACTATCATCAGACTTCTCAACAGAAACCTTACAGGCCAGAAGAGAATGGCATGATATATTTAACGTAATGAAACAGAAGAGCCTCGAACCAAGAATATTGTATCCAGCACGATTATCATTTAAATATGACGGAGGTATTAAACAATTTCCAGACAAGCGAAAGCTGAGAGAATTTGCCTCGCATAAACCACCTATACAGGACATCTTAAAGGAACTGCTCTAGACGGAAGGACTCCTAAGGCTAAAAGATGTCCCCAGAGAAAATAAAATCATAGCAAAGAAAGCAGACCATCCAAATACTAACTAAAGGCAAAGAATAAAACACCTAGTATATAAAGAATGAAGGATGAAGAATAAGAAGGGAGAGAAATAAAGAAACATCAGACTGTGTTTACAAATAACTTAACAAGGAAATTAAGTTAGACTGTTAAATAGTAAAGAAGCAATCCTTGAACCTTTGGTAACCACGAATCTAAAGCCAGCAATGGCAATAAGTACATATCTATCAATAATCACCCTAAAGGTAAATGGACTGAATACACCAATCAAAAGACACACAGTAACAGAATGGATAAAAAAGCAAGACCCATCTACCTATATGCTGCCTACAAGAAACTCACCTCAAACCCAAAGATATACACAGACTAAAAGTGAAGGGATGGAAAAAGATATTTCATGCAAACAACAAGGAGAAAAAAGCAGGTGTTGCAGTACTTGTATCAGACAAAATAGACTTCAAAACGAAGAAAGTGGCAAGAGCTAAAGAAAGACATTACATAATGATAAAGGGGTCAATCCAACAAGAGGATATAACCATTATACATATATATATGCACCCAATACGGGAGCACGGGCATATGTGAAACAAATACTAACAGAATTAAAGGAGGAAATAGACAGCAATGCATTCATTTGAGGAGACTTCAACACACCACTCACTCCAAAGGACAGATCAACCAGACAGAAAATAAGTAAAGACACAGAGGCACTGAACAACACACTAGAACAGATGGTTCTAACAGACATCTACAGAACTCTACACCCAAAAGCAGCAGGATACACATTCTTCTCAAGTGCACATGGAACATTTTCCAAAATAGACCACATACTAGGCCACAAAAAGAACCTCAGTAAACTCAAAAATATTGAAATTCTGCCAACCAACTTCTCAGATCACAAAGGTATAAAACTAGAAATAAATTTTAGAAAGAAAACAAAAAGGCTCACAAATACATGGAGATTTAACAACATTCTCCTAATTAATCACTGGGTTAACGACCAAATCAAAACAGAAATCAAAGAATACATGTACACTAATGACAACAACAACACAAAGCCACAACTTCTGTGGGACGCAGCAAAGGCAGTTCTAAGAGGAAAATATATTGCAATCCAGGCCTATTTAAAGAAGGAAGAACATTCCCAAATGAATAGTCTAAAGACACAATTAGTGAAATTGGAAAAAGAAGAACAAATGAGGCCCAAAGTCACCAGAAGGAGGGACATAATAAAGATTAGAGAAGAAATAAATAAAATTGAGAAGAATAAAACAATAGAAAAAAATAAATGAAACCAAGAGCTGGTTATTTGAAAAAATAAACAAAATAGATAAACCCCTAGCCAGACTCATTAAGAGAAAAAGAGAATCTACACATATAAACAGAATCAGAAATGAGAAGGCAAAATCACGACAGACCCCACAGAAATACAAAGAATTATAAGAGAATATTATGAGAATCTATATGCTAACAAGATGGAAAACCTAGAAGAAATGGACAACTTCTTAGAAAAATACAATCTCCCAACACTGACCAAGCAAGAAACAGAAAAACTAAACAGACCAATCTCCAGCAAAGAAATTGAATCGGTAATCAAAAAACTACCCAAGAACAAAACCCCCGAACCTGATGGATTCACCTCTGAATTCTACCAGACATATAGAGAAGAAATAACACCCATTCTCTTTAAAGTTTTCCAAAAAATAGAAAAGGAGGGAATACTTCCAAACTCACTCTATGAAGCCAGCATCACTCTAATACCAAAACCGGGCAAAGACCTCACCAAAAAAGAAAATTACAGACCAATATCCCTGATGAAGGTAGATGCAAAAATACTCAACAAGATATTAGCAAACTGAATTGAAAAATACATCAAGAGGATCATACGCCATGATCAAGTGGGATTCATCCCAGGGATGCAAAGATGGAACAACATTCGAAAATCCATCAACATAATCCACCACATCAACAAAAAGAAGAACAAAAACCACATGATCATCTCCATAGATGCTGAAAAAGCATTTGACAAAATTCAGCATCCATTCATGATTAAAACTCTCAACAAAATGGGTATAGACGGCAAGTACCTCAACATCATGAAGGCCATATATGACAAACCGGCAGCTAACATCATACTTAACAGCAAGAAGCTGAAAGCTTTTCATCTAAGATCGGGAACAAGACAGGGATGCCCACTCTCTCCACTGTTATTCAACATAGTACTGGAGGTCCTAGCCACAGCAATCAGACAAAACAAAGACATAGAAATCATCCAGATTGGTAAAGAAGAAGTCAAATTGTCACTATTTGCAGAAGACATGATATTGTACATAAAAAACCCTAAAGACTCCACTCCAAAACTACTAGAACTAATATCTGAATTCAGCAAAGTTGCAGGATACAAAATTAACACATAGAAATCTGTTGCTTTCCTATACACTAACAATGAACTAACAGAAAGAGAAATCAGAAAAACAATTCCATTCACAATTGCATCAAAAAGAATAAAATACCTAGGAATAAATCTAACGAAGGAAGTGAAAGACCTATACTCTGAAAACAACAAGACACTCCTAAGAGAAATTAAAGAGGACACTAACAAATGGAAATGAATCCCATGCTTTTTGCTAGGAAGAATAACTATTGTCAAAATGGCTATACTACCTAAAGCAATCTACAGATTCAAGACAACCCATATCAAACTACCAACAGCTTTTTCAATTAACTGGAACAAATAATTCTAAAATTCATATGGAACAACAAAAGACCCCGAATAGCAAAGCAATCCTGAGAAGGAGGAATAAAACAGGGGGAACCACACTCCCTGACTTCAAGCTCTACTATAAAGCCACAGTAATCAAGACAATTTGGTATTGGCACAAAAACAGACCCACAGACCAGTGGAACAGAATAGAAAATCCAAACATTAATCCAAACATATACAGTCAATTACTATTTGATAAAGGAGCCTTGGATATACATGGGGAAGTGACGACCTCTTCAGCAGCTGGTGTTGGAAAAACTGGACAGCTACACGTAAGAGAATGAAACTGGACTACTGTCTAACCCCATATACAAAAGTCAACTCAAAATGGATCAACGACCTGAGTGTAAGTCATGAAACCATAAAACTCTTAGAAAAAACATAGGCAAAAATTTCTTGGACATAAACATGAGCGAGTCCTTTATGAACATATCTCCCCGAGCAATGGAAAGAAACGCAAAAATGAACAAGTGGGACCACATCAAGCTGAAAAGCTTCTGTACAGCAAAGGACACCATCAGTAGAACAAAAAGACATCCTACAGTATGGGAGAATATATTCATAAATGACGTATCCGATAAGGGGTTGACATCCAAAATATATAAAGAACTCACACACCTCAGCAAACCTAAAGTAAATAATCCAATTAAGAAATGGGCAGAGGACATGAATAGACACTTCTCTAAAGAAGAAATTCAGATGGCCAACAGGCACATGAAAAAATGCTCCACATCGCTAATCATCAGAGAAATGCAGATTAAAACCACAATGAGATATCACCTCACACCAGTGAGGATGGCCACCATCCAAAACACAAACAACAACAAATGTTGGTGAGGATGTGGAGAAAAGGGAACCCTCCTACACTGCTGGTGGCAATGCAAATTAGTTCAACCATTGTGGAAAGCAGTATGGAGGTTCCTCAAAAAACTCAAAATAGAAATACCATTTGACCCAGGAATTCCACTCCTATGAATTTACCCTAAGAATGCAGCAGTGCAGTTTGAAAAAGACATATGAACCCCTATGTTTATTGCAGAACTATTTACAATAGCCAAGAAATGGAAGCAACCTAAGTGTCCATCAGTAGATGAATGGATAAAGAAGAGGTGGTACATATACACAATGGAATATTATACAGCCATAAGAAGAAAACAAATCCTACCATTTGCAACAACGTGGATGGAGCTAGAGAGTATTATGCTCAGTGAAATAAGCCAAGCCGATAAAGACAAGTACCAAATGATTTCACTCATATGTGGAGTATAAGAACAAAGGAAAAAACTGAAGGAACAAAACAGCAGCAGACTCACAGAACCCAAGAATGGACTAATAGTTACCAAAGGGAAAGGGACTGGGGACAATGGGTGGGAAGGGAGGAATAAGGGGGAAAAAGGGGCATTACAATTAGCAGATGTAATGTTGGGGGGGCACGGGGACGGCTGTACAACTCAGAGAAGACAAGTAGTGACTCTATTGCATCTCACTGTGGTGATGGATAGTAACTGTAATGGGGTTGGTGGCATGGACCTGATGAAGGGAGTAGTTTAATCACCATAATATTGCACATGTAACTGTAGATTAATGATACCAAAATAAAGTATAAAAAAATGAAAGAAAGAAACAGAGAAGACACGTAGTGATTCTATAACATCCTTCTACACTGATGGACAGTGACTGCAATGGGGTATGTAGTGGGGACTTGATAAAAGGGGGAGTCAAGTAACCATAATGTTGCTCATGTAATTGTTGCAAAATTTTTAAAAATGTAGACAAAAAAACAAAAAAACAATGATGAGGCCTTCTTCTTTAATTCTTCCCAATTATCCTCTACTTCTTAATGGTATTAAACTTATCCGACTCTTGAATCCCTGTTTTCCTTTGTAATTCTACTACCACCACAGTAATTAAGATTCTCATTATTTAGCTGGAAAGCTTACCTGAGCTCTCGTTCCATAGCTCCTTTTTGTGTCCATTGAACATTCCACCTCTTCACTTCTAGGCACATGGGTCCTGTCTTCATTTGAAGCTGTGGCTTCATTTGCAAAGGTACTAGGTCTAAGTTATATAATCCACATACAGACCTGTTAATGCACTGGCATGACATTGACAGGCTTGTCACCACATTCTTTGCCTTATTTCTAAGTGTTGGCAGTTTTTCCTTAAAATCAGTAAAGAATGTAAGATGAACATATATCTATAATTCCCTTTGTGGGTAAAATTGCAATATTTCCAGAATCTCTCACCTGGCCTTAGTGCATTTCCATATCAGTAGGTGTTTCCAAGGTTTGGAGAGAAGTAGTCCATCTCCAAATCAATATATAATTACAAGGGCCAGGAGGGAGGGCATATCTAGATCAGAGAGGTGGGGTGGGGGTTCCTTCTTCTGCAGCCTGGTCTCAGAGACACGGGTGAGGAGAAGTAGATGATGGCTTGTAAGCAATAAACAGGTTTCTCCTACTTTATTTCTCCCTTTGACTGATTTTGGTTTCAAAGGTATTTTGCCCTGGGATTTTCCCCCCAGAGTTACAGCCTTCTATAGCTCTGTTAAACTAGACAAATCGAAAAGAAGAAGAAAAAAATAAAAACAGTAAGAAAAGAAGAAGGCTAGACAATGGTTCACCATTATTTAATGAATAACAATTACTAACAATTACATAGTTCTTACTCTGCCAGACAGTGCTCTAAGAACTTTACCTATTAACTCATTTAATCATTGCACCAACACAATGGAATGAGTACAATAATGGAACAATACCACAGTTCCCTCTCTCCACTATCAGATCAATTTTTCTAACTCACAGCTCAAAACATAGCACTCACTGATAAATATATTAAATATTTCTCTATTCATTTATAAGTTCAACTACCTAACCTGGTAATCAGAGCCCTGTATGTTCTGGCTCTAGGATAATTTCCTTGCCTTATCTCCTTCAACTCCACCAGTACAACTCCATACTCCAGGTCTCCATCCCTAA
Source organism: Smutsia gigantea (assembly GCA_032199065.1). Classification (NCBI taxonomy): domain Eukaryota; kingdom Metazoa; phylum Chordata; class Mammalia; order Pholidota; family Manidae; genus Smutsia; species Smutsia gigantea. The sequence continues at coordinate 67,410 of JAVSCE010018145.1, read as the reverse complement.
ACACTTCCCATGCTTTCCCACTTCCATGACCTTTTTCTACACTCTTCCTCTCACTTCTCCCAGATCTGTAAGATGCAATTATACCCAGCCTTCAGCTACCAGTTGTTATTCTGAAGATTTTTAATTAACCACTCCATCCTCAGTACCTAATACATTGCAGCAAATCTTTTAGCATTTACCACTTCATCACATTCTCTCTTGACATGTAGCAATTTATGAATATAGTTTTTCTCCTCTGTGGTGAAAATTCTTGGAAGACAAGTGCCATTTTCATCTTTCTTTTTCAGAGCAGAATGAAACAAGTTGATGAATATAAAATGATTAGGACAGTGCCTACTATATGGTAAATGCTCAATAAATGTGAGGTATTATTAGCTAGAGAAACTTCTGAATTTTCATGAGATATTCAGCAGCACCATGGCCCCTTGACTTAAATGTCATTATTCCCATTTTAGAAGTAAAGAAGTTGCATCTCACACAGGCTAACTGACATTCCCATATTTTTATACAGCAAGCAGTGGCAGTGCAAGCAAGGTTTTGAACCCAGATATTTTGACTATAAAGCTAATGCTCTGTGTAGTATATTTTTCTGTCTGTCAACATAGTGGTGGGTACTTGTGTATTAAACTAATTACTGGAATCTGAGGCTAAAATTAGGATTAATAGGTTGTTAATCCAAACTCTTAATGTCAGGCCAAATATGACTTGTTGTCTTCTGTTATTGAAAGTGTTCTATGGTCCAATTACAATGTGCATATATCGGGGGGTCCACCCACCAAACAATTATCTCCTACACCAGCTGGGTGTCCTACAATTCAACTCAAAACTGACACCATATACCCACAGACAGCATCGGGTTTCACAGGTTAAGGTTCAGTCCCACAAGACCACCTCGCAACCTCCCCTTCCCCTCCCCCATCTACACACATGCTTCAGAGCCAGCCACAAGGCCAGGTCCTACCTATTCTTCTGACTAGCCTGATTCAGAATGGAGGTTCCAACAGCCCTAGAAGATATGACCAAGGTAAAGTATGGGAAAAGGTGTGTGGTGCCTCCAGGCTCCATCTGAGACACCACTCGTCCCAGATCACCATCTTTCCTCACCCCAGAAGAGGTTTTTATAGAGGCTCATCACATAGTCATGACTGATAAAATCAACAGATTGAATCAACAGCCATTGAGGATTGACTCAACCTAGGTGGGGGGAGGTGCTCTAACCTCTCAAGAGGTCAGGGGGTGGAATTGAAAGTTCTGTCCCTCTAACTGCACGGTTGGTTCTCCTGACAACCTGTCCCCATCCTTAGGCCCATTCTAAAAGTCACCTCATTAATGTACAAAAGGCACATATACCATTACAGTCTCTGGAAATTCCAAAGATTTTTAGGAGCTCTGTGCCTGAAAGGAGACAAAGACCAAATACATATTCTTTAGTATAAATCACAATATCATTGTTGTAAATAAAGTTTTGCTGGGATGCTTCCATACCCATTCGTTTACCTACTATTTATGGCTGCTTTCATGGCACAGTTGTGTAGTTGTGACAGAGTTCAGTATTAGCCTAAAATACATCCCATCTGGCCTTTTATAGAAAAAAAATTGCTGACCTTTGCATTATATCAGTGATTCTTAACTCTGGTGCACATTAGAATCACCTATCATCAGATCCTACCTCTGGAGACTCTTAATACATTGCTTTGGAATGGGAACTTGGACATTTGTGGTTTTTAACCTCTCCAGTGATTCTAATGTGCAGTCAGGCTTAAGAATCACTGGCTAGGAAATGTTTTTACAAACTGATTGTGATGACAATCAAAGCCACTGGATACAAAATTAGCAGATATGACCAAATTGCATCCAGAATTTTGTAATATGCCTGGTTGGTAAAGATACTGTCATGATTTACTCAGTGATTGCATGAGGCCAGTAATGCATGAGCTCTAATTTTCTGGTTCTGATGACAAAGCCATTCGAAAATGGATGGAGAAACCTCATGATAAAGGCCCAGATAATTTAAACATCTATTTGATTTCCCTAAACAAAACTACATTTCATTCCAGAGGATCAGACAAAAGCAGTTAATTAGAAGATCATTTTTGCCTTGATTAGAAGCCACACTGTGAAAACTACAGAATGCCACTTCCAGTAAACACAATTGAAACAAGTGGAACACATCTTTAGGGCCCTTGTGTTGTCAATTATCTACCTAATCGGCTTATAATTGTAGCTGCTGTTGTCATGTGTATCTCACAATAAAGAATCATTCTTGAATAGCCCCTCTGCACACACACACATTTATGTAGAGAGGTTTATAAACCATGTCATCACAGTTTTCTGGCTGCGTGTTTATACGGGTATGCATGTGTGTGTGTGAGAGAGAGATGGACAGACAGACAGACATGGTGAACTACCTAGACACTACTAAGACTAAACTATAGCTTGTGTCCTTCTAATTTTATAGCAATGTCATTGTCTTTGTGTATTATGATAAGAGAGGTCAACTGTGAAGAGGGGTCAATCTGTGAAGACGATTTCTCTAGTTTTCATAATCACCCAGCTTACAAGATACTTTCACCCAGTCCTTCCTGCAGGGAATTCCTAGGGAGGTGAGTGACTAGGAGTGGTATCCAGAGCATGGAATAACCATGGTCTAGATTGTAGTTTGGTCCATTAGAATGGGTTATGGTAGCTCGAGAGGAATCAGGTTAAAAGCTCTCACCACTCCTCCTCTACTCCCTGAGCAAATGCCTACAGTCCTTCAGGTCACCAAGCCTATGCCCACAAGATCCTCACAGAGAGCTGAACTCTGTCACTGCAAAGAGAGGGGAGGCCGTGATGAAAAGGGGGATACTAATGTGAGGAGAAATCATTTCATTCCCCCTAATTCCTGCCAACTTGTATGCTAGAGGAACTTGCATTGCTCAGAGGTAATGGGGAGAAAGAATCCACCTCTTGTTCCTTCTCTTATGAGATTCTCCCTGTTGGAGGGGCAATGATTTAACTGACTGGTGAGACTGCTGAAGTACTACACCCACTGGTCGTTATTTCTCTTCAGCAGGACAAAGATATTAAAGGTTGAATGTGCTACTTGAATCTTGGAATCTTGGCCTTTCTGTACTTGATAGTTTGGGGTTGGCCACTGTCTTCCATGTGGCCATCCAGGTCAGTGTGTGCAGATGTGGTCCCCCACAGGAATTTTAGACTTGGACAGGAGAGATGATCTGTTAGGAAAAGTAGTCTAAATTCACATTCCTACTATGTTCTTTAATCAAATTAGGCAGAAATGAAGCTAGCCCCATTGGTTGGGGATTTGGAGGGAAATGTGTGTGACTAACTAGCAGCTTTAACCACCACCACCCCAAAATATTGTTTGGCATGTTTACTGTTCTTTATATGATTCAAAGCACGGGTTTTCTTGATAACCCTGTGAGGTCACTGAAACAGGTATTTGTTTCAAATTTCTTTTGACAGTTTCTGGCTATTCCATCCTACTGCACTTACATGTCTGTTAAAGAACCTACTGCAATTTATTTCTCCCTCTGTCCAGCCTTCCATCTCACCTGCACCAAATTTGTCTCTTTTGATAACATACAAAGTTACCCCAAACTTTGGTGTTCCTTCTCCAACAAGCTCCACCAAGCAGTCTAGTTATTACTCCTAAGAAGTTTCCAGTCCCTTAACTAAGCATACACTGTAGGTATAAGTACACCCAGTTGTAGAAAGTACCAGAGAGTGGGACTGCCCGTTTCATCTTCTAAATAAAAATTATTGGCTTCTTACCTTGTGCTAGGCACTGCAGATACTTTCTGAATGATCATAGTCAAATGGCTAAAGTTTAGTAGTACATGATCTTTAGCAACCATTAGATCCCATCCAAGCCCTTCTGTGCTTTTCATTTCCTAATATCTGATGCTGCCTCAGGATGGCATATGTGGTACCATGAAAAGAAGGATGTGCTCCTAATAGTACAGCTACAGAGAAGAAATGCTAGGTCAAAAACCATGTGGGCAACCATCCTCAGGAATCTATTTCTCATTCCTGTTCTTGGCCCTCTTTTAAACAAGGGCAGGAGGAGGATTTTGGGAAATCTGATCTTCCTATTCCCCAAACCGCAGTAATCAGAAAACTCCCCATCATATAGAACCCAGCAGCTCATTCACCCTCATGATGACTAATGATAAAAACAGAAAACATTTATAACTTCAAGTAGGAATAAAGCAGTCAATATAGATGAATGATTAAAAGCAAAAATTATGTCTCCATTCAACTGTCTTTTGGAATAATTACCAAAATAAAAGGAGAATATGAACAAGACTAGAGGTAGTAAATAGGCAGAATTGTTTCAAAACACTATTCAACACTTTTCTTAGAGGTGGCCCTGAAGCATCAAAGGCTTTAAGATGCAGCAATCAAATAAACACAGTTTGCACAACACTGCATTATTATTTCAGTGATGAGGAACACTTTTCAGAGTTCGATTCTACACTAACACAATGGAAGGCTGATGGTCATCATAATTTTAAGAACATCAGGAGTTAAACTTGGCCTTGTCTTCCTTCAGACCTGACCAGTAACACAGCTTTAAAATCTGCCAGTTTGAGTGCAAATTGTATCTTTAATTTTTTTTCCCTCAAACTTTCTCCTTGAGAGAATTCATTAATTTCTCATGGTTTTTAGAGATAGCAGGAAATCTGGAAGAAGTTTGCTGAGCTTGGGTCTTAGATAAATGCAATGAATACTGTAATCCTTACTACCTTAGTCATAAACACTCACTGATTTTTGAAATGAACTAGAAGACAATTATCAAATTATACAGGTCTGCAGTATGTTGGCACTATGTTAATAATATATTAGCAATAACAATATATCATGTATATATAAGTATATATTATATATACATGTATACATCTTGGTCACTTTTTATATTTTTGGTGGTTGTTTCCTTCTGTATATATTTCCATATATATATATATTTGTATATTATTTTGACTATGACACTCTCCTTATAGTTTGTAAAAATAAAAGTCTGAAATCACTGATGTGCCTTCAAGACCACACAAAAAAGGAGAACCCACTTTGAAATCCTAACTGCTTTTTCTCAGCCGAATGTTTTTGGAAAAGTTACTTAACTTCTCTGAAGATTTCGCATTTATAACATAAGGATAATAGTACCTACCTTAAAGGTTAGCATAAAGGAATAAAGAAGTTTTATATTATTTGTTCTCAACTCTCCAAACAGTCCACATCAACCTATTCCTAGCAATCATTTATATATTCAGCATTTTCCAAATTATATTTCTCTGATATGTGTAGTTGTCCTTATGTGAAAGAGAAAATTTTGCTGGAAGGTATTTGGATCCTGATAAAAATGCTAGGAACAAAATTATTCATGGTTCTCCAACTGAGTTCAGGTTTTAAAATGGAGGTGTGATTTTTGGCCCTGGTGTGAGAAGGGTTAATAGCTGCCAAGATATGCTGCTGGCCTCTAAATCCATTACCTTTTGCCTGTGTGAATTATCTCCTCATGTTTGTTGAGAGAACACTGCTTACCTGAAATGCTGCAGTATCATAAAATCATTCTTTAATAATACATTCTGGGTGAAGGGAGATATATCAGTCAGACAAGATGCTTGGGCCATGAGATTTAAGTAATCAAGTAATCAATGGGTTTTATAGTTCATAATGGATGAATTCATCTTTCACTCAAATAACCTGAGTAGCTAAAAGCTTTTGGTAATTTTCTCATTATAAAATTCAGTTGTTTAAAGACAAACTGTTATTCTAAAATTGACTAAGCATATTGTGTAAATCACAGTTATGGCACCTTGTTCTTATCCCCCCCCAACCCCCATATAAATACCTTCCTTTCTGAAGCAGATTTTGGATTCATAGAATATACATTTGTGTGCCTGGACACTCCATCAAACAAAAAAAAAATTCTGCATGATTAAACAGAATATATTATTCTGCCTCTTTAATTGCATAATGAATCAGACCTACACTGTGGGTCATTGAGCACCAGTTACAGCATACAAGTGTCTTCAACCTCACTCTAAATTTTCAAATTAAAATAATTTTAAAGGGATACAAAGTTTTCATAATTATTAAATTGCAAATGGATATTAAAAAATATGTGGGCTATTTTAACATGAACATTACAGCTACGTGATCCCAAAGCAAATAATTCTATCAATTATACTGTTCAGGGTATGACATACTATACAATGGCTTATACACCTACTTTTGAGATTAAATACTGCATTAGGCTATTATAGATGAAACTCCTTTCACAGTTCAGACTCAAGCAACAGTGATGGAATATCTCTGCTTACGTCACTCTGTGTTCTGCCTATTGCCTATTTAGGCAAGAAGATATTAACTATCCTGAGTAGAGGTATATTCTAAGATAATTAGATTCAAGTCATAAAAACACCATTAAATCCTTAAATTTTAAAATATTAAAATTAAAAGTGATCTAAATTTGATCCACATTCTGTTCATAATCATAAATACATGAAATGGCATTATCAATGCATGAAAACATATTTTCAGGGATTCTATAATATTGAAATTGAAATTTATTCTACATGGAGATAGTTGCACACAATGAAAAAATACATTTCATGTAAAATACACAAATAAAAAGACACCTATATATTAAAGTGGGTGCTTTCAAATTGGAAGCAAATTACATTCTTTTAAGGTCTCAGATTTATATGATCATGTCTGAAGATGGTTGATCCTCCAGAAGCCCACTTATATAATGAATCCAATAGCCTTCTGGGAAACAACTACAAACAAGTGAAAAGAGAGTTGAAGAGCACCAAATTGGTCCAAGGATAATAGAATAATGCTAAAGAGGAAGAATGGATTTGAGTGGAGATTTGATCACTACAGCTTTATAATCTGATCTTCATGAATTAATATCTGACAGTTGAACAGACTGATGAGAATTTTTTAAATCAGTAAAAATAAAAGAACTGTCTTACTGAACTTTGTGAAAGCATTGAGGAATGAGGCACTTCTGCTTTGTAAGATGGGTAACTGAATCCATCAAAGGTGTGAAATCAGCTCTCTTGATATTGTGTAATGGAGATTGTGAAATATGGAAGTTAGTGCCAGCAAAGATGTAAACCAGAGAAAGAAGGAGAAGGCACTGCGTATCAACAAGTTTTTGATGGCCTGAGCAGAAGGTGATGGGACAGAGGAGAAACAAAAACAAGGCAAATAAAAATAAGTAGACGCTCATAAGCATGTAAGATACCCCCTTGAAGACTTGGTCACTATTTGAATTGAATTACATTTTTGTAACATTTTTTCCTGATTTGATGAGTAATATATAAGCAGTGTAGGGAAATAATAGAAAAGGCACAATTACAGCCAACATAATTCACTGTGACCTTATCAAAATCAGGAACAATTATAGGAAAGTGAAATTCTTGTAGGTGAACATAATGAACAATAATAACTATAACTACAAAAAATCCTATTAATATTATTGTGATCTCATGTTTGCTATTAAGTGGGATAGTTTCATTAGTTTCCAAGTTCACATTAGCATACTATGGATACCTCTTTGGACTTATTTCTTAAATAATCCCTTTTCCCCTAATTTGTTAAAAGTCAGTTTTTCCTGGTATGTCTATTTGCAAATCTAGGCAATGGATCCCTAGAAACATGGAGTTGCTAGGCCAACAAAATACCTAGACAGCCTCAGATGTATTTGTTCTTATCTGAGTTGAGTGCTAAGGACTTTTTTTTCTTGAATTTCCTTAATACATACTTTAGCAGTCTACCTTCTCTGAAGGAACCAACACAGTGATTAATACTGACTTCATGTCATTAGCAGAGTAAAACCAACTTCAATGGCAAAATGATGCATTTTTTTAAGCTTCTCTGCTCAGCCCCATTTCTGTGTTTTTCATATGCTATTACAACTGCAGTTTTGTCATTTTCTCAGAAAATTGAAAGCCTAGGATGATACTGGCTCCATTAATTATTACTTTATTATTACTTTAATAAACATTCAGGGCTGTAATGTCATCAGACAGAAATCCCCAAAATTGCCCCATATCAGTATAACACAAATGAGTTTTGTGCAATGGTATAAAAGACATAATTGATTCCAAAACATAAAAAGGAAGAGCCTTCCTTCAAAAATTTTATAGATAAAATTAACTAGGGATTTGAGCTGAACATTTTGAGGCAGAGTGCTTCAATATCTTTAATCAGTTTCTAAACATTTGTGTCCCCACAAATCACATATTCCCTGACATATGACAGCTGTTCAAGAAATGTGTATTAAATAAATGAAGGAATGAAGGTTTCAGTTTTGAGAGTGCATTAGAGTTGCATATATCTACTTTCATTAGACTTACAGGCCTTTGTACTATAGACCACTGATGGAGTCATATTACAGGAAGTTGTTATGTCACTGCTCTGTTGCTGACACCAGTCACGTGGGGCCTGTCCAGTTAGTTTTCCTGTCCTTCTGGCTCTCTTGCTTGGTCACTGCCTTCACTATCTCACTCCTCTGCCCAAAGCTCTTCATTAGTGCTCATGCCTTACTGATTCATGATCATTCAGCAGTCATTCCTGTCTCTGTGATTTATGCCATCAAGTTCTCCATGCTATAAAAACCCTGGCTCCCTTCTGTCCTTTCAAGTCCTATTCGGTCTTTAGTCTTAGAATCAGGCCCTCTGTGAAGTCATTTCTGACTATTGATGTCTCCTTGATCTCTCATTCATTCACTGCTAACTTACTGTGTGCTCACATACAGAGTTACCAGCTGCCAGAGATGCAAATACCAGTATAATGCACGTCCAACTTTTAAGTTTACTTGTTCAAAGATCAGCAAGTAAACAAATAACTCAATGTAGAAAGATAAACACAAACCAAACAGATGGCTACAGGACTACACTTAGAACTCCTATAATATCTTTGTATGTATTAGCATATATGTATTGCCTTGTTGTTTTTTGGTGTTGTATATGTATTCTATTAGGTTTTCAGGTTGAGGGCACACATCTTGAGGACAAGAACAAGGCCTGAGTGCTTTGTGTTTGTTTGTGTGTTTGACCTACTGCCTAGCACAGGAATTCTTAAAGTCAATTTCCTTTTCTCCCTATGGGTGCCTAGATTTATAAAAATAAACAAATTATTACAAATTATTTTTGACATCATTCTTCGGTATGTTCTCTTTTAAAATTTCCTTGATTTACACAATGGGAAGAAGCAGATCATTCATACATAGAGAATACAAGTAGACACTAAAAGTATGGAAAGATATTCAACCTTACAAATTGTTAAAGGTGTGTAGAATAAATCAACAGGATACAATTTTTATGCAAAATAGTTTAAAACTTTGTATGTTTTATAAAAAATAGGTTTAGAATATTCTGGGTTATATATTATATAAATTATAATATATGTGTTGGTAAATAACAGAGTACCAAGGTAAAAGCACTTAAAGAATAGAGGTTTACAAGAAATCTAGAGGCATGTACAGCAGTAATGATGTTGTTAAAGCTTCATTCACTCATTTATTCCATTGGGGATTCAGCAGTGAACAAAATAATTATTATTCTCTTGAACTTTCATTCTAGTTGTGTTTGGAAGTAGCAGACAAATGCAAATAGGTAGATGATAGATAATAGATGTAGATAGATGTATGTAGATGTGTATATGTACATACACACACACACACGTGCACACACTGCATGTTAGAGCAGGTAGTGATAATTATTAAGAACAAAGCAAGGTAAGATAGATAGGTTTGGGTTTCTAACTTTCTACCTTTCCATATTGGTTAGCAAAATCTCCATTGATGTTCACAAAATGGCTACAGCAATATCATGCACTCATGATAGCCTATAGCAAAGGAAGGGTAAGAATAAAGGGGGAAATCTTTCTCTCCCTGAAGCTTTGTGTTTTCATGGTATAGAAAATATTTCCCAGAATTCACTCAGCCAACATCCCCCCATTTCTTTTTGACATCAATAAGCCACATGTCCTTCCCTAAATCAATGACAGAGAATGGACGGTTGAATTATCATGACTAGCGTAAGTAAAATTGATTTGTTCTCAAGCTACTCAGAGCTGAAGGGAGAGCTTACCTCCCCACAAGCACATTGCCCAGCTTGACAACTGAACCGAGTCAGTCTTCTGTTAGCAGGGAAAAGAGGAAAATGACTTTGGGGGAAGTCAGTCAACAGTGTCAGTCACAAGGTTAATTTAGAAAGTTTAAATTGGTTGCCCATGGTCATATGGCTATTAATTGGCAGAGCACTGACTGGAACGTCAGTCTTTTGACTCAATTCTCATGGCTTTTTCACTACTTAGCAGGCTGTGAACTCTTTACTTTTTTTTTGCAAAACATATACACACACCTCTGGCACAGAGTCATGGAATAAATGTGTGTAGAAGGAATGGGCAAAATAACAGAATAAACTAAACAGAAACACAAAAATGTTTCTCCAGAATGTTAAGTATTATGTATTTGTTTTTTTAAAACACATTCCAGTTTTTCAACTTCCTCCCTAAAATGAGTCCACAGAACTGAACACATTACTGAATTTCCATTTTTTTAATTATAAAACAAAGGGTTAAACTTTATTATTTAAATGGCCTCTCAGGTTTATATGTCCCCAACTGCAGATGTATTCTCACTTTACCCAGTAAATGAATTCATATTCCTAATCCATAGACCTACAAGGACCATAGTATTTATGAGCAATGTATCATTTCAGTATCAGTATAAGCAAAAAATTAACTTGCTTCTCATACATAGCATTATAGGAGCTTGTACCCTAACCGGCACATATATTGATGTACAAAGAGAATACATATTTCCTCTGCGGAATTTCTTTCGAGTAATCTCATTTCATAATGATTTCCCCTTGGCTTTCTTTGGGTTTGTTTTTCCTATGTTTAGGAGACTGTCTAGAAGACTGAAGAGACTTTTGTGATTGGTTCCAGTCTTACCTCTACCACTAACTTGGCAAGTGCGCTTAACAAGCCATGTGAACATTTATGATCTCTATTTCTTCTCTTTAAAAAGAGACTACTTGTATGCACCTTGTTGAATTTTGGTGAAGTTTGTATGTGATTTTTATATGTGCTAATAAATGCACAGTGCCTGGTACATAGCTATCATTTACTAAGTGATAACTATTGTTTTGAGGAATACATGGTCTTTTTTAAATCTATAACTTTTTTTCTTCTCTAGTAACTTGGTTTTACTTGTCAATCATACCTTCCTAAATCATCTCTAAGAGCTGAAAAGGCAAGAAAAAGAAAGAAAAATGTTTTATTGTTTTTACTCTGCAGATTTCTGAATGCACACTGATACTAAATATATGTTAAGCCAATTTACATGCATAAATACAAAGAATAAACACAGTGCTTGCTGTGCACCCCCACCCCACCCCATAAAGGTAATATTGAATCTCAAAAATCTTGAGTTTGTGGTCCTAAAACCATAGATTTTGACTCACTATGAATCTTATAAATCATATGGAAGGCCCTAAGAAAATAGCTCATTTTTTTCTACAAAGTCAAAATAGGAATAAATAAGCAAAACAATACAAAGGATTTTCTCAATCTTTGAGGACTAAGGCATTCTTAATATGAGATTCAAAAACTTTAGCCAGTATAACACTTTAAGAAATATTGGATAGAAAACTACCAGATTTAGCCAAGGTGCTTCAAATTAAGTCTGGTGTAGAAATAAAAGGAACTACATTAACCTGATTATGTATTCTCTCATTTTATGCTAGAAGAATAAAAATCATTTTTATCAAAAGTATCCTTTGATACTCATGTCGGTTTAATTGCCCTCCCAAAGCAAAAGTTCAGTTCAAGGGCCCAGAAGTTTGTATTTCCTATTCAATTATCTCCAAGGAAGATATATGAAGCATATATTTGCATGAGTCTGAAGCACCAGCCTAAGGGAAAGAGACTGAAGCCTCTGTGCTTGTGAACAATGGGCTTCATTTCATGCTTTGTTCTAGTGGGCAATGGACTTTATTCAATCACTGAAAGAACAGCAGCTAATTTCCCATTCTAGTCCCCAGGGCACACTTGGTATTAAATGAAAACAGTAAACTGCCATACAGAAAGCATTCAACAAATGGTGGATAACGTCTCATCTAACCTTTGGATCAGTCCTATTGAAGTAGGCTTTATTATTCTCATTTTGCAGATAATGAAATGGAGGCTCAGCTACATTATATAAATTTGGTATCCAACAGAACCTGGATTTGAATCATGGTTTTGCCACTTTCTAATCCTGGATCTCAGGGCAAAGTCCATCGTCTTTCCACTACACCATAACACATCCGATTTCCCCTACGACATATAGTTGACTTCCATGAAACTTATATTTTGTGGATCTTCCACATTTACTGTGGCCTCTGCAGACTGAACATGGCTCAACATTGAGTTCTCTGCAGATTTATGCCTGTCACATCAGGACATGTGCCTTTGCTCTTACACTGCTAGTGCCAAGGGCATTTAGAGCTTATTGTGCTTATGCAAAAGCTTAAACTCATGAGCTAGGGAACTGTTCCAATTTTTCATAAATGATCTGCCTTTTTGATAAAATTCCATCTGATAAGTCATAAAAAATGAGGAAAGCTATCACTACAGGGCACCTTGGGTAGATCAGAGCCCAATATCACAGGAACTTTTCTGCTATCTTCTCAGATCATCAAGATAAATAATGAATCTGAAGCTTCCTGATGTCTTTCCTGCCATGAAGTTTAAATTAGATGTGGTCTCCCCTGGGTACCATTCAAAAGAGTTCTTAATGACAGTATAAAAATATTGAAAGAAGCTAAATGAGATTCTTTTATTTAAATATACACAACTGTATGTGTACTAACTTAACTTGATTGAAATAAGGAAAGAGCCAACTTCAGTGTTAATATCATTCTCTCATTGCTTGACTTTATATATAAATGCCAATAATTCTGAGGTTTTGCAAGATGGATATTTATAATTACTGCAGATTTCATTAGCTAAAAAGCCAGCATTAGAAGGTAAAAATTAGATTTTAATGAACAATTCTTTGGAAGGGTGTCATGAATTGGTATCTGGAGGATATAATCATGACTTAAAAATCAAGCGGATTAAATGAGTCCAGGAAAGGACTACAGAGAATAAAGATTAACATAACTTCAAAGGCGGACCCCTCTTGAAACACACTTTTCCTACCCCCTAGGGAAAATAATATAGCAAGAAAAGAAATAAGAAAGAATAATAAATATGTCCTTTAAAAATGTAATTTGTGTTTTAATGCTTTATATTTGATGGAGAAAATTTGGGCTGACAATTTTTACAGCTGTGACTTAACATAGCAAATTAAAGGCTCTGGCGACAAGTAAATAGATTCACAGTGATTGGTGCTGAAATTCAATGGCCTTCCACAGGATATTGTCCAAACTCTGCTTTGTCAGACTTCATGAATTTAGCACCATCTCAAGAGAGGTTAATAACCGAGATAAATTTAGGGTATGGGTTTTCCAATGTAGCCTGGGAGAAGATCTTTTGCTAATGATGATAGAAATAATAATAACAAGTAATACTGTTATCATAGCGAAATGCACAGAACAGTTTTCTAGGCCAGGCACTGTGCTGAATACTCTATGTACATAAAATATGTTTTATCCTTGATTGTTCACAATTCTTTTGTGGGGCACTAATAAATCATTTCAAAAACTGACCCTACTGAATTGTTTAAGATATGTTGGCCCTTCTGCAAACTTTATGTTAGTTTGGTGTTATTGTTTTTGTGAGTGTGTGAGTGTGTATGTGGTGTGATGATCAGGGAATGGACTCCTAATTACAATAGGGAAAAAGCAGAACACATTAGCAGGTACATCTGAACCCCCAGGTAATCTTCTTCCTCTATTCTTCAAATTCTAATCATAGAATAGCTAAACTGTTCTTTATATTTGCCAAAATGTAGTCTCTTCTGCTACTAAATCATTGCTTGCACATACACCTAGTACTTTCATATCTGTCCATTGAAATATGACCTATTTTTCAATATATAGGTAAAATGCTACCATGTCTATTAAACCATCCATTACCTGCTAATCAAATTTCCCCCTCTAACACCAAAGACCTTTAGAACCCGTGGAACCCATCTATATATTATGATACTTTGCTAGTCACACATTTCCTCTCTTACTAACTAAAAGAACTTTGAAGAGAGGGTCCATGATTGATACATCTTTATCCTCCTCACAATTCCTTATTCAGGGCTTTGCATTTTGAACACATATTCAATAAATGTTATTGAAAGATGCATGCCTAACATGAAATTTAATTCCTATAGATATTTGTCTTTCAATAACACATTAAAAAAATGGTTCCTGAGGAATTCTTTACTTTAGTCTGTAAACCCCAAGGTCAAATGCAAAAACTTTGCTGTCAGATTACTTGGGTTCAAATATCAGTTCTGTTGCCAAATAATTGATATTTTGGGAAATTTACTTAACTTTTATTTTCCTTGGTTTGCTCATCTGTAAAATGGACTTGATAATAATAAAACTGATAAGTTAATACCTACGTTGTTCAGTGACTGGAAGACTTAAATATGTTAATATATGCAAGATACTTAAAAGTATGCCCACATAGCATATGGTATATATTATAAAGTATTAACTGTATTACTGTCTATCACATAGATGAGAAGTTTCAAACTGCCATCCACAGGCTGAATGTGTCTTGCAATCATGCTGCATTCAGCCTAATACTGTTGTTAAACACAGTACTTTTTAGCTTGTTGCCATAATTTAAAGGTGAATATTTTGCATTAAATCCAGATTTCTGGATTGTCTTGGAAAAAAGTGGGAGACTTGTTTAGCACTGGGAACTTTGTTTCTATAAAGGGAAAAAATCATCAGGAAGCAAGCAGAATATATGTTCTCTGCTGCTCAGGCTCCACAGCTGCTTGCTGCTTCCCTGTCTAGGAGCTGGAAAGCCAGGTGTTATTTTTCACATTACACCTCATCTGAGCCTCTCATCTAGGCTATCTACCTGGCACATGTACCCACTGGATTTAAAAGATTCTGAAACTTAAAAAATTATTTGAATACATGACTGATGATCATCCGTAGCAAAATGACAACAGCCTGGATGTTAATGTTACAGTTGTAACAACTATCACCTGGACTGCCTCTACAAGTACTGGACAATGTTTACTGAGTACACATTACTTACCATGTTAATAGACACTTAACGTTGATCATCCCTACTAACTATGAGAACCTTGTAAGTCAGGTATTTTTAATTTACTTTTATTGTATGAGCAAGGGCATGGAGACTCAGTGAAATACAGCCGCTTGCTCAAGGTTGGTGATGATGTCAGCAAGAACACTCAAGATTTATTTGACTCCAAACCCTTTGCTTTTCCACCATACTGACCTACCGTCCCTTGTCAACCTTTCTGTCTTCTCTCACACAATATTTATCCACATGTTGAGGAGACTGAAAGAGGTTGATTTTAGCTCTATTGCATGTGTGAGGAATCAAAGCATAGGTAGATCCCAAAGAAAAAGTGACAGAGATAAGGAGGCATAGTCCTAGGAGAAATGCAGACATTGTTTCTGTAGTAGAAATACTGTGAAAATGAATTCAGAAAAAAAGCTCACCCTCCTCCATGCTAGAGCCTCCTCCAGTTGAATCCTCTGAAGTGAGACAAAAGGCTTTAAAGATACAATTTCCCAGCTGTTGCTCAGCCCTATTTTAGAAAATATAAAGACTTCTGTTTTGAAAACATAACCACCCGTTTCTAATGAGGCAGAGAAACAATGCATTTTCACTAACATTACAAACTGGGAAGGGTATTTCAAGCAAGGGAAAACTCACTATATACGTATAAACAGTTAAAGTATTCATTATTCAATCTCATTAAGATACATAACAAACACTTTCATAATTTTACTAAGAATAATTTGCGGTTGCTTGTTAATTTTTGTTTATAGTTTCATTGAGCTCCTTAGAGCTCAAACTACTATTGCTTTGCTGGATCACTTGTGATATTACTAACAATTATACTTCATGATGTCCGTTGGAGAGAAAGGATCCATTTTTGAAAATTCTACCTTCTCTGATTCTCCAAGAGGCAAAGGATTTGATGCAAAGCTTCACTTTTTAGAATAAATTACCTAGATGCCTCAAAATCCTGTTTTCACTCCTTCTCTCTCTGGAAAATATAGGAAAGCAAGCTATAAATTGCTACAATAATTGTCTGGCAGCTCTGATATCCAGTTATCAAATTATATTTATGCTGTATCAATTAATAATATCTTTTAAAAGACAATAATAAATGTAAATAAACAGGATAAAGCTTAGGAGAAAAGAAACAAACACATTTTTAAAGCAGAGATTTCATGAGGTCTTGAATGTTGATGCACATTCCACCATGCCAGTCACTAAGCAGATTAACCAAAACTGCTTACAAACATATGAGCTGTTGCTTCACAGAAGGGCAAAAAGTATTTCAGAATCCTTTATATTCGTTATAATCTCCATGTTTGCTATGCTGTAGGCAAACATAAAGTGGGGAGGGGCAATCCAAATAAGTAACAGAGAGAAAGACTCCCTTGATCTTCATTTAAATTACAGTGAGAGTTGATAGTCACAAGCAAAATAAACAAATGTCCAAACTTTGGGTTGTATTAGAACTCACCTTAATCTTATTTAGATTTTACCAACTTACTCAGTAGTAATTGAAAATGTCATAAAAATAATGCCTTCCTTACTACAGTGTGAAATTAAGCAATTACTATAAATAAGGAATAATCAAGGTCAACTATTTTAACAGTAAACTGTCACTGTGTTATTTTTAAACTCTACGTACAAAATAATTTATCATTTATATAGCACCTATCCCTTCAGTATGTCAACATATCAGTCTGGCTTTCTGTCTCCTGCAAGTTCCCAATCATCTTTACATGAGCAAACAGTCACATTCTAAGGGAACCAAACATCCTAATATATTCATGCTATTATTGTTCCTTGGAAAAGATCCAGAGCCTCAATAAGGCAGTGATTGGAAATGCACAAAGTATTTTAATATCCTAATTATTTTGATTTAACTTCCTCTAATAGTTTAAATTGATACTGAATTTATTTAGAACCCATTAGAGTTTCTTTTTTCAACAGATCATAAACAGACTGAATTTAATCTCAAGACAAAATTAATTATTCATGCTTCAAATTGCCGATACACTTTTCCAAAAACTTGCCACCCCTTCTACATTCAGGCTTTTATTTTAGTTCCTTTTCCATTTTAGAAAAGCAATTACTGGCAATGTATATGTTGTTCTGAAGAGCAGTGAGGCCTTCTACTCACTGACTGGAACACAAAACAAACCTCAGAGCTACAAGGAGGGAAGTCGGTAGGTGTTATTATTCAGTGAGCTACTGTGGTGAAAAGGACAAAAAAGTTATAAGAAACATCCTTCCTGGATTAATAACAGGAGAATCAATCATTCAATTATCTCACACACCCTACAAAAAACTCAAGATTGTGTTTTCAATGAACACAGTGTACTTCTTTGTGAGTTAACACTCACTTTTTAGCTGTTTTGCCGAGTTCAAATGGTCATTTTTCAAGGGGAGTGGGTTTTTGACTCACTGAAAACATTACATATTCAAACTTATTAATGGCCACCTACGTATGATGGCATGGCAAGATTTTTTGACTCGTTTTCCCAAACATAAGTAGCGTTAGATCATAACAGATACATTCAATAAAAAAACTACTAATGCCACAAATAGTGCTATGAATTTTATATGCATTAATCCATTTCAATTCTGCGAATTTTATGAGTTTTAAGTTCTGTTAGTATCTCCATTTGACAAATGAAAAAAAAAAGAAAAGAAAATAAGAGAAAAATGAATCAACTTGCCCCAAATTCTATCAATGGTAAATAATAGAGCCAGGTCATTTAACTTTTTATGCATAATTGATTAACTATATCATGTTACCTTTCTGCTTCAGTGGCACATGTAAAATGGGGTATTCACTTAACACATATAACAGGGCATCCTGGTATACTTTGGAGGCTGTGAAAAGTTCTAAGTTGCTTAACACATGGTCCCAATGCTCAAGAAACTCCTAAGGAAAAAGACAGAAATATGTAACAAGTATACATTTTGACTGTAAGGAATAAAAGTGATCATCCTGACCAAAAAAAATTATTTTTCCTTAAAATAAGGGACACCCAATAATGTAAATGGAAGAAAATTAATAGGAAGGGAATACACCATCTAGTTTGACCAGGAAGAATCTGGAAGACCCATAGTCCAGCTTAGTTCTATTGCAAACAACAGCATGACCTTGGCAAAGCTTAGACTCTCTTGCCCCAGATTCCTCATCTGTGAAGAGGCGGATAGATTACTAGACCAAATTTACAAATAAAACATGTCAAAAGCCACTTAGGAAAAGGAATAAGACACTATTCAATTGTCAGATGATATGATCTTAACTTAAGCTACGTAACTCATTTCATCTCTATCTTCTGTTATACAGAACAAGAATTATTTTTAAAACACTGCAATGCTTATTTGTTCTTTTTTTTGATGAAGAATATCTTTATTGCAAGAAACGTCTATTTATTTTTGTCTTTTTATTCTCTCCAAGATGAATTTCCTCAGGGGGTGAGGATCTGATCAGTAATATTACCCAGAGCCTAGGACAGAGGAAATCATGGAATAAGAGACAACAGGGTGAGAGAGATTCAAGATGGCGGCATGAAAGGTGACACAGAGAACTCCTCCCTAAACCACAAATAGTACAAAAATACAGTTAATTAATACAACTAACCCAAAAACAGCAAGAAGAAAGAAGGCTGCACCACACTGCATACAGAACTCATGAACAGAGCAGACCTCATGAAACAGGGTAACGTAGGAAAGCCTTAATCCAGCGGGACCCAAGCCCTTCCCCCACCCCAGCTCACTGGCAGGAGGAAGAGAAATGGAGGGGCGGGGGTGGAATATTGGGACTGCTGAGCACCTAGCCCTGGAGATCTGCTTTGTGAGTGGAAGCCTATAGTGTGTGGTGCTCTGGACGTTGGGGAGCTCAGACCAGCGGAATGCTTGGGAGACTGACATTCCCGCCGTTTGTGGAGAGGGGGATCTGCATCCGGCCGCTCTGTGTCAGAGGAGGGGCGGGCAGTCTGAGAGGCTTCCTAGCAGCGAGAGGGCTGCTGAAGAGGCAGGGTTTACACAGAGCGTGCTGCATGGGAGAAGGGAAAGCTGGACAAGGTTGTCTGGGCACGCTCTGCCCAGCGGGTTGGGAACTTTGAGGAGCTTCAGGTGCCCCATACCCCTGGCTGCCTACTCAGCTCTGAGGCCCCCCACTGTGACACACAGCCTACAGCACCTTCCTCCAAGCCTGCCGGCACCGATTCGCAAACTGGCAGTCACTGTGCTGGCATCAGGTCAGCCAGAGGGAGGCCCCACCTACAACAGCTAGAGACACAAAGCACAGAGACTTACAAGTGTGTGCTTGGCCCACTGCCTCTGACAAGACAAGCACCACAGACAGGAATCAGGAAACAGATCTTTCCTCCCCTCAGGCACCAGCTCTGCTCCCCTATGACCCCCAACCTCACTCTAGGGGCTGAGCAGCTCCAGACACTAGAGTTTCAGTGCACTAGTGGGTACCACACAGAAATATGAAATGTCAAAAGAACACGGTTCAGACCAAAATCTCACAAACCCTGAAAAAGGGCAAAATGAAAACTGAACTCACCAATCTTCCTGAAAGAGAGTTCAAAATAAAAATTATAAACATGCTTATGGAGGTACAGAAAAATATTCAAGAACTCAGGAATGAATTTAAATTGGAGATTCAATCATTAAGAAATTCCATATCTGAAATGAAACATACAATGGAGGGATTTAAAAGCAGATTAGATGTAGTAGAAGAGATGCTAAATGGAATAGAAATTAGAGAAGAGGAATACAAAGAAGCTGAGGCACAGAGAGAAAAAAGAATCTCTAAGAATGAAAGAATATTGAGAGAACTGTGTGACCAATCCAAACAGAACAATATTCTCATTATAGGGGTACCAGAAGAAGAGAGAGAAAAGGGGTTAGAAAGTGTCATTGAGGAGTTAATTGTTAAAAACTTCCACAGTATGGGGAAGAAGATAGTCTCTCAAGCAATGGAAGTGCACAGATCTCCCAACACAAGGGACGCAAGGAAGAAAACATCAAGACATATAATAATTAAAATGGCAAAGATCAAGGATAAAGACAGACTTTTAAAAGCAGCTAGAGAGAGAAAAAAGATCATATACAAAGGAAAGCCCATCCGGTTATCATCAGACTTCTCAACAGAAACCTTACAGGCAAGAAAGGAGTGGCATGATATATTTAATGCAATGAAGCAGAAGGGCCTTGAACCAAGAATACTCTACCCAGCAAGGTTATCATTTAAATTTGAAGGAGGGATTAAACAATTTTCAGATAAGCAAAACTGAGAGAATGTATCTCCCACAAACCACCTCTACAGTGCATTTTGGAGGGACTCCTATAGATGGAAGTATTCCTAAGGCTAAATAGATGTCACCCAAGGGATAGACAAAGAGCACAGAATATGATTCATAACATACAAAGAAGGAGGAGGAAGAAAAAGGAGGAAAAAAACAAAGAACCTTTAGGCTGTGTTTGTAATAGCATATGAAGTGAGTTAAATTTGACTGTTAAATAGTAAGGGAATTACCCTTGAACCTTTGTTAACCACGAATCTAAAGACTGCAATGGCAATAAGTACATACCTATCGATAATCACCCTAAATATAAATGGTCTGAATGCACCAATCAAAAGACAGAGTTACTGAATGGGTAAAAAAACAAGACTCATCTATATGCTGCCTACAAGAGACTCACTTCAAACCCCGAGACATACACAGACTGAAAGTAAAGGGATGGAAAAAGATATTTCATGCAACTAATAAGGAGAAAAAAGCAGGAGTTGCAGTACTTGTATCAGACAAAATAGACTTCAAAACAAAAAAAGGCTCAAGAGACAAAGAAGGACATGACATAATGATAAAAGGGACAGTCCAACAAAAGGATATAACTGTTATAAATATCTATGCACCCAACACAGGATCACCTACGTATGTGAAACAAATACTAACAGAATTAAAAAAGGAAATAGAAAGCAATGCATTCATTTTAGGAGACTTCAACACACCTCTCACTCCAAAGGACAGATCAACCAGACAAAAAATAGAGACAGAGGCACTGAACAACGTTTAGAACAGATGGACCTAACAGACATCGACAGAACACTCCATCCAAAAGAAACAGGATACACATTCTTCTCAAGTGCACATGAAACATTTTCAAGAATAGATCATATACTAGGCCACAAAAAGAACCTCAGTAAATTAAAAAAGATTGAAATTGTACCAATCAGCTTCTCAGATCACAAAGGTATGAAACTAGAAATAAATTACACAAGAAAAGGAAAAGCCCACAAACACATGGAGGCTTAATAACATGCTCCTAAATAATCAATGGATCAATGACCAAATAAAAACAGAGATCAAGCAATATATGGAGACAAATGACAACAATAATTCAACACCACAAAATATGTGGGACGCAGTGAAGGCCGTGCTAAGAGGGAAATATATTGCAATACAGGCCTACCTCAGGAAAGAAGAACAATCCCAAATGAACAGTCTAAACTCACAATTAATGATACTAGAAAAGGAAGAACAAATGAGGCCCAAAGTCAGTAGAAGGAGGAACATAATAAAGATTAAAGCAGAAATAAATAAAATTGAGAATAATAAAACAATACAAAGAATCAATGAAAGCAGAAGCTGGTTCTTCAAGAAAATAAACAAAATAGATAAACACCTGGCCAGACTTATCAAGAAAAAAAGAGAGTCTACACATATAAAAAGAATCAGAAATGAGAAAGAAAAAACCACTACGGACACCACATAAATACAAAGAATTATGATAGAATACTATGAATAATTATATGGTAACAAAGTGGATAACATAGAAGAAATGGACAACTTTCTAGAGAAATACAACCTTCCAAGGCTGACCCAGGAAGAAACAGAAACTCTGAATAGACCGATTACCAGCAAAGATATTGAATTGGTAATCAAAAACTAGCTAAGAACAAAACACCTTGTCCAGATGGTTTCACTGCTGAATTTTATCAAACATTTAGTGAAGACCTAATACCCATCCTCCTTAAAGTTTTCCAATTAGTAGAAGAGGAGGGAATACTCCCAAACTCATTCTACAAGACCAACATCACTCTAATACCAAGACCAGGCAAAGACACCACAAAAAAAAAAAAATTACAGACCAATATCCGTGATGAACATAGATGCAAAAATACTCAACAAAATATTAGCAAACCAAATTCAAAAATACATCAAAAAGATCATCCGACATGATCGAGTGGGATTCATCCCAGGGATGCAAGGATGGTACAACATTTGAAACTCCATCAATATCATCCACTACATCAACAAAAAGAAGGACAAAAACCACATGATCATCTCCATAGATGCTGAAAAAGCATTTGACAAAATTCAGCCTCCATTCATGATAAAAACTCTCAACAAAATGGGTATAGAGGGCAAGTATCTCAACATAATAGAGGCCATATATGACAAACCCATAGCCCACATTATACTTAACAGCAAGAAGCTGGAAGCTTTTCCTTTAAGATTGGGAACAAGACAAGGATGCCCACTCTCCCCTCTTTTATTCAACATAGTTCTGGAGGTCCTAGCCACGGCAATCAGACAACACAAAGTAATAAAAGGCATCCAGATTGGCAAGGAAGAAGTCAAATTGTCCCTGTTTGCAGACGACATGATATTGTACATAAAAAACCCTAAAAAATCCACTCCAAAACTACTAGATCTAATATCTGAATTCAGCAAAGTTGCAGGATACAAAATTAATACACAGAAATCTGTTGCTTTCCTATACACTAATGGTGGACTAGCAGAAAGAGAAATCAGGAAAACAATTCCATTCACAATTGCATCAAAAAGAATAAAATACCTGGGAATAAACCTAACCAAGGAAGTGGGAAGTGAAAGACCAATACCCTGAAAACTACACGGCACTCTTAAGAGAAATTAAAGAGGACACTAATAAATGGAAATTCATCCCATGCTCTTGGCTAGGAAGAATTAATATTGCCAAAATGGCCATCCTGCCTAAAGCGATCTACAGATTCAGTGCAATCCCTATCAAAATACCAACAGCATTCTTCAATGAACTAGAGCAAATAGTTCTAAAATTCATATGGAATGACAAAAGACCCGGAATAGCCAAAGCTAATCTGAGAAGGAAGAATAAAGCAGGGGGAATTACACTCCCTGACTTCAAGCTCTACTACAAAGCTACAGTAATCAAGACAATTTGGTACTGCACAAGAACAAACCCATAGACCAGCGGAACAGAGAGCCCAGATATAAACCCAAGCATATATGGTCAATTAATATACAGTAAAGGAGCCATCTATATACAATGGGGAAATGACAGCCTCTTCAGTAGCTGGTGTTGGCAAAACTGGACAGCTACATGTAAGAGAAAGAAACTGGATTATTGTCTAACCCCATACACAAAAGTAAACTAAAAATGGATCAAAGACCTGAAAGTAAGTCATGAAACTATAAAACTCTTAGAAAAAAACATAGGCAAAAATCTGTTGGACATAAAATGAGCAACTTCTTCATGAACATATGAACATATCTCACCGGGCAAGGGAAACAAAAGCAAAAATGAACAAGTGGGACTATATCAAACTAAAAAGCTTCTGTACAGCAAAGGACACCATCAGTAGAACAAAAAGACATCCTACAGTATGGGAGAATATATTCATAAATGACATATCTGATAAGGGGTTTACATCCAAAATATATAAAGAGTTTACACACCTCAACCAACAGAAAGCAAATAAACCAATTAAAAAATGGGCAGAGGAGATGAACAGACACTTCTCCAAAGAAGAAATTCAGATGGCCAACAGGCACATGAAAAGATGCTCCACATCGCTAATCATCAGAGAAATGCAGATTAAAACCATAAGAAGAAAACATCCTACCATTTGCAACAACATGGATGGAGCTAGAGGGTATTATGCTCAGTGAAATAAGCCAGGCAGACAAAGACAAGTATCAAATGATTTCACTCATCTGTGGAGTATAAGAACAAAGAAAAAACTGAAGGAACAAAACAACAGCAGACTCACAGAACCCAAGAATGGACTAACAGTTACCAAAGGGAAAGGGACTGGGGAGGATCGGTGGGAAGAGAGGGATAAGGGGGGAAAAGGCATTACGATTAGCACACATAATGTAGCGGGGGGGTGGGGGAACACGGGAAAGGCAGTATTTACAGAGAAGACAAGTAATGATTCTATAGCATCTCACTATGCTGATGGACAGTGACTGTAATGGGGTATGTGGGGAGGACCTGATAATAGGGGGGTCTCATAACCATAATGTTCAAATGATTGTACATTAATGATACCAAAATAAAAAACAATAGTTAAAAAGAGACAACAGGATGACTCAACAGGCTTGTCTTTCTCTTGTTCTACATGAAGTAACACGTGGAGAGAACTCGGTAAGTCATCTGTCTTAATATGGGATATAATCTGTTTCTGCGCCTTAGTTCACAGGATTTCAAACAGTCACCCTCCTGGGCCCTACTGCAATATACCACGGGCATGCCAATTACATGATCCCGGTAGATGTGATTTTTGACATAAATTACAAGCTTCCTAAACCATTGAGTTCTCTGCCCCTTCTTTTTATTCCCTCAGTGATTTATCCTTCTCTGTAAATCCTCCTCTACCAAAATCACAATCTTTGGTTCACTGTCATGCCTTCCAGGCAACCTGCCTTGGTTAGTGTTTGGTTGTTAAGTATAATCTCTGAAGTTGACTTCTGGCTCTTATACTTCATTGCTATGTGATTTGGGGCTAGTTTTGTAACACCTACCAAAGTTTAGTAAGCTCATCCTTAAAAGGGGAAATATGAAGTCCACTGTAAGAATTTAAACTATCATATGTAAATATACTTACCACAGTGTTTGACATAGTAAGTGAACAAGAAATGCCAATTAGTGCTGCAGTTTGTAATATCCAAAGCCCTAATAAATTTTTTCATTATGTGGAAATTACACAACTTTTTTTTTTTGCTGTGCCTCTCATTTGGTTGTTAGCATTAACTTTTCTGCTTTTGGAAGTTCCTCTTCTAGAATTTTTTTCAGGAGTGACTTTCTAATTCTATTTTGAGGGTAAGAATATATGAGCTATTTATTACTGCATTCTCTGTTGCACCTAGGAGAGTGCATTCATGTAACAGTTACTCGATAATGTTTGTTGTGTGAATAAATTAATAAATAGTTGACTTACATGGATCCTGGAGTGTGACCTCTTGCTAAGCTTCCTCTGAATATTCCACTTGCTGGTTCTTCTGCCCCCTTGAGAGTCTGATACTTACATTGTCTCCCAGCTTGTGGACAGCTTCTTCCTTTTTTATATTCTGAGGCATGCACTGCGCACCCAGTGTTCACCTTTCACTCCACTGTGGCCTATTAAGAAAGGACAAAACTCACCCTGGCAGTGCTGAAGGCTGTTAGACTCCAGGGCACACAGGCAGAACAGGAGTCTGGACGTTTGGTTGACTGACAGGAAAACACATTAAAATTTCAAGAGTAGCTTTGAGACTGAGAGTGCAAAAGACTCTGCTTGCCTTGAACAGAGACCCCACCCCTGCTATATGAGTCAAAGATGTGTCATAGAAAACGTTCTGGCCTGCATTGTAAGTAGGAAGGGCAAGAATTCCTATCAGTCACTCTCAGTGGTAGCTTGGGGAAGCTACTTCTCTCTGACCTCAGTTTCCCTTATGTAAAACAGGGTAAACTGGATGTCCTCTCAGATTCTTTCAAAATGTACAATTATGTGAACATAAATTATATAATATGTATAAAAATGCATAGCATAGTAGGCCAGATCAGCATGAAGAAGGGGGTGATTAAAAATAGGAAAAGTATTTTGACACCCACCTCCGTGGGTGAGTGAGTTCACGTTTAAACAATTCAGTCCAGATTTGACATTATCAGAGTGTCACTTGATTTGGAGTCAGAATGTGGGGGACAGAGGAAAAGAGATTAGGTCTCATGCCACACAAATTAGGGCTTACTTCAGAATAGTGTTCAACATAAAAAGTAAAAGTTAACTTATGTCTTAAGTTATGGAAAAAAAAATTAAAAATTAAAAAAAGAACTGGGGAGTTTAGTAACCATAATGTTGCACATGTAACTGTAGATTCATGATACCAAAAAAAAAATTCTTTTAGCTGAGAAAGAGGAATGTCATACAATGTTGTATTTGCAGGTTCTTGTATATAGAGCAAGTTATGAAGGTAGGCTGATTTCTTTATTGTTTCTGTCCCAAGGAAAGTGAATTCAAGTATAGGGATCTGAATTTAAGCAGTTTCTATTGTTTAAAATCTGGAACCTGAAAATCCTTCTTATGAAATGCAGATTAGAAACCATCTAACCATTTCCCACTGTTCCCCCAGGTCCCTTTGAGAGCTATCCTCCTCCCAACTGCCTCCAGTTCAGCACACCCTCCCTCCTAAAGGAGATGCTATCGGGGTGATGGGTAGAGGAGGATTTTGTCATTTGTAACTATTTCCCAACAGCCTGCAAACGTTTCAAGTTGCTTGGCAGCATGCTACACATAACATTAAATTTGAAGTGCTAATTTGGCACAATTTTTTATTCATGACACCAATTCTCAACATTAATTTTGACATGTCCTTTTTTTTTTTTTTTTAAGATTCCTAACTGGAACTGAAAAATTAGTTGGCAGATGTAGTGTTTGGTAAGAAATGTGATGAAGTCTCTGCTTCTGACTACGGTTGAGCTGTATTTCCTGCCCCTTCTGAGTAGGTGGTAGCTACTGAGGCCTAGCAGCCAACTCTTATTCCAGCTCTCAGCCATGACCCTGGAGAACTGATAAATGGCACATACTTCCTACTCATGACCTAGTTTGTAAGCTCATAAATCACCACAAGCACCCTGAAACTCAATTGCTGGAGTCTCCTCCTGGTAAACCACAGAGCTGGGTACCTGCAAGAGGTCAGGGAGCAGCTCAGAGATGTGGGCTCCTCTCCTAGAACCCATTAGGTTCAGCAGTAGGACATTTCATTAAAACATTGGCTGAATGACTGGGGTGTTTATCATTAGGAGTGTATGCGTGCTTGTCTGCGGTTGTGGCCAAGGAACAGGGCTTTGTGCTTGCAGCAAGGAGGGGAGGAAGGGAGGCAAGGAGGTGGCTATGTAATACAACAGTAAAATTCAGAGTGCTTACATGTAGGTAATCAATCATCTTAGTATGTTTCTTAAGTAGTTTCCCTACTCACAAAATCCAAGCATTTCTGTATCACCTTTATAATTTTGCCACATCTGTGTTCCCACACATTAATTTTTTTACTTACATCTCTATTTTCAATTCAATATCTACCTCAAGCCATGGCTTTTAAAATGTCATCTGTAAAACCATGGCATTTGTGTTCTACTATGTATTTAATAAAGCACACCAAAACACATAACTATTAAAAGTTTTTAAAATGTGATCTGTGTAGTATCTGAAATTGTGTCTTTCTCCTCTGTAAATTGTTCAGCACACATTAGGAAACCGCTCCAGGAGACTGTCAGTGACATTAAAGGTCAGTGGACTTGTATGAAAAAGCTAAGTCCTTAATAAGAATGTTTTTCCTTATTGTACTTCTAAGACCAAACAGAGCACTGCTGGGAGATATGTTTCAGAATTCAGACTTGCCAGGGACCTTTAGGAACTTAAGGTGCAGCTAAGTAACCAACTTTACTATATGAGACAACTAGATTATATTAGTTCATCCAAAAGAAAATGCTTTATGATTCAAAGGACAATGTACTGACACAGAGCAATGATATCAATGAATGGTTTTAGACTATGAGAGAACGGAAGTACTTTTCCCTTTGGGAGAGAAAAAGAGACCTAAAGTTATTAACAGTATTGCAAAATTGGGTTGTGAAGGGCTGTCTAAACCACATTATATTGAATTCACTTAATTAACTGCAAAATTTGTCACTTCAATTTTTCGTGGCAACTTGGGCTTTGCTTATTGGCATAGATCCTGCTCAGAGTTAAAGGTACAGCAAAAAGGATCAGGTCCTGAGCTTATACTTGAGTATCATGTGTTGGTTACTGTGCCTCTCTTGGTCTCTAGGAGTTCCTGAACTGTATCCACTTCCCCTTCTAATTGTACTAAAGGAGACCAAAGTCCTGTGGAGAAAGGTAGGCAATTAGTTTAATCATGCTCTATTGGGCCATATCATTCCTATTTGACCCACATAATAGCCCTGTGTAAATGGAAGCTCTTCATCACTGGCAGAGCAGAAGTGAAATGTAGATGGCTCAGTACAATTTTGCTTTAATCCTGGGGAAAGTCAGTACTTAAGGTATCATTGATATACACTGTTATGAAGTGTTCACATGAAAAACACTGTGGTCACTACATTCACCCATATTATCAAGTGCCCCCCACACCCCATTGCAGTCCCTGTCCATCAGTGAAGTAAGATGCCACAGAATCACTACTTGTCTTCTCTGTGCTACACTGTTTTCTCCTGACCCCACCCCCCACACCATGTGTGCCAATCATAATGCCCCTCAATCCCCTGCTCCCTCCCTCCCCACCCACCCTCCCCCACCCATCCCCTTTGGAAACCACTAGTCACTTCTTAGAGTCTGTGAGTCCGCTGCTGTTTTGTTCCTTCAGTTTTTTTCTTTGGTCTTATACTCCATATATGAGTGAAACATTTGGTACTTGTCTTTTTCTGCCTGGCTTATTTCACTGAGCATAATACCCTCTAGCTCCATCCATGTTGTTGCAAATGGTAGGATTTGTTTTCTTCTTATGGCTGAATAATAATCCATTGTGTATATGTATCACCTCTTCTTTATCCATTCATCTACTGATGGACACTTAGGTTGCTTCCATATCTTGGCTATTGTAAATTGTGCTGTGATAAACATAAGGGGTGCATATGTCTTTTTGAATGTGGGATATTGTTTTCTTTGGTTACATTCCTAGGAGTGGAATTCCCGGATCAAATGGTATTTCTATTTTAGTTTTTTGAGGAACCTCCATATTGCTTTCCACAATAGCTGAACTAATTTATATTCCCACCAGCAGTATAGGAATGTTCCCTTTTCTCTGTATCCTTGCCAGCATTTGTTGTTCCAGTCTTTTGGATGTTGGCCATCCTAACTGGTGTGAGGTGATACCTCATTATGGTTTTAATTTCCCTGATGATTAGCAATGTGGAGCATCTTTTCATGTGCTTGTTGGCCATCTGAATTTCTTATTTAAACAAGTGTTTGTTCAGCTCCTCCACCCATTTTTTTAATTGGATCATTTGCTTTCTGGGTGTTGATAGAATCCTACTATATCCAATGCCATCTAGGTTTTCTCTTATGTTATTTTCTAGAAATTTTATAGGTTTGTTTTTTAATTTAGGTGTATGATACATTGTGAATGATTTTTTGTGAAGGGTGTATGGTCTGAGTCTAGATTCATGTTTTTGCATGTAGATCTAGTTGTTTCAGTACCATTTGTTGAAAAGTCTATTTTTTCTCCATTGTATTATCTTTGGCCCTTTGTCAAAGATGAGTTGACTGTATTATGTAGGTCTACTTATTAGCTCTCTATTCCGTTCCATTGATCTATTTGCCTGTTATTTCACCAATACCATGCTATCTTAATTGCTGTAACTTTGCAGTAGGTCATGAGATTGGGTGGTATCAATTCTCCAACTTTGTTCTTTTCCTTCAATATTGCATTGGCTATTCCGAGTCTTTTACATCTCCATATAAACTTTAGAATAATATTGTCAAGATCTGCAAAATAACTTGGTGAGATTTTTATTTGGATTGCTTTGAATCTATAGATCCAGTTAGGAAGAACTGACATCTTGATAATATTGAGTCTTCTTATCCATGAACTTGGAATTTCTCTCCATTTATTTAGTTCAACTTTGATGGATCTGTATTTAATGATTAATCTTTTTCCTGGTTATTGAGCGCATTTACCTGCTTTTTAGCATGTCTAGTGATACCTCAGTTTTGTGAATGTTATACTGTTAAGTGTCTAGATTTTGTTCTCTTCTACTAGAGAGCACTGGGCTTTGTTCTATCAGGCAGTTAGATTATGATCTCTTGTTAAGTGTGAATTAAGGTTTTAGGTGGATCTAGAGCTAGAACATTTTTCATTCTTGAGTAGTTAAGCCAGACTACAGCATGAAATTTCAGGGGAATCAACTCATTACTCTGGGGCATCACAAAGACTCTCCATTCTGGCTGGTTGGAGCTCAAACATCTCTTTACCCTCTTTGAAATTTGAGTCTTGTTTATTTACCTTATTGCTCTGTGACCCTTATTTTCTCACCCTTGTAGTTTCACCCTGTGTGAGGGCTGCTTATTACTCAAAAATAACTCAGAGTACCCTTATGCAGATTTCTATAGTTCTTTTCCTACATTGCTCTATCTTTTCCAGAGTTCCATCTACACTTCCAGATGCCTCAGTCTCCTTAAATTTTGATCTCTGTCTCCTCTATTCAGCAAATTCTCCAGGCCCTGCTCATTTGCCCTTCCTTGTACTCTGTTCAGAAATTCTCTAGGTATTTATCTGGGGAAACTGTAACAGTTAATTTCATTTATTTCTCTTCTGTCACACATCATATTCCAGGACTTCCTAGCGTCCAATGTATGATCAGTTAATGTTTTTCCTAGTTTTAAATTTGTTCATGGTGGTTCTTTACACTCCATTATGGCCAGGAATGGAAGGAAACCCTTGACATCCCACATATATTTTAAATTTTGGTAATGTATACTGTGGTTAAGTATATTCACACGACAGTCTGAATTTTTAACTTTCTGTGTCTCTATACAACACTGAAATTTGTATTTATGTCATGCCAAATAGCTAATAACCATCAACTTTATCTGGTCCAAATCCACAGAGAAATTTCATTGTTAGAAGAGAATAAAGGGATCAATTAAGTTAATTCTTGCATGATGTCTGTATGACCTTCCACAAAATTATTTTGTTTTATAAGCAGCTTATATTTGAACATCTGTAATGGTGTGGAACTCTATTCTTCCCACTCTTATCCCATGATGACAGCTCTGTTACAAAGTGCCATCTTAAATTGGCCTAAATTCTTTGCTCTTGTATTTTCTAATATCTGGCCCTTATGCTGACCAATAGAATTTTCCAGAATTTAATTTTTTAAAGTCATTCACACCCTACCATCTTCTAAGTTAGTCTATGCAGAAGATATGCATGGTGGATATTTGGTGTATGAGAATAGCTCTCAAGCCTCATAGGCATACTCTAGTCCAAATTAACCATTCCTAGTTCCTCAATTATTTCTCATATGATTAGAGACTAGTGTCCTTATAAAAAGAGACACCAGAAAGTAGAAAGATGATTACTAGAGGCTGGGGGTGGGGGAAAATGGGAAACAGAGTTGTTATTAAATGGGTATAGAGTTTCAATTTTACAAGATGAAAAAATTCTAGAGATCTATTACACTACTCTAACGTAAACTCAAAAATGGTTAAGATGGTAAATACTATGTTATAGGGTTTTCTTTAAACAAACAAACAAAACAAAACAATATAGACACATGGGCACAAAGGCAGTTGAAGCAGAAAGCAAAAACAGAGGGCTCTTCCAGAATTCAGAATCTTTTCACTTTGCTGATGTTAATGTTAGATCTTTTTGTCAATTAATATTTCAAATCAAACTTTGTTTCAAAGCTCTGATGAATGGGAGACAAAAAATAAAAAAAGGAGTTAGGACCATGGAAGGAGCTCTAGAAATGAGGCTATAATCTAACTGTCAATCCAATGGGCTGTACTTTAGCCATCAGTCTGAGGCAGCTAGGTCTACAGAACCAAAAATGCAAATTCTACTATTGCTACTTCAGTGGCCACGGATTTACAGACTTTTATAATGGATTAAAAGTCAACAGCTTGACTTGAACTTGGAAGCCGACTGGCAGCATACATTAAAAAGTTAATGTCCTGGACTGGAAGTCAACTGGCTGTGAAGGAAGATGCACACTAGATGCAGGCCAAATTAAACGACATCATCGACAAAGCGAGCATACCTTGTGAGGCTGATGTTACTGTGATAAACCTGAAGGTCACTGAGCAGGACTACATGATACTACATAACATGGTTCTATAATAATAGGAAAAGATTCTGTTGCTATTCCCAGGTAGCATCCCTTTCTCTCTCATCTAGTTAGAGTATCTGATTTTCATTTTGGGAACTCCCTTTCCTAGTCCATGTGGTTTGGATGATGCTGACCCACTCCAACACTAAGCGAATTTCTTCTTACTGGCTGAAGAGATGGTTTCAGAGTTTGTACATAATTAAAGGTAGGGCTATTAGACTCAAGTCTTCTGGAATTACTGAGGATATATTCTTTCAACTACAGTTACTAAACTGAAAGAAGGTAAGACTTTAGAGACATAGACGGAAGAAGAACCAGAGGTAACTGCCAGGTGACACTCTTTGAACCCCTAGATTTGACTGTGCCAAGTCCAAGGGTTCAAAATTCCCTTTTGTGTCTAAGTCAGTTTGAGCTGTTATTCTGTCATTTACAACAGAAAGTGATCTAAAAATAATACAATACCATGTTAAATTATTCCAAAAATCTATATGTCTATATCTCATATCTCAACTGGCTTGTCATAAGTTCCCAGAGGCGATCTGAAGGACTTCTTCTCCTTTGTTGTTTATCACAATGCATAGCATAATTCCTGGAAGATAATAAATATTCAATAAATAAGTGTTGTCTCCATCACCATCACCATGTTAGTTGCACCATCCCTAAATTTGGAAGTTCAAGGTTCTACGTGCAGTAGTACATACTAGTGAAATGTTTGGGTGTTTTATTTTTTGTTGTTGTTTCCTTTCTCATGGAAATGAAACTCTTGAATATGTTTTTAGAAAGATGTATTATATTTCTCTTTTGTATCAGAACCAACTCTCCACCACAAGAAAAAAGACACTGAAGAACAAAATCAATCTCTTTAGACATCTCTGTATCTCAGTACACCCTCTCTGCCAGAACCTCAGGTTGAATGTTCCAGAATTTCTAATGCAGACATAAGCTAAATACCACCTGCCATGTCAGGGATTCAAGGAGTCCTAACATGAGCACCAAGTCCAGTACTCTTGAAGTGAGCTGGATAATTTCATTAAATGATCTGAATATTAATATTAATATTCTCTGTTTTCTTATATCTCTGGAGATAAGTAGAACATGATAAATTTTTATTTTAAAACCCAAAGGAATGAAGATCAGGTAGGTTGTTTGGACCTAACTTGAACTTACTTATTGGCTCCAAAAGGTTTTTCTCATAAATGAAAACAAAGAATAAATAAATGTAGGACAAAAGACATGGCAGTTTTCTTAGGTGTGAAGTGATTTAAACCACATCAAGGTGGTTAGGAGGAGGGAGGGCTTGTCTGGTTTTATTCTATTCTGATTATGTGATTAACAGTGTTAAATTGTAAGCTTCTGGTCCTAAAACTTGTGTGGAACTGCAGAAGACCTGAATAGCTAAAGCAATCTTGAGAAAGGAAAACAAATCTGGAGGTGTCATGCTACTAGATTTCAAATTATACTACAAAGCTGTAGTAATCAAAATAGTATGGTACTGGCACAAAAACACAGATCAGTGGAGTAGAATAGAGGGCTCAGAAGAAAACCCACATATATAAGGCCAATTAATCCACAACAAAGATATATAGTAGGGAAAAGATAGTCTCTTCATTGAATAGTTTTCAAAAAACTAGACAGCCAGTGCAAAAGAATGAAGCTGGACCACTTTCTTACACCAACAAAAATGAATTCAAAATGGATTAAAGACCTAAATGCAAGACCTGAAACTATAAAACTTCTAAAGGAAAACATAGGCAGAAAGATCTTAGACATTAGTTTTAGCCATAGGTTTTTGGATGTCTCATCAGACAAAAGCAAAAATAAACGATTGGGACATCAAACTAAAAACCTTTTGCACAGTGAAAGAAACCTCAACAAAATGAAAATGTAACCTATTGTATAGAAGAAGATATTTGCAAATGACATATCTGATATCTAAAATATATAAACTCATACAATTCAACACCAAAAGCAATAATCTGATTTAAAAATGGGTAGAAGACCTGAATAGACATTTTTCCAAAGAACACATATAGGTGGTCAATAGACATGAAAAGATGCTCAGCATTGCTAATCATCAGGGAAATATAAATCAAACCACAATGAGATACCACATCATACCTATCAGAATGGCTAGTATTGATAAGATAATCGCTAAAAAGATAAGAAATAACAACTATTCATTTTATGAGGATGTAAGAAAAAAGAAACCCTCATGAAATGTTGGTGAAAATGTAAATTGGAACAACTGTGGAAAACAATATGTAGGTTCCTCAAAATATTGAAATGGAAATGCCATATGATCTAGCAATTCTACTTCTGTGGTATTTATCTGAAGAAAACAAAAACAGTTAATTCAAAAACATATATGCATAAGTTTACTGCAGTATTGTTTACAATAGCCAAGATGTGGAAGCAACCTCAGTGTCCATTGATAGATGAATGGATAAAGATGTAGTATGTATACACAATGGAATATTACTCAGCCATAAAAAGAATGAAATCTTGCCATTTGTGACAACATGGATGGACCTCAAGGGTACTATGCTAAGTGAAGTTAGACAGAGTTGGACAAATACTGTATGATTTCATTTACATGTGGAATCTAAGAAAACAAAACAGAAACTGACTCATAAATACAGAGAACAAACTGGTGGTTTCCAGAAGTGAAGGTGGAAAGGACAAAATAGGTGAAGGGTATTAAGAGGCAGAAGTTTCAATTATAAAATGAGTAAGTCATGGAGATTTAAAGTACAGCACAGGGATATAGTCAATAATATTGGCATATTATTGACTTACTGTGGTGTCCAGTTCATAATGTATATGTCAAAGCATGGTCATACACCTGAAACTAATAAAATATTTATGTCAACTATACTTCAATTTTAAAAAGTAAAACACAAATACAGATCAATAATGGTATAAAAAGAAAAAAATAGATAAAATGTATTTCTCAGTGACTGAAAAAAAATGTAAGCTTCTGAGGTTTGAATCATCATTTATTAGTTGTATGACTTTGAGGAATAATGTCATGGGTCTCTGATTGTTTCCCAGATGTAAATGCAAATTCATAATACAATCTTCTTCCAAATCACTGAGAATACACCTCATATCACAATATGTGAAACATTAATAGGAAGAGGAAAGTTAGGGACACAGCAGGTGTCTGCTTCAAAATCAATAAATCTGGTCATATTTAATGTGTAGGCTTGGGGGACTGACTTAGCCTCCTTAAGTCTCAAATTCCTGATCTGTAAAATGAAGATATAATAAGGAACATCTGAGAGGGTGGTTGTGGTGATCAAACATGTTAGCATGTGAAGGACCTATGACTTGCTAGGCAAGCCACAGTTTTCTTCTCTTCCACTTATTTGATCTTTAGTAAAAATATCCTAATTTGCCTAAGAATTCATTTTATTCACTTCACATTCTGCATTCCATCCTAAGTTTCTCCCCAACTCTCACAGGGTTTTTAAAATTTTGCATACATTGATTTACTCTTCATTATAATTTGACGGTTTTGAAAAATGCTTAATGTTATGTTCTCACAACTGCAGTATCACACAGAATAGTTTCACTGTTGTATTCAGCCCTTCCTCCTCTTCCCTATCATTCTGTGCATCCAGTTTTTGACGATTATGAATCCAGCTACTAATAACATTTGAGCATAGGTTTTTGTGTAGACATAAGTTCTCAACTCATTTGGGTAAATACCTAGGAGCTTGATGAACATATGATAAGACGATGTTGAGCTTTGTAAAAAACTGACAGACTGTCTTCCAAATGGCTGTACAATTTTGCATTCCCACCAGTAATGAATGGGAATCATTGCTTTGTATTCTCACCAGCATTTGATGTTGTTAGATTTTTGCAATTTAGGCAATGTTATAGGTGTGAAATCATATCCCATTGTTCAACTTACATTTCCCTAATGATATATGATGTTGAGCATTTTTTCATATGCTTATTTCCCAGTTGTACATAATCTTCGGTGAGAATCAGCTCTTTAGATCTGTGAAGGGCTGGAAGTGAGATCACCAGATCCAGTTACAGGAAGTGAGATCACCAGAAGTGAGAATATTGCAACCGGAAATGTCAACACCGGATATGAGATCAGCCTGGAAGTGACATCATTATGAGCCTGTGTATATAAGCTGTGCTCAGAAATAAAACTGCACCACTTGTCAACCACCAGCAGCCAGTAAACCTGATCCGAACTTTGGTTTGTGTGTCTTTCTTGTATCTATCTCAGTGTTTTTCTTAATCTCCCACCCACTCCTCTCAGGTTCAGCTGGATTGCAGAGCTGGTCTCTGCAGGTGGCACCCGAACAGGGACCTGAGAATAGAGTGACAGGGACCAGAAAAAATCAGGCTCCACAGAGCTTGACTCTGCAAGGCAGCCAGCAGCTTAGGTAAGGAGACTCCCGGAAGGGCCCCCGAGGGGCCATTGATTCACATGGTGCAATAATAATAAATTCCAGAGGGTGGTACAGGAGCAATAGAATCAGGAGTAAAACCTGGGATAGTAAGGGTCAAAGGGTCATAAAATTTTGTATATATGCTTAAAGTTATAAACATGGGACAGTCCGGGTCAAAAGACTGAGCACTTGTTGTACATATGCCTAAAGCTAAACTTCATGCCTGCAGTACTAGTGTGCGTGGCCAGCAATTAGATGCTTTTCTTACTTTTGTGCAGGAAACTTGCTCCTGGTTCCCTAAAGAAGGAACCATAGATGAGCAGATTTGGCAAAAGGTGGGGCAGCAACTTAAACAGCGCTTCACCCTTCATGGGCCTTGGGACTTCCCGGTAAAAACGTTTGCTTTGTGGAATTTAGTAAAAGAAAGTTTGGATCCATTTCCTGAGGTTACCCGTTTGCCTGATGAACTTCCAGAGGAAGGCTCTGTATTCAAGCAATCACAACAAATGGTCACCGGTTATGTGGCTTTGTCTAATGCCACAGCCCCTGTGGACTGTGAGCCATTACCTCCCAAATAATGACCAAGACAATAAGCTATTGCCTCTGATATGGAGGGAGAGGGCCACACAAGGCCTTCTAACATCTTGGAACCCCCTACTGATGCCAGACCTGTTTTAGTCGCTTTTTCAATATTGAACATGTCTTCCCTTAGACCCCTGCAATCACCCAACTGTTTTGATAGACCTCAAAGCCGCAAATTACAAGCAGGGAACCCCTCCACGCCTCTGCGTCCCCCTAGTGGTCAAACTAACCGGGGACCTTCCATTTCCACTGCTACTAGAGTGACTTCCCGTCCTGCTGGTTGCTCAGCTTTGCAGAATAGAATCAAGAGAAGCCCAGAGGCCGGGTGAAGATACATCTGAGTTCCACTCCATCTGCCTGTCAGTCATTGAAAGGCGGGAAGGAGATAGAAATATCAGATAACATAATCCTATTCCTTTCAAAACTTTAAAAGAGCTCAAAAATTCCTGCTCCCAATATGGTCCAACTGCTCCTTTTACCCTTGCTCTCTTAGAGGGAGTATCAACTGATGCTCTGGCTCCTAATGATTGGAAAATGCTTGCTAAAGCATGTCTCCCTGGAAAGGATTATTTGCTATGGAAAAGTGAATTTGTTAACTTGTGCGCACAGCAGGCTGATAGAAATCGAGTACATAACATTCCTATCAGCCTGGATATGCTGACTGGGGAAGGGCAGTATTCTGCCTTGGTAGATCAACTTCACTTTATTTTGCAAGCATATCAGTAAATTAACATTTGCAGAGGCAAGGCTTGAAGAAGTCTGCCCACCTCAGGAGCAAAAACTGAGGCACTCAGCAGCATTTGGTAAGGCCCAGACAGACCATTTCAGGAATTTGTCTCTTGCTTATTGCAGGCAATATCCAGAGTGGTTCCTAATTCTGAAGCTGGGAATATTCTTGCTAGACAATTGGCTTTTGAAAGTGCAACGGTACATGCCAGGGTCTCATCCGGCCTTTTAGAAAAAAGGAGACTCTTTCTGACTTTGTCAAACTTTGTGCAGATGTGGGCCCTTCCTACATGCAAGGAAGCCACATTACACAAAACATCTGGCCCAACACAGTGGCCCTGCCCCCAATTAGGGACGAGATGCCATCTTAAAGGTGGATGTTTTCGTTGCAGACAATTTGGCCATTTTTCCCTAGAGTGCACTCACCCTAAAGTGCATCCAAGGACACCTCCTACCATCTTGTCCCAACAAAGACAAAATAAAACACCTAAAATTTGTCCACAGTGCCACCAAGGCAAGCACTGGGCCAATGAATGTAGGTCATGAACTGATGTTCAGGGGCTTCCACTGTCAGGAAACTCCCAACAGAGCCATCCCCAGCCCTGGCAAATAATGGGGTCCCTGCCCATGGCTCCCTGAATTGTCTTCCCCAACGCAAAGCAATCCAACAACTTTGTCAAGCAACCCCAGGGAGCACAGGACTGGATATCAATCCCACCTCCCAATTCATATTAACTCCTGATATGGGACCACAAGCTATTCCTACCGGAGTATATGGCGCTTTACCTCTCAGTACAGTAGACCTTATTCTAGGTAGGAGTAGCTGGAACTTGAAAGGACTACAAGTGTAGTCTGCAGTCATAGATTCCAACCACACAGGTGAAATTAAAGTGATATGTTGCTTGCTTTTTAAAATTATTCAAATATTATTCTCTGACCATGTAGCTCAAGTTGTGCTGCCCTTTGTACAAACCGGCAAATGCCAGTTCTCCCATCCTAGAGGAGACCAAGGCTTCGGCTCCTTAGACTCCTTTTGGGTCCAACGGGTAGGACATGAATGACCTACTTTGACTCTTTGGATTGATGGGAAGAGTTTTGAAGGTCTTATAGATACTGGAGCCGATGTGTCCATCATTTCATCAAGGCACTGGCCCACCACTTGACCCACTCAAGAGGCTATGACTGATCTGCAAGTTATTGGTATGGCACGGGATCCTTTACAGAATTCTCAGACTTTGGCCTTGTCAGACAAAGAGGGACATACAGGGACCTTCCAACCGTACATCCTTGACCATTTCCCTGTTAATCCATGGGGACAGGATATTTTAACTCAAATGTCAGTTTTACTCTATCGCCCTAGTCCTCAAATTGCTCAAATGGTGCTAAATCAAGAGCCCGTTCCCAGGACTGGCCTAAGAAGTAAAAACCAAGGTCACCCACTCCCGATCTCTCCACAGCCCCATCAAGATCACTCTGGCTTAGGGTATCATACAAATTTACCCTAGGGGCCTTGGTATCTCCTGCCTCCCTGATATTTTAAATACAGGCCTTTAAAATACAATGGTTAACCGATGAGCCTGTCTGGTGAACCAGTGGCCCCTAACTCAGGAGAAGCTAAAATTGCCCAACAACTTATGTCTGAACAATTGGAAGCCAGACATATTGAGGAATCCCTTAGTCCTTGGAATACTCCCATTTTTGTGATAAGAAAGAAAAAATTTGGTCGCTGGAGACTCCTACAGGACCTCCACAAGATTAATGCAGTCATGGTTATTATGGGGACACCCCAACTGGGACTGCCCTCCCCCACCACGATCCCTTGGAAACACTCCCTCATTGTTATTGACTTGAAAGGTTGCTTCTTCTCTATCCCTTTACATCCAAGGGATAGGGAACGCTTTGCCTTTAGCTTGCCTTTGGTTAACTTTTGGAAGATAACACTGGAAGTTCTTCCTCAAGGAATGGCTGACAGCCCCACTTATGTCAAACCTTTGTGGCACAAGCCATTCAAGTGGTACATGACAAATATCCAGAAGCATACGTTATCCATTTATATGAATGACATTCTCTGTTCTCACGCAGACCCAGAAGTTCTGCCTCAGCTTTACAAGCTGCTTCAAATTCAGTTGGATACCTATGAATTCCACATTGCTCCTGAAAAGGTGCAAATACAAGCTCCATTCTCTTATTTGGGAACTCGATTTTTGCAGAGAATCGTTCATCCCCAAAATGTGGACATAAAAACTAGGCATTTACATACCCTGAACTATTTCCAAAATCTGCTTGGAGACATCAGTTGACTAAGACTATTCTTAGAACTCACCACAGGACAGTTACAACCCCTTTTTCAAATTCTTCAGGGTGACCCTGACATTTTGTCCTCTAGACATTTGACACCTGAAGCCAAAAATTCTTTGACACTTGTTGAGGATGCTATTCAGCATGCTCAGGTGCTTTGCCTTGTTCCCCAGGCATCTGTCTCAAATATTGTTTATACCACTAGCCCATCTCCTGCAGGTGTTTTATGGCAACTCCTGGCACCACTTAAATGGATTCATCTCCCAAATTCCCCTCCTCAACATCTTACTCCTTATCATGTCTTGGTCTGTGATGTAGTTTATAAGGTCAGGGCTCGGCTTAGACAGCTTATAGTCACTGAACCTTCTTTCACTTTGTTCCTCATAGTACCCAGCAACAAGCTTGGTTGTGGTCCACTTCTGAAGAGTGGCAGTTAGCCTTCACTAATTTTCCTGGGAAAATTGACTGTCACTATCCGTCTAATAAACTTTTACAATTTCTTAAGGACACTCCTCTAATCTTTCCCAGAACTGTGTACTGCAATCCCATTCCCAATGCAATCACAATCTACACGGATGGTTCCAGTTTAGGTACTGCTGCTGTTCACACCCCTGACGGCACTCACTCCCATTGCACTCACCACTGCTCTGCCCAAAGGGTAAAGCTGGAAGCAATGCTTTGGGCACTTGAGTTGTACCCAGAGCAACCCTTTAACATTCACACTGACAGTAAATATGTGTTCATGGTATTCCATCCTGTGGAAACAGTCATTTTTTTCTCAAGCCACTGGTAAGGAAATTTTTCATCTTTTCCGTAGGCTCCAGTAGCTCTTAGGTGATGGACCTGTCCAGTGTATGTCGGACATCTCTGTGCACAAACCGGTCTTCCTGGACCTTTGGCTACAGGCAATGTGGCTGCTAATGCCACCACCTGAGAGCTCCCTCTAGAAGGTTTAACTTCAGTCTCAGACTCTCCACTCTCAGAAGCCCACTGCTCTCACCAATTATTCCATCAAAATTCCAGAACTCTTAAAAAACAGTTTGGAATGACTCGGGAACAGGTTAGACAGATAGTTTGTACATGCCAAAATTGTCACTCCTTCCTGCCTGCGGCATCCCTTGGTGTCAACCCTTGAGGCCTGGTTCCAAATCAAATCTGGCAAATGGACATTACCCATGTCCCATCCTTTAAAAATACCGCTTTTGTTCATGTTTCCCTTAATGCTTATTCTGGCTTCATATGTGCTTCCCCTCAGTAGAGAGCAGCCTGTAAACATGTATTTCCCACTGTCTGCATGCATTCTCCATAATGGGTATCCCTAAAATCATTAAAACTGATAATGGGCCTGATACATAGGACAAGCTTTCCACCATTTCTGTTCTACTTTTCAGATTCAACACATGACAGGAATTCCTTATAACCCTCAAGGACAGGGGATGGTGGAAAGGGCCCACCTCACACTTAAAAATCAATTATTTAAACAAAAAGGGGGAAAATATGGGACCTCCCCTGCAAACCAACTAAACCTTTCTCTTTTTACATTAAACTTTCTTTCAGTGGATGAGCAACGCCTCACAGCAGCAGACATATTTTGGACACTTCAAAACAAGAAGTTTGCTTTGGTTGGATGGAAAGACCCCCTGACAGGTCTTTGGCAAGAACCTGACCCTGTACTTATCTGGGGGAGAGGTCATGTTTGTATTTTCCAAAAGTGTGCTGCAGGTCCTCGTTGGCTTCCCAAGCAGCTGGTCAAACATCTTCATAGAGCAGTCAACTCACGGGATGAGGATGAGGACCATCCCAGAAGTCCACCTCCCTTGACATCCAACATCACAACAGACGCAGAAAGCCCGTCCTCTGATGTGGGGACAGCTCAAAAGGTTGACTCAGGAGGAAGAGGATATGGTCAGACAACAGGATCTGACTCTGACGTCTGATAAGCTGTTCTTGACGATGTTAGCCATCCTCACCATCCAGGTGGGATCAGTACAGGAAGAGACCTACTGGACCTTTTATACAAATCTCCCAGTGTTATGCCAGTTACATGGGGTGATAATTCAGTCCTGGTGTATGTTAATGACACCCGGGTCCTGGGAGGGCACCCAGGACCAGAAGGGCCACACCAACAGCAATCAGCACTATTTAATTACCCTGGACAGGCGGTGGGTCCTCCTTTGTGTGGAGTCCACCAACCCATAAATGGATGTTTGTTATTAGGACAAGTTCACAAAACTGCTGCAGGAAGTGCAACCATTAGTGGGCCCTGGGACAAGGGAAGATACATATTCACTGTCTCTTTTATTGGGCTACCCAATACCAACATTGTTGTGGCCTCAACTAATCCTTCCATACCCCACTGCGCAAACAGCACCATTATAAAATTAGAAAAATCTGTCCACAGGATAGACTGCATTCACCCTCTGGCCACCCAATACAATCTTAGTCATTCTTCAGACTTAGTGTTCAATTGGTGTTCAATCTCTTAACTGGGCCCAATTGAGGCTGGATTACTCCTGGAAGATATGTATCACCCATCCTCACCACCTCGCAGTATAAGATGCATTGTGAGTTGTGGCACGTTTGGGCCGCCACAAACTATGTTAACTTTTCCCCCTCCTCCACATATAATCCAAATCTTATACATTCCTATGGGGTATGAACTTGTGTAGAGCCTCCATATATGTTGCTTGTAGGACCTTTGAGTGTCTTTTCAGGGAAACCTATATAACATTACCTGCATAACTGCAACCTTACACATGCGTGTCTACCTGAAACAAAGGAAAGAATATCTTAGTCCTTTCCCAACCACCATATATTATGCTCCCCTCCAATTTATCTGAAACATGGTATGATGACCCAGGGATACAAGCCCTTATAGAATAGAAAAATGAGCTCTCCAGGAGCTGGAGAGCTATTGGACTCATAATTGCTAGATTAGTGGCTGCTGTTTCTATCCTCATCACCGCTGTCACTGGAGCTATGACCCTTTCACAATCCATACACACTGCCCAATATGTCAATCAATTGGCCCATAACACCTCTAAAGCTCTAAAAACTCAAGAGGCCATTGATGTAAAAATAGAGAGCCGAGTTGCTGCCTTAGAAAGTACAGTACTAGCCATAGGCGATGAAGTGGAAGCCCTCCAATGGCAATTACAGCTCCGGTGCCATGCTGCGTTCAAAAGGATCTGTGTTGCCAATGTACCTTATAATAATTCCCAATGGGAATGGAACAAAATTTGCAGCCATCTCCTAGGAGTATGACAACACATAAACCTTAGTCTTGATCTATGTGAAACATTAGACATTCAAAAAGCTTGATTGGGTATGATAGATCCCCGAGATCTAGCAAAACAAGTTCTGGATCATCTTTAAGGCTTTAATCCTTTCAATATGCTAAAACATACCCTCTGGTACCTGATTGCTTTGGTGTCTGTAATAATCATTTTATTTTGTTCAGTATTAGCTGGCTGGTGAGCCCTCAAGAAAAATATCCATGCAAACCAAATGAATCCACATTTCTGTAATCTTCAATTACAGAAAGAGAGGAGAGAACTCCCAGCCCCCTGAGATTTTCTAATTTTTTCACTTTTCTTCCTGTTTGCCGGGACTGTAATCTTTCTCCTTCCTTCCCAAACCATTTTTAGAACCTTCCTAACCTGTTGTTCCAAGGAAAACATCTTACATTATAAAGAAGTAGCCCGAGTTCCCCAACATACAGCCTGAGCAGGGGCCCTGCCAGCTGGTGAGAGAATCCCAAGGAAGGTTTAGGGCGTGGAGGCCAGGGGGACATAAACAACCAAGGAGACAGAGAACTGACCCTCTCAAAGGATGCTGCTTCTCTCACTCACATGCCTCACATCACCCTGTTTGTCCCTGGAGGATGACTGATTAGCCAGAGATGGGTAAGATCCCTCAAGGGAGGAACAACCTAAGACAGGCACAGTCACAGAGGGGCTGCCAGGAGAAAACTTGGGGGCCAACTGAGGTGGGGCACAGATCCTCACGCCCCCAATCTTGCAGAGGCCTGAACCTTCACCATCTCTCAGAGAGGTCTCCTCCCCACGCTCAGCTCAGGTCTGGACCCAAGCTGTAGACATGGACCTGACCAACTACAACTACCCCTCATTGCAATAGAATCTGTTTCCCGCTTTTCTCTTGCACTATGGGAAATTAAAGAATGGGTTGTGTTAAGAAACTTTCTACTTGCTGTGATCTTTCTTATATCTATTTACCATCTGCGTTTT
Organism: Smutsia gigantea; assembly: GCA_032199065.1. Classification (NCBI taxonomy): domain Eukaryota; kingdom Metazoa; phylum Chordata; class Mammalia; order Pholidota; family Manidae; genus Smutsia; species Smutsia gigantea. The sequence continues at coordinate 22,820 of JAVSCE010018145.1, read as the reverse complement.
TTAATAAAGAAAAATGGGGAGATGTGGAGGGCCAGGGCGAGATCACCGGATATGAGATCAGCCCAGAAGTGACATCATTGTGAGTCTCTGTATATAAGTGGTACTCAGAAATAAAACTGGGTCACTTTGTCTTCCACCAGCAGTCAGTTAACCTCCTGATCCCAACTTTGGTTTCTGTGTCTTTCTTGTATCTGTCTCTGTGTTTTTCTTAATCTCCACCCACTCCTCTCAGGTTTAGCTGGATGTGGAGCTGGTCTCCGCATAGATCTAAGTGTCCCTGTTTTGTGTTCCTACTGTCTTTGGGTTTCCTAACTCTTCCTTAGATGGAATCTGTACCTGCAATTCTCTTAGCTGCAATCCACTATTATTATGTTGGAGGCTTGTTGCACTGGTAAGGTGTGGAGAATGGGAAGCATTCTATGATCTTGTGTCTCAGGCTTTTAGTGGGCCTGTGTCCTTGGGTGTGACCTTCTCCAGTGTTGCTTAGCATTTCCCCTTACATGAACAGGAAAGCTAGGGATGTCTGGAGTGAGGGAATCCCCTAAATCCAGGTCAGTAAAGGTAAAGTAGTTTCCTCTGAGAGTAGGCCTTTGTTATGGAGAAGGATCCTGGTGTTTTTCCCAAGGACTACTTTTCCCCTATCCCCCAACAGGGCCATGAGAACATCTTTCTTTGTTCTTAACCAGGAGAACCTGGTTCATATCCTGGAGATAAAACTCACAAAAGTTTGGGGGCCCGTAAGACTCAGGATCCCAGGAGTTTCTCATTCTCAAGCAAACCCACACTCATGCTCGACAATCCATCAAAATTACCATTGGAGTGTTCCTACCAGTTTAGGGCTCCAGAGGCTTCTGCTCCAAGTAAGCATGATTTCAGCTGTGACTCTTGGGATTCATCAGTTTCTTCAGATTTGAAGCTGGCAGTTTGCCCTAATGACTTCAGTTCTCAAGATGGACCCAATTATTTGTTCAGATTTTGTTGTTGTAAAGATGGGAGTGACAACTTCCACCTCTTTACATGCCAGAGCTAAAACAAGACATCTCAGTTTAATTGACTTCATTCTTAGAAAAGCCCTATTTTATAGCTTTTCCCATTACTACTTACATCTGAAGGAAAGGTGTTTGGCCAGGGTAGTTGATAGGCTAGTAATTACTGTAAGAGCTAGTCTCACACCTGGGTTTCAGGATTCTAACCAATCTTCTTTGCAGCACATATTTATCTTCCTCAACACGTCTTATAAAATGGGATAATCATTCATTTGTTCCTTCAACAAATACTATTGCATATCTAGTGTCCACCATTCTGGATGCCATGCTGCAGCATGGAACAAAACAAAAATCTCTGCCCTCATGGGATTCACATTCTAGTGAAGGAGACGTGAGAATTTTACTTATCTTATTTTTGTTTTTATTGTTTAGAAAGTTCTAAGTCCTAAAAAATAAAGCAGGGAAGAATTTTAGGAAAATTGTAGAAGATTCTGAAATGGGAAAAAAATATTATTGGGTATCCTTCTAATGGAATGCTGGGTTTTATCTCGTGGACCCTCTGGAGCTTATATGATTCCACAGGAGTTTGAGTCTTGACTGTGTGAGCGACAACTCTAAGGCACATTCCATGATCCACCCCTCTGGTGTTCATGCCCTAGTATAACCATCTCTTCTTGACTATGACTGAGGTCTGTGACAAGGAGGCAGAGAATGACTTCCACAATTACTTTAGGTTATATAAGTTTCTGTCTTGCTAGCAGACGTGCTCTAGAGGCTCTTGTTGATGGTTTGATAAAGCAGGTGGCCATATTGTTGAAACCCACATTTTAAGGAACCATAGTCAGTCTCTAGGAACTGTGGGTAGCCTCTAGGCGCTGAGGGAGGAACAGCCTTTAGCTGACAGCCAGCAAGAAGCCAGTATTCTCAGTTCTACAACCATGAGAAAATATTCCTGTCAACAAACTGAGTGAGCTTGAAAATGGATCTATCATCCCCAGTTGATATTCTGTACAATAATCTAGCCCTGGCCCACCTTGAATGCAGCCTGGTGAGACACTAAACAAAGCAGCCAATTAAGCTGTATCCAGACTACTGTTCCACAAAAACTCTAAGTACAATTTTCACTAGAAGCTGTTTTTACGTGTTACTTATTCACTCATTAGTTAATGAGTTAAATAAAGTATTTGACACTTACTAATTTGATGTTGTATAGGTGAGGGTGCTCCAGAAAAACAGAAGCCCTAGTGTTTGGGCATGTGTGTATTTGTGTGTGTACGTGTGTGTCTGCATATGTGCACATATGTATGTGTACATAAGGAAAGAGAGAGATTAATTAATTATAAAGAATTGGCTCACATGATTATTGAAGCTGGGAGTCCAAAAATTACACTGTGTGCCAGCAGGCTGGAAACTCAGGAGAGGCGATAGTGCCATTCCAGCCTGAAGGCCAGCAACCTGAAGATCTAGGATGGTTTATTTCCAGTCTGGAAGAAGGCAGCATGGTGACTCAGGAGAGTGGGTGTTGCAATTCCTGTCCAAAGGCAGTCTGCTCGAGGATCTTCTCTTCAGTCTTTTTAACCTATTCAAGTCTTCAACTGATTGAATAAGGCCCACCTACATATGGAGGACAATCTGCTTACTCATAGGTCACCAATTTAAATGTTAATCTCTCCAAAAACACCCCTCAAATTAACACATAAAATTAACCACAGATGTTTATGGGAGACTAAGGATTTTAAAGTAAATCATCTTTTAACAAAAAGGAGAAGAAATGCTAGCACTAGTGAAGTGTTGAAATTTCAGAAGACTCCGCAGATTTAAGTGAAAGGGCAAGTCCTTTAGAAAATTAGGAGAAGAACTTCCAAGAATAGGTATCAGTAAGTGCAGAGGGCTTGTGTAGAAATTAATTTCTCTAAGGAAGAGGGAAGAAGCCAGCCTGGCTATTCAGTAAGAATACAGGAGAGAGAAGCAGGAGCTGAGGTCACAGTGGAAATGAGGAGTCAGAGCACAGACAATTGAAAAGACATGGGGCTTTCCTCTGAGTGAAACAGCAAGCCATTCCATGGGATGGGCAGAAAAATAACATGAGTTAATTTTGCAGTATGGTTTTATTGCTAGTATTTCAATGAAAACAGTCCTAAATGATAGAAAGGCAGGCACTATTTCAGACATGGGTAGAAAGGCAGGTACTATTTCAGACATGCCACAGGTGTCATTTGAACTGAAATTCAAAACATTTAAGTGAACCAGCAAGTGACAGCCAGATCTAATTCTTGTTCCCTCACACAGTACACTGACATCAGGTCACTCTGCCCTTCCTATGACCTGTAGGGTGTCCAGGTCATTATTTGGTAATTTAGAGTCATGATTACTACTGTCATAACTTATAATTCTCAGAAAGAAGAGTTAAATTAGTCTAAATATAAAAGACCCAACTCCTCTTTCTTTTTTTGTAAAGACTAGTATTTGTATGCAGTAATGGAAGCCATTCCTACCCTCTACTCATGCTCTTTTGCTTCAAAATGCCAGCTTGTTCATTCTCCCAGAATTCAATCTACTTGGTGAAATAAAGAAATATTTTTTTTCCTTTTCTCCAGTCAGGAGGGTAAGAAATATTTCCCTGGATGATGCTATATTACAATATTCAACAGCAGATCCCTGGAGAGAAAGGATAATTCAGAATCTTAAATAAGATATTCAATTTGAGATTAGTTAAGTGGTTATTTGGCTGAAAGGAATTTGACAAACACGAAGCACTTCTATATCTTCAGGTAAAGGAAATATTCAGTTGGATTTAATTAGCAGTGGGATTTTTCTGGCACCTCTCCATTATGAACCTTCAAGCATTGAAAGGATAATTAAAATTTCTGCAGGTTAATAATCACAATAAAGTTTCATTAAAAAAAAGAAGGATTCTAAGCTCAAGTGCAAAATACTGGTATAAGATTACCCATGTGTTTCCTCTGAGGTCATAGTTAATATACAGACTGTAGTCATGCATTTTATTAACAGCTGTGGTCCTGATCAATTTGCCATAAACTAACACAGCTTTCAAGCCTGGCAATTTTAGGCTTGGAAGGACATACATCATGAATAAATGTTGTCACCGAGTTTCTTCAACACTCTCCAGAAAGCACATTATCCTCTGGCACAGAAGTACAGGTTAGAAGAGAACCCTTGCCTTTGTACTGAATTTGTTGGGATTCTTTTGTGGGATGATGGTGGCTCAGGACCAAAGACACCACTGACCACAGTCACAATGGTGGTGAGAAATACAAGTGCTCTGGCAGATGGAGGTAGTGGGCAGCTAGTCTTTTACTATGAACTCTCACTTTATATATTCTAAGTGTGGGAGGACATGCTGTCCCTTCTGCCTTCTCTTTATTCCTCACTGTTCTTATCCTTGCTGCAGATGAAGGCTTTAAGCATGGCATACTAAAATTGTACTATGAGAGATGTTAGATAGTAGAAAGTAAGAAGTTTGCTTGGTTTATTTTAGGTACTTCATCCATGATGAATGTGAGTGTTTGAGACAAAAGATTCATACCGGAAAAATGTAGCTGTTGTGAGGTGAAGTCAGCTCTAGGGGAAGACTGATGGACAGGAAGGAGGGAGAGAAATTAAGAGAAAGTGAAGTCCAGGTGCCCATGTAACTGTGATAGAAAGGGGTACGGAGAGTGGAACAAGAAAATATTTCCCCTGTCCCCTTGAATACCATGAGGAGCTCTGGAAGCTTCCTGAGAGGATGTCCTTCCTTTCCACATTTATAGGGCATAAGTATAAATTACCATGTTTATTTCCAAGAAGTTCAAAAGAATGTCTTACCTGTACCCATTCATCTCTCAGTTCTTCCAGGGATGTACTGCAAGCAGCTCAAACAGGCCCAGAAGAACCAACCGTCAAATTTTCTGAGTCAATTGTTAAATCACTGATAACTTTTAATTGGCTATGATGAAAGCACTTACACCATTAAATCCAGCAAATGCTACAAACACGGCCTTTCCCCTACCCACCCAGAAAGCCAGTTTTTAAACGCTTTTCAGCATACCACTGAAGTTTTCCACTCACCACTAAACTCCATACCGTACGGTGTTGGCCTCACTTCCCATCTCACCAATAACCCTTCCTTAGATATCACAGAGGACAATGTTTCTAAATACAGTTATGCCCACAGTCCACATCCCTCCTGAGAGCTCAGCATTTCAGTGTGTAAACTGAACTTCCCTTCCCTTTCCTTCCACAACACTGCTCTCTCTTGGGTCCCATGAAGTTCTGAACTCTCTTCATGGTCAGTTTCAACAGTTCTGCTTCTTCTGTCATTCCTTTAAATGTAACTATTTCTCCTGAGTCTGAATTTAGTCTTCACTCTCTTCCTTGGCCAACCTACTGGTTGGTTTATGCTTCTGCTCAGTGTGGATGATGACCATATCAACCCCTATTTCTCTGACTTACCATTCAGTTCTAACTATTTCAACAGTCTGCTAAGCCCACTGGTATCACAAACTCAGCCCTTCCAAAAACAAACACATTATCTCCCTGTCTTTCCTCGGCTCATTCTTTGACTTCCTTATTTTGCCAATGACATCATCATCAGACCTCTACCGTGGTAATGTATAAGTAAGAAAATTTTGGGTGTCTTTTTTTTTTTTTTTTTACTGCATGTCTTCCTACAATTCCTTTATACTGTATCTCACATGTCACCCCTGACGACCGTTATCACACTGCTTTAGCTAAGACCAGCTTGTTTTGTCCTCTTCACCACTGCACTAGTCTTCTAATTGTTTTCCTGTCCCAAATACCTGTTGGAATGGTAGGCATCAGATGTTAAGGTAGAAAGTCCCTAGAACATCCTGATACTAAATTATCTATGTTGACTTTAATTCGGGTTTTTTTAATTCTTTGCTATCTTTCCCTTCAAGAGGTGAAACCTGATTACCCTCCCCTTGAATGTAGGCTGGACTTAGCGATCCACTTCTCATGAACAGAACAAAGCAGAAGAGGCACTGTGTGACTTCAGAGAATAGACCATTAAAAGTGCCAGGCTCCCTCCTCACTCGCTTTCTCTTGGGTCATTCATGCCAGGGGAAGCCAGCCACCATGTGATGAGGACATTTAGGCAGCCACATAGAGAGGCCGGAGTGATGAGAATCTAAGGATTCTTGTGCAACCATGAGATTGAGCTATCTCTGTGCATCCTTTAGCCCATCCAAGTCCTCATATGCTTGTAGTCCTGGCTAACAGCTTGGTCACCAGCTCACTCATCCCCAGGTCCTTACCCCTTGGAAACTGTGAGATAATGTTTATTGCTTTGAACTGGTAAGTTTTGGAGTAATATCTTATGCAGCAATAGATAGCTCATCTACCATCCATCTTGTAGACTTTAAAAGTAGTGTTCTGATTATGCTACTTTAATGCTGAAAATTTCCAAAGGCTTTGGAAATGAACTTTCTACTAGATCAAGTCCTGCCTTTTTAGGCTGGTGTTCAAGGCCCCTACAAATATATCACCAACCCATCTCTTCAGCTTTATATCCTAGAACATCCTCTATTGCAGTTAATATTTCAGCCAATCTGAAAGATTATCCATTCTATGTATATTAGGCTAGTTCCTATCCCATTACTGTTCCTAAAGAGGGATGTTGTGGCTTTTTCTAGTGATTATGGAGAAAGACAGAGAAAGAGAGAACTTAGAAGGAAGATGAAGATTAGAATGTACGCCATCTGGTCTTTCTGCAGTTAAAGACACTGGAATCATTCTGTTTTGATTGATCTGGAGTATGACCCTGTCCTCTTTTCTTTATCCACTCTTGCCTGTGGCTTGGGCCCATTTTCTCAAGAGCTGTTCTTCCTGGAATGCCCTGTCTGCGGGTCCACTGCCTTGGCTCCTGCTTGGTCCTGATACTTTTGTTCCAACCTCCCTAGTAATAGAGAATTGCTCTATGCTCAGTGTGGCCTTAGGAATGACTCCTCTTGGTTTTCTTCAATTAGCTATTTTCTAACTCTATGGCTCCTCCACTTAGACTTGCAGTTCAATGCATTTCAGCATCTTAGTTTCTTTGAGAGAAAAAATACCTAACACACACCCCTCCTTCTCAGAGGGTCTCAGTGGTCTCCACTCTGCCTGGAGCTTCATGAAACAATAGAAAGAAAAGCGGTAGATGCCCCTTTCAGCCCTCCAGATGCTTCCCACCATACATGGGGTGATGACTGTGTGGAGTTGATGAACATTACTTCACGCATCATCTGCCTAGAAAAATTTCCCTCTACTCCTTTTCTTTCTCTCCTTCCTTCTCTTTTTCCTTGTTCTTCCTTTCAATTTTTTAGCCTTTCTTCTCTTTTCTTCCTCTCCTGCTTAAGTGCCATTCTTCATGCTTTCACCCTGTGGAAAATGTACTTGTGCAGAAACATTTAATATTTTTTATTTTAGTGAAAACACACACACACACACACACACACACACACACACACACACACACACACATACATGTTCAATCCTCAGGTACCAATAGTTGGTTCAGGGAAGGAAGACTTTTCCTTTGTTCTGCCTGTTGCCTTTGGGTTCATGATGGGAATATATCAAGTCCTGATATACACTGTCCATTTAAGCCATATTAATTCATTCATATGAATAAAGAAAAGCATTTGTTCAACTGTCCAATGACAGAGTCAGGCGTGAGCCAGCCCTCTGATATGCCCTTAGAGTGGGCAGTGACTTGTAACTACTTATAACCTCCTGAAGTACCACACTCCACTAATTTTATATCTGAAAGAAAAAAGAAATTTGCTTCTTCAAGACTGTTACATATTTGTGTGATATTTGTCACATGATGACCTATTACTAACTTTCCTACATGAAGAGAATCCCTAGAAAGATGCATGAGGAATTGCAAGGACAAGATCTACAGAAGAAAACTGAGGCTGTGAAAAATAGGTGACTTGACCAAGGACACCAAGAGGAAAAGAGGAATCAAAGGGATGGACACAGTTACCTACTTGCCAACCAGTACCTAATCCAGAGAGTTATGCTGATGACATATGATTACTTTAATGTATCAGTTTGCCTATGGTGCCCAGCTCTTTGGTCAAATACAGTCTCAATGTCACTGTGAAAGTATTTTTCAATGTGACTAACATTTAAATCAGTAGACTTTGAGTGAAGCAAATTACCCCCCGTAAGATGGGTGGGTCTCATCCAGTAAATGGAAAGCTTTTAGAGAAAAGACTGAGCTCCCCAGAGGAGAAGGGAAATGTGCCTCCAGACTGTGTTATGGGTCAAGACTGTGACAGCTCATCAGGATTTCCAGACTGCTGGTCTGTCCTGCAGATTTCAGACTTGCCAGCCCCCACTAACTGCATGAACAAATTTAAATCTATGCTCATGTCCCATTGGTTCTGTTTCTCTGGAGAACCCTAACACATGACATACTGCATTTAGGCCAGGCTTATCATCTGTTACCTTAAATAACCAGATACAGGATCATTTGTACCATTTTATTGCTACTAGTACTGCTAGTAATCTTGGCCAGATTTCACTACTAGGAGTCATAGCCAGCATTTATTGAGTTCTTACTACATACTAGACTCTGCACTAGACAATTTCCACAGATGTTTTTAAACCATACATTAACCATTTGAAGTTATGTATTTTATTTTATACAATTGGGTTTAAGGAGAAAACAAATAAAAGAAAGGGGAGGGAAGGAAAGGAAAGGAAAAAAAAAGCAACACTTTCCCATGTCCACACAATCAGTAAGAGGAACATCTAGGACATTAATCCAGATCTAACTCCAAAAGTCACACAGATACCACCACTTTCTTAGGTGCAGGAAATCCTTTAGTAACTTGTGAGTTGAGGCTCTGATATTAGGAACTCCAAGCACAAAGAAATCCAGATGAGCAATCTATTCACTAGCATTTATAGGGCAATCTCTAAGCAGTTGGCCCTGGTGAAAAATGGGTTAAACTTGAACTAAGAAATAGAGATGATCAATCATTACCAAGGGATAATCTACATATCAAATCTCCAGAATCTTGGTTTCTTAGGATAATTGAAATATAGAAGGTTAACACCTCACTGTTTATTGATGTGGCAACACTGTGGCATTAGGAGTTTTACATAAGCTTTTCTTATTTTTATTTTAAAACAACTGAACCATATCCCTTTAACTGTCAAAATTATTTATAAATAATTATCAATAGGTTTTCTAAAATTTACTATGTTCACCACACCCCTTCCCCAAAGAGACTCTGAGTAATTCAAGTGCATCTTTTAGACTTAATCATTATGACCATATACCTGTGTTCATAGAGACACCTTCCAGAACTAAGTAATGTATTTAGGATTTTTTTATCCCCTGCAATAAAGAGCCCTGGAGTCTGGAATTTTATATTTTCATCTACTTATAATGTTTCCATTTCCTTACAATATCTGCTGGTACCGCTCACTACTCCTGACAGTGGGGTCCTTATTGCCTCTTGTATATAATATATCTAGATCTGAAATCATTATCTTTGCCAAGATCCTGTTTCAAACAGCATTATTATTCTCCAGGCTCCAAATCTCATATTAATATTTAACTTCTATCTCTTGTTTCTCTTATTTAACATATTGCCAACTTGTATTGAATCTACTTCCTCCTATTAATTCTTAAGCGACTTACTAACACATATTTCTCAGACAAGATTTGCTGAAGTGTAAATGTTCTCCTCCCTCCCTCACATATACCTGTCAAAAAGAGATGTTTTGGAATGCAGAATCAAGTGAATGGGTAGAGATCTGGCCAGAGATTGGATTTAAGCCCCATTGGAGTTAATTTACACAATAAAGAACTGTGGGTGGTGGGTGCACATAGGAGTGGAGAATACAGAAAATGTTACAAGTCAGGCTTTTGCTGTGAGAAATTCTAAAGCAATTGTAAGAAGGAGAAAATTGGGGCATGTGGAAAGTGCTTTTGAAAATTGTTGCTAGAATTATAAATCACATTCCCAATAATATTCCTTGAAAGATGCAAGGTCAGAATTTTTTTTGTAAATACTAGTTGATTAGATGGCTTCTTTCAAAATACACACCTCAGAGACTGTCCTATGATTCAGTAGTTACTCAGATCGTGTTTGTTAATAAATGAATAAACAAAGCCTTTTTTTTTCCCCATGGGTTTCCCCATGGACACCCAGGAGCCACCTGGATTATGGCTGCTCCTCTGACCTCTGGTGTAATCACTGATTGGAATCTTTGGGTAACATTCCACCTATGGGATTTTGCTGAACACGATAAAAAATGCTTCTGCTTCTTTGGGTGCTGCATTAAATTCAAGACATAGCCATTCAGCTGGATCTGCCCTGACTTACCAGTCCTTTCCAGTCTCCTTTCTTCCTTCCCACTTAAGTCTCATGAAGTTTCACGACTTGGCAGGACCTCCCAAACCAACCAGTTTTTCCCATTTATGTGAATACAGTGGACCCTCATCAGTCAAAAAACGAAAACACAAACACATTTAGTTAAATGAGCTCACACATAACAGAGCCACAAGGCTTCACTATGAGTTGTCACAGAGAACTTTTCACCCCATGGGCCACAGTAGGGAAGTAAGGTCCAGTGTCTAATGGCTTAATCCACGTCTACACCTGTAGTTTACTCCGGGGGCTGCATGAACTCGTGGGTTTCAGAATTCTGTTGGTATTTGGAAAACAATTCCTCAATATCCACTTGTTTGCTGAAGTTAGTAGCAAATATCAGTTCTTTCCTTCATGAGAGCTTAGATGGCCTAACTCCCCCATGTAACACATCAAGTCAAGTAAGGTTAAAAGGAGTAAGTCTCTGTACAATTCAGCAGTAAGGACTGAGATGAGACTTGATGTGTGCTTTCAAAAGAGTAACTCTTACCCTTGTGTAAACTCTCTTCCACAGCCATATTTGGATCTAGGAACTGCATGAACATGCAATTTTCATGTTTTAAACCATCTCCTATTCGTAGTTTACCTATAAGAGGACTGGAGGGTAGGGTAGGTACTGAAAAGGGAGTGGGCATGTCCATTAGGAGTCCTGGGTTGAAATTCTGACTTTACTACTTTACTGGCTATGTGACCTTGGATGTATAACTTAAACTTTCTAGACCAAGATGTCTGCATTATGAACATACTACCTTAAAGCATTTGCATGTTTTATATTATTCCTTATAACACAGCAAATGTACCATGCCACCTTTTTCTTTTCTCCTCATAGAGTTCACTATCCCCTACTTATTTCAAATCCTTTACATCTTCCTGTCCCACAACCCCAGCACCCTTGTAAGATGTTGTGTAAAATCAAGAGCCTAAAAAGTAGAAATAATATTCATTACACACTTGGAAATACATCTAGAAACTGCGAATGGTGTACTAGGCAGACCAAATAACTGCTTTGTCTGCTATATTAAAAACAACAAAAATAAAAATAACTTACCAGTCCTTCTAGATTTCCTGAGAGCATTTTCAGATTATTTCTATGGGAAAAATTTCATCTCATGTTAATTACTTCCCTTGTTTTTGTTAGTCTAGCAACTGCCTCCCCCACCCCCCAAAAACAAAACAAAACACACGTGTACAAAATATCCATTTTACCAATTTATGTTCTCCCTCCCTCCCTGGATGCCCAGAGATTGGATCCCATAAATCCCTAGGGACATCTACTCAATCCCAACCAAGAGAAAAACTGCAGAGAAGGAAGAACTGAATCTTTTCTGGGCATTCTTCCAGACAGCAACTTGGCCAGGCATGTCACTGAGGAAGACTGTGTCTGCCTCTAAAGCCATCTAAAATGCAGCAGGCTGTTAGTATTCAGAAACTGGTCCTCATTGCGTTAAACAGCTTTCTCTTATTTAATCCAACACATGGGAGGGCTTTGATTTAGAACCAATCCAGTGGTTTTTCTAAGCTACCCAAGCCCCAGACCTAGCCATTCTCTGAGTCTTGACTACTTTTAGCCCATACCATTATTAACCTGGCACCTACTGACCATAGATTTGTGTCTGAAACACCATTCATCTTTTAGGAAGAAGTACAGCACAGAAGAAAAAGCAAATGTTTTGATGTCATACAGACCTGCTACTCTGTGATCACCAGTGAGTCATTTCACTTTCCTGAGCCCTGCCTTCACCAAATGTAACAGAAGAAAACCATTCTTACTTTGGGAACTTGCATGGATTAGATGAGATAATGTGTATTCAGTGCTTTAAATAATAACACATAATGTTCAAAAATGGTAGCTGCTTTTTTATTATCATCAGTGTATTTTTCATTCACAATTTCCTTACAATACTTGTTCATTTGCATCTTTTATTTTTATGTAACCTTGAACTCTTGGCTTGGGAATTAAAATTGTGATACCTTTTGGCCCTTTGGACTTACTGTTCATAAATACTCACACCCGTGCTTGGACCTGGACTTTACACTATGAATTCAGTTTGCTTACACTGCTGGCTGTTCATTTTCCCTCAGAGTCCTAGTGGCCAGTGAGAACATCCTGCCCCCAGATATTCAGTGAACACCTGGCCGAGCCAGTCCCTGCTATTCACCAAATGTGTACGGATAATGTGAATTCTGGGTTTATTTATGTCTGCTTTTGCCAGTGAGAAACACTAGGTGAACACAGAAAACTACACTCAGCTGAATTCAGCACTGTAAAAATACACAGCAGACCCACACACATGCACACATTAAAAACCTACCAGCTACATTCATTTGTCTTGTGTTATGAGTCACACCATCCATTTGGTGTTACAACTTTATGTCGGATTTCAGATAACTCACCTTCCACCAATTTATAATAACTCAGAAGCTGTAAGGACTCCTATGCCCACTTTCACAAGATATGTGTTTTATTTGTTTATTTCTTAAGCCATTTAACACGCATAAAACTGTGCCATATTTTTTATTAGGTTTTGCCATGGTCTGCATGTTTGTGTTCCCACAAAATTCATGGGGAAAAACCTAATGCCCAGGGGGATGGTACAGGACCTTTGGGAGGTGAGTCAGTCATGAAGGTGGAGTCCTTATAAATGGGATTAGCACCCTTATTAAGAAGACTCTGGAGAGATCCTTTGTCCTTTCCAGAAAGAAAGTGCTATCTACGAACCAGAAAACAGGTCCACTCAATCTGCCAGCACCCGATCTGGGACTTTCAAGCCTCCAGAACTGTGAGAAATAAATTTCTATTATTTATTAAGCCACCCAGTCTCTGGATTGTTAAAACAGCCTGGAAGGACTAAGACAGGTTTGTATCCACTTTTAATGTGTCATCACTGATACATTACACATTATGCGGACCCAGGGGAAAGTCTTTGTGTTCTGTGTCACAGTTCCATTTCCTTTTCTAAGCCTTGTGAGTTTTATTGTGCTATTTTGCATAGTCAGGTGATTTTTAGGAACACACACATCACACAAAATAGTTGACAGTAGAGATGAATCCCTGGGGAAAGTCCTGTCCATGAACATTGTGAAAGCTTTTTCCTTAAACTCAGAAGCATTTATAATTGTTGTTAAGGTACAAAATTGTTTGTTTTCTACAAACATAGATGTTCTTCTAAGATTCACTTTGAACAAACTGGAACAATATATGTGTCTCCAAATAGTTCTCTTTCAGGTTTCAAATCTCAGGGAAGACAGGGTCTCCCATCATCCCCTCCCCACCCACCTCCATTGCCAGCCATTCTGCTCCCTGTTATGTTTTTATTTTATGTATCCATATCTTAAAATTATCATATATATATGTTAAATATTGTGTATGTTACATTAAGTTTTACTTGTTCATTATCCCCATTAGAATATATGCTTATGAAGGCAGATATCTGCCTTGTTAATAGTTGTGTTTTCAACACCTAAAGAAGTCTGTACCACATATGGGTTAATACATATTTGTATTCTGTAAACCAAGATCCCTTTTCATGTGCTTAACATGAATACTGTAACAGCTGTTTCCTTCTGTATGTCCATCTGGAATTATTTTGGGATTTCCCCATTATCAAAACATCAGCCTAACATGCATTTTCAAAATACTACTGAGTCTTAAGAAATAGGTAGACAAATTTCATAATGACTCAGAAACCAAGTGTAAGCCTTTGTTGTTCATGCTATTTTCCAACTAGTTTTTTTTTTCTAAACTGCAATTATTTCACTTCAATTAATATCTAAGAATAGCTCCCTGAATACAGCAGCTTGAGTGGTAACAGAGAGGAAGGGAAAGGATGTGCTGGTTCTTAACAAACTGCAATTGAGCATGTAATTAGAGGTGCTAGCTGGGCGAGGGGATCTGGACTGAGACGGCACTTCAGAGATCGCAGCTAAATAAAACGACTTGCTTTCACCAAAAAGCTGGAACTCCAGGGTTGAGTTTCAGTGGACATTTATCTAGTGCCCTCTAATGGAAATGTCCAGGGCTAGAGGCTGAAGGAGTAAATTGAAAACTAAAGATCCTTCCCAAAATGAGCATAGAATTCGCTGAGAATGGGCATGAAATGCACACATACACATAATGCCAAATTTTAAATGTGTTGGTTAAAGGGAAGTATGTGAAAGAATGTCACGGAGAAAAGAGCACCCATTGTTTAGTAACCCAAGTGCCTTTGGGTTGTGGGTGGTTTGTTGGATTTGATGTGGGCTGAACTTGACGTGAAAGAGGTGCTGTGATAGTCACCTGCCTGTGCCTCCTGAAGTCCTCTCCCCACTTTTCTCCTGCTTTGCTCTGTTTTCCAGGAACCCATGTTTTCTGGGCTCCACGCCCCACAGGCTTGAGGCTGGATTTGGCCAGTGGGAAGCACTGGCAAGAGATGGAGGGCCAGAACCAGGAATAGGCAGGCTCCCTTTCTCCACCTCCTCTCCCTGGACAGCACTGCTGGTTATGGCCGTGTGTCCTCTGTGGTTCCAACAACTGCCAGACACGCCCTCCATGACTTCAGCTTCAATCTGGGGGTGCTGCCTGGATGCTGGGCTCTGGGAATCCGGGCATCCTTCCAGCCAGGTAAGGTCGAAGCTTCTTGATGCTAATCTGGGGGTCACCTCACCTTCCCCTATTTTGTGTCTTGGTTCTTCAGTTACCCTAGCAAGAAATTCTCTGTATTAAACTCTATTTGAAATATCTGGTGATGTTTTTTGTTTGACTGCCCATACCTTTTGTGACACAGGTAGCAAACTGCTCTTGGTGGGTAAGAGCAGCATTGGCCCTGGCCTAAAAAAGAATGAAGGGCTGAAAGGAAGAGTCAGCCTGTGGGGAAGGAAGCATCCAAGGCACCTAAAAACAACAGGAGTTCACAGGTGTGCTGAGCACCTGCTGCTGAGGGCAAGCCATTCTCAGCCTGGCAGGTCTGGGGGAAGGTAAAGGAGGATTTTGGGCCTGCACAAATGTTTCAACCAAACCTAAGGGCAAAATATTGCCCAAGAAGAGATGCTATTTATGTAGGCAAACTACATGGCTGAAAAGATTTGGATCCACTCCATCTCTTTATTTCCCACTAAGTTTAAATCAGCTATCTGGGACTCTTGGTAATGACTTGCCCACTCAGAATACCTCAACTGGAAGCTGTCTCCTTCCTTCAAATTATATGCATGAGGACACTACAGCTTTGTCTGTTAAAGTGCTTTGTTCAAGGTCACACAGCTAGCATAGCCAGAAGGAGAATTCCACTGTCCTAATTCCAGGCTCAAGGCCATTTTCATGCTACCATTCAAACCTGTACCACCCCCCAATTTTCAGGTCATTATACACAGGTTTGATCCTCTGGTGACTACAAGGTTATGAACAATAATAACCCAATAACAATTATGGGTTTGTACCATAATAATTTCCAGTTTTGAGCTGGCAAGAGTGAGCATTTTACTCATTCCAAAGTAAACAGTTTTGAGTGATTTTAAGTAGAATACAGTAATTTAATAAAGCAACAAACAGTACAGAGGCAATCAAAATTCAGGTGGAATTCAGGTAGCAGAATGTATTTGTTAGCAAAAACAAAAACAAACAAAAAACCTTGAGCCTGTGGTGTGAAACATAGTCTTACACAATTAGGCTTTATGAAATCCTGTAGACACATAAATTCTATATCAAGACTGAACAAGGTTTGGCATAAAATAAATATCCTGAGGCTGAGACTTTAGAGACATTATCTGTTTAATAAATATGATTGTAAAAGCAATAAACAAGAGCAATTATACATTACACTACATAGTATTTAACAAAAAATACATCAAAAAAGTCATTTTAAAATTAGAAGTAGTTCCAATACTATAAGAAAACTTTTTTTTTTTAATCGGCTTCCTATAAAAATAAGTTGGCAAATGAGGGATTTCAATGCTCAGTTGGAATCCTGGAAAACACAGAACAGCTGCCAAACACCCCATCGCTCTCAAAGTTGCTGTTTGGAACTTCTGAAAAAAAGCAAAGCAAACCTCTGCATTTTGAACCGTGAATCCAATCAGGAATAAGGCAAAGGAGGATATGTTGGTCGGGCAGTTCAGGTACAGAATGCATTGTTTGCCTTCTGAGATTTTAGAAAACACTGCAATACCAGACTTTAAGCTGGCTCTGAACCTTACCTTCCACACCCATCCCTCCCAACGCACTCCTCTGGCCTTGAGCCCACCAAATTCCTCACTGGGTCTGCACCTGCTGTGAGAAGGTAGGCACTTGGGTCCCTCCCATTTGTAGGCTCTCATTACTACCTTGTCTTTGGGATTGAGATAGAATGATCTAGAACAGTGGTTCTCAATCACCTGAAGAGCTTGTAAAACCAGACTGCTGGACCCCACCCGGAGTTTCTGATTCAGTAGGGCTGGGGTGGGACGCACCCGAGATTTGCCTAACAAGTCTGAGGTGACGCTCATCTGCTGGTCCAGGTACCACACCTTGAGAACCATGGAGCTAGATCCCCACAATGAGGTCCCCTCTGAGCATAGCCCTGCCTCACTAATCTCCTGCAGGTGGGAGGGAGCTCTGAGGAGAGGTACATGAGGACCCTGGAGATGCTGAATCTAGAGCTGTCCATCTTTGGTCACTTTCCAAAATGCCAGGCATCTAGTTTCCACCTCTATTTTTAAGTAGAATGTATGAGCCCATTCTTCCCTGTATCTTCACATGTATTCATTTATTTATTCCTTCAACAAATAATTTTCTTAATACCGACACTAGGCAAGGCACTGTGCTGGATTAAGAGTGTTATTCCCTTTTTCATAATTTCCCATTTAAAATTAATTGAACTGCAACTCTGAGGACTCCCTGTGCTGTTTTGAATGAGCCTCATGTGGTTTCCAAACATTCCAGATTAAATTTGGGAGGCTCCAACTGAGGAGGATAAATGAGGATGTTTCCTATGGGATAGGAAGCCTGGCAGGTTGGGGATCAATTGAGTTCTGCCAATAGATGGCTGCCTCAGGCGTAATCCATTTCCCAGATTCATACGAGTCATCCTCAACCGTAAAACCTTCGGTTTGATTAACTTCTGACTGCAGCTTTGTTACTTTTTCCTACCCGAGCTACATAAAAGCAGGGGCCGCCAGGACCTTTAGGACGCCCCAGGTACCACCAAGGCCCTATTGCACCCTGTTGTTGAGTTGGGGACATCATCAGGAAGGAGGCTGTGCCCTCTGAGTGATTTTTCAAAACTGCTTTCTCCTATGTGTCAGAGTGGGCTTTGCCCAGTGCTTGATACTCCAAGGGCTTCTGCTGAACACACTTTTGTTTCTTTATTTCCCTGGGCCTTTTCTCATGGTTGCTCTGGGAGAACTGGGATTCTTCATGCTTTGAGACAATCCACTTTAGTCAGTCAGCTAATTCCTCCACTTTATGCTTTTTAATTTTTCCTTTGCTGATGCTATGATACGCAGAGATCAGACAGCACACACATGAAATGTCTGGGATCATCCTACATAATCAAAATTTCATCCTAATATAAGACGAGACCATACAATCTCAGACTTTTTGACACTCTTAAACACGAAATCCATTAACCTGCTTCTTCTTCTGGTTAAAATCTGTTTTATTTTACAAATATTTTTACTCTCCTGGGAGAGAGGAAATACTGGGTAATAGGAGGAAGCTTTCCTGCAACATAGTAACATGTTCAAAATGTTTTCCACAAGAATCTTATAAAATCTGACCGCAAGAGATTTTTGTTAAGTGTGAGAATACCACTATTCATCTCCTTCCCAATGTACATGACGGGTTTGAATTGCTTTGCATATATCAACTCTTTCACACACATCGTTATGTTTCCAGGTGGGAAAAAGCAAGGATATTTGGAAGAGGGAGGTTCTACAGGAGGAGACACAGGCTACAGGAAGCTGAACCCTGCAGGGCAGGATGCAGCTTGGTCAGTGTGTATGGAAGCTGGCATGCTCGGGAGTAAACAAAACTTGACAGTTCAAAAACTTGTGGGTGGTGGGGGCAAGGTTGGCAGAGGCTAGGCCAGTATTGGGGGAACATCAGGGTTCATGTCCAGAATCTACAAGTTTGAGAAGAAAAAGTTGGAGTGGTTGAAAGCTGACTTGGGAATTGGAGGAAGAGATACAAGGACATCAACAGATCATGACCACACATGGATAGCGAACCAACGAAAGACAAGACAGTGCGCAATTGGGATTCTGTTTTCTACATGATATGCAGCAGGAGTAGGGAAGGCAGTCATGATGGGCAGGGGTGAGCAGGAAACAAGACTGCACTTTTGATTCGCTTGCCCTCCTTCCCTACTCTGCCTGCATATGTGGAACTTCAACTTGCTTCTTGGCCCCTGTGGCTGCACAGAATGCAAAAAGCAACTTTGTGGCCACTGCTGGCCAACAGAGCTGGCAAAGACAACTTAGGAGGGGAAATGGCAAGGTCAGTGGAGCAGAGAAACAGCTCAGGGTTTCAAACTCCTGTGCATGTCTGTGTTTTACGAAAGGGGCTCGGGTGGCTAATCCACCCATCCACCTGTAGTGCTAAAAGAGCTGTTAAACTAGAGCCAAGAATATTTCCAAAAATACATGCAGATTTCCTTGGCCTTTATGTTATGAATTGTCTACAAACACGACTGATCAGAAAAAGGAGAAGGAGAAAGGGGGAGGGGAGTGTTTTCCATTAAAATAGAGCACCTGTACACTGCCTCCCCCCAAGCACATTCTCCAGGTATTGTCCACATGCACAGGCTTAAAGCTAAAAACCCTTGTTGTCTGTGTCTGAAGAATTAAAAAGTCCGGATGCAGTGAGTGAGTGAGTGTTTGTTTGTTTGGATTTTGATTGTTTTTATTTTATTTTTTTGTTTTTGTTTTTACTGGCGTCCTCCATTCAAACATTTACATAGGTAGGGATTTCTTTTGTGCTTTGATTCTCAGCAACTATGGAAATACTTCCTGGCAAAATAGGAAACAGAACAACAAAGGAAAGAAAGAAAACATAAAGTTAGTGGTCATGAAGGATGATGCACTTGACAAGAGCGAAATTCTTTCCTGATCAGCAGGTCGCCTGTAGCCTTTGGGGGTTTTCCTTAAATTGCAAATTGTGCCCCAGCAGATCCCCGCTTTGGCGTTGAAGGTGGAGTGGCGCGTCTTGCTCTTTGCAATCGGAGAGATGAGTCACCAGGTTGAGTAGAAGGGGAGGGAGGGGAGGGTAAAGCTACTCTCCTAAGAGAAAACGTGTAACACTTACTCATTTAATGACACTGGAAATGGAAAGGTGTCAGAGATTTTGCAATGTGCTGCGAGATGTTCCTGGTGAAGGAGGGATTGCTACTTTAATAAAGAAAACAGCGGCTGTGCTTCGTACTCCGTGGAGATGTGATTGCAAACCAAATGACCCACAAAAATGCACTTAGAGGCTTTAGAAGTGAATAGGCAGGGTAAATGTGTCTCCGGGCTTAAAGACAGAAAAGCCTTTTTCTTTTTAACCCAAAGCAATTACACATTTATCACCCTGTCTCCCCAAATAATGGAAAGCACACTGAAAACTGGATGCCAGATGTGGCTGCAGTTGTTACTGTTACTGCCCATCTGTGACAGTCGCTGCATTTTAAGTTCCCCTTAATTCTGCCTTACAACTTTCCCATATCCATTTAAAGACAAGGCTGTGGTTCCGTTCAGGTACTCATTTTTCCCTCCAACTAATAGATTACAAATCTTAGGTAAGGGCCTCCTAGGAGGTCCGGCTTCGTCACAGCAGAGTGAGACATGGATGATTATAAACTAATTGATCCACCATAGTCAGCAATGCAAGTTCTGGATGGGAACATTTCCAGCTTCAACTCCTGAGGCCACCAGACAGGAGGAAACAAGGGAAGAAATGGATCACAATGGTGACTCCATGGGTTTGCCTAACTCTGGGAACTTTCCTCTGCAATAAACAAGGGGACTTAACAATCACACCTGAGACGCTCTTTTGTGCCAGTGGATGCCCATGCTTACTGCACAAGCAGAGTGGCTCTACTGGAATAGGATGAAGTCTATCTGAAGACTTCTGGTAGGAGGCAGGTAAAAGGGAGAAGGATGTTGGCCAGTCTGCTCTGTAAGGTCTAATCCTCCACTGGTCTCTCTCGGGAAACCCCACTCCTGGTGTGTCCTGCAAACTTTACATCTCTTGGCCTCAAAATTCTCAAGTTCCATGGTGCTGGGAAACAGTTTTTAGGTAGCTGCTATATTAAAAACGATAACTCCAGTGTGATCAGTCTGTCCCTCTTTTGCTAGTGTCACTGGGTCGCAACTCTTCTGCCGCAGTTTGCCCTCCTCAGAGCCATCTCCAGGGGAGGCTGCCTCGGCACTATGTATCCTGTCCCTCAAAACCCGCCCAGCCCTCCAGATCACCACATCCAGCCTCTGAGGCCTGTCCTTCTTATATATTGTTAGAGCAATTCTTTGCTCTGCCCATGAACATTTTGAAGCCCAGTATTTTAGCAAGGGTTTTGCAAAAAGAGTAATAAAAATCACAAGAGAAAAAAACTAGATAGGAGCAAGAAGGTGCTTTTTTTTTCTCATTGCAATGGAAGGAAGCAGGGAAAGAGGAATCTTAGCTGTTTCTCTCAGGAATGTTAGAGCAGAAGAAAGTGGTTATCAAGCCAGAAAGGAGTTAGAGTCAGCCATTGACTATGCGGGCTGAACAGCTATGCCTGCTGGGAATCATTTACCTAGGAGCTGTGATTCCAGCTTCTCATCTATCAGCTGGCCATGCCTCCTTAGTTCAGTCTGAGGGATATGGGGCCTGCTTTCAGTGTGACTGACTTGACTGACCATCTCTCGTTCTTTCTCATTCTGCATCTGGGCATAAACATTAATCCCCGGGATCTTCCTAAAACATTAACAGAGACCGTCACTGCTATGCACGGGAGGCATGTATCACTGCAGCGCATGCTTCTGAACCTGTCAGGGGGAAGGAAGAGGGAGGAGAGACATGGACAGAGGGACATGTACCTTTTAAACTTGTAGATGACGAACACTGCCAGCCCCACAAACACCACTGAGAGCAGCATCAGCATGGCGGATCCACTGTGGGTGGGAGTGAGGTCCACCAGCGGGGCTGAGGGAGAAAACAGGGCACAGCCATGAGCAGAGATGAGGGCGGGCACGACTCTGCGAGAGGCTCAGCCTCTTCACACAGAGGCATGGTGAGTCCTGGGAAAGTGCAGGGGATCTACATACAGGGTGCATATCATACGGCTGGCGTATGGGTGCCTCTGAGCCTGTCCCAGCCCCTAGGATGCTCCAGCTGGCCTGCTCAAGAAGTGCAGTGGAGCAATTGAAGGCATAGTCCATAAAGCCAGACTGCTTAGATTCCAGTCCTGTTCTACTATGTGCAGGCGATGTGATCCTAGACACATTTAATGTGCTTATGTGGCAAGATGAGAATAACAGTACATATCTCATGGGAGTTTTGTGAAGGTCAAATGAGTTAACGTATGTAAAGCACTGATTAAAAATGCTAGGCATGTATTAAGTCTTTCCAAAGTATTAGCTGTTATGGCTATTGCTGCTATTATTATTTCTAATCAATAATTGTAAAAATATAATTGTTATATTTTTTCTCTATTCAGAATGCAAGCTTTTCCCACTAAGCAATGCAGATAACCAACCACCAACAGGAGTAGTTTAATAGTTTATCCACTTTCTCTCCCTCCTATCCCAGCAGTTGTCACATGAGAGAAAGAACTGGAGAGTAGTGGAGCATGCTAGTAATTTTCGCACACAGGAAACTGATGGTTAAGTGGATATTTTATTGCTGCTCTAATGATGGAGGGCTGGTGTGCAATCCTGTGTTGTCTCTGTAACTTCCCAAAGCGCTGGCAGTTCCTACCAGGAGGCACCAGCCTCTCAGATGCAATGAGTTCTCTAAACCAAACAGATGCCTTTGCGTCCATAAAAGACTCTTCCTCCTCGAGTTTTTCCTAACAGTACAGCCCTGGGGAACATCTCTACCTCCAAGCCCTCCTCCGTCTCAGGATCAAACCTGTTGTATTCTAATGACTTTATTTGCAATTAATTTTCACCCTCTCAAAAGCTGACATTTTGCATATACAGCATAGCTCAAGCAAAGACAGGCCACGTGTACCCCTTAGAAACCTGGATGCTGACCTTTACCTTCCATCAATTTAAGCAAAGCTTTATATCCAGAAATGCAGGTGACCTTTAAGCACCATTTCTGTGGCTCTTCTCTGTGGAGAGCCAAGAGGGCAGCATTCTGGCCACCCAGGTACAAACATTCAAGGATAGGTGACTGTGATACTCATGGTCATAGGCAAGGCCGAGGATGCTTCTTCTCTATCTGGTTACTGTAAAATGACACCCAGTCCCCTCAGTAGCCACTACTGGAAAGTATACTCCATATACCAAACAGTTTTGGTGAGAAACTGAA